>OZ018359.1:17321712-17999212 GCA_963969515.1 Yponomeuta evonymella | reverse complement strand
TTTCCAAATTATGATCATTGAGCCAGTCCGTTATTAAAGTTAAGTTTGTTTTTAGTAATTGTACAAGTTCTATATTGTTCTGGCATCGTATTACTAAAGATATGTCATCAGCGAAAAGTGTGCACGGGATATTAATTGCATCTGGCAAGTCATTTATATAGGTAAATTAGAAACAGAAAACAGCCCAGCACGCGGAATCGACCCGGATTTTGCTGTTCTATATCTACGTACTGCTCGCGACTTAACAAATCTGGGAACATTCCCTCGGAAAACGACTGATTTATAAGAAATGATAAAGGTGAACAAAATTCCGGGGCACATTCTTTTACAAGAATTGGCGGAACTTCATCAAACCCAAAGCTACATGTTGGTTTTAGTTTGTTTATTATTTTAAAGATCTCTATTGGATCGGTGAGATGAATGAAGATGGAATTTTTCATTGAACAATTTATTGGTCGTCCAAGTGGTTGAGGTTTATCTTTTTCTGGAGTACCAACTGTACCAAAGAAGTTATTAAAGTGATTAGCGATAGCAAGGGGAACACCTGTGATTTTTTTATTTATATTTAATTGTATGTTCTTTTAGGTTTAAGTGTATTTTTGTTCGATCGTTCCTTTATTATTTGCCAAATGGTTTTAGTAACGTTGCTAGATTGTAATATTTGGAAATGCTGATGATTTTTTTTCAAAGTTTTTTTTCGTATGTTTTGTAGTAATTTATTAGGTTGGTGCTATTAGATTGATTAACAAGAAATTTTAAGAGGCGTAAAAAAAAACTTAAACAGTATACCAAGCCATTAAATCTCCGGGTAAACTAACTAAAACTTCTTTGTGATCTGAGAATCCATATTACCTTGTTTCAGTATTAAAGCTATCTTTGCAGTTGTGCATATTACTGAAGATTAGATCTATGCAGCTCGAGCTAGTTTGTGTGATTCTGGTCGGCTTAGTTACTTTTTGAACGAAATTAAAACTCATAAGATTTAGCAACGTTGAGGACAGATAACTTTCTTGTAAAACATTTATGTTAAAATCCCCTCTTATTACTAAATTTTAGAGCTATCCTTTTTACTGATGCATTCTAAGAGATTAGTTAGAAAACTGAAGAAAAGTTCCGATTCCCTATTTTTATTTGGCCAGTACAAAGTTACTATTAACAAGTTTAATTTCTCAATTTCTACTGCGCATACTTCGAATAGAAATTCTAAGGACTTATGTAATATGTCTCTACGTTCTTTAAAATCGATATTGTCTTTTAGAATTATACATACTCCTCCGCCTTCTCTGTTAGCTCGGCAAAAACAGGAAGCTAATTGGTAATTATCTAGTTGCAAGAGTTTTATCTTTGGTACCGTTATCCAAGTTTCGGATAGAGTTATTATCCTCAAGTGCCGCGACTTCTATAAGATGACGCTTGTTTATAAAACTTCTTATATTCTGGTAGAGTATATAATTAGGAACGAAAAATCTGTTTATTATTTTCAGGGCGGTTCTGTTCATATGGCACGGAAAAACTTTACAACGTACATTGGTGATAGTGAATTTGAATTTGTGCTGCCAGCAGAAATCGAGAGCCAGCCGCTAATTCTAGCAACTTTCAATTTTAGATCTTCCAAAATCTGCTTCAGTCCTCTGTTATTTACGGCTCCACTATTCCTATTGAACATAGCAAAGTCGTAGGTCATATGAAGGCTTGAATCTATGAGGTAAGCGTACTCATAAGTGACGACGTCGAAATCCAGTAGGTAGTTAAATGTTTCGATCCTTGCATTGAACAAGTCGGTGTTTCGCTTTTTTTTTAAATGTTGGTGAGCATATCAACACTGTAGTGTGAGTCACGTTTTGTAGTTTCTGTCTAACGTACAGAACTAGTTCTTGGTAATTTTCTGTGCCATTGAAGTCCTCCTCGCCTATGAGCACAATGCAGTAGTCCTTCTTTGTGAAGTTTAACTTCGACTCATTTCCCTGAAATAATTGTCTAATTCCTTAGGCCACATAGTGGCCCAATTGATAGTTTTCGTCAAACTTTTTCCGAGCTATTTTTGACGTTTTGTTCTCTGTACTTATGAGGCAGATCTTCGGAATGTTTTTTTTTTCCTTGTAAAGACAGTGTTTATGGTGTCGGTGAGTTTTTAGTATAGGCTGGTGATGAACTTTTTCTTTGCGTTGGATGGTCGCTGTATTTTTAATTTTGTGGCTAACTTCACATGTAATTCCAACAATAATAGTATTTTTGTTACTTTTTTCCAGTATTAGTGATAAGCAAAGAGTCGAATGACTCTTTCTGGTGTTTTGTTGTTCGACTCTTTTGTGACTTCTACGTCATTATTACGCAAAGGTGTTGACCGACAGATTGTGGCCAATTGGTGAATTTTGGAGTCCCTTTTGGCAATCATTTTGTTCCATGAGTAGTTTTCCGCTAAAAGTCGCTCAATCTCCATGTCTGCGCTTTCTAGTTTTGTTTCTAGGAGTACTATTTTGGTTTTCAGCTCTTCTATATCTTCTTGATCCCATGTGCAATTTTCTAGACAACTTCTATTTGGAGTTTGGTTAACTGATATTGTGTCGCATAAGAGAGTTTCAGATGGAGACATGGCTTGTCTTCGTTTCCTCTGAGTGACATTGTTGGTCAGTTTGCCTTTCTTCGTTAAGAAAAATCTGCACTGCCAGTTTGCTTTGCGCTCCTTTGTCATTATTCTGAATAGCTTCTCGCTAGTCCAGATGGTTTTTTTTTTACAAGCTATGCAGGCTAAATATTCGTTGTCCTGAATTTTTGTGCTGCATTTATCACAATCTAACGCCATTCTAGTGATAAGTGCTAAGGCAGATGTACTATTATTAATTTACTGGTATTTTTGTGCACAGATCTTGAGTAGACGCCCGCACAAAATCTTGCGTGAAATGGAACGCTTTGATCCACTGACAGGTCACTCTGATCATTGATTGGCTAACCGCCTGTCAAATCCTTCGTCTGAGTGATGGTTGGAGTTTGTTTATATTGCCTTCTATTTCTGTCTTTTTGACCGTTAGCAATTTGTGTAACGTTAATTAATTATTTGCTCAAATTACTTACGATTCAGCAGTATTCCGTGATTAAAACTAACACGGCCGATAGCTAGTGGTCTAAACTTTTTTCTTACGGTCTTGAATCACAAGTTTAAAAGGATTTAGTATTTTATTTTGATTAAAATATTCGGACCAACTTTGATACTAAGTTTAATAATACACGGCCCGTTCCCTATGATATGAAGTAATGAAACTGAGTTATTTAATTGCGTCACATTTATACGCCAACTAAATCAGAACCAAAGTAACCGAATGTCATGATTGTGATAGGCTACAGGCACGCAGAAAATAACAAAGTAACTTATTTATACAAACTCAATTCTTTGAAACACTTCAAAAACGCCGATTTAAATAGTCTGTGGTGGAGATTTCACAGGGAAAGATTGAATAAACGGAGTTTTGGATTGGTTTTAGAGGAATCTGGTTTTTTATAAATAATACCGTAAGTTTATTTCTGAATACGTAGAAGTTTTGCTTAAGATTGCCGTCTTGACAATAATGATATTGTAAAACAAAATTAATTGGTCAATTTGAAATAATTATTTACATTTTAATATAAAAAAGGAAACAATTGTCTTGACATAACGATTAACAAAGAAAGATATTCCGTATTTTGTTATAGCTATTAAATCCTAACTAGATCTCTGGGCGTGTTGTGTAGGGGCTCGTGCGCCGGAGGCTGCACGAAGTCGGATGGCCGAATGTCATGATTTTGCGAAATATATTTAACTTCATACGTAAGTAATAGTCTATTACCCTTCAAAGTAGGTACCATCATAATAACAGTCGCATCAGTCACCATTTTATTAAAGAGTCATGGATTGTGGGGTATGTGAACATTAAGTTGACAAGCATTAAATAGTAAAAATATTGAAGGGTAGTTGTAAAAGGAAACGGAAACCCAAGGGGGGTTTGAAAATGGTTTCACGTCGCACGCTAGCGACGAGAGGCCATTACGTCCGCGAATATGGTGCCTATCGGATCCCACGAACAAACATCATATTACAATCATTATTCACTGATTTCGTTAATTTTTGTGAATAAGGGCGTGAAACGTTCGTTTCACACGTGAATGAAAGTACCTTTAATGAAAAACGACATTAAAGGTACCTACTTTCAATGACATCTCGGTATTACGTAAAAAAACAAATAAATATAATAGCTAAGTAAATAACTCCGTGTGGCGCCGGATTAAGAATAGCGTCACTCCATTTCCTTCCGTGGATGTCGTAGAAGGCGACTAAGGAAATCAACCAGGAGACGGGCAGCAGCGTTTTCCTGAGATTCCAACTGCATACTGCCACAGAGAAAAAAATCACCATACTGCGATCGACAACCCGCCTGCCAAGCGTGGCGATTATGGCAAAACCCTTCATGGTTATGAAAACCACGAAGGAGGCCTATGTCCTGCAGTGAGCGTCAAATGGCTGATGATGATGATGAAATATATATTTTACGTTTGCACAAATTAGGAGTCAGTTGATGACGAGCTTCCGGTTTCGTAGACTGTTCTTTTTTTTCGCTTTACCATTTTAATTAAAGCAGCCCAAATCGAAATATTCTGCCCGGGCTGTCAAAATTACCTATTTTCTCGAAAAAATATATGAAATCACAACAATTTTTAAGACAATGCCCATTAGGTAGGCTTCAAATTTCGGTTTCTGAATTAAGAATTTCATTAAGTAATTTTTATTTTGCAGTCTTCTTTATAAAAAGATTTTTCCTCTACATAAATACTCCTCAAATGCAGTTTAAATAGTTTGGTAAAGGGAAAAACTTTACCACAGATTATTTAAACTGCATTTGAGAAGTGTTTTCTCCAAAATACTTCTCAAAAACGCGACTCCTCTGAAGGGGTCCCACTGTAGGGCACAGGCCTTCTCTCAGGGAGAGAGTGAGGGTGACAACTGTCAAAAAATTCGAAATGGAGGATGTCCCGTTTTCTTGACTATTTTTATGGGAGAAGCACAATATTTTGTAATTATACAAACCCCAGAGATATATGTAGTGTCTTTTTAGAAAAAAATCAGTGCCTACGCATTTACTGTTCAGTTTGTAATAGAAAAACTGTGGCTCCTACACCATTTGGAGGAAGTAAATCGATTATAAATTAGTAAACAAATACCAAAAAATATTTCTATGCAGGTAAATACAAATAATACTAATGAAATACGTTCAGAATCATAGTTAAAAGTTATGTTTTATTATTCTTGTTTGTTTTCAGGTCCGCATATTTCACACTCGTTAAAAATGGAGGCAGTGTTCAGGTACCTGTGGCCTAATTACGCGCACCAAATCCTGAGCGATTCCAATCGTCTAACTGTCAAATTCCATACTAATTTGACAGTTAGACGATTGGAATCGCTCAGGATTTGGTATGCGTAATATAGGGGCAGGACTGTTAAAACTACAACTAAAAACGAGAAATGCAAGCCTTGATATCAATTATTCAACCCATTTAGCAAATGTGAAGGTATTTTATTAAAGATATGCGATTATTTCTGCAAGAAATGTTTAAAAAATATTTTTGATGTTACCTTTGTATTACCGTTTGTATTCCTTTCGCGGTATACAAAACTTAGCTTTTTAAGTTTCGGTATAAATTATAGCTTTCCCTTTTTTAGTGAAAAGCATTTCATGAAGTTTTTACATTGAATTTCCATGAAGAAATCCGAAAATAAGCAACAGTTATAAAACAAAACATTGTCGAGGCCAATCTCGGTGGCGCCATCTGTAATTAGTTTCGTTTTGCCATCCTGATTGTAGTAGAGGAGTTGGTCAACCGTCCTGCTGACAAACTATACACAATAACTATTTTCCAAACCACGACCCTGGAGCATATAAAAATCGGGGTATGATAGATGTATGAAAAAAAGAAGTTTTATTATTATTATTAACACGTTTAATGCACATAAGTTAATTACAATGGAAATGCGGCGGACTTAATGCCAATATTTTCTACGAGTCAACCGCAGGAGGTTTTCTTTCTACATGTGGGCACATTTACGGTACATTTAACAATCAGTTACTTCTTAAATTTCATAACTTCTACCAAGTAGCAATCATTTAATTTAAATTTTCATCTACGTCTACGACACACTTAAGAAGAAGAAGAAGAAGAAAGACATTTATTATACCACTTCAGTTAACACCACTATTATTTCGCTTTAGGGCTGAACTAAGTTGGATGAAGTTTGGCACACACATAGGACATGATCCAGGGATCAGTTTCTGAGGGTTCGAGGGCATAATTAAATCACGGACATTTTAAGCATATTTTTTTGGGTTTTCTATACGTAGTATTTAATCAACAAAAGTTGTTTCCAAAATTATTAATTTTGGAGTCGATTTTTCTCAGTCAAAAACTTAGTAGGTACAGGATAACAAAAATATACCTTAAATATCCGCAATTTAATTATCCATCAAACCCTTAGACCACATTCAGCAACAATATACTAATTTTATTACAATAACTAAAAAAGTTAAATAGTGCGAGCGAGACAGCACGCTCCACGTAAGAACAGTCTCAAGTAGCAACTGTTACTGCTAAATGTATAACCCATGTCTAAGCTCGCAATAAATATTCTTCACACTTGACTGATGACACTGGGCTCTAGGTTGTATGTTGTGAAATAGTTTTTTTTAAATGATTTATTACGTATACACAAAATAGATATTACATACAAAAAAAACCCTCACTGAAACCTGTATAGGTTTATCTGTAAGGTTAGTTATCCTTTGCTTCGAATTTAAGAAGTAGGTATTGTTTTAGGACATTTCGCCATTATTGAGATTTAAGATGTACACTTTTTGCAAAAAACGTATTAAAAGAGAAATTATTATTTCTTTTTCGTTGTTGATGCGGCGCTAGTTAGCTCCGGGTAGCCTCTTACAGACTACATTTTAAAATACTGAGTGTGGAGTTTTTTTTTTGCCTTTTTTTCTCCCATGGCAGTCTAGATCGTGAAATATCTAGATCTTGTCACCTGTGATTAATTTGTGGCTTTTATCGAGTCACGTTTTCTTCGCTATATAAAATAATATTTTTTTATTAACCACACCAATTGTCACGACATATTTCGATAAGTTTAGCAACTCTCAAGTTCACGCAGAGGATCGTGATCAATTGTCTTCCGTTGCTTTATTACATTTGGGCTCGAAAAATTATACACTTAAACTAGTTGCGGACTCATTAACACAGAGGTGCTAAAAGCCGCAATGGGTGAGTGAGCATGAACTAAACCCATTCACAGCACGAACAAAATGTTCCTCTACAGGGCGTAACTGAATCTGTCTGAATCTGTCTGTGCCTTATCTATCTGAAATGGGAAGGGGGTAAAAACGTATTGTGAAGGTATTGTCTCTACTACCTAGTAGAGACAATCCAAACAAGTTTTATGTCCCAAAAGTACGCAGTTAGGCGGAATGCAATTCGCTTTGGATCTCTTAAGACCATATCTTCACCTTACGGATGAGATAAAATTTATGGAGCTACAACTCTAGTTGCGCCAATTTGGCCAGCAGGCGGCGGTGGCTTCTCGCAAAACGTTTGTAAACGCAGAATAGACCCTCACGGAACCTTCGAAGACTCCTAGATATGGTAACGCGTCATCATCAGCCCCTTGACGCCCACTGCAGGACATAGGCCTCCTCATGGTTTTCATAACCATGAGGGGTTTTGCCATAATCGCCACGCTCGGCAGGCGGGTCGGCGATCGCAGTATGCGGTTGGATTGTCAGGTAGACGCTGCTGCACGTCTCCTGGTAATTGATTTCCTTAGTCGCCTTCTACGACATCCACGGTAACACGCGTAGGGCTGCAATACAAGTTGCGCCGTTCGGCGGTACGCCTGTGACAGGATTAGTCCTTCAAGTAATCGATTGATCTATGGCCGTGTTTCCATTAATTACGCGGAAGAGATCCTCTCGGGACCCCTAAGTGAGGTAAAAGGTGCCCGGCTGCGATTGAAGTTGCGCCATTTGGTTAACTACACTTGTCACTATAAACTAGTAATAAGACAGGACCTTAGTACCCGACGACGCGCTATTTAGCCACTTACAAATTTCTAAGACCCCTCTAGATAAGGTAAAACATGTGCGGTCGCAACTCTCCGGCAATCGCTTGAGCACTGGCCGTGAGTCTAGACCTGGGGATCTTTTAGGACCCCTAGATGAGGTGTAAGGTGTGCGGCAGTAGCTTTAGCTGCGTCAATTTGGCCAGCAGGCGGCGATCGACCAAAGGGTGTGTATCTAAGTAAAACCTATGCGCCTGCAGCCTCGGCTAGCAGTAAAAGGTGCGTGGGAGACGCAATGCTTCCTGGCAATCGCTCGATCAAAGGCTGTGTCCAATTTAGTACAGCAGATCCTCTGGGGACACTCTATGAGTCTTAGACAAGGTAGAAGGTATGCGGCTGCAACTCCAGTTTACCTTGGTTAGCAGTCAAACGTGCAAAGTAGAATAGATCCGCTGGGGACCTTCTAAGAGTCCTAGATGAGGTAAAAGGTATACGGTTGCAATTCCAGCTGCGCCATCTTGGCCAGCAGGCGGCGACCCTGCTGGCAATAGCTTGATTAATGGGCGTGATCTTCTAACACCATTACATAAGGTAGGTGCAGCGCTAGATGGGCCCTCTTGGCTAAGTGAGACGCAAACATCCTTGACCGGCGATCGCTCTATGAAAGAGAGTGTGTGTGCCAATTAACCTCCTTAGTCCTTAGTTATTTTCAATTTTCAAGGTCGGCACTGAGGAGGTTATTATGTACATCAGATCCTTTGGAGACTTCTAAGAGTCTAGCCTAGATAAGGTAAAATCTATGCGGCTGCAGCTGCAGCCTCGTCGACTCCAGAGACAATCATCTCTCCAGGCAATCGACCGTTCAAAGGGAGCCCGATGAAGTACGATAGATTCTCCGGAGACCGCCTAAGAGCCCTAGATGAGGTAGAAGGTGTGCGGCTGCAGTTCCAACTGCGCCATCTTGGCCAGCAGCCGGCGCAGGCGGCGGTGCGCACGCGCCGGGCCCGCGCGGGCGGCGGGGGCGGTGGGGGCGGCGGGGGCGGCGGGGGGCGGCGCGGGCGGCAGGTCGCGGCACGCGGCCAGTCGCTGCGACACGTGCCGCGGCATCTGCGTATTCATACACGTACACACATACATAAACTCACGCCCGAGGGGTAGGCAGAGACCAGGGACTGCCACTACGACTTCATATTCGTTGCTGCTAAATCGCGGATACTAATAAGCGATGGTAGCCCAGTGGGTAGAGCGATGGACTCGGAAGTTGGGAAACCGGGTTCGATTCCCAATGCGGGCATGTACCTATGACTTTGTTTATTTTCAAAGTTACGTTCAACTGCGAATTTGCAACAGGCTAAGTGTGAAGGAAAACATCGTGAGGAAACCCGCGGGTGGGTTCGCCTCACGTATTCGTACCTGTGGGCTAGGCCGACTAGGCTGTCAGGATGGTATAGGTATTGGGCAAGCATACTCCATTTAGAAAACAATGTCCCAGGCACTACAGCGTCCGAATGGTCCCTTCACGAAACTAGTGCGAGTAAAAGGTACCACTGGACACTGTATAAATAAATCATCTCATTACGTAGATGTAAAGGCCAAAGTTTTAATAAGCACAGGTGATATAGATATTATTTGAAGGTTAAAAAATTATACTTTGTAAGGGCACTGCAATAAAGTTACAATGCTGGCCTATTTTTTTTTATTAAAAATACGATACCTCTAAAACACTACTTAGTTTAAATAATACGTGGTCGCATTTTTCACTTTACCACGGTCTTTTTAAACTGCATCTGCGGAGTATTTTAAAGAATCGTGTTTTTATCTATACTAATAATAAATCTGTAAGGGTCGGTCATGGAGTAAGTTAGTTTGTTTTCAGAGATATTGTGTTTATAGGCTCAATATATGATACTGAAACTAATTTCACGATTTTTAGAATTTTTTTCTGTATGTGTGTATGTATGTATGTTCCTCCATAACTCTTAAACCAATTATCCGAATTTGATGAAATTTGGTATAAAAACATATAGACATCTGGGACACAGGATAGGCTATTTAAATTCTAGCTCCAGTTATGATAAGACGTGGCCCCCATACAAATGCTGCTTCGTAAAAATCGAAATGTACGCGAACGGAGTCGCGGGCACAGCTAGTTATAAATAAGACTGCTTGTGTTGTGACAGATCTTAGCGTAAAATTAGTTAAGTTATTTATTCACTTAACGACCTTGTAGTTGTTCAGTTGTTACATTTAGGATTTGCCTCACACATAAAACCCACTTAGGACACATCAACTTAAAAAGTATGAATGTAGTAGGTATAAATGTAAGAAGTCTCTATACAAGGTATCTGTTTACCCCTCCGGGATACAGGCACGAGTTTATGCAATGTAACGTGACAGAGGCCAATTGCAAGCACGTATTACGTAAAATAAAAACGAAAAAACCGGCCAAGTGCGAGTCGGACTCGCGCACGAAAGGTTCCGTACCATTATCTATACATTTGAATATTTCACGCGTCTACGGTAAAAACGGCAAAAATCACGTTTGTTTTATGGGAGCCTCCTTAAATATTTATTTTATTCTGTTTCTAGTATTTGTTGTTATAGCGGCCACAGAAATACATCATCTGTGAAAATTTCAACTGTCTAACTATCACGGTTCATGAGATACAGCTTGGTGACAGACGGACGAACTGACGGACGGACAGCGGAGTCTCAGTAATAGGGTCCCTCTTACCCTTTGGGTACGGAACCCGAAAAAGACGTCGTTCACTCACGTTAAACAGCGGCGAGTGTATGATCGGAGTCCAAAGCGGCAGCAGCTTGTTCAGAACGGTGGAGTCGCATTCCAGCAACGCCTCCAGTAGGCTCAGAAAGTGTAGGTTCACAGTCTCAGCCAACTGTAGGAAAAAACAAAGACAGTTTACGTTTTCAACTTCGAATATTGGCATTGGCTTACTGGCTGTTCATGGTGACCCATCATCACTATGATTCGACGTATCTTGTTAAGTCTTTACGACATCCTTGGCATTCTCTGTTCACTAATGAAATCATTTGGCATTCGATATTCATTCTGTGTTGGATGATTACTTCTAAGTGACGGAAAACGAAAGGCAGATGGACGAAGTGTAGCATTTATGTTATCTATATTATGTGATTAACATAAAATTAACATCTCAAACGCTCCAGACTCGGGATGAGGCTCATGTTGTATATCTGTTAAAAGCAACAAACATGTGGCTCTGTAGAGTTAGTAGAATAACTTCCACCCAAGGAGCCAACCTGTAAAAGTTACTCCTAGTAATAGCCGCCAGGGTTTGGTTGAATCTAGTTGTAGCCGGCATGATATCGGCTAGACCTAGTATCAGCCACTAGGGTTTGCTTGGACCTGGGTATAGCCGGGAAGATACCGGGTAGATCTAGTTTTACCCGAAAACAATCGGCTTATACTAGATGTAACCAAGAGGAAGTGGCTACACCTAGGTATAACCGGCTAGGTGTAGCCGCACTTCGGGTTCTAGCCGTAACATATCCATATGTATAATCATCATTCAGCCACAAGAAGTCCACCGCTGGACATAGGCCTCCTCCATGGATTTCCAAAAAGACCGGTTGGAAGCGGCCTGCATCAAGGATGTTTTAGCCAAAGGATATGACATGACCGAAACTTTGTAGGAAAACACAGACGACCACTTTTTGGGGGGCGGGAGGTAGCTGTCAATGTCAAATTATGACTTAAGAGCTTGGAAAAGTCGATAAAAATATTATCGATAAGTGATGATTGAACGAAATGAATGAATGAGGGAAACGGAAATTTAATAATTTTATTTAATAAATTTTAAGTAATAAGTAATTTGAAGGCAATAACAAATATCAAATAAGTAGTTATTTATATATTATGTATTTTTTTCTCTAAAACAGTTTGCTTTCCAGTATTTCCATTTTATTTTATTAATCTTTGCGGGCCATTTGCCAGTCGGTTAACCGGACTGCGAATGTAAAGAAGAATTGAGTTTTCTAGCTAATTTCGTTTATTTATTTGGTTTACAAATCACCTCGTAACTGTGACATATTATATAATAATAAATATGACTATGACACAAAAACTAAATTGTGGTCTAAAGCACACACACACACAACACATACATAACCTCCTCAGTCCTGACCTTGAAAATATCAATGGTTTTTAATTGTTATTTTCAATGTAAGGACTAAGGAGGTTAAAGCAAATGTTACGAAAAAAATATATTTTTTAAAGATAATTTTTGCAAAATGTTTCTTCTTATTCTCGCAATCATTTTATTAGTGGTTTTAAAAACCTGACCACCGAAAACTTAGTAAATCTCATGGAATCCCTGAACTTATGTTTTTTACGGAAAACTGGAAAATTTTGTGAATAACCTAAATAAATAAAAACGTTTCTTTGGTATAAATAATTGAACTACTTCAAATAAGCAAAAGCTTAAAAAATTACCGTTCTCACCTAAAGATTGTAGGAATGTATGGTTACTACCTACTGAAAAAATAGTTATCAGGTTACCAATTTTTTTCACAGGCTATATCTGACGAAACTAATGAACTGAGTTTGAAGATTTTTTTTTTAAACAACATAATGTCTGTCTCTTCCTTTGTAATTTGGATTCAATGCCACTTATGCAATGCGACTAAAATATTAAAATATGATAGTCTTA
This sequence comes from Yponomeuta evonymella, assembly GCA_963969515.1. Taxonomy (NCBI): domain Eukaryota; kingdom Metazoa; phylum Arthropoda; class Insecta; order Lepidoptera; family Yponomeutidae; genus Yponomeuta; species Yponomeuta evonymella. Next base: position 17,986,444 of record OZ018359.1, on the reverse strand, counting down.
TTATGGTATCCTTGGCCCGTGTACCCCTGGGGGTGCATAACAGTATTAACAGTACATTAAATCCGAATGCAGCAAATGCTGTATTGGAAAAGAAGAGTTATTGTCATTAAAATGAATACCCGATATACGTCAATAATAGTTTGTCATTTAAAAAAAAATATTTGCTCTACGGCTTGATTTTTTTGTACCTACTTTTTTTATGACACACTAGTTGACGCGTATCACTTTTTTTGGTCTCACCTTGACTTTCACAAAAAAAAAAAAAATTGCTACATCCGTCCAGCCGTTCTCAACTTTTAGCGCGATTAAGGAACGGCAATAAATTTTTATACATAGAGATATGATAAATATACTTCTGTTTAAAACAATTATTTACAGGAAGCTGCGACATTAGTACAATCCTATAAGCGCAAATTTAATAAGTGAAATTATGTTAACCCCGACATTTGGTATTAAATTTGAAATCATAGAACAAAAGTTGTTGTAAAACACAAACACAAATTTCCGTTAAAACGCATTTCCCTCTATACATTTTAGACGAAACTCCGTATAGCCTGCACTGATTTTTGCGTTTTATAAATATTCGGTTTGAAATTAATGTTCATTATGAACTGCTACCAACTATTTTACTTACTTTTCTTGACGGCTTGATCAACTGGTAATCTATAAAATGTTTTAAATAAAACACCGAACGAATATTGTATGGATATTTAAGTAAGATAATAATGATTTCTATGTCATGTTTAGAAGTCAATTAAAACATCGAAAGATTTTATCGACTGTGTCAAACCCTATCGCAAGGAAAAAAAACACAAAAAGAACAGAATGAGGTCTGAATGAACAATAATACACCACTAAATACAGCTAATGTGAAAGTGGCATAAATAGCCTTAAGCAGGAACCATTTTTATTTCGGCGTATTATATGTTGTTTACGATGCACGTTTTATTAATTTACCAAAGAAATACCGCTTACAGATGCATAAAATCAAAGTTACGAGTTATAAGAAGCATTAACTGTTTTGTTGCTTTCATTTTTACAGAATAATAGGGCGCATTTCGTATATTTTTTTGCACTTTTCTTCTGATGTTTTCTCTATAATCTCTCATGTCATACTGATAAGACAAAATCAGGACTGTGTTAATTTTTACACGGTAAGTGGCACGCGGGGAAACTAGGAAAACGTCAACTGTGTCGTGTCCATTGGGTAAAACGTTCTTGGCCTGCATCCAGCGTCTTCCTGCCACTTGGATGAGGTCATCTTGTGGCTGGTCGTCCTACGCTGCGCTTGCCGATATGTGGTCTCCATTCGAGAATTTTTCGGCCCCATCGGCCATCAGTTCTGCGTGCTATGTGCCCCACCCACCGCCGCTTCAACTTACTAATCCGCTGGGCTATGTCGATTTCGTTCGTCTACGGATCTCATAATTTTTGATTCGATCTCGTAGAAATACCGAGCATAAGGGTCCTTTCCATAGCTCGTTTCGTGATCTTGAGCTTTCTTATCAGGCCCACAGTGACAGACCACGTTTCAGTGCCATAAGTCATAACTGGTAACACCCATCTTCTTTCTTCAGTATCGATAAATTTAAACTGTTCACGAACGGATTGGAAGACGCCTTCAAGCTTCTGGAATGGCAGGTGCGCGGCATCAATATCAATGGCGAGTACATCACTCACCTTCGATTTGCCGACGATATAGTAGTCATGGCAGAAACGATGGAAGACCTCGGCATAATGCTCGAAGACCTCAGTCGAGTTTTCCAACGGGTGGCCTTAAAATGAACATGGACAAAACGTAGGTCATATCCATTTATATAGCCATATATCTTTTTTTACGCCAAGAGTTTTCTAAAGCGCTCAGAGGCCTACAGAATTTGCGCACCAAATCCTGTTCGAATGTATATCCGGTCTAGTTGTCAAATTCTTTACTGATTGCTATGGGAAACGTCAGGATTGTAACTTAAGGGCAAATGCTCCGTTGACATTTACCACTTTAGACTGCACGGTGACCTGTAGTACCTTGTACCAGAAATCTAGCAGCAGACACACCCGTGTACGCCTGGTTTCCCAAAGCATTCCGTCGCCCCATTGACTCGCCGCCACCTTAGACTGCACGGTGACCTGCAGCACACTCGGCAACACCAGAAGTCGAGCAGTAGCCACATGGTGTGTAAGGAGGAGAGTGTGTGCTGTTCAAATCTCACAATGTTGCACAGCAAATGCTTAAGGTTGTTGGGCGGTGGTGAAAGAAGAAAGTAGATGCTGAAGTTCAGGTCTTCATTGCTAGATTATTAGATACGGTTACATGTTGGAAGTGCGAGCGGTGGTAGCCCAGTGGGTAGAACATTGGACTCGGAAGCGAGAGACCCAGGTTCGATTCCCAGTGCGGGCATGTACCTATGACTTTGTTTTCTAAGTTATGTACATTTCTGAAGTCATGGTAGCAATACCACTCGCTAACGGTGAAGGAAACCACCGTGAGGAAACCTGAGTGTCTGATCTATTCACATACCTCAGCGCTTGAAATCGCCAATCCGCGGTGGGCATGCGTGGTGATTAAGCCCATACTCGCTCCCTGAGAGAAGGCCTGTGCCCTACAGTGGGACGTATAAAGGCTGCTTATGTACATGTTAGAAATCGTATATCGTTTATGACAGGCTCGTGAGCTCGACCGTGCGCGGTGCACAGTCAGCGACACGGCGACCTAGAAAGGTTTAAGAAGCTACGAAGAGCTGTTATACCCCGTTGACCCTCGCCACCTAGAGGTACAGACGCCTAGAGTTCCCCGAAGCGCCCCACGGCCCGCCGACACTCACCACCTTGGACTGCACGGTGACCTGCAGCACACTGGGCAGCACCTTGCACCAGAAGTCCAGCAGCAGGCACACGGTGGTGTGGTGCGCCTCGCCGCTGGGCGTGGCGGCGCCCGCCAGCTGCTCCAGGTACAGCGTCCACAGCTGGCACAGGATGAACGCGTGGAACAGCGCGTTCATACGCTGCGGCGCAGGTTTCGTTTGCTCCACGTAGGACGACATTATCGTCTGGGGGTCAAGTGGAAAACTAGTGAGGACGCCGCTTTAGATACGGCAGTCACGCGTAAGAAAATGGATGAGGAGAGGATGGAAGCCAGTCGCTTCGGGCACGGCGTCCACAGCTGGCACAGGTGAACGCGTGAAACGGCGCGTTCATACGTTGCGCATCGGGCTCGCTTCGCTCCACGTCTGAGGACATTATAGTCTGGGGTGAAGTGAAAATTATAGTGAATCACTTTAGATACGTCGTTAACTCGTAAGGGGATAAACGTGTAGAACGGCGTGTTCATACGTCGTGAAACCCGGTGGAAGTTATTGTGCGCGCCCACTACCGGCCGCGAGATTTGTATACCCATGGCTACCACCTGTACGCGGTCAGTACCTGTATGTGGTCGGTGACGTGGCAGGTGGCGTCCTGCGGGACGGGCTGGGGACACGGGGCGCCGCGCCGGCAGTTGCTGAGCGCGCCCACTACCAGCCAAGAGATGAGGCGTACGCGGTGCACGCATTCGGAAACTTCGCGGGACCTGCGAGAGTGAACAGTCAATGAAACATGTAATAATAGGGGTTAAAGTATGAAATTGCCGTTTTATTGCAATAGGTTCTTTGAATTGACATAGAATCTTCATGGTTTGAGGTTTTCGAATGAAACTTTTTTCAAATGATTTCTATGATGTTCTTTTTTTAAAAAATGTGAAACATTTGAATATCGACTTTCAATTGCTTTTGTTATTCAATTTAGACAAGAAAGATGGATACTGCAAAAATTCGAGTGATTTTTGAATACGAGTTCCGACGCGGAACTAACGCGGTAGAAACAGCCCGCAATATCAATGCTGCGTTTGGAGAGGGGTCTACTAATGAACGCACCGTGCGATTTTGGTTTAAACGCTTTCGTGATGGAAATTTCGACTTAAAGAACGAGCCACGAGGAAGACCGCCCACACAGGTGAATAACGATGAATTAAGAGAGATAGTGGAAGCCGACCCTAGTCAAACTACTCAGGAATTAGCGGCATGGTTTAACGTTACCTTACCCACAATATTGACTCACTTGCGTCAAATCAATAAAATAAAAAAATACGAAAAATGGGTGCCTCATAATCACTCGAATTTTCGCAGTATCCATCTTTCTTGTCTAAATTGAATAACAAAAACAATTGAAAGTCGATATTCAAATGTTTCACATTTTTTAAAAAAAGAACATCATAGAAACCATTTGAAAAAAGTTTCATTCAAAAACCTCAAACCATGAAGATTCTATGTCAATTCAAAGAACCTATTGCAATAAAACGGCAATTTCATACTTTAACCCCTAATAATAAAGTAGTAATAATTTCCATACAACACAATCAGTTTTCCTGGTCCCAAATTAGGATACCCTGTGCTACGGTGACCGGGCAAGGACATCACAAACGAAGAAATACAACCAGACTGATGTACAAAATATGTACGGTGGCCCCCAGAGGTTATCTAACCCACGACCTGTATGCGTCAAATCAATAAAATAAAAAAATACGAAAAATGGATGCCTCATAATTTGACTGAATTTTCGCAGTATCCATCTTTCTTGTCTAAATTGAATAACAAAAACAATTGAAAGTCGATATTCAAATGTTTCACATTTTTTAAAAAAAGAACATCATAGAAACCATTTGAAAAAAGTTTCATTCGAAAACCTCAAACCATGAAGATTCTATGTCAATTCAAAGAACCTATTGCAATAAAACGGCAATTTCATACTTTAACCCCTATTATGTCAGTTCCATTCCTTTTTATCTATCTTCTGATTGAATCAGCAATTGTTCAATGAGTTAATTACCCCGACGACGTGGTTCCCTTATGCTGCGAGACAAGACGCGGGCGGGCCGGTCCATTTCTCCCTAAATTTTGTTTCAAACCTTGTTTTCCATTGCCCTTGTTCTCAATTAATGGGGAACCTGGGTCTAACTTACAGCGACATCTTTTATACCATGGAAGACATAAAATATGAAAACCTAGGTAAAATTAAAAAATAAAGCCATTTAAATATTCCTTTCGCGGTTTTCAGGATCTCAAAAAAATGCGGAAAATAAAGTCTGGTAATAAAAAACTTAGTATATTTTGTGTTTTTTTTCATTTCATTCTTAACGTTTCCTTATAAGGGTGTAAATGCATAAAAACGTTATTTTACGAGATAAATCAAATATAAATAAACGCTTCATAGATTATAAGGCGTGACGTGGAAGTTGTGACGTCATAGTATGAGCCCGATTTGTATGGCGCGTTTTTGTACCACATGACTATATTATATTATGAAAAGCTGTGTCGCAGCAGACGAGTGGTTAATAGACAACTCCCTCTGATAGAATCCCATGTCCCGTCAAACGAGCTGCGGTATTTAGCTAAGGCCAGACTTTTTCTTTGTTTCTTCTATTGTCACTTCTCATCTTGTACGACTCACCCAGGAGCAGTCCCCTGCCCCGCCAGCCAAGGCGCGGTATGCCGAGCCGGGCCCCGCTCCTTGCTCCCTCTGTTTTGTTCCAGAGCCAGTTCCATGGCCACGTATTGAGCGATGCCCCCCTTTACGATGGCCCCTAGAGTGTCTTCGTTGAGGCAGATCAGGTTGCGGTTGACGATGGATTTGGAGACGGAGCCCTGTTGGAAGGATGAAGGTTGATGGAAGTTTGGAAAATGATTTGTGTATTCCGAATTTTTTCACCAAAAACGTTTAGCTATAATAATAATAATTTAATTACCACCAAATCAAATTCAATTTCAATTTCAATTGCTATAAGTATATAATAATAATATTTATTTATTTCAGATAACATTGATCCATTTGATTAGTAAGCAATATACACACAGTTTGGTTAGTAGGCGTAAAGACAAAAATTAATACACTACGCTATTTAAATCTAGTGTAATAATAATAGGAAATTAATAATATTGTTAAATTTATTTTAGTTTTAATATTGCATGCTACTCGAAAGTAGCTGTGCCCTAAATTCCTATAACAACAGAGTCAAAAATATTAAAAGCCAATAGACTGGCTAACTTACGTCGACTGTTTTTAGAGAGGTACACAGTATCTCTCGCCATGAAGTAATTCTTAACAAACTTGTTAATGTCAAAAAACAATACGTCACTATGCACTATAAACGCAGCTTCCACCTTGTCGCGGGAGGCAGTGCACGCCCACAGCCCCCACCTCAGTGCGGCAAGCAGTGCACGCCCACAGCCCCCACCTCAGTGCGGCAAGCAGTGCACGCCCACAGCCCCCACCTCAGTGCGGCAAGCAGTGCACGCCCACAGCCCCCACCTCAGTGCGGCAAGCAGTGCACGCCCACAGCCCCCACCTCAGTGCGGCAAGCAGTGCACGCCCACAGCCCCCACCTCAGTGCGGCAAGCAGTGCACGCCCACAGCCCCCACCTCAGTGCGGCAAGCAGTGCACGCCCACAGCCCCCACCTCAGTGCGGCAAGCAGTGCACGCCCACAGCCCCCACCTCAGTGCGGCAAGCAGTGCACGCCCACAGCCCCCACCTCAGTGCGGCAAGCAGTGCACGCCTACAGCCCCCACCTCAGTGCGGCAAGCAGTGCACGCCCACAGCCCCCACCTCAGTGCGGCAAGCAGTGCACGCCCACAGCCCCCACCTCAGTGCGGCAAGCAGTGCACGCCCACAGCCCCCACCTCAGTGCGGCAAGCAGTGCACGCCCACAGCCCCCACCTCAGTGCGGCAAGCAGTGCACGCCTACAGCCCCCACCTCAGTGCGGCAAGCAGTGCACGCCCACAGCCCCCACCTCAGTGCGGCAAGCAGTGCAGCAGGCTCACCTTGATGCGGCCGAGCAGCTGCGGGTCGGCCAGCAGGTCGAGCATGTCGGGCAGGTGCGGGCGCATGCAGTCCACGGCGCCGACGCCCAGCTCGCGCGCCTCGCCGCAGCCCGACAGCAGCTCGCCCGTCGCCAGCGCCGGCGGCAGCAGCAGCGTGCAGCCGTGCCCTGGACCACGGAAACCTTCGATCGGACGTGGGAAACATTCACGCCAGCTCGAGCGTCCACTACAGCGGTTTCGAAACTCTTCAGGTTATGGTCAAAGTCAAAGTCAAAAAATTTTATTCACTATAAAAACAAAATGTTTACTTAATGAACGTCAAAACTGTTACTTTCACAATTAATAGTTTCATAAAGGTAGATGTTTGGAACACTAAAAATTTTGAAATGAAATCAATCAATCTCGATTGGAATAGTTATTTGTTATACAAGAGTGCAAAATTGCTTTTTAACCGCGTGCTCAATTTTGATGAATTTCGATGATTCTAAAATCGAATCACAAAATTAGAATCCTGAGCGTTAGCGAGGGAATCAAAAGGGCACGAGGTGAAAAATCTTTGCGTAACGTAACACGTAACTTTTTATCCTACCTCAACGAGGAAATGACTAAACGCAAAGAAAAAACACAAAGGAGATTCCGAGCCTGAGTTTACAAATAAAAAAAAAAATTATGATAAATTCGGCACCATAAAGGTAGATGTTTAGAAACTTAGTGCACACGATGTTCTAAATTCAATTTACTTTGCCCTCTAGCGGATAAAAACGGCTTTTGCACTCAGATATCGAAAAGCATAAATTGCCCTTCCAAGATGGGGGGGGGTGAAAAAATAAATAAACGAATAAGTATCCGTGCAAATTCAGTTTTTATCATGTCTGGTGCTCGTGTTAACCTTAGTGTTAACTATACTGACAATCTCGTATAAAATTTAAGATCTGACTTCGCTCAAAGCTTCTGAAGGTACGCCACTGTCTCATAACATAATAGATAGATAGATAGATAACACTTTATTGCACACCAGTAATATCTGTGGAACCTGAGGAAGTACTTTAATATTCAAAATCATTCAACAACTCGGTGACAAGTGACGATGACAATTTTATGACAATGACTTTTCCTTATGAAACCGCAGTGACTTTTCCACGGAACCTTCTTTAGGATTTGCTACACTACAGTACTCACAAATTTGACCGAATTTGGGCGCCACGGCGTAGAATTTGCCATATTTGACAATTAAAAAATCGACAAATAGAAATGATAGTTTTCAAGGACAAGAACAGAGGCATACAATATTCGACTGACCTTGCAGAACGAACTGCAGTAGAATGAAGAAATTCTCATCCGGAATAGTTGTCTTCGTCCTCAGAGCCTGCACCAATTCGTACACCAGAACCCTGAAAACGGCACTGGATGTACGATGATATAATTTTCTGCCTAAAATTAAAATTAGAAAAATAGGCGTTCCCTAACCGAGAACATTTTTAACTTGGTTTTTCGACAGATCTACTTATGTACATGCATCATATCGACAGTTCGGACACGGAAGCATAGCGACAGCTTCGAGATTGTTTCTAAGATACTCTGTGACCGTGTATCCGTCCGTCCGTCCGTCCGTCTGTCCATCAGTCAGCCCTGCCCCACGGCACTCTGGTTCAGATATTTCTCAGTTTCCGCCCGATTTTTTTTTTATTTCACAGTCACTATTTGTACTGAGACTGTTGGGTATCGGTGGTTCAACAGCTCTGTGTTACCCTAAGCAACAGAATGATATTCCTGTTGGCAAACAACGAGAAGTTTGTCTAAAGTCCGACTAAGACTACGAAAATTTGTCTCGGCCAACATAATCGAAGTCGAATTTTCGGCGTGATTTAAAAAAACAATTTTCTTAAAGTACCTTTATCTTCACTCATATCATAATCTTCAAATTAAGAATTCAAAGGTAAACACATATTGACAGGCTTTAAACAATACATAACTTTAAAGAAAATTAAAAAAAAAGTGTAATATAAAGTTACATTAAAGGTCAGATTTTTCACTTTATGTTACAGTTATTTTTTTTAAAGTGTTGCTGTGATCACGGAACAAAACTTAAGTTTTTTTTTTTAATGTCAAAAGTTGACTCTATAAAAAACCTAATTTCATTTTCGTGGTACCAAAAGTGCAACTAAAAATACCTAAAATTGCGCGCGCAAAACTGAGTGCAGACGATTGAATGTCAAGATACTTTTGTCGAAATTGCGCCATTTTGTTTCAAAAATTTCATTTATTGGATTAAAAATGTCTGTTGAAGATTATGATATGAGTGTAGATAAAGTAGTGTATGAGACTGCACATAACTTGGTATTAAAACACTCGCCAATGCTATTAAAAAACTCGCCAAGGCTCGTTTTTTAAAATCTCGCTCGTGTTTTAATAACCCTCATTATGTGACAGTCACATAAACTACTATTTCTGTTGTAACTGCTGTTTCTGTAACTATTTTTTTGGTATACAATAAAGAATATTCTTATCTTATCTTACGGTAATAATATAATTCTTAAATATTCGTTTAAATTTCCAATTAACGAAGTTTAATAAACGTACAAGATTCTATGAGATAGGCGAAAATCTCGGTCAGACTCTTGTCCCGATGCATAGTCCTCAACTCCTGATTATTATTGTGGGTCCTCAACTCCTGATTATTATTGTGGGTCCTCAACTCCTGATTATTATTGTGGGTCCTCAACTCCTGATTATTATTGTGGGTCCTCAACTCCTGATTATTATTGTGAGTTGTTGCGTTGCTAAAGATACCTCACTACCCTTCTCGGTCAGATGCTGTCTGGTTCATTAACAAGCTGGCGTATCCACAGCGGTCTTCATCGATCCATCCGAATAGGGGGTAGTTGGGCAGATCGACGCAACATACTCGTACCTATGGCACGAACACAAACACTCGACTGACCTGCTAACGAGCAGCTTGTCCCGGTCCCGGCTGAACGTCCGCACGCAGACTGCCGAAAGCTCTGACACTACCGACAGCTTCACCACGAAGTTCTGGATGCCGTAGCTCAGCAGCTTCGAGATTGGCTCCAAAATACTCTGCGAGACGAACATTTATAGGTTAATTATTTTTTAATTGATTTTGTGGCGACGTGATCTCAGATCTATAGAGCGTATTCTGCTAATATCGAAAATGTTATTGTAAAAATGATGAAGGTTTTGTTTAGGTTAACTAGGCTTAGGTTTCGTTTAGGTCAGATTAGCTTAGGTACGGCTAAGTTATTATAGCTCGGCGTTTGAAATTCGGTATTCAACACGATCAACAATAAATTATTTCATATGATCGATTAAAACAAAAATTACAAAATATCTCGGAAAATGTATCTCTTTTAGTCAATTACCTACTAGTTATTACAATTTTGAAATAGATTAAACATAAAAAGAGTGCTCTGAAATGTGACGTCATAAACCAGTATTTTCATACAAAATTCCGTTTTAAAATCGATATTTTGTCAAATACCCAACTGCCAATCTGCGGTGGGCATGTGTGGTGATTAGGTCCATATTCTCTCTGAGAGCAGGCAAGTGCAAGCGGGCACGCGTGGTGATGTAATGTTATGTTAAGACTAGTTTACCTTGCAACCAGTGCAAGGTGCAAGCCGAGGGAATCCTCAATGCGGCGGCATTGCAGCAGTAAGGCAGCAGCTTCCCGATGTCAGCTAGCAGCGCGGCGGCCCGCGGCAGCGGCAGCACGTCGTCCAGCAGATGCAGCGGCGAGGCCGAGCGAGGCCAGCCTCACCTTGCACTGGTTGGCCGAGGGCACGCGCAGGGCGGCGGCGGCGGCCCGCAGCAGCGGCAGCACGTCGTCCAGCAGATGCAGCGGCGAGGCCGAGCGAGGCCAGCCTCACCTTGCACTGGTTGGCCGAGGGCACGCGCAGGGCGGCGGCGGCGGCCCGCAGCAGCGGCAGCACGTCGTCCAGCAGATGCAGCGGCGAGGCCGAGCGAGGCCAGCCTCACCTTGCACTGGTTGGCCGAGGGCACGCGCAGGGCGGCGGCGGCGGCCCGCAGCAGCGGCAGCACGTCGTCCAGCAGATGCAGCGGCGAGGCCGAGCGAGGCCAGCCTCACCTTGCACTGGTTGGCCGAGGGCACGCGCAGGGCGGCGGCGGCGGCCCGCAGCAGCGGCAGCACGTCGTCCAGCAGATGCAGCGGCGAGGCCGAGCGAGGCCAGCCTCACCTTGCACTGGTTGGCCGAGGGCACGCGCAGGGCGGCGGCGGCGGCCCGCAGCAGCGGCAGCACGTCGTCCAGCAGATGCAGCGGCGAGGCCGAGCGAGGCCAGCCTCACCTTGCACTGGTTGGCCGAGGGCACGCGCAGGGCGGCGGCGGCGGCCCGCAGCAGCGGCAGCACGTCGTCCAGCAGATGCAGCAGCAAGACGGCGCCGCGCAGCAGCTTCTCCATCTCGGCCAGCAGCGCGGCGCAGGCGGGCGCGGGGCCCAGCGCCTCGGGCGCCAGGCACTCCAGGTACATGGCGATGTTGCTGGCCACCACCGTCAGTATCTGCCGGGTGTTGGCGCCGGCTCGCTATACATCTTCACCCTATATTACGCGCACCGAATCCTGAACGATTCCAATCGTCTGTCGAACTTCCTACATCAGTATTCCGAGAGGATTCGGTACGCATAATTAGGGCTCTGAATGTAGAGCCCCAGGGTTACGGGTAAAGACTCCGACGACGGCTCAAAAGGTGCGAAAAATCAATGAAATTTTTTAATTGAACTTTAAACATTTCCTAATAAGCAAGTAGATGCTTAAAAATATTACTTTATGAAATTATGTGCATATTGTGACGTTACAATTTGTGCCAAATTTGTATGGCGCATTTTTTTACTGCGTGATTAAAGTTCATTTTCGACAGACCGCACTGGCTCTTAACGGCTAAAATAGGCTTTCAGACGAAAGTCGATTTTAGCCGCAAAGAAAAAAATTAACCCTGATTATTTATCATGGTAATTTTTTTATTTATCGTTTAAAATGACCTTTCCAATGAGATTAAAATATTTTCTTGTACAAGTTCTCCATTAAAATTATATCAATGTGACATATGCCATAACATAGACATACAAGCGTAAGGCTAAGTGCAAAAATTTCAAGTTTACTTTACGACTCAAATCAAAATACATTTACTTTCAAATTTTTCTAATATTAAGATATTCAATAAACATTGATTTTACTATTTTTAAAAGTTATTTATTATTAGCAATTATAAATTTTTAGTAAAAATATTTTGGTTATTTTAAACGTATCCAGATAATTCCAGAAAAAAATCAAAATAGTACGAGCGTTATCAAAAAGTCACATAAAACTCAAAGTGGAAACACAACTGAAAGTATAAGGCGGTACAGCTCACTTCGGTAGGCAGAGTCTTCTTGGAGTTCAAGTGCTCGAGGACGAGCTGGAGCGGCCCGCACGGGTACAGCTCGTTGAAGTCCACGAACGCCTGGGCGATGCTCTTGAAGAACATCTGGCGCTGCTTCTCTGTGAAAGAGACACCTTACCTTTTTATTAATAGTTCCAGAATTGAGGAGGAGAGTTAGGGCTCTTAGTATCTTTCATGACTCTGTATATTGCACTCACTTCTTTCACCCTTCACTCGCATGCACTGACACACACAAACAAACAAACAAACATACACAAACGTAAATGGTTGGTTGTTTTGCTTGTGGTTTTTTAAGACTTTTAAAATTTAAATGCCTGTCTCTTAGTTATGTTAGTATAAAGTAAGCCCTTAATTGGCCTATGGTTAATTTCATTGTTACTATGTTTATATATTAATTAACTTATGCTGCGGGTTTTGTAAATAAACAAAATAAAATTAAAAAAAATTGAGGAAGAAACTTACGTCACTTCTCACCTCGGTAGCGTAGGCAGGGGTATACGACTATACGTAGGATCAACAACAACGCATTGCACCAACAGGGTTGAAAACAGCTTGATATGATGATAATGATGACCCTGTTTACGCTCACCAGGCGACCGCAGACCTAAAAGAAGACATTATAATGCGCTAGATTGCGTAACACGCAGCGCAGAAACTGATGCACTAACTGCACCGTACCTAGAGTCTTGACAACCCGTGACACAAGAATATAGTTGTAAATGAATGGCGTAAGAAAATAATGATGACCCTGACTACGCTCACCTAAAGATCTGCAGGGAGACATTGTGCGGCGCCAGCAGCGCAGGGACCGGTGCGCCAACATCGCCGCACTTCCTAGAGACTCGACCACACTTACGACAAAGACTAAAGCCCCCGAGTCCACTCACCGGGCGTCCGCAGCGTGAAGATCTGCAGGAAGACATTGTGCGGCGCCAGCTGGTGCAGCACGCAGCGCAGGAACTGGTGCGCCACGGCCACGGCGCTGCCGGGCAGCCGCGTGCTGCTGTCGGCCTGCCACGCGTACTGCAGCTGGACCACGCTGCGGCCCGATCAGAACCAGAAACCACACTTATTACAGCAACAGTTACACAAAACGTTACACATACTGACAACTTAACGCATTGAGACACTACGAAACTGAATACTTACAGTTTTTTCCTGTAAAACGGCGCTATTGAGCAAAAGCATCCTATGTATGGCGCCTATCATATTCAATAAAATACCAACATGCTATAAACAATTAAATACTTCCCTATTTAAAAATAAGCTCAAATCATTATTAGTTGATAAATGTTATTATAGTGTAAATGACTTCCTCAATGATAAATTCCAGTTAAAGTAGTGACCGCTGTTATTATTTAAATATTATTGATGAAATTTATAAATGACATTCTCAATGACAAATTCTAATTATATTGACCACTGTAATTATTTAAATATTCTTGATGTAATTGAAATGTTAATAATTGAATTTTTATAATGCAAGTTAAATTAATGTTAGTTTTTTTTTTTTTAACATCAGAATGGTTGAAACCGTGTCCTGACTTACCGCCACTCAAATTTGTACGCTGATAACAGTAGAACATGTTGATCCGAATTTTTCTTATTTATTATCCAAAATGCATGCTTATGTATCTTGACTGACACATGTTTTAGCAAATAAATAAATCTTTATCTTTATCTTTAACAAAACATCAAGAAACAATGGTCACGGTGTGGTCAAGACAGCTCGCCGCCGCACTAGGAGGCGCGCGGGGATCGAGCGGGCGCGGGTGGAGGCCGGGGCGAGACGGGCCCCCGTCGCTGCGCCGCCGCATAAAGCACTTCTACTTCCGTCGTCTCTCGAAACGACCGATTCTTGTACGGGCGCGACGCGAACGATTGTACATACCTCTATCTACATTATACTTACTTTTACAGTCCACTAACATTTATTATTGTAGACATCCCAAAACTGCACAGTGAGGGTTCTATAATCACCATATGATAGTGGACTGTGAAAGGAAGTATAATGTAGATAGAGGTATGTACAATCGTTCGCGTCGCGCCCGTACAAGAATCGGTCGTTTCGAGAGACGACGGAAGTAGAAGTGCTGTATGCGGCGGCGCAGCGACGGGGGCCCGTCTCGCCCCGGCCTGCGCCCGCGCGCCTCCTAGTGCGGCGGCGAGCTGTCTTGACCACGGTGTGTCTTTGCTGCTGCAATAGGCAACTGACTCGGCATACTGCTGAGGGTGTTACTCCCCGGCGCTGTCCCATGAGCGTTCCACGCGCGGCACGGTATATTGATAATAAATTAATTAATTGTGAAAGAATTACATAAATATATAAATAAAAAGAAATACATACACTTACCGAGATTAAAATATTATTAACTAAATATATACACAAATGTAATTTAATTAATAATAGTAAATTTATACCAGATATACAACAGCCACGAGAAAATCACAAGTTATAAGACATAATGATGACGCAATCACATATCAGTTGGTTCCCTTAGATTGTGTTAGATTGTGACCTCGAAAAGAACAATTAAAAACCATTTTTAAGGTGGCCCGATCGGGTCCTTTAAAATTAAATTAGAACAGAATAGAATTAGAACAGACAAAGACGGCTGGTACGTCATGCTGGCATGCTGCCTCGCTCGCACAGTTTAACATTTTTAGATATTGTAATAAAACGAGTTCACTTTTCAATTTTTGAATGAAAGAAAGAAAAGAAAGAAGAAAGAAAGACATTTATTGGGACAAATTAACACATCACAAAGTTCCATAAATACAACATAATACAAGACAAAGTCAGAGCGTCAGAGTGCATTCTGTGGTGTGTCAAAGTTGGGATATCATTTTGAAAATTATAGACGTAGATAGTATCGCCAATATGGTGTAGCCATTTCCTATAAACAATCCGTGTGTATTAAAAATTACAATTTCTTCCATACACCGTCGGCTTATATTGAATATCGGAAACGGTTATAAGCCTATGCTTTCTAGGGTTCGTGGACAATAGCGCCAAATTGTGTAGTAATCAGCTTAAGTACAATGGTGGCCCCGGTGATAAGCGTGTATAGTCTGATCGCAGAGCAGCGGTCTCCGGCTCAAGATAGACGAGCGTGGCACACCCTGTATAGTCCGGCATCCAGTGGCTGACGACGTGCAGCCTCTGCGGTTCGCGGTGGCCGAGCGTGGCCGCCCGCGCGCACCCTGTATAGCGTAGCGCGGCACCCACCGGCTCACGTTGTGCAGCAACTGCGGCGGCCGGCTCGCGGTGGACGAACGTGGCCACACGCGAGCACCCTGTATAGTGTAGCGCGGCACCCACCGGCTCACGTTGTGCAGCAACTGCGGCAGCAGCGCGGCGGCGGCGGCCGGCTCGCGGTGGACGAACGTGGCCAGCACGATGATGCACAGGCCGAGCTCTTCGTCGCTGTACTGTTCCACGGCCGTGCCGCACTCCGAGCCTGGTCAGAAAGTATAAGAATAAAACAATAAAGGTGAACCGAAGCCGAACGAAACGATGGTTTGCATGAAATTCTACGGAACCTCACTCAATTCGAAACTCGGAATGAAATACCCGTCACGGTTGTGACAACTGCGAAGTAGGCCTATGTCCTGCAGTGGACGTCAAATGGCTGATGATGATACCATGGAACCCAGCCTCAAATACTGACAGCGATAGCAAAGCGTGGCATCCCCCGTTGGCGCGGCGGGCGCGTGCGCCGCCTTGCGCGCTTCTTTCGAGGTGTTGGGCCACCAGTCGCCGCCGGGCGGGCCCTCGCTGGCTGCCGGCTGCGGCTGCGGCTGCGGCTGCGGCTGCGGCTGCTGGCACCAGGGGGATGTATGATAAAATAGATAAGATAAGATAAGAATATTCTTTATTGTACCAGGAAAAACACATGAAATGTTTGAAACCATGAAATGTTTGCAAAAATGCAGTACAATTGGCGGCCTTATTGATTATAGCAATTTCTTCCAGGCAACCGACGATGGAGAGTTAAATAGCCCATTATTCAGAAAATTATAGCGATACATCACAAAATATTCCCATAAATAGATACCGATTACTTGTATCGATCCGCTTGCTGTATGATATAGTCATTGTTTGTAATTTATGTGTTCGTTATTAATTAAATTCTATTAACTATTTATAGCAACGGCCAAGTGCGAGTCGCTCTCGCGCACGAAGGGTTCCGTGCCATTATCTATACAAGATTAGACACAAAGATCGAGAAAAAACGGCAAAAAATCACGTTTGTTGTATGGGAGCCCCCTTAAATATTTATTTTATTTTAATTTGATTATTTATTTTTGAAGCGAATACAGAACTTAATATTCTGTGAATATTTCAAACGTTTACCTGTTGCTTTTATTAATATCGAGCAAAAAACTGCAAAAAATACGTTTGTTGAATGGGAAATAAATATTTATTTTATTCTGTTTTTAGTGTTTGTTGTTATTGTATATAATGTGAACAAAAGTGAATACATGCTGTTCAGGTCACGCGGTAGGTGTCGTGACATAGAAATGCCCCCCCTCAAATTAAATGGCATGCTGCTTAGTAAAGTTAATTATGTTAAATATCTGGGGCATTATGTCACTGACGACCTGAAGGATGACATGGACATTCAACGGGAACGGAGAGCATCAGCAGTGAGAAGTAATATGCTGGCCCGCAGGTTTGCACGGTGTACAAAGAGTGTTAAACTAACACTCTTTCAAGCATACTGTACATGTTTCTATACCTGCAGCCTGGGGGTAGACTATACTCGTAAATCCTAGAATGCTCTGCGCATCCAGCACAATAATGCTTTCAGGATGCTGTTGGGGCTGCCTCGGTGCTGTAGTGCGTCGGGAATGTTTGCGGACGCGCGTGTTGATGATTTCCACGCGATCCTCCGCAACAAATGCGCATCGTCGCTATACAGAGTCCGAGCCAGCACTAACAGTATCCTGAAAGTTACAGCAGAGAGGATTGACAGTCCAATAATTAGACACTGGGAGGTTACTCACGTAAGATAAGATAACTGCACCATCCCTCTAGCTCATGCTCATATTTATGAAACTTAATCTTAAGTACCTAAATTTTAATTTCAGAAATTTTGATCTTAACATATTCACTTTTATTATTTAATGCAATTTTACTAACAACCTATTGACGGACGGACGGACGGACGGACGGACGGACGGACGGACGGACGGACAGATAGACAGACAGACAGACAGACAGACAGACAGACAGACAGAGAGACAGACAGACGGACAGTGAAGTCTTAGTATTAGGGCCACGTTTCGCACTCTTTACCCTAAAACCTAAAAATGAATGACTTTTTTTTTCTTTACACAATGTCCCTAATTTCGGAATGTCTGTCGACAGTCTTTCCAGCTCTTTCCATTGTTTGCGGTCTCCAAAATGGTCCTCGCATCTTCTATTCTGGCCACCTCTGCTTGTTTTGCCATCTCTTTGATGCCAGTGGGCAGTCTTGGATTTGTCAACAGGCCGTATAGGCCGCGGCCTAGTGGCGACAGCGTCCTAGTGGCGACAGATTTCACATGACGCTGACTCGATTTCAGAGGATAGAAGTTAAACATTTCTTTATTGTCTCGAGGTTTTTAAAATTGTCCTCAGCACGGGTTAGTGCAACAAAAATAATATACTTTGAAGAAGTTGTTAGTTCTGTAAGGCACGTAAAAAGCCCCTGCTTCTACGGAACCCTACACTGCGCGTGGCCCGACACGCACTCGGCCGGTTTTTCAAGCATACACCCTTTTTTCTAGATACCCTGCAAAGTTGAGTACCTATTCATTTAGGGATTAAGGCCGACTTGCACCATTTCTTAAACGTCACTTAAGTCGCCATTTAAATCGTCTTTTGCATGAAGAATTTTAGTCGAATGCTGTTTAGGCCACATTTAAGAAAGCGGTGCAAGTCGGCCTACGTGTATTACCTGGTGCGGCGGTCCCTCCGGCGCGGAGCCGTCGGGCGGCGAGCCCAGCTGCGCCGCCTGCCGCGCCAGTCGCCGCGGGGAGCGCGGGGAGCGCGGGGAGCGCGGGGACCTGACACTGACACACCGCGACCTACAGTCTCTCGCCGGCGCCGGGTCGAGGCGCTGCGGCTTGCGCCGAGAGGTCGTCTTAACGCTGTTATTACGGCGAGCGTGCTGTCTCTGTCGCACATGTGATTGTACTTTCGATAAATCTTGTCTGATTGTTTGATGCATAATTAAATTGCGGATCTTCGAGGCATATTTTTCTTACCCTGTACTAAATGTTACATTGAGAAAATTTTATTCCAAAATTAATAATTAGAAACAACTTCTCTTTATTAAAAACTACGTATAGGAAAGCAGGAATATATTTAAAATGTGTATTTAAAACCCTCAGTGCACATTCATCAGAACTAGACTCGTTTGAATGCAATCCCAAAAAGTATTAAACTGTGCGAGCAAGACATCATGGTCCACGTAAGATCAGCCTTAAAATGGAGGTTCTTATAGCATAAGCAACACGTATAGGTCGTACAGCAGCGCACAGACTTTCTGAAAGAAAGATCGTGCTTATCACGCCGCGAGCCACCGCGGATGGCGATCTCAAGCGCTCAGGTACTCAGGTTAACCTCCTCACTCATGACCTTGAAGATAACAATTGTTTTCAATTGTTTTTTTTTCAGGTCAGAACTTAGGAGGTTAAGGAAACCTGAGAGACAAAGCACTCGAAAATTAAAAAGCCTTTTCATTACTCATACTCTGAAAGGGGGTCATTGTTCATCCAGGCACCGTGCTGAAAGTGGTACATGCCTGCTCTAAAGCAGAAAAGTATTAAAAAAAATATTTAAGACAGATAAAATCACCAAATAAGCAAATTCAAAATGGCCGTCTTTCGCGGTCGCGCGTCATCTTGCGAATTGTGATCTACGGCTAGCACAAGTTGGCGCGCGAGCTATCTCGCCGCGAGCTAGACCATCCGTCTGTTTCGGCGTGATTTCCTTGAGTTTTATATTTTAAACTTGTTTTTATCTTTTAGTGATTAACATTAATAATTAATTTATATTATTTAATTTTTTAAATACTAATTAAAAAATTAAATTTTTGAGCAGTCGTTTAAAAGGGCGGATAGTTTATCTCTCGGCGAGTTAGCTCACGCGCCGACTTGTGCTAGCCGTGCAGGGTGTGCGTTGGTATTAAAAAAGTAAACCGGCGGGAAACCTTAAATAAAAAAGTGCAATTTTTTCTATGGAAGTTACATTAGACTGTGTTTGTGATATTCTAAATTGAGTTTAATATAACAAAATGAGTTCTAGCGATTCTGAAATTGAATTAACACCTGATTTTATAAGAGAAGAGGCTCAAGCTGTCGTAGAAAACCTTTTGCCAACGATATCTAAGGAACGATATATGAAATCGTATAATGATTTCATAAAGTGGCGGGCCAAGAAAAGGGTGAAATCTCTATCGGAAAGTGTTTTCCTTGCGTATTTCAGTGAACTATCAAAGAAACTTCAGCCTTCAACTTTATGGAGCATATTTTCTAAAATACAAAAAACGACGTCAATATAAAAAACTACACCAAGCTCATATCATTTTTGATTTTAACTGGCTTGTGTTTACTTTCCTCGTATTCGTGATGAAAAGTAGAGTGTTTTACTCGGGTGATAGCACCCATTTCCGCCTCGAACTATTGGCGCTCTCACTTCGTTCGAGCGCCAAAACATCTCGTCAGAAATGGGTGCCTTTCAGCCCTCGGTTAACAATCTATAATTCCGCCCCTTTCGCACCTCAGTTTCGCAACCAGAGGACTTTTTCTTCTTTTTTGGCAACTAATTGCGGTAGAAGAATGTTTGCTTACGCAACCTAGTTGTGAACGAAAAATTCCTTTCGGCCGTTTTGTTAACTTAGTTCGCAACTAGTTGTGGGAAAGGGGTGTTCCTTCTTTTTTGGCAACTAGTAACGGTAGTTGCCAAAAAAGAAGAAAAAGGTCTTTCCCTAAAGTCCTGTTACTGCAAGTTGTATTAATCCAATGCAAGTACGCAATCAAAATTCGCCACATTGCCATTGTATTTAATTACTTATGTGCAATAAACGTATTAATAATAATAATAATAACATTTGTGAAACTTTTGAATCACGAAAGTCAATGATCAGGTGAAGTCTAACCTCAGTAACCAGTCGCCTGGACTCAGCGGCTAGGACTCTGTTAGCAGAAGGCCTGTGCGACTCAGTCTTGTCGCAACAGTCCATCCTGTCAGTCTTCCATGCTCCCCTCAATAACCAACAGACTACCAACAGCTAAGGGCTTTTCACATCCGCCAACGGCCCGTGAAATACAATACCTGCTTCCCTCAACAACCAGTGGCCTCGTCTCAGCAGCCGAGGGCCTGTCGGCAGCCGGTGGCCTGTCGGCAGTCGGAGGCCTGTCGGCAGTCGGAGGCCTGTCGGCAGTCGGTGGCCTGTCAGTCGAAGGCCTGTCCGAGTCAGTCCTATCGCTGCAGTCGGTCCTGTCGCAGTCCTCCGGGATGTTTAGCGCCTCACGCACTCGGTCGACGAGCGCGTTGAATACCGGGTACTGTTCTTTGTTGGGCCGCGGACCGATTGGCAGAAGTCTGGAAGGAAGGCACTAGTTATAGATGAGGATATGAGAGTGTGCTGGTTGAAGTCAAAGTCAAAAATTTTTATTCACTATAAAAACAAAATGTTTACTTAATGAACGTCAAAGCTGTTAGTTTCACAATTAATAGATTATGCGGAAAAGAAGCTAACAAAGAAACTCCACATTTATTCTTTTCAAAACAGGTTTGCTTAATTTACAGTTTTCAACTTCAAGTTACACTACACTGGATACAATCGTTCCTGTTAACATTATTTAAATACCAGACATCCTTGTCTTCCAAATAATTCTTAATGTTACAATAGGCTTTTTTGCACAGAGTATGCTTAACACATTTTTTAAACTGCGTCGGTGGTAACTCTAATATATCTGAACCGTACACAGTGCCCCATAAAGGATATATTAACTTTTGCAAGTCTAAAACGTGGAAATGACAATTTATGTTTATTCCTAGTATCAATATTGTGATGGCTACCAACATTTTCGAAATTGCTGAAGTTTTTTCTAACATACATCATATTTTCATAAATGTATGTATATTTTCATAAATTTTGATGTTGGAAAAACCAAATGCGGATATAATCCACAACGCATTTTATTTGGATGTAGGATATAATGTAGGATTCTTACTGTTCATGGTGTTTGCTATGATTAATGCACGGCGTCCGTTGCACGAGCCCGGCATCCGTGGCACGGTGGCGGATAGGTCGCCACAGGGATATAATATGAACGTGATAGATCGGAAAATCTTGCGATCGAAAAAAAGAAGAGATAAATTATCGTGCCAGAAAGCAATAATATTATACAGTACTTTTTACATTTACCTGTCATTTCTATGAGACCTCAATCTTGAAGTAAATGAGTGAATGACTTAATAAGTGAATGATTGAATTAATTAATTACTGTACTGAATTAATTAATGAATAAATGAGTAAACGTAAAATCAAATGAATTAGTGGAGAAATGAATTATAGGGTGAATTAACGAATAAATGAATGAACAATTTCATTCATTTAATTTCATTCAATTAATTATTAAGTGAACCAATGAATTAATGAGTACACGCTACCTCTCGGGCGGTGGGATGCGGAAGGCGTCGAGGCGGTGCGGGGGCTGCAGGGCTCGTTCTCGCGCCACCAGGACACCTCCATCTTGGTGAGTGAATGAGTGAGTGAGTGAGTGAGTGAGTGAGTGATAGAGTGAGCGATACCTCTCGGGCGGCGGGATGTGGAAGGGGTCAGTGCGGCGCGGGGGCTGCGGGGCGGCGCCCTCGCGCCACCAGGACACCTCCATCTTGGACAGCGGGGACTCCGGCGACGCGTAAGCTGCGCTGCTTAGCGCTTTTACTGGGTGGCGAAGAAAAACTGTGATGAACCCATTGGAGTATCCGGGTAGGCCCCTGGGGTTTGGAGGAGGATTTCGGGTTGGGGAGGGCCCTCGACAAACGATGGTCTGTCAATTGAACCCCAAAGCATGTACCGAATCCCAACAGGGTTACTGCACGCAGGCATTCCTCCAGGGGTAGGTAGTAGACAATTTTGGAAAACATCCGATACCCTAATTTGATTATTGGAATGGGTTCGTGTCATATATTTCTTTGATTTGAACACGCAATACAACTTCCAGTCGGATCTTATATAGATATATATATATATATCTGAAGAGTGTTTTAAGGAATCGTGTTTTTATAAAGAAGACCGATAAATTTTAGTATCAACCTTTTTTATTAAGCGTAGAGAAACAAGAATATGATTTAAATATTCAATGTCCTCCGCGTTAATGAAATTTCATATTTCAAAATGAGAATTGCCCAGTTGCGTAGTGGCGCCCCAGATAAGTGTGAACTACTAATAAGAACACAGAACACAAAAATAAGGAGAAGTGTTATTATGGCCCGTTTGCTAGAAAACCGATGTCGCCACTTACTCACACAGCTACAGTTTCCTCATAATCTGTATTTGATTACAACATAAACAACTGGCTCACGATTCGCTGTTAACACAAATGAAACAGCCAATGAGAAGAGCAGCACAACATTAGGGATGGGAACGAAAAAGTACATTATCGATTATACTTTAAAAAAATTGTACATCGTACAAAAATTTTTTTGTACATTATGTCGATTTTTTTCTTGCCATCTATACCGTCTATACCTAAATAGTAACTAATTATTTCTTTATGTCGCGTAGTCTGTAACTACTTTATTTCGTTGAAGTAATCCTTTGCAAAAGGCTGCCTAAGGTTTTATTTTTATAGGCTTTGCCTACCAATGTGTTAATTCCTAAATATGTCAGTTTTGTTCATACCTACCTATCGTATAATTCGTGAATTCCGTTTCATCGTAAATTCTAATCATACAAATATTCTAAATGTCAAAGTTTAGAGACCATTTGCTGATAAACGTTAGGCTTGAATTATACAGAAACTGCGTAGGTATGTAAGGTTAAGGGACAGCGCAAGCATCTTGCCGCTTAAAAACGTTTTTATACCTACAAAATGTAGGTATGAAAACCTACATAGGCGACGAAACGACGTTGGCTGTGCCGCGCCGCTTGAATATAATTCAAAACATATCGCCTACGTAATTTTTGTTTGAAGCGGCAAGATGCCTGCGTTTTGCCTTCACCTTCCGCGCGTTTTTGTATAGCGCACACTTTAAAAAATCTAGAACTACGTATTTTAACTCGTGAATTAATAAGCGTGACTGTAGATGTTTCTGAGTTTAGATTGAAATTTTTATTGCCTTGGTGGGTGATAACTGTGATGGGAACATAAAACACATTCTTAATAATATCACATAAATAATAATATTTTTATTAACTTGTGAAAAATACATTAGGTAGTAAGAACTCAAAGAAACTTGTGAAACATAAACTTAAAGAAACTTTCAAAACACATTTACATTAAAAAGATAACATCATCGTACGACTGAGATCCTGCAGAGAATATTTTAATGTCCCCTAAAATGTAAATATTTATTTAGAACTTGACACTTATTGACATGGTTCAATGTTTTGCGTGATTTCTTTTTTCGGGGTTTTTCTTCAATTGACATAAATCTACCAGTTTCTGAGACTTCAGCAACTCGTTGTTGTATCTAAAATACAAAAAGTATGCATTTGTAAAAAATCTAATATTTTTTTCTTTAATTATTTACAGGGGTCTTTGACATTCGCAGTATTCTTTGACAGAAAAAATATCCGTTACAAGGGGATCTAAAATAGTAAATAAATTATGAAAATATTAAAAGCATTACCTGGTCACCTGTTATTTCTTCAGGAACGCATGTTTCAACAGTAACAATATCCGAAACTTTCTAATACGGATTTAAAATATTAAATAAATTATGAAATTATTGAAAACACTTCATTTACTTTATTTTAAATTAATCGAATTTCATTTATAAGATTATTTAGAACCCCTCTTTAGCATCTGGAAACATTTCTCCGTAAAATGGATGGAGCAACCGGTATTTGATTTGAGAGGAAGCCAGTTAGGCCCTCTCCCTGTAGTTTCAATCCATTTATCCTTCCTATTAGGGTCTTTGGGAAACCTGAAATTAAACCTTTATTAAAAACTTTTTGAAATACGTGGTCAAAACTAAGCCTGTTCATATTACGACAAAATCTGCAACTAAAATAAAAGCTTCCTTAGCAACTGAAGTCCACGTGGACGGAGTCGCGGACAATAGCTACCTAGTCGTACATTATAATTGGTTCTAGTAATTTTGGAAGTCTGGACGAACGAGTGTAAATGCGACGAAAGTATCGATACTTAATCAGTCTACAAAGAAAGCAACTACCCCATCACTATGACTCCCGCTGACACCTACTGGTGACTTTGACAGTTCACGGCAAATACATGCGGCCGTACCACGAAACATCGCATACAACAATAGTCAGTTTCGCGAGACGGTCCATTGCGGGCCTGCTTTTCCAAGTTAGAAAACCTTTACGAAAATTCTACATAAAAACAGCAATGGAGTAAACCCGACGATATAAATACGTCTTATTTATGTTCTTAGTACTGGAGTGCATATTGCACAGGAAAATTATTATAATTATGATTTTTCGTAGTTTAAAGATGGATATAGTGAGTAAAATAGGCTTACCGGTGAAAAGACACTGCACTGTTATTTGAATAGCATGTATCACAGCGATTTCTGTAGGTAATCAGGCATTTTTCACATATGTTACGGCGATAGCGGGCGCGAGGCGATTGACGGCCATATTTAAAAGTTTCGCCGAGGTTAGCCCAACCGGGCTAACGTTGATCGACAGTGCCACGCCCATAAGGCACTTCTCCTTCTTTTTGTGTTCTGAGAATAAGAACTAGATATTAAGTACATTACTGGTGTCCAAGAAAGTAACATAACATAACATAAACTCACGCCTGTATCCCAGAGGGGTAGGCAGAGACCAGGGACTGCCACTTGCTACGATCCTGACAGATCACTTTCGCTTCCTCAACATCCAAGAAAGTGTTACGTATCTATCTATTTATAACAAAAAAATAAAACAAAACAATTAAGTGTGTGAGTCAATCGACCAATCAGCCCGTAGTCTGCGCCGCGGCACTCGGTTCTGTCCTCGACAAGCCGCTGCCAGCATTCAGCCTCGGGACCTAATTATGCGCATCAAATCCTGTCAGAATCCTGACGTTTGCGATAGCAATGAGCCGTTTTCAGCACAAATTCACAAAGCACTTCATAGATGGCGCATTGGCGTCTGTCAAATTTTGCTTAACGCAGATTAATTTTCACAGTCGCATTCCGGTTCTTCTACGGCCACGCCTGTAATTGCTTTGTGAATTTGTGCTGAAAACGGCGCATTACTTTGAAATTTGACAGTCAGATCGGAACCGCTCAAGATTCGGTGCGCCTATTATACACTAAAAACAATAAACCGAGAGACTAGTTTGATAACTAAGTGACGTAAAAAGGGTTACCAGGGATAGACCAAATTAAATAGTGACGTAGTCGATATCGATAATCAATATCGACTTAACTATGTGGTTTGCTAAGTCGTAAAAATTGGCGAATCTTATAAAATTAATATAATCCTCACAATAGGTGAGTTTTATAAGCCTCTCAAATTTCACTTTAGACTTCAGAAAACATACAAACGTACATACATGGCACTTTTTAAATTAATTTGATTAGGTCATCGACAAAAGCCGTATTTTTTAAATATCGATAACAACAGCACTAGCTTAACTATAGCAACACTTGTGCAAATGAACTATTAAACTAGTCTCTCGGTTCGGTCCAGCGAGTTGTGAGTTTGTGTGTGCGTTAGACGATTGGATACGTTCAGAATTTGGTGATCGGTCTATAGGAACAGATCGTCGGTCCGGCTAGTGTGTGTGCGCGTTTACACGACTGCCGCAGACTCACCCGGGCTCCGAAGCGGCTGCTTGGGCGCGGCGGCGGCGGGCGCGGGCGGCCACTGCGCGAAGTGTCCCTCCCCGTTGGACGACGGCGCCGTGTCGGGCGACGTACTGCTGCCCACTGCCAGGGGGGACGGTAAACGCGCCGTTAGGGGACACCGCGGGGAACATTTTCATTCAACTGTTATAAAACTACTGACCAGGGGCCTAATTATGTGCAGCAAATCCTGTCCGAGTTCTGACGTCTGCGAAAGCAATTTGTATGGAATTTTACAGTTAGACGATTGGAATCGTTCAGGATTTGTTGCGCGTAATATAGGAGCAGGACTAAAAAAATACAGAATAATTAGAGATCTTTTTAACAGGTCTAATTTTGATTTAGTTTATGTCGTGAGCTGCGTCTGCGCCTTGATGGCTAGTGACAGTGACTGTTGGGTATAGAACCCGCTCTGCTACCAGAGGGTAGCTGACAGAGCTGGTCCCAAATTAAATGCAAATAAACACTTAAACACTAGTAAAACACTTACAGAATATCCAGTTTTTATGTCATTTAATGATTACAATTTATGTTCGTAACGCTGTTTTGTGTATCTAATAAATAAATAAAATAAAAGAATCCTTATACTCACCGACGATCCGTTTCTGCTTGCCGAGCGCGTGCGCCGCGTGCAGCTGTTCTGGCCACAGCTCCACCGACTGGCCGCTCATCGGCGTCGACTTGCTGCACACCACACATTGCACCACTGTCAGGTTCACCCACGGTGTTTCTTACACTATAAGCAGCCTATATACGTCCCACTGTAGGGCACAGGCCTTCTCTCCGGGAGAAGTACACGCCGGGATTTGAACCCACGACCTCCCGAATGAGAAGCCGGCGTTCTAACGCTCCGCTACCACCGCTCTCAATTATAATACCAACTATTGTACTATAATTAAGACTATTTGAGAAAAAGATGGTCAGAGTGCAGTTTTTTTCGCTGTCTTTTGCTCCACTACAACTCGACTCTAAAGACAGCGGCTAACATTGTACATATCAATTCAAGAAACAGAATATAAATTCTTTACGTTGTAATATTTTTTTATTACTATTTGAATAAAAGTCTGACTTCAAATAAGTAGGAATTTCTCAATTCATCAGTATATTTCTTTTATTTTATTTTTAAGAATAGATTTCGAGTAAAGAATTAAATATATACATACAAGAAAATAGATAGTTAAATAAAATAGAATACATCAATAAAATTAAATTTCACACTAACAACAAAGCCCGAGCAGGGGCTTGAACCTTGGACTCCAGGCCTGGGTAACAGGTTACAAAGTGTAACACCACAGGGCGTTTACTTACAGATTAGAAGAATCGCTTCCGATAGACACCGACGAGCTTGTGGACAGCTGATGTGCCGAGCGGGATCCCGCCACGGGCTGCGGGGATATACAATAACTTCACACCGGTCTCCCAGATTGGTAAGCAGGTAGGTACTTGGTACTGACCACGTTTTCACAGTTACCCGTGGAAACACAAATTGATTAAACAATTCTTTACTGCACTAAAAAAACAATTTTGTACAAAGGCGCGAGCTTAATACTAGGTAGTGTTTTCTTCCAGCTAACCTACGTATCATAGACAAAAACAAAAATCTTTATTCAAGTAACACAGAAACTGCGATTAATGAACGTTTCACTAGTGTCCATTTCAAAATCTAGATCATTTTGGAGAAAAAATGGACAAAAAGAAACTCCAAACTTAGTCTTTTCAATTCAATTCAAATATTTATATTCATTATAAAAACAGAATGTTTACTTAATGAACGTCAAAGTTGTTAGTTTCACAATTAATGGATTATGTGGAGAAGAAGCTAACAAAGAAACTCCACATTTATTCTTTTCAAAACACGTTTTAACTAAATTAACAGAGTTTTCAACTTAAAATACTAGTCATGAATGTGTTGAACACTAGTCATTAATCTACTGTTTAATGCCAAACATCTTTGTCTTCTACATAATCCTTGATGTTATAGTAAGCCTTTTTGCACAGAATGTGCTTAACACATTTTTTAAACCGCGTTGGAGGTAACTCTAATATATCTTGAGGAACTTTGTTGTAGGAGCTTATACAATGCCCCATAAAGGATGTATTAACTTTTGCAAGTCTAAATCGTGGAAATGACAATTTATGTTTATTTCTAGTATTAACATTATGGTGGCCACCAACATTTTCGAAGTCTTTGGAATTTTTTCTAACTATCTAATAAATACATGTTATTTATTATTTAACATGAAACTGTTAAGATGTTGGTTTCTTTAAAGAAATCTATTAGCGAATCCCTATTACCTAACTTGTAAATAAATCGAATGGCTCTCTTCTGCAAGATGAAGATAAATTTCATATTTGGTTCTTAATTGACAGAGTTTCAATTATTATTTTAAAACCGAGAACTGGAACTGGCAATGAACTGGCTTTCAAGACAAGAACAGAAAAATAAAAAAAGTTTTATTCACAAATTAATTAATTGAACACAGTGCAATAAAACTTTGGCCGTTGCATCTACGTAATGAGATTATTTATACAGCGTCCTGTGACACCATCACTCACACTAGATGGGTGAAGGGACCACTCGGACTCTGCAGTGCCTGGGACATTGTTTTTTAGATGGATTAGGCTTGCCCGGCACCTATACCATCCTGAAAGCTTAGTCGGCCTAGCCCACAAACACAGTACAATAGCAACGATACTAAATAAACATTGCAGTAAATTTGTAGTATGGTTGCTATGTTTGCGTGCTTTAGCAACATAGGAAATAGCTCATATTTTATCAGAATTAGATCATCAAAGGACTTTGCATCCATGACATGATGCAAAGACTTTGCATCCATCCACAGATGTCATGGACCGAACAGATGGGGTGTAAAACGTTTACAAGCATTACAATACGATTAAAATCAGTTAACGATTCGGCTTTACTCAGATATCATCGCCTAAATCCCGAGACGGAAATGACACGAAATACATTACCGCGATTTGTTTTAGGTAGCATTCAATTTGAAGTATCATAAACGCAATGTATAGCACCTGCCAAGATGACATTACTAACCGGTAGACCTAAGAAATTTATTATGCAGAAGTGATCGCAACGTAGGAAGCTCTTTAAATCTTTCATGAAAGTTATATATCATTCGTCGTATCACGCAATAATCAAAATCATCCATTTTTAAACGATATTTTTTGCCGGGCACTTCCTTGGATTGTTGATCTTTACGGTGACTGATTTGGGAGCTTGTCGTTTTCCTCCAAAATTTTTAACACGCTGCTTTTCGAAACTCCGGTTGCTTCACAAACCCTGTCCAAAATTTTTTTATGATAATTACTTTCTTCTTTTTTAAATAAATTAGCTTCTTTTCTAAAATACGATACATAACTATTGTAAGTTAATTTTGATAAAATTTGATAGAATCGAATATTTCCACGAATGAAATTAGCGTTCATAAACATCAATGTATCATATACGTCAAACTGTTTTTATTGACATTAAGAAGTCATACTGTCAAAATAGTCAATTATTTTTCTTACTTCAATTCAAAGGTTGTGTTAGTTTTGAGCTACAAAGGAGGTTTTGTTGCTCATATCGGTCTTGTATTGTATGCAATAAGACAACGAGTAATATAATTAAAGGTCATATCTGTAAATTGATAACTCTATGTGAGAGATGAGGGATTCACGACAATTACCGACGTTGAACGAATCGTTAACTGATTTTAATCGTACTGTACCTCATTAACTGCTATTTTAAGATTTCACGAATTATCCATTTCGCTGATTGTACAGCCATTTACGAAGATTTTGCCATTGGTCGGCTAAACTATAAGCAGATACTTATACTTGCAATTTTAGTCAACGACGGCAGTTGTGCTGAATGGGAGTTGTCACCTCCTCTGGGAGGCTCCTCATAGTGCGACGGCTCGTCGAAAGAACCCTAAAATTAAGGATGAATCGTCAAAGCGATCGAGTTTCACCAAGTAAATTATTTAGATCTGTCTGTCTCGGAGTTCTTTAAGAAATCTGATGAGACAGAAAGAGTGAAATTCTCAATTCATTAGCCGGCTATACAGTAGCACCCCCACACTAGGCATAACCTGCGTCGTGGGTAATAATACTCTTAATATAGTTTTACATAGGTGTCTTAGCTTTCAGTAACAATAATAAATAAAATACGAAAGTTTTAGTTCGGCGATCACCAATACAACGCTACAAGCTACCATCCATAGATAGAGTGGTTTGGAGAGTGATGGTCAACCCATCCGATGGGCAACCCAAAGTCACGTCCCTCAGGCATGAGTATACGACAAAGAAGAAAAAGAAGAAGTTCGAAAAGTAATTTTTAGAAGGGGGCTCCCATACAACAAACGTGAGTTGTTGCCGTTTTTTTTGTTGATCTTTGTGTCTAATGTTGTATAGATTAATTGTTGTACGGAACCCTTCGTGCGCGAGTCCGACTCGCACTTGGCCGGTTGTCGGTATCTATCTAGTTGAGTTTACTCACGGGAGCCGTGCTGCCGTGCACTGTGGTGTCGGACTTGTCGCTGGTCTCCGGGATGGCGATGAGCTCGCTCTCCGAAGACTCTTGTTCTAGACTCCATTGCTGCAGGTACCGGTTTTCTCTGGAAAATTTTATTTTATTTTAATGTTACTCGTTTAGGAGCACTAGTAGTGTGGACATTCAGATTTAAGAACAAATGAAGGAATTATAATGCCTACAAGTATTATTTTCGGTGTTCACCTCAGCGCTCTAAATTGGCAATCCGCGGTGGGCGCGCGTGCTAATTAAATCCTTACTCTCTCTCTCTCTGAGAGTAGGCCTGTGCCCAGCAGTGGGACATATATAGGTTACAAAAACAAATGGAATAGCACAAAAAAATATGAGAACGAAACCTATTCCTGTAGGTAAAGTCCCACGTCTCTCACTCACATTCACATCATTGTCAATAGTATTTTTTTTTTTAATAAAAGTTGTTTTCTTGCTTACCTTTTTGTACTGTTTTTAATTTGTAATTTTTTTTTTATGTGGGACACCTCATACGTTTTGGAACCGCCGTAAGTGTGTACAAGCGTGCTGTAGTGTGTACTGTAGATGTGGTAAGTCGGATGAAGAAACAACAAGATGCGGTATATACAGATGCGTATTTTTATGTCGACCTAATTCTTCGTATTTACAATATTTACAGGGGCTGCGTAAATATACACCAAATTATTATATCTTTTGAAACAGCGGATTCGTTGGCGAGCACTTTTCAATCTGTTTCAATTCGTCATTCGCGCATGCGCGCTAGCCTGTCCTGAAGCTGCGGCATGGGTAACTGTTCCATGATGCCGCCACAGTACTAGTATATTAGCTCCAGTATGTTCTAGCGTGTACTACCGCGCTACAGGGTGTACTAATGTTTACTAGCGTGCTACAGTTTGTACTGGCGTGTTGTATTGCGTACTACTTTTCTACAATATGCGCTAGCGCGCTTGTATACAAGCAAACTACATTGAGTATCATACTGAAGTATGTTCTAGCGCGCTACATTGTGTACTACAGAGTGTACTAGCGTGTCACACTGTTTACTAGCTCGCTACAGTGACCCACTCGGTCCTCCGATCAGGCTCCTCCCAGTGCCCCCCCCCCCCGCCCCCGCCCGCGGCTCCTGTGCAAAGCAGTGTGTACTAGCGTGTGGCAGCATTTGTGACCCACTTGGTGCGCTTGTCGGGCTCCTCCCAGTGCCCCCCCCCCGCCCCCGCCCGCGGCTCCTGTACAAAGCAGTGTGTACTAGCGTGTGGCAGCATTTGTGACCCACTTGGTGCGCTTGTCGGGCTCCTCCCAGTGCCCCCCCCCCGCCCCCGCCCGCGGCTCCTGTGCAAAGCAGTGTGTACTAGCGTGTGGCAGCATTTGTGACCCACTTGGTGCGCTTGTCGGGCTCCTCCCAGTGCCCCCCCCCCGCCCCCGCCCGCGGCTCCTGTGCAAAGCAGTGTGTACTAGCGTGTGGCAGCATTTGTGACCCACTTGGTGCGCTTGTCGGGCTCCTCCCAGTGCCCCCCCCCGCCCCCGCCCGCGGCTCCTGTGCAAAGCAGTGTGTACTAGCGTGTGGCAGCATTTGTGACCCACTTGGTGCGCTTGTCGGGCTCCTCCCAGTGCCCCCCCCCCCCCCGCCCCCGCCCGCGGCTCCTGTGCAAAGCAGTGTGTACTAGCGTGTGGCAGCATTTGTGACCCACTTGGTGCGCTTGTCGGGCTCCTCCCAGTGCCCCCCCCCCGCCCCCGCCCGCGGCTCCTGTGCAAAGCAGTGTGTACTAGCGTGTGGCAGCATTTGTGACCCACTTGGTGCGCTTGTCGGGCTCCTCCCAGTGCCCCCCCCCCCCGCCCCCGCCCGCGGCTCCTGTGCAAAGCAGTGTGTACTAGCGTGTGGCAGCATTTGTGACCCACTTGGTGCGCTTGTCGGGCTCCTCCCAGTGCCCCCCCCCGCCCCCGCCCACGGCTCCTGTGCAAAGCAGTGTGTACTAGCGTGTGGCAGCATTTGTGACCCACTTGGTGCGCTTGTCGGGCTCCTCCCAGTGCGTGTGCATGGCGTGCGCGGGCGAGCGGGCCGCCCCCGCCGCCCCCGCGCCCGCCGCCGCCCCAGCCGCCCCCGACACCGCCCCCGCGCCGCCCCCCGGGCTGCCCTCCCCCGCGCCCTCGTGCTCCGTCTTCAGCGAGGGCTGGCTCAGGTCTGAAAGGGTGGGAGGAACGGAAGTTTTTATACCATACAAAATATTAAAAAAAAAACACAAAAAAACATAATTTCGGAAAAGATTACTTTTACAGGACCCGAATAAGGTCCCACAGTCCTCACCTCTGGCCCGCGGCGGCATGACGACCATGGGCGGGATCCGCTTGCATTGGTGGTACTGCGCCTCCACCGTGTTGAGGACCACCTTCACTAGGGATTGAACCAGGCTGCACAACGGACCCGTGCCGTAGTGGTACTGTGGAAGGGAAAAAAAGGTTTTATTGGGATACAGGCGTGAGTTTATGTTATGTTTGTTATTGCAATAAACACCGGCCTGATTCCATCCGGTTCTACCCGGCTTCGCACCGGTTATCGTCGGATATTCCCAACCTCTGCTCGCTCACCCTCGAACCGGTTTAACCTGGGCTCTTCCTATTTCACGTGGAAATTAAGAAATATCATAAATATGTCGTGGAGTGATTGGTTTCAAATACCAATATTGTTTTTTATTTTTTTACACACCAGCACATTACTTACATCAAAAGTCCACAGCACACCAACCATTATACGAAATCCACACGACAACAAATATTCAAAGGTAGATCAGTTGTCGACTGTAAGTACCGTCGGCAGCACATCAACCTTTACATACGTACACTTTAATTACGAACGCTTTGGGCAACCATACAAAGAAAATGTAAAGGTTGACCTGCTGTCGACTGTAATTAGATGTCTTTATCAAATATTTAAAGTCTGTTTTAATTCGATGCAAAAAAATAAACAGGCAGTGTTACCATTATAAAATATATCGTTAAACTCGGTAAAAAAGAACAACATATAATTCTGGAACGAAAAATGTGTCAGCTATGCAGCGACTAATTAATGTTGACGAAGCGAAAGAAGTTTGACAGGATTGTGATAAGTGGCAAACCCTGGTCTCCGTCTAGCGCTCCGGTATCTATACTAATAATAAATCTGTAAGGGTCGGTCATGGAGTAAGTTAGTTTGTTTTCAGAGATATTGTGTTTATAGGCTCAATATATGATACTGAAACTAATTTCACGATTTTTAGAATTTTTTTCTGTATGTGTGTATGTATGTATGTTCCTCCATAACTCTTAAACCAATTATCCGAATTTGATGAAATTTGGTATAAAAACATATAGACATCTGGGACACAGGATAGGCTATTTAAATTCTAGCTCCAGTTATGATAAGACGTGGCCCCCATACAAATGCTTCGTAAAAATCGAAATGTACGCGAACGGAGTCGCGGGCACAGCTAGTAGGATATAAGGATATCCGTTTTGGACAGTGGTTCAGATTAAAATTGAAAAAAAGAAAAACGTTGACAGTAATACCGAAACTGTGACTTAATGAGCGTTACAAGTATAAACTAGGTGTTTGTTACAAAATGTAGATCATATGAAATGAAAAACGGACAAAAAAGGTTCAAATTTAGTTTTTTCCAATATGGTTTGCGGCAGCATCCAGCTCAAGCTAGTTTGCAGGCAAGCAAGCCAAAAATTGCTGTATTGCTTACCCTCTTGAGCTATGGGTCTTTTATATTTCTTTGCCCGCCCTCTCTTTCGGTCGTTCCAGAACAAGATTTGTCAGGTCAGGTAAAGCTTCAGGCACATGAGCGTCTAATACTATTTTCTACCCGAGCTTTCTAAACGGGCGAGTCTCCGGTAAACTTCTAGTGGTTAGCGGTACCCATCGAGCCTTTCTCTCGAGCGATGAGGTACGAGGCCGACGAGGCAGTCGAACATAGATCTTTCGTGTCACGGTGTTCGTTATCGAACTCCTCCGCAACGGCTTAAGCGATGTTTACATTTTGGTAGGACCGAGAATAGGTCGTAGGCTGATACGGTACGACAAAACAACGTCAGCCGAGTCGGATAGTAACACAATAAACGCAGCTGTGACGCACCTTGTACAGGAAGACGAGCAGCGCGCTGTACCAGTGTTTCCGCACGTGCGGCTCCAGCGCCGCCAGCGTGTGTGCGCCCGCGCCCGCCGCGCCCGCCGCGCCGCCGCCGCTGCCGCAGAACTGCTCGGGAGATTATCGGTCGGTCGGTCGGTGAGCCGGCCGGCTAGCCGGCCGACCGGCCAGCCGGCCAGCCGGCCGACCGGCCAACTATATTAGCGGAAAACTTATCTTAGATAAATTCATTAACAAAAAAAAAAAAAGTTATAATGCTGTAGCAAAATTTCCCGAAATGGTTGTCACTGGAATCATACTATTTAAAAATGTGTACAAAACAATCAGGTACCTAAGTGTATCTTAAATTTTTTAATGTTTCATTCGAAATTTATATATTTATTTAACTTTTAAATAATTAAGTAAAAGAAAATATTTTCCTATAATTACTTTCGATACGGATCCCTAAAAGCACATAAAAGTTCAAAAGACAAGTCACCTGCAACAGTAACAGCGTGGGTTCCGCAATGACCGCCCCCATAACGTGATTCTGGTCCAACACTTGCGGCAAGTTCGCCATGAACGCGTTGAATATCGACGACTTTCTGCAATTATCATCAACATTATAAGATACATACACACATTCATACATTTTACTTTCTATTATAACATCTGTAATTTTTGGTACATAACGTTATAATACCGTGTACCTTGTGCTGGTGACGCCTCTAATATGATAGCAATCTTTTGCAGTTCAGGATGCTAGTTTAGGCTCCAATCGTTCAACAAATAGTACATTCTTTTGCTGTGTATCATTCAATGATGTTTTTATATATGCGACTTTATAGCTTTTTTATGTTTTTAAATAATGCGAATGTATTTTGTCATCATCATCATTAGCCATTTGACGGCCACTGCAGGACATAGGCCTCCCTCATGATTTTCTTGAGGGGTTTCGCCATAATCGCCACGCTTGGCAGGCGGGTTGGCGATCGCGTGGCGCCGGATTAAGAATAGCGTCACTCCATTTCCTCCCGTGGATGTCGTAGAAGGCGACTAAGGAAATCAATACCAGGAGACGGGCAGCAGCGTCTTCCTGAGATTCCAACCGCATACTGCGATGTATTTTGTGGACAGAAAATAAACAAATATCTTATCTAATCTTATTCAGAATAATAATGTTTTCCAATTATAACTTCTTTTTTTTCTCGAATCGCTCGTAGCCCCGGCTGCCTGAGTGATCTTAAGCGATCACGAAGGTTAAGCAACACAGGGCGCGTTCAGTGCATGGATGGGTCGCCGTCTATCCCTAACGCTAGTGGAATTTGTCCGAGCGGTTCCGTGCTTCGCAAGGCACGTTAAGCTGTTGGTGCCGGCTGCCGTCGATAGATGGCAGTCGTTAAGCCAAGTCAGAGGCCTTAGGGCGGCTTGACAACTTCTGACAATAGACGAGCCACTAGTCTACAAGCCTCCACCAATCCGGACTTGGTCCCCGTGGTGGAGTATGGCCTATACCTTCCTCAGGGAAGAGACCCGTGCCCCTCGGTGGGGACATAATGGGTTGATGATGATGAATTATAACTTTAATTCCAAATTAGCATAACTACTCTGTGTGACGGTAACTAGGCAATGACATCTGTACTAATATTATAAAAAAAATGTTTGTAAGTTTGTATATAAGAGGTGATCTCCGGAAGTCCTTATCCGATTTCAAAAATCTTTCAGCAGTATTTGGAATGGACCTTCACGGCAGGTAGACATAGGCTACGGGCCACGCGAACGTGTCGCGGGCACTGCTAGCCACAAATAAAGGCGATAATCCGTTCACACACAAGTCACAACTATATACAAGAAAATAATCTGATTCTATGGTTGTATGTACAGTGTATCTATACACAATTTCCATGTTTGTGATGTCCTTGCCTGATTACCATGGCACACGGTATCCTAGTTTGGGACCAGGACAAGTGATTGCGTTGTGTCAAAGTTATTTTTTTATTTTACAACAATAGACTCCACTGGAATGTGTGTGCATTGTGCACGTCATCATAAAAATAAAATTGAAAGTTCGCCGTAAATTTGTACATATGGCCTCAGTCTGGGTGTATTTCCATGTCCCAATCATCCTTGCCTGGTTACTATAGAAAAGTGTATCCTAGTTTGGTTCCAGGACAAGTAATCGTGTTGTGTGGAAGTTATTATTATTATTAATCGTAGCTTCGTGAAACAGGGCCTGGGAGAGCATTATTAATATAATACTCTCCTGGTGCCATATTTTGATTTGATTTGATATATATTTGCGGGTTTCCCTGTCACAGGTACTTTATACTTAAAAGGGAATCCCAGCAAAAGTGTATTTTAGCAATAGAATTGGTTGGATCAACAAACATTTTGAAGTTTTTGAATGTAGGCATTTACCTCAGGGTGTACGGCGAAATATGGAAGTACTTCTCCACGCTATTGTAGCCCAGGAGCAGGAACAGATGTCTCAACACCACCTCCTGGGTCTTGGCCACCTGCTTGTCCTCGGTGGGGTGGGCTTGGTCCGATCTGGTAACGAGGCTTACAAATGTAAAGGCACTGCGAGTCAGAGCCAGTTTACCCACGGCCCGATAAATTAAAGATACATTTTAGCCTAAGGATATTTGTTTGTAATTTGATGAGTTGTGCAAATTATTATTATTTATTTACAGACGAAGATAATAACTATAACAATAAATATGACTATAACAATAAATAGTGAACACAGCCCATTGTTAGTATTTAATATAGGGGTTAAAGTATATGAAATTGCCGTTTTATTGCAATAGGTTCTTTGAATTGACATAGAATCTTCATGGTTTGAGGTTTTCGAATGAAACTTTTTTCAAATGGTTTCTAGTATGTTCTTTTTTTAAAAAATGTGAAACATTTGAATATCGACTTTCAATTGTTTTTGTTATTCAATTTAGACAAGAAAGATGGATACTGCGAAAATTTGAGTGATTATGAGGCACCCATTTTTCGTATTTTTTTTATTTTATTGATTTGACGCAAATGAGTCAATATTGTGGGTAAGGTAACGTTAAACCATGCCGCTAATTCCTGGGTAGTTTGACTAGGGTCGGCTTCCACTATCTCTCTTAATTCATCGTTATTCACCTGTGTGGGCGGTCTTCCTCGTGGCTCGTTCTTTAAGTCGAAATTTCCATCACGAAAGCGTTTAAACCAAAATCGCACGGTGCGTTCATTAGTAGACCCCTCTCCAAACGCAGCATTGATATTGCGGGCTGTTTCTGCCGCGTTAGTTCCGCGTCGGAACTCGTATTCAAAAATCACTCGAATTTTCGCAGTATCCATCTTTCTTGTCTAAATTGAATAACAAAAACAATTGAAAGTCGATATTCAAATGTTTCACAATTTTTAAAAAAAGAACATCATAGAAACCATTTGAAAAAAGTTTCATTCGAAAACCTCAAACCATGAAGATTCTATGTCAATTCAAAGAACCTATTGCAATAAAACGGCAATTTCATACTTTAACCCCTATTATTTAGCAGTGATTTAGTGCATCTCATGAAAATCCGCATCAGGGGCCTAATTACGCGCACCAAATCCTGTTGGAATCCTGACGTTTGCGGTAGCAATTTGTATGGATCTTTATTGGAATCGTGCAGGACTTGTTGCGCGTATTTGGGTCCCTGATGTGGATTTTCATGAGATGCACTAAATCACTGCTAAATATTAAATACTGACAATGGGCTGTGTTCACTATTTATTGTTATTGGAATTTAGTGAATTATCCAACGCTCAGGATGATATTTCCGCTTCCCCACATAATGCTCAGCAATGATGTTGACTTTTTCCGCCAGATGGCGTCAACAGCATCTACTCGGACCTCGGCAAACATTGTAAATACCACGCTCATACTTCTTCAACGACTGTTGAAACAGATTACTTTGTTATATTCTTTTTGTTGCACTAACCCGTGCTGAGGACAATTTTAAAAACCTATTTAGAGGCTAAAATACGTAATACAGAGAATTTTGTAAGGAGGCTCGAAATTTTGCCGACGCCTACACTTGCCCGTTAGTTCAGTTGGGAGAGCGCTGGCACGGTTAGCCAGAGGTCGCGGGTTCAAGTCCCGGTATGGGTGAAAATTTTAGCCTCTAAATAGGTTTTCAGAATATTTTACCTGGACAAGAACTGCATGAGGAGGAAGACCAGCAGGTTGGTTGTCTCCCGGTCGGCCTCCTCCAGGTCCACGGCTTTGGGCAGCGCGGCGCCGGCCGCGTCCTCCGCGGCCCGCCCCGACAGCGTGTGGAAACCCTCTGGGGTACGGAATAATAGATCACCCAACTCCGGCATACATATATCTACAGGTGGCGGTTCACGTCGCGACAGAGACCGAAGACCGAGACCGGAGACCGCGACATGTGTCTCGGTCTCTTCTGCCGCGACGGAGACCGGAGACCGCGACAGTTGTCTCGGTCTCTTCTGCCGCGACGGAGACCGGAGACCGCGACAGTTGTCTCGGTCTCTTTTGCCGCGACGGAGACCGGAGACCGCGACAGTTGTCTCGGTCTCTTCTGCCGCGACGGAGACCGGAGACCGCGACAGTTGTCTCGGTCTCTTCTGCCGCGACGGAGACCGGAGACCGCGACAGTTGTCTCGGTCTCTCCTGCTGCGGTAGAAACCGGAGACTGAGACAAGAGACCGAGACAGAAGCTACGGGTATACTGCATTTTTACTTTTTCCATTATACTTACATGACACACATTGAATATAAGTATATTATACACACAACACATTGAGTACAATATACACACTACACACCCTGTGCGTTACCAGTCCGGGGCTGAGGGGGCGCAGCTAGCAGCTGGCCGAGTCCGAAGCGCGACGTTTTACGCTTGAGTAGCGGAGCTGAATATTGCCGGGAATACACTTTTTCACGCTCTGAAAATGAAAGAAGAATGTATACTATTGTATTTTTTCCATAAAATACTGAAGATATAGACTGTCCTGGAATTTCAAGATGGCGGCCAAGATACACGTAAGCAGCCTATATACGTCCCACTGTAGGGCACAGGCCTTCTCTCAGGGAGAGAGTATCGGCTTAATCACCACGCGTGCCCACCGCGGATTGGCGATGTCAAGCGCTGAGGTATGTGAATAGCTTAGACACCCAGGTAAGCGAGTGGAATTGCTACTATAATTTCCAAGATAGCTTTACATAGGAAAAAATTCAAAAATAAATTTTTTTTAGTCGTCGCGGAGCCGCTGTATATAGGTACGTGGAGCCGAAGGCAGAGTTCCGCATGGACCGAGGCTCGGCACCGAGCGCGGAGCCGAACGTGCCTCGAGACCCGCTGACCAAACACACCCCATTCAAATAAACGTACAACATTCAGCAAACACCCTAACGATGCACTGAGCTCGACAGCGCTCTGTGTAGGAAACTCGTGAAAGCTCAAGGAGTCTGAATCTGAAAACCTAGCACAGATCTCGCCATTCTAATTTCTCAGCCGCTAACAAACAGTCGATATCAGAAGTGGGATCTCTGAGGTAGCGAACCAGTATCGGAAGTGGGATCTTCTGGAAAGAGATCTCAATTAAGTAGAAAGTATGAGTGTGTTTCTACTTAAAGCGCGCACCGTGCTTGCTGTATGCGGCGGCAGCGACGGTCTGCTTGTAGGGCTACTGGGCCCCGAAGGAAGCGCTCAGGGTGTGCGGGGCTCCGCGGCTGACAGTGCTTTGTATAGGAAATTTTGGAAACTCGTGCAGCAAAAACCTCTGCGAGCCAGAATCTAAAGCCGTCTTGCATCACTTTCTTAAATGTGGCTTCAGTGACATTTAAGAAGTGACGCAAGTCTATCTAAGTACCTAACACAAAGATCGCTACATGTGACAAGAAATTAAAGGCGTTGCGACTAGTAGGTATATATCGCTAACGAATATTCAATATCAGAAGTGGGACCTCTCGAGGTAGCATCAGAAGTGGGACCTTGCGGAGAGAGTTCTCCGACTAGCTCATCCCTTTCTGCAAATATCAATAGAAAGTATGAGTAGTACGTCAGCAGCGGAGGCGCAGCAGCCGGCAGCCGGCAGCCGGCAGCCGGCAGCCGGCAGCCGACACCCACCGTGGCGGGCGCGGTGCGGCGGCAGCGTGGCGGGCGCGCTGACGGTGCGCTTGTAGGGCCACTTGGCGCCGAAGGACGCGCTGAGCGTGTGCGCGTGCGCGTGCGCGTGCGCGTGCGCCGCGCGGGCCGAGCCCGACAGCGCCGCGTGCGCGCGCCGCACCTTGTACAGGAAGCTCTCCGAGCTCGCGTCCGTGCTCACCAGCTCTGCGGGACGGGAGCGGGGCGGGCTTCGAACGGTACGATCTCGATGACGGATGGAATCATAACGACGACTTATTTGTATTATAAGTACTGACGCAACATTCCTGTTATGTTCTTAAATAAAAAAGGAGCAGGTCTTCTCTCAGGGAGAGAGTATGCGCTCGATCACCGCGCGTGCCCACCGCGGATTGGCGATTTCGAGCGCCGAGGTATGTGAGTAGCTCGGACACTCAGGTTGCCTCGCGATGTTTTCCTTCACGGTTAGCGAGCGGTGTTGCTACTATAACTTCACAAGTATACATAACTTAGAAAACAAAGCCATATAGATATGCGCCCGCACTGGGAATCGAACCTGGGTCCCTCGCTTCCGAGTCCAATGTTCTACCCACTAGGCTACCACCGCTCGATTACTCTCTCCCTGGGAGAAGGCGTGTGCCCTACAGTGAGACGTATATAGGCTGCTTATGTAAATAAAAAAGACAAAAAAGAACACCGGAAATCAACTCCAAAGACAAATATACCACTGAAGAAATAAAACAGAGGATAATTTAATAAAACCGTAATATTACAATGAATAGGATGAATTCTAATCTAATCAGCCCATAAACAGAGCCCACTGTTGGGCATAGACCTCTTCTCTTTCACGCCAACCCATCCGGTCCTGTGCTAGTCTCGTCCAATGACTTTTAATGTTCCAGATAAAAGACTACTATTTTGAACTGCATTTAAATTCATTCTATTAGGAAAATAAAAAAATAGTCTCAATAAAGTAAATCTGGCCAAAAAAGAGAGGAAATATTTATTTTGTACAAGGAAATAACACAGAAAAAAAAACTAAGTTTTACCCGTTTGAATTAACTTTTCCATTGAATAGGTAATTAGCATGAACGATCAAAAAATAAAAGTAATATTTGCGGAGATTCTCACACACATGCAAATAAATCCAGAAAAACTTAGCGATGGCTTTTAAAAACCTGTTTAGAGGCTAAAAATTCCACCCATGCCGGGACTTGAACCCACAACCTCTAGCTCACCGTGCCAGCGCTCCCCCAACTGAGCTAATGGGCAAGCGCAAGCATCGATGAAATTTCGAGCCTCTTTACAAACTTCTCTGTATTACGTACAAGCAGCGACATCTGGCCGAAGTGAATTACATCACTTGCAGCCCCGAGTAACCCACTTTGCAGTTAGGTTTTACATCGGAATGATATCGCTGTACCTACATGATTAGCTATGGCTATTAGTTTCTTTTTCAAAGCTAACTTTTTCAAGGATATTTGTTTTAATTAATTATTTATTTGCCTCGAACAACAAGATTCATATTTGGTTAGTACATTTCAAAACTTATATTTATGTTAGTAGCATTTTAGGACAGTGAACACATATACATATTTATTTATTTACATACATCAAGTCCCGTTACGTGCGACTTGAAGCCTACAGCAGTGGTTGATGTATGCGGAGTCGGCCCCCCCCCCTTTCTAAAAAATATATACGCCCGAATTGAGAAATTTATCCTTCTTTTGAAATTGTTTTAACATGATTGAGTGGTCATTTTAAACGACTTCAAAGAAGGTCAGTTTATACCTCTCAAATTGGAAAAGTCGATGGTCTTCTTGTTATTGATCTGCGCCTCCAGGAATAGAGCCTCGAAGCGGTTCAGGAAGAATTCCCACGTGAGGATGGAGCGGTCGCTCAGCGTGTTGTGAAGCTGGTACACGCAGGCCAGCACCATCGGACGGTCCACGATCACCAGGTCGAACTGCGTCTCCAGGCAGTGTAGGAGGAGCTGGAGACAGGGGGATAGGGTTAGAGGAGTTATTACTGAAAAACTGACGAAAATCGGAGCTAGAGACGGAGATAGGGGAATAAGGAGAATTATTACTGAAAATACCCGCCGAAAACCAGTCCTAAAACACACAGCAGAACAACAGGAGCTGGTGACCGGGGTCAGTTAAAGGCGGATTTCTCATAAGGCCAGTTAGAACTGGACGGCCAGAAATCAGGAGCGGCTAAAAGTGGCAAAAATATACTGATATGAAGGGCCAAGTGCTAACCACCGCCGCTGTGATTAGTGGTGTTAAGTGTTGTGCAAGGGACACGCGTGCCAGCACCATTGGCCGGTCCACGACCACCAGGTCAATAAGCGTCTCCAGGCAGTGCAGCAAGAGGTGGAGAAGCGTGGCATTGGGTTAGGAGAATTACCTATTACTGGAAAAACTGATGAAAATCGAAGCTAGAGACGGAGACAAGGAGTAAGGAGATTATTACTGAAAACACGCGACGAAAACCAGTCCTAAAACAACACCATCGGCCGATCTACCATCACCTGGTGGAACTGTGTCTCAAGGCAATACAGCAGGAACTGGAGAGGCGGGGATAGGAGAAGAGGAATTATTAATGAAAAAACTGATGAAACTCGGAGTTAGAGACGGAGATAAGGAAGTAAGGAGAATTATTACTGAAAATACCCGACGAAAACCAATCCCAAAACAGCACAACAGTGCAGTAGGAGTGCGGCCAGAAATTAGGGGCGGCTAATCGCGGCAAAAAATATACCGATATGAACGACCTAGGGCGGCTTAGATTGTAAATCCGTCTCTGGGGTCAGTGGTGTAAAGTGTTGTACAGGGGAAGAAGAAAGACGAAGAACCGTCGTTAAAGGTGACCGAGCGGAGCTAATTTTATAATTATTTGTTTGAAATCCTATGGAACTGCGCTCTCCGACCCTCGCCTATTGGATTCGAAAGTGGAAAGTTTACTCGAAGGCTCCCAATGACTTCTGTGTAGCCGATTGGTTGGATGCGGAGTGTTTGGAGGAGTGTTCTCCTTAAAACATCAACAGCACACGATAGTGAAATCAAAGAAATTAGACGATCGACTTTCCTTCTAAGCATAATTTTATGTTAGCCTTGGTTCAATGGTTCGTGAAAAGGTTTTACATTACATTTTTGTTGGCTTTCTGTATCTATGTGTGTAATTTATTGTGTTAGTGATAAGCTGTTAGTTTTCCTAATAAAATAAAATAAATAAATAATAAATTACCTAAATAAGATGTTGCATAGGCCAGCTCACCTCAATGGCGTGGTCGTGTATGGTCCCAATATACAGGGTGGCCCGCTGCGCCACGTAGACGCTGATGTCGTCCATACTGGAGATGAGGTAGCAGAAAGCTGTGGCCAGCGCCGTTTGCAGGGGAAGGCTGCTTTTGATGGGGCTACAATCCATGAATCTAGTGGGGACACCACAGATAATTTCTTCAATGTAAATAGTC
The DNA here is from genome assembly GCA_963969515.1 of Yponomeuta evonymella. Lineage (NCBI taxonomy): Eukaryota > Metazoa > Arthropoda > Insecta > Lepidoptera > Yponomeutidae > Yponomeuta > Yponomeuta evonymella. The sequence continues at coordinate 17,941,932 of OZ018359.1, read as the reverse complement.
CAATTAATAATAAAATGTTCTCTATCTATCTAATCAAATCGAGTCTAAGGGTCAGCTCTTACTGGCGCAGAGTCGGAGCGCTCACGCCCACTCTCTCGGTTGCCTGACCCGTTCGGATCGCTGGTCTGAGGACCGAGACGCCCGGCGTGAAAGAGAAGACACCTGTGCTCATCGGAGGACTCTATTCGTGGGCTGGATAGATAGAATTTTTAAGAATATACCGATATGAACGACCGGCCACGGCCGTTTTTATTTCGATAGCGTGTCGATAGAGTGGGACGTAAGGGTCAATCTGCTTTTAATTCTTTTAGATTGACGCTCTGCGCCACTATGAGCTCTGACTGTAAGGAAATTGCCATTAATTACGCGAAGTAAAATACAAATATTCTTTATTGTACACCAGACAACAATAATTACGGAAACAATTTTTACAATGCGACTCTAGTGAGAATCCATCGAACAATCTCCGTGCAACTTAACAAATCGAATCAATCCATTGAATTTATCCACCTACCTCCCCGTGTTGGCCACTGACCTGATGATAATAGTGACGCGCTCGACGGCCGTGAACCGGGCCTGGAAGTCGTGGTGGTGGAAGGAGTCACGGATGAGGTTGCAGAACACGTCGGCGCCGCCAGGCAGCGTCACGCAGTGCAGCAGCACGGGCACCGCCACGGAGCAGATGTGTGAGTGCTGCGCGTCGCACACGCTCCACAGGCTGCGGGGTAGTGTGGGCTAGTGACGGGCTAGTGACGGGCACCGCCACCGAGCAGATGTGCGAGTGCTGCGCGTCACACACGCTCCACAGGCTGCGGGGTAGTGCGGGCTAGTGACGGGCTAGTGACGGGCACCGCCACCGAGCAGATGTGCGAGTGCTGCGCGTCGCACACGCTCCACAGGCTGCGGGGTAGTGTGGGCTAGTGACGGGCTAGTGACGGGCACCGCCACCGAGCAGATGTGCGAGTGCTGCGCGTCGCACACGCTCCACAGGCTGCGGGGTAGTGTGGGCTAGTGACGGGCTAGTGACGGGCACCGCCACCGAGCAGATGTGCGAGTGCTGCGCGTCGCACACGCTCCACAGGCTGCGGGGTAGTGTGGGCTAGTGACGGGCTAGTGACGGGCACCGCCACCGAGCAGATGTGCGAGTGCTGCGCGTCACACACGCTCCACAGGCTGCGGGGTAGTGCGGGCTAGTGACGGGCTAGTGACGGGCACCGCCACCGAGCAGATGTGCGAGTGCTGCGCGTCGCACACGCTCCACAGGCTGCGGGGTAGTGTGGGCTAGTGACGGGCTAGTGACGGGCACCGCCACCGAGCAGATGTGCGAGTGCTGCGCGTCGCACACGCTCCACAGGCTGCGGGGTAGTGTGGGCTAGTGACGGGCTAGTGACGGGCACCGCCACCGAGCAGATGTGCGAGTGCTGCGCGTCGCACACGCTCCACAGGCTGCGGGGTAGTGTGGGCTAGTGACGGGCTAGTGACGGGCACCGCCACCGAGCAGATGTGCGAGTGCTGCGCGTCACACACGCTCCACAGGCTGCGGGGTAGTGCGGGCTAGTGACGGGCTAGTGACGGGCACCGCCACCGAGCAGATGTGCGAGTGCTGCGCGTCGCACACGCTCCACAGGCTGCGGGGTAGTGTGGGCTAGTGACGGGCTAGTGACGGGCACCGCCACCGAGCAGATGTGCGAGTGCTGCGCGTCGCACACGCTCCACAGGCTGCGGGGTAGTGTGGGCTAGTGACGGGCTAGTGACGGGCACCGCCACCGAGCAGATGTGCGAGTGCTGCGCGTCGCACACGCTCCACAGGCTGCGGGGTAGTGCGGGCTAGTGCGGGCTAGTGACGGGCTAGTGACGGGCACCGCCACCGAGCAGATGTGCGAGTGCTGCGCGTCGCACACGCTCCACAGGCTGCGGGGTAGTGTGGGCTAGTGACGGGCTAGTGACGGGCACCGCCACCGAGCAGATGTGCGAGTGCTGCGCGTCGCACACGCTCCACAGGCTGCGGGGTAGTGCGGGCTAGTGCGGGCTAGTGACGGGCTAGTGACGGGCACCGCCACCGAGCAGATGTGCGAGTGCTGCGCGTCGCACACGCTCCACAGGCTGCGGCGTAGTGTGAGCTAGTGACGGGCTAGTGACGGGCACCGCCACCGAGCAGATGTGCGAGTGCTGCGCGTCGCACACGCTCCACAGGCTGCGGGGTAGTGTGGGCTAGTGACGGGCTAGTGACGGGCACCGCCACCGAGCAGATGTGCGAGTGCTGCGCGTCGCACACGCTCCACAGGCTGCGGGGTAGTGTGGGCTAGTGACGGGCTAGTGACGGGCACCGCCACCGAGCAGATGTGCGAGTGCTGCGCGTCGCACACGCTCCACAGGCTGCGGGGTAGTGCGGGCTAGTGCGGGCTAGTGACGGGCTAGTGACGGGCTAGTGACGGGCACCGCCACCGAGCAGATGTGCGAGTGCTGCGCGTCGCACACGCTCCACAGGCTGCGGGGTAGTGCGGGCTAGTGCGGGCTAGTGACGGGCTAGTGACGGGCACCGCCACCGAGCAGATGTGCGAGTGCTGCGCGTCGCACACGCTCCACAGGCTGCGGGGTAGTGTGGGCTAGTGACGGGCTAGTGACGGGCACCGCCACCGAGCAGATGTGCGAGTGCTGCGCGTCGCACACGCTCCACAGGCTGCGGGGTAGTGCGGGATAGTGCGGGCTAGTGACGGGCTAGTGACGGGCTAGTGACGGGCACCGCCACCGAGCAGATGTGCGAGTGCTGCGCGTCGCACACGCTCCACAGGCTGCGGGGTAGTGTGGGCTAGTGACGGGCTAGTGACGGGCACCGCCACCGAGCAGATGTGCGAGTGCTGCGCGTCGCACACGCTCCACAGGCTGCGGGGTAGTGCGGGCTAGTGCGGGCTAGTGACGGGCTAGTGACGGGCACCGCCACCGAGCAGATGTGCGAGTGCTGCGCGTCGCACACGCTCCACAGGCTGCGGGGTAGTGTGGGCTAGTGACGGGCTAGTGACGGGCACCGCCACCGAGCAGATGTGCGAGTGCTGCGCGTCGCACACGCTCCACAGGCTGCGGGGTAGTGTGGGCTAGTGACGGGCTAGTGACGGGCACCGCCACCGAGCAGATGTGCGAGTGCTGCGCGTCGCACACGCTCCACAGGCTGCGGGGTAGTGCGGGATAGTGCGGGCTAGTGACGGGCTAGTGACGGGCTAGTGACGGGCACCGCCACCGAGCAGATGTGCGAGTGCTGCGCGTCGCACACGCTCCACAGGCTGCGGGGTAGTGTGGGCTAGTGACGGGCTAGTGACGGGCACCGCCACCGAGCAGATGTGCGAGTGCTGCGCGTCGCACACGCTCCACAGGCTGCGGGGTAGTGCGGGCTAGTGCGGGCTAGTGACGGGCTAGTGACGGGCACCGCCACCGAGCAGATGTGCGAGTGCTGCGCGTCGCACACGCTCCACAGGCTGCGGGGTAGTGTGGGCTAGTGACGGGCTAGTGACGGGCACCGCCACCGAGCAGATGTGCGAGTGCTGCGCGTCGCACACGCTCCACAGGCTGCGGGGTAGTGTGGGCTAGTGACGGGCTAGTGACGGGCACCGCCACCGAGCAGATGTGCGAGTGCTGCGCGTCGCACACGCTCCACAGGCTGCGGGGTAGTGCGGGCTAGTGCGGGCTAGTGACGGGCTAGTGACGGGCACCGCCACCGAGCAGATGTGCGAGTGCTGCGCGTCGCACACGCTCCACAGGCTGCGGGGTAGTGTGGGCTAGTGACGGGCTAGTGACGGGCACCGCCACCGAGCAGATGTGCGAGTGCTGCGCGTCGCACACGCTCCACAGGCTGCGGGGTAGTGCGGGCTAGTGCGGGCTAGTGACGGGCTAGTGACGGGCACCGCCACCGAGCAGATGTGCGAGTGCTGCGCGTCGCACACGCTCCACAGGCTGCGGCGTAGTGTGAGCTAGTGACGGGCTAGTGACGGGCACCGCCACCGAGCAGATGTGCGAGTGCTGCGCGTCGCACACGCTCCACAGGCTGCGGGGTAGTGTGGGCTAGTGACGGGCTAGTGACGGGCACCGCCACCGAGCAGATGTGCGAGTGCTGCGCGTCGCACACGCTCCACAGGCTGCGGGGTAGTGCGGGCTAGTGACGGGCTAGTGACGGGCACCGCCACCGAGCAGATGTGCGAGTGCTGCGCGTCGCACACGCTCCACAGGCTGCGGGGTAGTGCGGGCTAGTGCGGGCTAGTGACGGGCTAGTGACGGGCTAGTGACGGGCACCGCCACCGAGCAGATGTGCGAGTGCTGCGCTAACTCCACAGGCTGAGGGGTTAGTTAGACTAGACCTATGATTTCCGCACTGAGCCTCATTGTACGTAAGAGAGCTGTGAGATCACTCCAGCCAGCCTCTATCCAGAAAGCCAGCAATTATGGGGGTCCGTTGCTTTTCCACGATCGCACAGTGAATAGTCACTTGGGCGGGTGTTTCTTCTTCAATGCATCCCCGGCATAAGGGACCGTCGGTCGGTCAGTCCCATAAATAGTAACTTCCTTCTTTCCATACTTGTCCTTGTCCCAAACTAGGATACAACGGTGATTAATAGTGAGGAAGTGATTATTCAGTGAGCAGTGGCCCGTCCTGCCAATGGGTGAGGTAAGAGCACTCCTTTCGTAAATTCATCCAGACATACTTACTTCCGAGATAATTCGATGACTTTTTTACCGATCGTCAAAATTTTAAAAAATATAACACTTATTCAAACAAATATTTTTATATACAAATTGGAAAACATTCTTTGAATTTTGTTTCAAATACTAATTGTAAAAAAATTCATATTTAGTCTGCTTTTGCATTAAAATATCATTGTAAAATACAAAAATAGTAATTTCGTGACGATGTAGATTTTTGTAAATTCATTTCATTTCTGTTTTTTATGCATCTTTTACTCAAAATTAATCATAAGAGAACAAATCCTGTTCACTAATGATTCGATTAATCTCCCGCACTTAGCCTCCTAGCTCCTGAAGTGACCTATCCAAACAAGATCTCGTTACTTGTAAATGAGTTACGAGATCTAGTAAATATTGGCTGGGACGTACTTGTCAATGAGCAGGTTCTCCTGGCACCAGATGAGGAAGCCGCGGTGGTCCTGCAGAGCGTCAGCGTTGAGCACCAACACCTGGAGACACTGCAGCAGGTGGTAAAGGATATCGGGCCGGGAGGTGCTCTTCAGCTCCTGAAAATTTAAGGGGCTCATTGCAGGCGGAATTGGAGTATTCTAGTTTGGGGGCCAGGCATTATCTATGTACATAATTATACTATGTACATAAAAACATAATTATACTTGTAAATATAACTATAATCGTAATTGTATTTGTACTTCCTTTTATTAAATATGCAGTCCTAATGTAATTTATCACGTTGTATGCACATGTCTTGGCGTTATGGTTTGATTTGAGCCTTTTTATGTCATTTAATGTTTATAATTTAGGTCCGTGACACTGTTTTGTGTATCTAATAAATAAATAAAAATAAAATAAAACACCTCTACGACGATGTAGTATTTTTTTTGTTTTTTTATTTAGAATAAATTCATTGTTTGAGAATTGAGAAAGGAATGTTGCGTTGGTTTGGACATGTGGAGAGGATGAAGGAAGAAAGATTGACAAAACAAACATATCGAGCGAATGTGAATGGAAGGGCCGGTAAGGGACGACCCAGACGAACATACTTCGACCAAATAGGGGATGTATTAGCAAAGAGCAAGATATAAAGTACCCGAAACCGGCGTGCGTGCATGCAACGACTAATGAATGTTGAGGAAGCGAAAGTGATCTGTCAGGATACGTGCAAGTAGTATTTATTCAACTTGCCAACACAACGTGGGTTAGCCATGTTAACTTTTCAAACGCGGGACAAGTGAGTTTCTTGAAAAAGTTATCATTTATTACCTGCAGCAGCTGATGTATGTACTGCAACTCCTGGGGCAATTCGTCGATGCAGAAGTGGAACTTGCCGGCCGACGTCGGCCAGAAGTTGCTGAGCTCGTCCTCAGCCGCGGCCCCGGTCGCGTGGGAGCTCACCAGGTTCGGTGTTGACACCTGACAGATATAAGGTGTTAAAACTGCTTTCTGGCATCCCTAGAGCGCTCGCACTTTTTAACTCTTTTAATTACATATAGTAAAGTAATGACTAATGAATGTTGATGAAGCGAAAGAGATCTGTTAGGATCGTGGCAAGTGGCAGAATCTGGTCTCTGCCTACCCCTCCGGGATACAAGCGGGACTTTATGTTATGTGTTCTGTGTAAAGTAATGAATGCGTAAGTATAAGTAAGGAATGTATACTTTTGTGAAATGTGAACTGTCAAAAGTATCAATAACTGTTTACGCCTGAGTGGCAACCGGCACGGGCTGTTAGTTGCGGGCACATGGCGGCAGTGAGAGGTCGCATGGAGGCTTAGGCGGGGATGAAAACTTTGGCGAGGGAGACTCGACTGCCCCATTCTACTGGAAAGACTGCTTAGAATACGTTCAACCTAACCTAAACTAAACGCTTTCGACACGGCATAAGGAGACTTCGGCCGCTTTTCAGCAAAGAGAAAACACGCACGTGCGCTCGTCGTTGGTCTCCGCCGAACCCAACTATTGCTCGACTGAGCCAGCCAAGATACCACAAACCGGTATCTTTGCTAGTGGAGGGATGTTAAGAAAGAATGCCTGGCGATTTGTGAGAAAGATGAATGGTTTTACTATAATCTATTGGCATTTTGATGCATTGAAATTATTGACATTTAGAACTATTTAAATTACTAATTTTTTTATTTATTCTAATTTATTGACATATAAATAAAATTGTAGTGTAATGTAACAATTGACAGGTTCACAAATCTTGATTTACGAGCTTTGTTCCCATTTATTTCTTTAAATACTTACTAAGGAAGTACACATTATGTGAATTAGTATTAGAGTATGCAATAAATTACGCAATAGTCATAGGTACTGTAATGTAATTATAAAATTTGAAAATAAATCAAATTAAATTGGTGTCTCTCTTCGTGGATTCCGCGGGCCAATCCAGCCAGCACCTGCGCTGAACTTCTGACCGAAGACGACCAAACTGACGTGACAGTGACAACACTAGATAAAATTGACATACGTTCTTGGGATTGATATAAAAAATGGCCTTATTGTTTTGTGCCGTTTAATTTATATAGAATTTCTTTGGAATACAAGACTAAGAATGCCGACAATCCAACATCCACCTATAGGCGGGCCTGTTTTTATAGAACTACAATTTATGGTTTACTATGAGAGTTCGATGTACATTGCAAAGTTGATTAACGCACAGATTAACAAGTAGACTCTTCTACACAATGTACCTCGAATTTCCATAATAAACTACGAATCGTAGTAGTTTTATGAAAGGCGGCCCTGCTACGTCCACCTTAACGCTAGCCAACGAGCACCCTTATCATCCTTGTCCGCAAATACAGTCCACTCAGTGGCGGCTCTCGCCGCATCAATAACTCTTCTTTGAGCAACAGCCCAACCTTGAAATTTATTATTGACACGCGGTACAAAATCGGCCGGTCGTTGATTGATTAGGGGGTTAAGTAAGCCTTAAAAGTCAAACTTACATGAGCGGTAGCCGTAGCAACATCAGTGTCGGTCAACGTTATCGTGTGCGCTGTAACCATTGACGGCTGGTCGGAAGGCAGGGAAACTGCCATGTCTAGTTGCTCCGTGATGGTCTCCACGGTGGCAGTCATGATCTGTATTTTAAAACGAGTGGGGTAAGGTTCAGTTTGCACTGAACTGGCAGCGTCCGGCAGTTAGCGCGACATCTAGTGATCTAGCAAGTTGCATCTATTTTATTAAACATCGTGTAAATCGGTTAGTAGGGTGGTAACTTGAAATGGGGCATCAAGTTATTAAGCACCGTAGTATTTTAACCCCAGTTTCTCGTACACTAACATGCTGTTAATCTACTGTTAACAGCTGTCAATTGACCAAAGCGCATACAAAAAAAAACTACTGACAGCTGTTAACAGTAGATTAACAGCTTGTTAGTGTACGAGAAACTGGGGGTTAGTCCCATAGAGACTTGATCTATATTGGCCGCAGTATCAGAAATGGCACTTTTCCCACGGACTATATTTGTTCCAAAATGTGCGTAATTTATTATACTTACCTCCAAAAAAATTGATATGATCTTCCCATATCAAATTACCGCCTTATGTTGGTGAAACTCTACATCCCAGATTACTTGAAAATTTAAATTGCTTTCCCTTTCGCTGCCGGACGCCTCAATCTTAGTGTGAATTCACCCTTACTATCAGTGAATGATGTGTTTCTAATGCAAGCCCTTGAATATTCGGACAAAAGGTACTTAGAGGATAATACTCAAGCACTAATCTTTTCTCGAGACAGTTACAGGCCGTGTTACATATAAGAATAGAATCATCATCATCACCATTCAGCCACAAGAAGTCCACTGCTGGACATAGGCCTCCTCCATGGATTTCCAAAAAGACCGGTTGGAAGCGGCTGCAGGGGGCGGGGCACATAGCACGCAGAACTGATGGCCGATGGGGCCGAAAAGTTCTCGAATGGAGACCACATATCGGCAAGCGCAGCGTAGGACGACCAGCCACAAGATGGACAGATGACCTCATCCAAGTGGCAGGAAGACGCTGGATGCAAGAATAGAATAATTTATTTAAATCAGACAGTCCTGTGACAGCAGTGACAGCATCCGTGTGGCGCCGGATTAAGAATAGCGTCACTCCATTTTCTTCCGTAACTAAGGAAATCAATTACCAGGAGACGGGCAGCAGCGTCTTCCCGAGATTCCAACCGCATACTGCGATCGCCAACCCGCCTGCCGAGCGTGGCGATTGGTTTACTAATGTATTGCCAAAAATCGTTTCCCAAAGTATTACTTCCCAAACTATTTTCCGCAAATTATCACTTGGCAAAAAAACATTTCTCAAATCAACTAAAAGCAAATAAACAGTTAGCAAAAGTTATTATGGCAAGTTATTGTTTACCAAATAAATACTTGGTCAATATTTGCTTGGCTTGGAAATTAACCTACACTCATAATTTCGGTTAGTTTTCGGTCTTACATGTTCAACCTAACACGCTCCTACGCGCTCCGCTACGCTACGCGCTTCGTCGCACCTATATTTTTAGCATAATAAACGTTTTTCTTAATAAAACTTGACGCAGTAAAATTATGCGAAATGATAATTTGACCAAATGAATAAAATGCGAAATGAAAACTTGCTAAAGTTTCATTTGGGAAATGAAACTGATCCCATAAGTTTATTGGGAAGTAAAATTTGGCGAAAAATACTTTGGCTAAACGGCGGTATCCCGTGGCGATTACGGCAAAACCCCTCATGGTTATGAAAACCACGAAGGAGGCCTATGTCCTGCAGTGGGCGTCAAATGGCTGATGATGATGATGAGACAGTGTCCATCTTCCATTCAATCAACCAGCCCGTACCCGTCCACTGCTGGACATAGGCCTCCCCCAAGCCACGCCACTTCTTTCTGTCCTCGGCCGTCCTTAGCCAGCCACTGCCAGGAATCTCCCTAAAATCGTCGGTCCAGCGAGCTGGACCGACACGACTGGTGGCTGGTGTCCATATATGTTAGCAAAGAAATATACTAATTCTATAACATAAGCAGCCTACATGCGTCCCACCGTAGAGCACAGGCCTTCTCTCAGGGAGAGAGTATGGGCTTAATCACCACACGTGCCCACCGCGAATTGGCGATTTCAAGCGTTGAGGCATGTGAATAGCTTAGTCACTCAGGTTTCCTCACGATGTTTTCCTTTACAGTTAGCGAGTGGTTTTGCTATTATCACTTTACAAATGTACCTACATAACTGACAAAACAAAGTCATAGGTACATGCCCGCACTGGGAATCGAACCTGGGTCTCTCGCTTCCGAGTCCAATGTTCTACCCACTAGGCTACCACCGATTCACTAATTCCCTTATGAAATAGATCAGCGCTTGAGCACAGTTCACACCAGAGACCTCTTGTATGTACAACCAATATTGAAAGATGACCTCTGGGCACCTCTTTAGCTCCGATTTCACCAATAAAACTGTAAGGCACGAAACACTAAAGCCGGATTCCAAACAAGGAGCGTTCGCTTTCTGAAAGGAGCTGGCAGTTCACTAGATAGTCGTACACTTATAATAGTAAAATTGAGACGCCAAGACAAAAATTGTGTTAAGTAAGGTATCTCGCATTAGAAAAACCACCATTTACTTTTGCAAAAGCGAATAGTTCCTACTTTTGTACTTTCAATAATGATTTATGTGATACTTCTAAAGCAATTGTGATCTACGAACTGACTGAGCGGTGGTTTTTATTTCTTTTTTACAAGTCATTAAAGCGTTAATGAGTTAAGCTTTATTTAATTTCTATATAAACGAAATTAGTAGAGAAGATCGAGTAAATATTAAACTATTACTAGGTCTAAGTCTAAACATTCAAACACAGAAGCAAGCCAGATAGATAATATTCGAAAAATAACAATTATACAGGGTGCAAAAACATCCTCAGATCTATCCAAAAAGTGGGGGTCAGTATGAACGACTCCTTAATACGAACAACTTCAAAATAGCAAAAACATATTAGCTATTCCATACTTAAGTTACCACCTACCGCGGCATTAAAATGTGTGGATCAGTTAAGTTCCCTATTTCTTATTGTAAAAATTATTCGTATTGACCAGAAGAACCTCCCCCTTTCGGATAGAAAAGGCGATTTTGTTACACCCTGCATAAATTAATCAACAAACATGCCAAAAGAAGAAGGAAAGAGACCAGGGCCTTGATTCTATTCTCGTATTGTCGTTTAATGACAATTGTATGTATCAATCGGATGACTGTCTGTTGTCCATTGACGCCTCAGTGGTTTTGTATGATGGTGCCCATTAGAACACAATTGAAAACTAAACCGTTTGTACTAGACGCTTTAAAATATCAGTCGTCACAACATTACTGATGTGCAATAAGGAGTTATTTATCTATCTATTGCATGCAATAAGTCATATTTTTTCGCGATTTCTGCGTTGGCACATCAATAAAAGTTGTAGAATTTCGTACTTATTTAATCTTGTTTTCTCTACATTTTAGTTTTGGTGTTCAAAAAGTGATTTAACTAGGAGTTATTATGTCTGTTATTGTTATTGCATATTGAAAACATATTCACGGTGAATGTGAAATGCTTTTCCATCCCATTGACACCGATATTAGTGATATTGATATGTGTAGAATGAAGCGGCAATGTACCGAAATTGACGTGCAATTGCTATTGTAGTACAATGCATTAAAAGAATCTAGGCCCAGTCCCCGAACTCTCGACGCTAATTCAGCCAACTTGCGTTTCTATTGAGTGCGTTTATTTAATAATTTATCCAAAACTTGCCTTTCGGTTCCGATGCGCTCTAAAGTTTCAAAAGCACAAATGACGAAACGCACCTAAACTATTTCCCACTACTAAAACGTTTACAAAGTCGTTATTACTAAGATTACATCAAAATCATCAAAAAATAATATTAGAGTTGATTTTGGCGCAATTATAACGTCGAGAGTAGGGGCGCAGAGAGACAGCGGACGTTAGACAAGGACGACATACTTGCGTGTCCGCTGAGGACTTGGTGAGCGCCGGGTCGGAGCCGGCGCCGTCGTTTATAAGCGACAGTTGCATGAAATGGACAAACTGCCGCGGCAAGTTATGCACGGTGAGGTTTTGTTACCACGGCGGAGTTTGTGTCGCGGCGTGGCTTCGTGAACTTCTGTTTTGACTTTTTTTGACGCTTTTTTTAAACTGTGTCGGAGCCCAAAAGGAGGGTTGTGTGTTCGGCTCGTATTTATGTATATATGTCCGATTCTACGCTGCTTGATAACTCCTTAACCAATCGTCGGCGTTTGACAAAATATAAGATCTGCATCAATTTGTTATAATTGTGCGGGTGGAGTTGGCAAATAAAAAAAATCTGAATAAATACGACAAAAACATTGTAAAAGTCAGATCTATTTTTCAAGTTCCCTTCATAATCACTAAATGGCACCAATTGTTTTATAATGAAATTAGTGAAACTACTACAGGGTGACTTTGAATTCGATTGACAAATTTTAAGGGGACATTCTAACCATGATTTAGAATCATATGGCGCTAGTATTAAAAAATGGGACATGAAAAAAATTTGTTACTTCACTTAAGCACAGACAAACAATATCAAGACGAAAAAGAAATAAAAATGTAACAAAAACTATGGGTCCAGCGTCTTATGGTCACCGCCGGCCAACTCAATTGTTATTTTAATTGTTTACGTATATCGGAGGACCGACTCGTATACATTTAACATATAAGAAAACATTTTTAAACATCATGGTACTTCTTACCGCTTTAAATTTGGATTCACAGTTTCGCGCAAAAGGTCGGAGGTCACCAATATTTACAAATATGTTATACCATTACCGATAAATCATTAATAATACAGTTTTTCACAGTAAAGAGAAAATTCTCTCGAAATATAGCTACAGATTTCAAAATCACCCTGTAGATGACGCTGCTATGCTATAACATCACTAAAATAAAAAATAATTTATAAAACATTAATAATAAAAAATTAATAGATAAAAAATCAGGCGGGACCCGAATTTAACATTGTTATTAATTGTGAGGTACCCTGGCACGTTCTAACATTTTTAATTAGAGTCTGTATTTACGTTTTAAGCAGGTTCGAAAATGAAACATGACATGTTTTTCTCCGTACAACTGATGTCAAATGTCAACTTTCGGTAGGTTTAGGTTAGGTTAGGTTAGGTTAGGTTAGGTTAGGTTAGGTTAGGTTGTTTAAAAGGCCATTAGACTTTCGCCATGGTGTTATTCTGCTCATTATTCGTTGTCAATATCAGCTGTTTCATACATTCTGGCGAAGGCTAGTTCTAGCATTCTTGAGCAGTTGTTTTGGTTTTGATGTGTAGAACTGTGTGTGTACCCGCTCAAGTTCTATGGGAACTTCCTAAAACATTCAAACAAGGAAAGGCTGATATTTGATGGTTAATTTTCCAAACTAGCAGAAATTAATATTGGCACTTGCGTCAAAACAGTCAAAACAGAAATTGTCCAAAGCCACCGCCAGAAAAACTCCTGCGCACTTCGAAGTGACAAACATTTCACCGTGTACATGAATTTCACATTGAGTTTTCATTAATACAGAACCGACGTTGCTTTGGAAATAGGCACAATTTTACCGAACACTTGCAGCACTTTTTGCATGCTCTGAGAGAATGTTTAGGATATTCCAAAAACTCTTGGATAATTTGGCAAGTGGAAAAGAATTGACATTTCGGATTAAACATCATTTAAATTCATTTTCATGTCCAGAAAGATAGAAACTACGGAATAGATGGAGAAAGTCAAGCAGAAAAAAATATTTGACAGTTATCCAAAGAGCCCGTCTCCAAGAGCAACGAATTAGCGGTCCTTTGGATGCGCGAGCCTAGCGGTACGCATACACGGTGACCTTTTAACGGTTTCACAGTCGAACACCATATAATTGAGTACAGTCATAACACCGTATAAACTGAGTGGCAGATCGCTAAATATATTTATCATTGTCACCCTCGCTGTGTTGACCAATAAATATGCACGAACGCTGTCGCGGGGGCGCCCCCCGTCCCTGGTTCAGAGAAAGTGTTACGTCAACCATAATTCTATAAGACCTGAGGGCATTTTCCCGATTCATTACTTTATACCAACATGTATGGATATTGGCCGTTATGGCCAAGAATGACTTTGAAACGGCTAAAACGCCACAATGTACATTACAAAGAAGGAACATCGAATGTGACATTGAATGGTGATTAAACGACACTCTTGTGTGGTGAGACCGTACTGTTTTGAGACTTGTGCACACAGATGTTTTGGGACTTCTGTAACAATTAAGTAGTAGAACGACTAGTAGATATTAATATATTTAGTGGTTTCTTCAATGGCCGAGCAAGAGCAACAGTTCAGTAATGTCAGGTGTTTTTGCTGTTTTATCCAGACATTGAAAATTGCAGATAAATCCAGTTACGAACATAACATGCAGGTGTATTTTATTTTCTTCGCATTATTTAAACGTCTAACGTATTGATCGGTTAGTGTGTCGTTTAACACAGATTTAGAAGGCACGTAAGTGTTTAAAGAATAACTTATTAAAACACAGTGTGTATCTTTCAGTAAAATTAGGACCAATTATATGTATTGGTATTACTTTGGTACACACAAGAACTCGAGACAGCGATAACACGATTTCACTTTTTTCTGTTAATAGCTTCCTGCTTGTAATACATGTGATATCGCTGTAATGAGTTAAATGTTTAGCATGAACTCGATACGCAACACGCAGCAATACGAGTTTAAAAACACTGCTTTTAAAAATTGACAAATAGAAACTCAAATATAAAAATATTTGAGATTTAACTAAGTAGGTATGTGCATCGCGATCCATAAAAATACTAAAATATTTGATTTTATTGTAACACAAAACTGTGACAAGTTTTGGGAACGAGATCATGTGAAAAACTATGAAACTCCAGCAACAGTTGTTTGATTTCATGAATCCAGTGCTTATGAAGAAAAATAAACAAGTTTTCAATCCCATTTCTATGAAAACACCTTTGCAATTTGATTTCGTCACAAATTACTTTTTGTGAGGTACGCAAATTTAGGTAACCATCGGTTCAATGTTGTCACCAAGTTTTACATTTTTTTTTGTCAGTCTCTGGGCTATTTAGTCTAATCAAGAGGATTACTACGCAGTCCGGTTATAAGGTTAGTATATTTTTTTATTGTACACCAGAACACATGACATAAAAATTATTTATATAACTGCTTTGCCGTTGGTCGAAAATTATTTATAAGTATTAAGGTCATTCAAGCTGATCTATTTTGGAGATTTGGTTGTCTACGGGGTCACCTTCGCGTAGACAACTAATGAAATATTTTTTTTCGGAAAAAATTTAGTTACTTATGTTGTAACACTATTGGTAGTCTCATAAGTGACTTAATGTATCATCGACCTACAGTTATATCAAAATTTTGTGAATCAATCTTGTGACACGTATATCATTATTAATCATAAAACTGTAGATCTGTCTGAAAGTAAATAATAATATCCACGTAAACATTTTGTGCCAGTAAATTTACATTTAATTATAATTCTTCAAGCCGAACAAAGAAACAACCGAAACGGCCGCGCATCGAGTCCACGCCCCAAGCTCACCGAAACGGTCCGCTCGCACCACCGGGCGGCCCTCGCGCAGACAATTACCGGCATACATACATGGGGCATGTGCACCAGCACGCCGCCCACGTGCCGCTCGGCCAGCGGCTGCGCGTGCGCCAGCGCCGCCAGCGCCTCCGCCGGCGCGCCCGCCCCGCCCGCCGCGCCCGCCCCGCCCGCCCCGCCCGCCGCGCCCGCCGCGCCCGCCGCGCCGTCGTCTGGTTGGCGGCTCTTGGGCTGGCAGTCCGGCCAGACGTCCTCCAGTGAGGGCTGAGTGGGGGGATGAAGGGGATTTTTAGAAAATAGTAGATTGTTAACCGAGGACTGAAAGGCACCCATTCCTGACGAGAAATTTTGGCGCTCGAACGAAGTGAGAGCGCCAATAGTTCGAGGCAGAAATGGGTGCTATCACCCGAGTAAAACACTCTACTTTTCATTACGAATACGAGGAAAGTAAACACAAGCCAGTTAAAATCAAAATATAAAACTTAAGGAAATCACGCCGAAACAGACGGATGGTCTAGCTCGCGGCGAGATAGCTCGCGCGCCAACTTGTGCTAGCCGTACATCACAATTCGCAAAATGGCGCGCGACCACGAAAGACGGCCATTTTGAATTTGCGTCTTTGGTGGTTTTATCTGTGTCTTAAACAATATTTTAATTTATTTCGCAAATCACATCTCGCCTTGAAAGTGACTAATAAATACATAAAGTACATTATATTAATTATAAACATCAAAAAGAATTTAAATGTCAACAAAACTAATAAATGAAGAATTAATCGTTTTATGGCTGTATAGGTTACTACCATTGCGTTGTTCAATTTAAACTACGATTCATATATATATTTTTTAATACTTTTCTGCTTGAGAGCAGCCATGTACCACTTTCAGCACGGTGCCTGGATGAACAATGATCCTCTTTCAGAGTATGAGTAATGAAAACCATCTTTCGTCTGGCACTGGACGTCGGATCACACGTCTTCGGTTGACGGCTGGGTGGGGGAAGAAATTTTTCGAAGAAGACCATCTTCCATCTGGCCCTTCTGTAGCGGGGCGTCGAACCATACGTGCTTTATTAGTAGCCGAGTGGAAGGAAATATTGTATTTTTTGTATTTCGAGTCTCGGGCTGGGAGTCAGGCCATACGTCCTCCGGTGAGGGCTGGGTGGGGGGATAAGGAGATTATTAGAAAACCATCTTCCATCTGACACTGGGCGTTGGATTCTCCGTTGACGGCTGGGTGAAAGTAAACAGTTAGTAGTTGGCTGGGGCGCCCGGAATGCCCAAGGACTTAGAGCTGCGCTCGTCGTCTGGCTGCCGAGTCTTAGGCTGGGAGTCCGGCCTAACGTCCTCCAGTGAGAGCTAGGTAGACGGATAGCGGGCATTGTTAGAAAAAAACATCTTAGGTACGATTTTCTGGAGCTGGGTGTCGACGTCTGGTTGGAAGAAAAAGTGGATTATTAGAAAAGCCATCTTCTGTAGCTGGATGATCGGCCAAACGTTCTCTATCGACGACTGGTTGAGAGGAAACAGTGGGTTATTATTAGAAGTTGGCTGGGGCGCCTGAAGTGCCCAAGAATTTGGAGCTGCATTCGTCGTCTAAGATAGCCATTGATTGGTGGCCAAGAACGGGTCGACGGTCGGTGAGACATTGGACGAGACAAGCGAAGGACTGAATGGAAAAAGCGGTGATAGCGCCTTGGTAGAACGCTGGCCTCACAGTCGAGAGTTCTGTAGTAGAGTGCATGAACCTATGTAATTCCGCGATGCCCACTTGTGGAAATGCTGCAGTAGAGTGTGTGAGCCTATGCAATTCCGCGAAGCCCACTTCCAGAAATGATACAGTAGACTGTGTGAGCCTATGCAATTCCGCAAAGTTCACTTCCAGAAATGATGCAGTAGTGTGTCAGCCTATCGCGAAACCCACTTCAGGAAATGCTGCAGTAGAGTGTGTGAGCCTATGCAATTCCGCGAAGCCCACTTCCAGAAATGATACAGTAGATTGTGTGAGCCTATGCAATTCCGCGAAGCCCACTTCAAGAAATGCTGCAGTAGAGTGTGTGAGCCTATGCAATTTCGCAAAGCACACTTGAGAAAATGCTGCAGTAGAGTGTGTGAGCCTATGCAATTCCGCGAAGCCCACTTCAGGAAATGCTGCAGTAGAGTGTGTGAGCCTATGCAATTCCGCGAAGCCCACTTCCAAAAATGATACAGTAGACTGTGTGAGCCTATGCAATTCCGCAAAGTTCACTTCCAGAAATGATGCAGTAGAGTGTGTCAGCCTATCGCGAAACCCACTTCAGGAAATGCTGGAGTAGAGTGTGTGAGCCTATGCAATTCCGCGAAGCCCACTTCCAGAAATGATACCGTAGAGTGTGTGAGCCTATGCAATTCCGCGAAGCCCACTTGAAGAAATTCTGCAGTAGAGTGTGTGAGCCTATGCAATTTCGCAAAGCACACTTGAGGAAATGCTGCAGTAGAGTGTGTGAGCCTATGCAATTCCGCGAAGCCCACTTCAGGAAATGCTGCAGTAGAGTGTGTGAGCCTATGCAATTCCGCGAAGCCCACTTCCAGAAATGATACAGTAGACTGTGTGAGCCTATGCAATTCCGCAAAGTTCACTTCTAGAAATGATGCAGTAGAGTTTGTCAGGCTATGGTATCCCGCGGAGTCCTCTTCAAAAAATGCTGCAGTGTGTGTGTGAACATATGGAATGGGCATTGTCTGACAAAAAAAAATAGTTTTTATATATTTTTCGAAAAAATAGGTCATTTCAAGAGCCTGTGCCGAATATTTCTATTTGGGCTGCTTGTTGCGTATGGTATATAGCAACACTAAGATAAATAGGTTTTAATATGGCAACATTGTTGGCCCTTCCCTTCTCTTTCATGGACGGATTACACGCAAGTCACCAAATTATCTCTTTTATTTGAATATCCACGTTTTCTCTATTTTCTACGCCATCGAGCTATCAAAAGTCATTCCACTGTTCACTGCTTTAATAAATTTTTCGAATAAAAGAATCTGAGTTTACGAAGCCGGAAGTAGGTACATCAAGTATGTCATCGAAGTAAATGCTGCAGTGGAGTGTGTGAACTGACCGGGCGAGGTTTCTCCGGTGCCAGCGCCCGCACCAGCTGCACCGCCAGTTGGTGCCACAGCGCGGCCGCCTCGCAGTACGAGCAGGCGCCCTCCGCCAGGCACGCGGCTGGAACGAAAACTAATAATAACTTCCACACAACACAATCATTAGTCCTGCTCTCACCTCACAAACATGAAAATACACCTAGACTGAGGCCATTTTAACCCAATGAAAACTCACACAGAACTGAACGTAAATAAAATTAAATAAAATTAGTTTCACTAACAATATTAGAAATCCTTTTCGCTTGGTACACCTAGCATAGCAACTGTACTGTAAGCATAATATATAAAATTCTTGTACATAATGTTTATTAAAGTCTCACAAACTTTTAAAAATAATATATTTACTTAAGTACGTTCCTTCTACGACTTGATAAAACCAATAGTAAAGCAATCGGCCTCCGCGATACAGGTATAACCTAGTGTGGAGATCACAGTTAATTACATTCGTACTAAACTCTGCCATAAAAACTATAACATCTTCATAATTAAATACCTTTTGCTTGTATACTCCGTGTAACATCCTAAGATAATGCTGTATTTTTGTGGTTAAAATAAACAATTTGTATTTGTACAAATGTATGGCGGCCCCCAGCAGGAATCGAGCCCACGACCTCAGGAATGCTAATCAGACGTAATACCGCTAGGCCAACAAAGCAGTATAACTAATACCATCCTACCTACACAATCCCACACAAAACAACTCCGGTGTATTTTTAATGACTCATACATAGTTATATGAAAGGGGTCTAATGGCGATTAGTAAACGTCGGGAATTAAGGTAATTAAAATGTTACCTAATAAATAATCGCGATTAGGCCCGTTTAATATAACAACTACAGTTGCTAGAAATTGGCTATGTATAATTTTATTCGGTCAGCTCTTTTCTAATTTAACCTAGAAAAGGTTTAAATTGCGGGGGGGGGGGGCATTAAATTCAAGTGTTTGCTCGTCGTAGGTCAACCAATCGTCTCATTAATTCAAGAAAACTCAAACCCCACAAAAAAAAAAATTATGACTAATAATTATATTCTTTTTGTTGCACTAACCCGTGCTGAGGACAATTTTAAAAACCTAAAGGTTAGTGCAACAAAATATACGTAACTTAGAAAAACAAAGCCATTGGTAGGTACATGCCGGAATTCGAACGCACGACCTCTCCGCTACCTACCTCGCCGTTGCCGTGGCGAAAGTGAATCTCACCGACGAATGAACATTGAGGAAGCGAAAGTGATCTGTCAGGATCATGGCAGTGGCCTCTCCCTCTAGGATACAGACGTGAGTTTATGTATGTACGTATGGATCTATGAATCTGTTATATATGTACGTATGAATCTATGAATCTGTTATGTATGTAGGTATGAATCTATGAAACTGTTATATATGTAGGTATGAATATGTCATGTATGTAGGTATGAATCTGTTATGTATGTACGTATGAATCTATGAATTTGTTATGTATGTACGTATGAATCTCACCGTGTTCCACGGTGTTGAGCTGGTTGGACTTGAGCATGAGGCGCAGCAACTTGGTGCTGTCGCTGCTCACGTTGAGGCTGCTGATGCGGCGACGCTGCATCTCCATCTGCCGGGGACACTCGCCCTTAGTGCCGAGGGGTTACTCTTAAATTTGTGCGATTTTGGCGTGCTATTGTCAATAACACTTCATCATCATCATCAGCCATTCGACGCTCACTGCAGGACATAGACCTCCCTCGTGGTTTTCCAAGCTTCCCGCTGTAGTGCCGCCCGCATCCAGCGACCCCCGCCACCGTAACCAGGTCGTCAGACCATCTGGTGGGGGGCCTGTCCACGCTGCGTCGTCCGGTCCGCGGTCGCCAGGTCACAACTTTTCCGCCCCAACGGCCATCAGTTCTCCGAGCTATGTGCCCCGCCTACTGCCACTTCAATAACAGTTTAGGTTGTTTATATTACTTCATGGTACACAGACATCGTGGTTAAAAACACGTGAATCTTATTACAATTTTATTAACCTAACTCTTCACTCTTCCATCGAACAAGATACATGTTGAAATTTTGGGAGCTCAAAATAAATTTATAATGCTAGTAATAATCCCGTTTCTACAGTAATATTTAGTAGGTTCTATGTTAAAAACATAACTTGTTTTCATTAGAGACAATTTAGAGAATGTTATTGTATTCAAGAGTAGAACATCCTTTGCGACACCCTGTATTTCTCACCTGTTTCAAAAGTATGTCCACCATGAGTATGCAGCAGGTCAGGTTCTCCGGTTTCATGTGTTCTTCCTTCTTATCGTCCTTTTCGTCCTGCGAGCTGTTGGATCCGTTGCCTTTGGGCAGTTTTTCTGCGACAAAAATATGAACGACATGTGGGCTACCTATCTATATCTATCACACTTATCTATTCGTTAATAATATTTGTTTACAACGTTATATTTAGACAAAATTTAATGTAATCAGTCCAACACCTACACGATAACGATATATCCACATAATCCAGGGTTACCTGGAAGAAAATACTTATTAGTATTAAGCACGCCTTTGTACAAACACCTTTTGGTGCACTAAGAATTTTTGAATTGAATGAATATCTAATAGTAATAGTAGTAGTATCTAATAGTTTATTTATTACGTTTTTGTACCCACGCCTCTGCTCACCGCATCGAGCGCAGGCGCGATGTGAGCCACTGTCCTTCCGCGCCGATCAGCACTCCTGCGCTGGCAGCCGCCGGCCAGTCGCCCGATATACTCGTATTAGCTAAACTATCGCTTGTGCTTACGTACTTTCTTCTTTTGAGGGTTCCGTACCCGAAGGGTGCCCAATGGGACCCTATTACTAAGACCTCACTGTCCGTCTGTCTGTCTGTCTGTCTGTCACCTGGCTGTACTCATGAACCGTGATAGCTAGGCAGTTGAAATTTTCACAGATGATGTATTTCTGTTTCCAGTATAATAACAAATAAAATAAATATTTAAGGGGGGCAACAGGCAGACGCTTGAAATATTACAAAATATTTAGTTCTGTATTTGCTTCAAAAATGGGGTTAAATAGTTAAAATTCAAGAAACGTGATATTTTTGCCGTCTTCTCGATCTTTGTGTCTAATATTGTTTGTGCGCAAGTCCGACTAGCACTTGGCCTGTGTTTTCCCTCATGGTGTATGTACCGTTTCCGTGTACTGCTCGTGTAAGTGTGGACAATAAAAGTCTATCTTCTACCTATCAAGACTTTCTTCGTTTCTTACCGCCGCTACGCACTAACAAGAGCGACAATCACGCTATAGACACTTTAAGGATTGTTGAAGAAAGGTCCGGTAGAACTTAAAGCTGCTGTTGCGTTTGGAATTCCGTCTCGCTAGCACATAAAATGTATACTACTGATAAATGTGGTCGATGTGCTAGATAATAAAATAACAAAAAAAATGCTACCAAAAATAATTAATGTTAATAAAATGTTCTTTATCCAAAAAGCAATATAGAAAAACAAGCATAAATGTCCGTTATTTTATTTACCTATCTACCTATAGCTTTATACAATTTTTTGTACAATCATTAAAAACTTTAGATTGTGCGAGCGAAACAGCAGCCTTAAGCAGGCCAACGACAATAGTCTGGTGTTATGGTCTTCATCAAAATGGCGACGCTGATGATGAGGATGTATCACCTGGAGGGGGTTTGACGACCTTCTCGGGCAGGCCGACCACACACTGACTGAACATGTCAAACAGTTGGCTCAGCGGAATGCGCACGTCCAAGAACGAGATGGTCTGAAACAACGTGGCGGATAAACATACAAGGAAAAATGGAAGTAACAAGAGGCTGGCTAAGCCTAAAAACAACCTTATAATCAAAATTTCACTGTGCGATAAAGCGCTCTCTGCCGAGATAAAATATGTCCTAAAAACGTATTCTATCGATATGCCATTGTAAATCCGAGAATCATTTGAGGTAGTATCTAGTATTCCTGGTCCCAACCCAGAATACTCTGTGCTATGGTAGCTATGGCGAGGGGATCATAATTTTCAGCCCACCGCCGTCCACTGCTGGGTATACGCTTTTTTCCCCGAATGCCATCTCCCCAAGGATGTTTTAGCCAAAGGATATGACATGACCGAAACTTTGTAGGAAAACACAGACGACCACTTTTTGGGGAGCGGGAGGTAGCTGTCAATGTCAAATTATGACTTAAGAGCTTGCAAAAGTCGATAAAAATATTATCGATAAGTGATGATTGAACGAAATGAATGAATGAGGGAAACGGAAATTTAATAATTTTATACGGGTAAAACGTTCTTGCATCTCCCACGGTCCCTTGCCATCCGCATCCACGAACCGTCCGCTGTTCTCGGCCACTCTGCGACTGCCCCGGTCCACCTGCCGTCTTGCCGCCTGGCCAGGTGTCCAAAGGACAGTTGACCAGTGGACATCACAAACATGGAAATACGCCCAGAGGCTATTTGGGTTATTGGGTTCACGTAGTATCGCTAAGGGGGGAGGCGGGTTTAAAAAGTAGCTGAGAAACGTCACATGCTGTTACACCTAACATGATGTCTGCCTCGCACTTTGTAACATTTTTTTGTATGTAATAAAATAAGTATACTTTTCATACGGTCTGAGGGTTTAATAGATAGTAAAATTACGGACATTCAAGGAATATTTTTTCTTATCCTGTACCAAATTTTTGACTGAGAAGACACTAAAATTAATTATTTTGAAACAACTTTCTTATATTAAAACGTTAGTATAAGAAAACAAAAATGCGTTCAAAATGTCCGAATTTTTAACCTATCAAACCCTCAGACTAAAATTATAAAAAAGATACATTGATTTCTACAATCACTAAATGTTACATTGTGCGAGCGAGACAGCATACGCCACGTAAGAACAGCAATGAACCTATTAGTGTCGTAACAATGGAAACAGAATCTGTTATTCAGACGATAAATTTACCAATGAAACTAAAAAAACCTCAAGCCTTTTAACGTGCTTCAAAATCTTCCGCGTAGCTTCTGCATCCAGGGTCGCTCAATAAGTAAGATAACCCCCTCAGTCAATAATTTAAATTAAATTGATTATCAACAAATGAGCATGGCACTAACCTGGAACCACACGAGCGCCGGCATGACGGTGTCAGGGCTGGGCTCGCGGCAGAAGCGCAGCGCGGCGAACCGGTACATTTGCTTCTCCTCCACGCCCACCATTGGGCAGTCGGGCTCCAGGATCTTGCACACCACCGACTGGTGACAAATTACACGCGGTAGTATTGCAAAAGACCATATAAGTACTCTATTAGCCTAATTCCGGATTCACTTACTTACATAAGCAGCCTGTATACGTCCCGCTGTAGGGCACAGGCTTTCTCTCAGGGATAGAGTATGGGCTTAATCGCCACGCGTGCCCACCGCGGATTGGCGATTTCAAGCGCTTAGGTATGTGATTAGCTCAGACACTCAGGTTTCCTTATGATGTTTTCACAAATGTACATAACTTAGAAAACAAAGTCATAGATACATGGCCGCATCGGAATTAAGCTACTAATGTCTAGTGTTTACGAAAGTGTTAGTCTGAAAATAATATACTTTGATGATGATAATAATAATAACCTCCACGCAACACAATCACTTGTCCTACGCCCTCATTTTGATACCCTGTGCTAGGGTAACCATGCAAGGACATCACAAACGTCAAAATACACCCAGACTGAGGCCATTTTTTTAAATAGTTTTTCAGAAAAGATACAGTACAGTGTGATATCCAAAAAAAATTCTTAATAATTTTTTGTAATTTTTGCCGAGGGTAGTAAACTAACGTAGTATTTTCTAAGGTTAACACGCGCACTAGACATAGTAGGTACTCGTTTATTTTTTAACTAACAGTTAATGCTTTCAAAAAGACGCCTGTCACCTAAGTCTACCGAGACCACGGCACTTGCAAAGTACCGAAACGTCGGAAAATTGTAAAAGGAAAAAATAAACGAGTAAATATCCGTGCAAATTCAGTTTTTATTATGTCTAGTGCTCGTGTTAACCTTAGAAAATACTAGAAGTACAATAGTTCCCACCATAAATTTGACCTTATAACATTGAAATAAAGTCCAAAACCAATGAAAAATTTATACTAGCTATGCCCATCAGACCGGATTTTTTAATAGTCAGAGGGTTAACTGTTAAATTCTGACATTTTAGCGTCACAAAACGTGTGTCTCATGACATCGTACTACCCTTGCTGTTCGTTGACCGGATCGCGTGGAAGATGCTAATGATGATGGTTGATGACCGACCTTCAATTCCATCAGTTCCTTCTCCGGCACATCGGTGCATATGGCTTCCATCCAGTCGGGCATGATGTCGTCCCAGATGTCCTGCGTTATTATGCCGTACGGAATCAGGCAGTATAATCTGGCGGAAAAAAAAATATTTTATGGTGACAAATAACATACAAAGTTTCGGATTAGGTTAAAAAAGAACTTGAAAATATGACGTAGTGCATGATGCTATTCCAGAGATGACATGGCGTAGGTTGTTAATCCGATGCACCTACTTATGTCAATCTCGTTTCATCCAGCTCTGGTTTACATGGTAACAAACCGTTGATAGAAATCGTAAGAATTCGGGGAACATTAAGATGATGTCAGCTGTCAAAGCGCGATGATAGCTCACCTGTTGAGTCCATCTTGGAGCGCTCTTGAAGGTCGGAGGTAGGATGTCCCAGCGATATACCGCGACGTGTAGAACCTAAACTACGGACATCACCTTTAGAACCCCCCAACATGCTGATGCTGTCTGTTAAGTAGAACATAAAGAAAATGAAGAAGCCAGCGTTTTGCAGTAAATTAACTTCTTTTAATCACAAAAATGATACAATGATTTGCGTCACATCCATCGGCTATCGACATTAGAGGAAAGTGAAGACAGCGCGGGCGCGCGGGGGGTTCGCAAGCTTGATAGTTGTTGCGCTCGAGAGAGGGGATGCCGACAGCATCAGACTTCACGGCTATTGGCTAAACACTGTCAGCCCACCTGTTGAGTCCGTCCTTGAGGTGGGCGCTCTTGGATGCCAGGTTGTCCCAGTGTCCGGCGACCCGCGCGCACTGCGGCGGCCGCGGCAGCAGGCAGGCCACCAGGACGGCGCGGTGGCTGCCGGCTATACGCTGCAGCCACGGGCATACGTGCTCCGATTTCAGCTTCTCCACCGTGTTGGCTGTCTCGCCTTCGGACGATTATGTACCCATTTTATTTATTTAGTTTATAACATAACATAAACTCACGCCTGTATCCCAGAGGGGTAGGCAGAGACCAGGGACTGCCACTTGGTTATTTTATTTTTATTTATTGTGGTCTACATAATATCTGTACACGTTAAATGGATTCGGACCTCATAAAACCATAACAAAAAAAGGTCTTTAAAATAACAGAAGTCACTAATGAAGAAAGGAAGTGAGGATTGCCAATCCGTGGTGGGCACGGGCTCTCACTCTAAGAGAAGGTCTGTGCCCTGTAGTGGGACGTATATAGGCTACATAAAAAACGGTATAAATATGAAATGAAATGAAAAAAACTTTATTTAGAAAAAGGTTAAAAAAGTGGTTACTGGCTCCCAAACTAGGATTCCCTGTGCTATGGGTAGCCAGGCTTCTTCCATATGTTGCTTAATTTCACGGAAGTCTAATATCATGATAATTCAGTGCTATCAAGATGCTGATACGAAGGGTCCGAGTTCGGTCCCAACTATTAATTTTAAAGTTAACAATTTTTTTTAAGTTAAAAGATAAAAATTACCCGAAACCAGAGTGCGGGCAAGCAAAGACCAATTAACGTTGATGAAGCAAAAGTGATCTGTCAGGATCGTGGCAAGTGACAGCCCCGGGTCTCTGCCCACCTCTCTGAGGTACAGGCGTGAGTTTATGTTATGTTTTAAGAAACAATTTTAAGCACGACTTAAAGTTGCTATCCGTAAAATTATAGAGCAAATCATTTATTTTAAAGATCACACAACTGAGCAAAACATTTCTTTTATAGATAACACAACTTCATTTATACTATAAAGCAGTGACTCTATTTTCTTTCCGCGATCAATCCCATTCACACGTACCTGTGTAGGCATAGGAGGTGATGTGGAACCAGTGGAAGAGCACGGACAGCAACCTTCCCAGGGTCTCGTCTGGAGTGTCCTGGTTGGGCGTGCAGAGTCCCACCATCAGCCACACGCCGTATCTGGGTCAAGTCACACTATCATTACTAACCTAATTCCGGAATTATTTACTTGAAATTTTCACCAGGCTTCGCTCGCATAATGTGTAACAGCGGAGCGGTGGTAGCCTAGTGGGTAGAAAATTGGACTCGAAAGCGAAAGACCCAAGTTCGATTCCCAATGCGGGCATGTAGCTATGACTTTGTTTTCTAAGTTATGTACATTTGTGAAGTTGTAGTAGCAATACCACTCGCTAACAGTGAAGGAAAACATCGTGAAGAAACTTGAGCTATTCACATACCTCAACGCTTGAAATCGCCAATCCGCGGTGGGCACGTGTGGTGATTAAGCCCATACTCTCTCCCTGAGAGAAGGCCTATGCCCTACAGTAGGACCTATATAGTCTGCTTATGTAATGTGTAATGTGTAACAAGATGATTTAATAATGGGCAGTGCTCACGGAAGTTTTAGTTCACAAGATCATGTCGAAAGATCTTAGAAAAAACGAACGGGCTTACTTATAAAAACACGATTCGTCTAAAACACTCCTAAGAGTGTTTCTGCGTCGTCCGGTCCGCGGTCGCCAGGTCAGAACACTCTCGCTCATTCTCTAATTATTACAATTAATTACGCATAAACGCAATAGCAATACGCAATAAGGCCGCCTATTTTACTTTTGTCACTGTAACTGTTATTATGTATTTCGTTTCTTGTGTGCAGTAATAGTAGATTGTGTCTCAAGGGAGCAAAATGATATATTTACGGCGAGGGCGGTATATTGATATTTTTATGGATATATTGAGTGTTTACGCCCAAGACGGAAATAATTTTGCTACCTTTATTTTAAAACTTATAATACTTTTATTTTAAAATTTAAATCAAACACAATTAAGATATCGAAAGAAGTGTGGAAGGCAATTATGATAAAATCATCAGACAAAATAAAAATCGAATTGGAATTACATTTTGTGAAAATCTGCACACGGATCATGCTAAGGGGAATAAAAAAAACTAGAATATCAGGGAAGAAAAGTCCAACTTTGATCCCTCATTTGAGGGAATCAAGGGATCTTTTCTGAATAGCAGGTGTGAAAAGAGTATTTTTATCTTATCTTACGCTTCGCCTTTGCAGTCAGTGACAGTTAAAAACATTGATGTCTAACTAGCGCTAAAAAAACCCCACGTTCAATTGTGGGAAGGCGGACGGGGCTTGTCAATTGTGTCACCAATCGGAGTTTAGCATTCAAGAAATCAAGAAATCAATAATTTATTTCAACGTAAAGAATTTACATTCTGTTTGCTGAATGTCAATGTACTATGTTACTATGTTAGCCGCTGCCTTCGGGCCGTATTTGTATATTAACCGGCAAAACATCTATGCACCTGCTACCGTCAGACCGCTATCTTACAAAGTACCTAGATTTTTCAACAGATTATACATCAATGAAATCATTGGTTCGACGTTTTTGTATAAAACCAATCATCAGTTACGCTGTCACTTCATCATCATCATCATCATCAGCCATTTGACGCCCACTGCAGGACAGAGGCCTCCTTCATGGTTTTCATAACCATGAGGGGTTTTGCCATAATCGCCACGGCAGGCGGGTTGGCGATAGCAGTATGCAGTTGGAATCTCAGGAAGACGCTGCTGCCCGTCTCCTGGTAATTGATTTCCTTAGTCGCCTTCTACGACATCCACGCAAGGAAATGGAGTGACGCTATTCTTAATCCGGCGCCACACGGAACGCTGTGACTTACCATCGCCCAATTAACGTTCACGTCACGCATGGCGCACAGAATGAACCAATCACAGAGTGATTTACTCCGCAGCACATCTTGCGCTCATTTCATTGGTAAAGACTAATCGAGAGGATTGCGGCCCTTTTTGAGTGTGAATTTTTTAGGAAGAAATATTTCTATGGTTTTTAGGATTCCGTACCCAAAGGGGTAAAGGACCCTATTACTAAGACTCTACTGTCCGTCTGTATGTCTGTCTGTCACCAAGCTGTATCTCATGACCCGTGATAGCTAGACAGTTGACATTTTCACAAACGATGTGTTTCTGTGGCCGCTATAAGAACAAGTACTAAAAACAGAATAAAAAAATATTTTTTAGGGGGGGCTTCCCTACAACAAACGTTGTCTAAAGACAGCGCTTGCCACCTAGCGGCCATCTATGTAACCTTCACAGCGCCGATGTCATGTCGTTAAATGTCAATGTTAAACGCTTCTTGTTGGTTTCTATAGATGGCGCTGTTATCAATGTACCTAATCTATCTTGTCTCGATCTTTGTCTAAAGTTGTGTAGATAATGGTACGGAGCCCTTCGTGCGCGAGTCCAACTCGCACTTGGTCGGTTTTTGTTATTCGTAGGCTGGAGTGCTTACCTGCCGAGCAGCTGGCGATCCTCGACCGAGATGGGGTCGGGCAGAGGCACGGACACGGGCTTGTGCTGCTCGGTGTAGCTGTCGGGGTCCTCCATGTTGATTGGCTTGGCTTCCTTCAGCAGGCTGACAAAGGAACAGCGGAGTTAAGGCTGTTGTTACGTCGAGCATGCTGTCTCGCTAACACAATTTAATATTTTTAGTGATTGTAATAAAGTGAGGGTACTTTTGATAAATGTGGTCTGAGGGTTTGATGCATAATTAAATGGCGGATATTCAAGGCATATTTTTCTTGTCCTGTACTAAGTTTATGATCGAGAAAATTTGATTTCAAAATTAATACATTTGGGATGAAATTTGTCATAATTGTATGTACATCAGGAATTACATATGAGACCTATTATTGTTATTTCATTCCAGACAAGCTTTCCTTGAACGCAAACAAATTTTTAATGAAAATCGCTGCACGAAAAAATGTAGGCTTCAAAAAGCATATTCTTATCTTGTCTCTAAAACACGCAACCGCTGAAACACGCCAGTTGAAATTTGTGTTCTAATAGTATATTTCATTACGAGTGCGGAAAGCCTGTCATTGCAAAGAGTTCCGGCAAATGTCTACCCGAGCCGAGGCCCGAGGCGCAGCCGAAGGTGAGGGTTGACAGTCGGAACAAGTTGCAATGACGGTTCCGCACGTGTACTGAACAACTATTTTTAATACAGTTGCGAAAAAATTAAGCAATTTAATAAAGAACATTTTTGGAAAATGGCGCCAACCGTAGAAGAGATTTTTTTTTTCTTCACCCATTCTGGATAGGCAAAGGGAACTATGCCCATATATCCAAGTCTTCAGTAGAATTTTTTTATTGATATGAAATGAAAATGAAATTTAATGAGATGAAATGAAATGAAACCTAACCTAACTCATCGAATCAAATCATTAAATCTGATATTGAAACAAATTAGTAGCTTCTTTTTAAAAATATTTGCATGAATCATAAAAACTTCTATGATTTTTTTTTAGTAAAAACTTCGTGGTTGGTTTTTTCTTTTTAATAGACATTATTTTGACAGTTGGGAAAGAGAACGCACGAGTTCGGAAAAGGTAAAGAAAAAGCTCGAGTATGTAATAGCCCACATCCCGAACGCTATACGTCCCTGCAATACGCCACTTTTTGAGCAACTGTATTAAAAAAATAATAATTTTGTTGCAGTAAGGCCACCAATGGGCAACACGCGTCTAACTTAGATTGGAGTGACTTTGCTTTTATACCATATAAATCCTAGAAAAACCTAGGAAAAATTTAAAAATAACACAATAAAAATATTTTTTCCGGGTTTTTGGGGTCACAAAATACGCGAAAAATAAAGTTACTCTAATAACATAAAACTCCTTATATTTCGTTTTGTCATTGAATTCTGAACTTTTTCTTATGAGGGTGTCCATGCATAAAAACATAATTTTACAAGATAGCTAAAATATTGATAAACGCTTCATACATTTAAGGCGACGACGTTAGGGAGTGACGTCATAGTCTAAGGTCGATTTATATGGCGCGTTTTAGTACCACGTGACTATATTGACTTTTCGACTGGTTATAATTTAAAAAGTATTAGTCGTAGAGAAAAAAAATACCACTTTTATTTATCTTTTAACGTGTCCTCATCTATTCTATTAAAACATTTTTTAGTGCAAGTTTGCCCATTGAAGTTTGTGTTGTAAAAACAATTTTGTTGCAGTAAGTCCGCCAATTGTACCTTTTCTGTTGTAACTGCTGTTTCTTTGTATTCTTTATATTCATGTTATCTATGTTCTATGAGTTATTTAAGAAATTCATATTTTTTAAATATGACTGGTTAACATAATTTTATCAAATTCGCGCTTTACGTGCTCTACCAATGGTGCAGCCTTGAGAAAATCATTGTCTTACATCGAAGCATGTCCATACTATCTAAGACATAGTATTAAGCCTTAACTGTCAAACAGAGCCACTAGAAAGGAGAAAATAATAGTGTCATGAAGGTATTTTCAAAACTGGAAAAATTCACCGAAAATATTTAAAAGTCATACATCAAAAGTTGTTGTATGACTTTTCAATATTCTCTAATTGAACAAACTCTAATTGACGTGTTTCAGAAATTGCACAATGTTTATGTAACCCTGTAGAATTTAGAAAGGTGAATTAATGCGAACTAGAAATATATTCCAAACTTTACATACCACAGAGGAAAAAAGGAACAGAGTGACAATCAGGAACAAATTTTTGGGACGTGCTAACTCCGGCAAATACAGTGACATAGCCAGAAGTGGCAGCTTTTGAAACTACAAGAAACATTCATACCATTGTCTGATCTGAAAAGCTGCTTAAGAATAGATGGCACTTTTCAAAAATACTTTCAACTCCTACTCCACAACAGATGGCGTTTACACATGCGTTAGGAGCGTTGTTCCACTGTTGTCCCGGTCTCCTTAGGTCCCACTAAATCCTAGAGCTTTACAAAAAGAAAAAAAAAACATTCACGCCCAACGTGGGGCTCGAACCCACGACCCTGAGATTAAGAGTCTCATGCTCTACCGACTGAGCTAGCCGGGCTTATGTGGAATTAGGTTAATATTTTGGGGAATTCACTCATCCGAAAGATCTTTCCTTATACTTCCGTATTCATGCGCGTAAGGTTAATTTATTGTAATTTAATTTATTAGGGCTGATGTTTCATGTGGCATGCTTTATCGCTCGCACAATCTAACATATTGATTGTAATTTTTTTTATAAGCTTTTGATAAAATATGTGGTCTGAGGCTTTGCTTTTAATAATTCTAGCACATAAGTCAAATGGTCATTAAATTATTATTCTATATAACATAAGTAATTAAAAACAGTAGTTTGCTTAATTTTTGTGTAACGTGTATGTTCAATTCACTGTTTCATGACAGCTATCCAAGTAATAAACATAATAAAAATGTTATCGAGTAATTTTATGACGGTTTTTTTTCACCACCTCCAAAATTTGTATTTTGGACTTATGTGCTTTAGCCCGCCCACCCCTAGAATTTTTGATTTTTTTTTTATCAAAAACCGAATGTAGAAATAGAACTATTTATAAAAAATTACCGTAATTTAATATTCGCGTAGACTTACTTACTTATCAAAAGTATACACTTTTTTCAATATTCTTTAAATAAAAAGACGGCATGCTAGACGTATCTGCAGCCCTAAATAAATTCATTTATTAGGTTTTCTGTATTTATTGTAAATCAAGTAAGTCCCAATAATTGTAGTTTCGTCTTTTTAGGGGGGCTGCCATACAACCATAGAGTAACTTATATCATACAACAAACGTTGTCTAAAGACAGCGCTCGCCATCTAGCGGCCATCTATGTAACCTTCACAGCGCCGATGTCATATCGTTCAATGTCAATGTTAAACGCTTCTCGTTGGTTTCTATAGATGGCGCTGTTCTCAAATTCGATCTTTGTCTAATGTTGTACCTATAGAATACTATAGATAATGGTACGGAACCATTCGTGCGCGAGTCCGACTCGCACTTGGCCGGAGGTTTTTTATTGTTTATTATTTTCAGCCCAGCGCTCTGGCCACTGCCGGACTATGGGACTAGGACTTTTCCGCATCACGCCATCTTTCGCAGTCTCTTGCCATTCGCGTCCACGCATTTACATGTTATAATTTATTACCTTACCATCTGGCGCCAGTCACGTCTGATGGTAAACGAAGGCATCCCTGTGTAAGACATTACTTCTTTACCAGTTAGATGGTGATTATCTCCGGGATACCTGTTAATGCCGGAATTAGAAGCCAACATTGTGTTTTTTTAAACTTATGTTGAAAACCATTTTAATAAATTTGCCAAAATAGGCCACATTCCACAATTCAATCCAATAATACAATCCACAGATTACACTAGGTCCCAAGAATTACTTTAATTAAATATTAGTCTCAGTTACCCCTCCGGGATACAAGCGTGTGTTTATTTATTTGCATTACATAAAAAACTACTTACGCGAACATAATTCCAAAACAAAAAGAAAAAAAAGTATTCCGCCCAACGTGGGGCTCGAACCCACGACCCTGAGATTAAGAGTCTCATGCTCTACCGACTGAGCTAGCCGGGCTAGTGATAACCGACGCCAAATCATCCATCACGTTCCGAGTGTAAAAAAAAAGCTTGGTGACCTATTTATTTACTGATTGTAACATGATCACATACCAATATGAAAATATTTTTAGACATGTGCGTAGATAGGTAGGCAGGAGTTACTTATAGATTAGAATGTTCTTTTCTCAAACATGCTTGGAAATTTGAGCATTATTTCGACAACCTTCTTCGAGATAAATCGAAATTGCTGTACTGGCCAATTACAGGCGAGCAGCGGCTCATATCTGTCGTGTTATTTAAAAATGGAACGATCTTTTACTCCGAACAATGACAACCAAGGAGGTATATCTGTCGTGTTATTTAAAAATGGAACGATCTTTTACTCCGAACAATGACAACCAAGGAGGTAACTTATCAGAGGTTTATTTGAATTTCGAACTGGCTTGCGATAGAAAGCTGGATATACCTATTGAAAAAAAAAGAACACTTTAACGCGGCAAAAATTGTTGTTCGTTCGTGGTTCGTCTGATTTTGAAAGAAGTTCTGCCTTAGTACTACTTAGTTTTATTATTTGAGAAAAATCATATACAAGCCTTGGCCACAACATCAACTGGGCATTGATGGACTCACGTATGCGTGCCTCGGCTTCGCCTCGGCCCACATTTCCACGTGCGTCCGTCAATACCTCTTTTGCTGGCCGCTGCAGTAATGTACTATTGTTGTACACAGATGCGAACCATATTATTGTTAATCTCCAACAACTAAACTTTAGGGCCTACGAGCTACGCGTTCAACTGACCTCTTTGCTGTCCACAAGAGTAATACGAACGCCGGACTCAGGGCCACACCTTGTATATTCGACAATTTTTTCGTCTATGTGATATCTTTCCACTATTATTTTACCCCATTTTGATTTATAGGTTGGCCTACCTGACCACGGCCTCTACCAAGTTGGCCTGCATGTCTCCGTCGAGTTGCGAGGCCGCTGGGAGCCGCGTGTGGACCACGTGTTCGCCGCCGCGGCGCACGTTGTGCCGGTTGCCGTGGCACTGCTGGCAATATCTGTTGGAGTGAACATATGCAGGGTATATACAGGGGTCAACTCACCATGATTAAGCTCTGCGAATCAGAGCGAAACCTGGTCGGACTCCTTCGAAAAAAAAGCAAGTAAGTGAATCCGTTAATTCCGGTTAAGAATGATAGTTTATTTATATAGTTACTTACGAAAGTTTTTGTTCCAAAATATACAGCGTGTAACAAAATCTCCTATATGTATATTCTACGTGTAAACATGAATCACTTTTAATTTGGTGAAAATTTCTGAATCCGCTGTTTCATATATTTTAACGCCTTAATAGGTGGTAGCTTTAGTATGGAGCAGCTGGCATTTTTTGCTTTTTTGCAGTCCTCTTCCTTCATTTCCTTCCGTGGATGTCGTAGAAAGCGACTAAGGAAATCAATTACCAAGAGACGGGCAGCAGCGTCTTCCTGAGATTCCAACCGCATACTGCGATCGCCAACCCGCCTGCCGAGCGTGGCGATTATGGCAAAACCCTTCATGGTTTGTAAAACCATGAGGGAGGCCTATGTCCTGCAGTGGGCGTCAAATGGCTGTTGATGATGATGACTCCTCTTCATAGTGTGTAGAACCTTCCTTTTGCGAAAATATATGGGAATTTTGTTACACTCTATAATAATATGTTTTTGAAATGACGTAAAACCTAATGACCGTCTTTCAGCATCGATTTTTTTTTTCTTTTCCTTAGGTATGTAATATCTACTTCAGATTCGACAGTTGCGGTGATGATACATTTTTTAAAATACAAATCTCTGATCGGATTCACCTTATCGGATGATTTCCATTGTAGCTCGCGCATTCGTTTGAAAAG
Organism: Yponomeuta evonymella; assembly: GCA_963969515.1. Classification (NCBI taxonomy): domain Eukaryota; kingdom Metazoa; phylum Arthropoda; class Insecta; order Lepidoptera; family Yponomeutidae; genus Yponomeuta; species Yponomeuta evonymella. Next base: position 17,906,919 of record OZ018359.1, on the reverse strand, counting down.
CAGATCGAGTAGGCCGACTTGTCTGTGGAGCGACAGTTCTGCAACGAAACAAGAGTCACTTGGTTAAAACTAACAACTAAACTGAAAACCTAACTGCAAAGTGGGTTACTCGGGGCTGCAAGTGATGTAAATACGGTATTTGACATGATCAATATAATAAATTATTTCGTATGCTCGATTAAAACAAGAATTACAAAATATCTCGGAAAATGTATCTCTTTTAGTCAATTACTAGTTATTACAATTTTTAAATAGATTAAACATAAAAAGAGTGCTCGGAAATGTGACGACATAAGCAAGTATTTTCATACAAAATTCTATTTTGAAAGTAACTCATTTGATATTTTGTCAAATACACAATTGCTTCGACTAGATGTCGCTGCCTGTACGTAATACAGAGAAGTTCGCCGATGCCTCCTGCACTTGCCCATTAGCTCAGTTGGGAGAGCGCTGGCACGGTTAGCTAGACGTCGCGGGTTCGTGTCCCGGCATGGGTGGAATTAAAAAGTGCCTCTAAATCAGCACGTGTTAGTGCAAAAAAAAAGAATATAACAACTAAGAGACATTTATAAATTACAACACACAAAGTTCACGATTTTTTTACCCCAAAGTTCTCGTTAAAAGTGGTCACATTTGTATAATCCCCTCCTCCGGCGTAACTTAATATTTGAGTTTTTCATTAGAGTCGAAGTTTTGAGTCATAATAAGTACTTCAGATTCATACGTGTGACGTCACGAGACTTATAATCACACTCTGCTGTCCCCTCCGACCCCCTTAACGTTTTACGTAATTTAGGGGTGACCCCAAGAAAACAACTCGGCTGTCCCGAAAATAAACACAGTAAGGGACATTTTTTTTTCAAAACTGAGAGCCACCCCTATTGGATACTAGTTGGTTCCAGCAACCAATAGTGGAAACAGTGTTTCTTTTTGGGACAGCCGAACTGGAAACAACGTAGAATAAGCTGTTGAAATAACTTGCCTTGTTCTCACAGACCATGGACACCTGCTGCATCGGATGTAGGATGTCAAAGAATCTGCAACAAGACAATTAATAAAACAAGAATCCCAAAAGCTAACATTAATTGTGAATTTTCTAGCGCTGAGCGCAAAGCATGGCCACTTTCTTCTTTTTTGTAACATAACATTTCATAAACAGCGTATATACGTCTCACTGCAGCGCCCAGGCCTTCTTTCAGAGAGTCACCGCGGATTTGTTGGGATTTCAGTGGCGATTTCAAGCGTTGAAGTATGTGGACACCGCACAATTTAAACATTCAGTTTTCTTTTTGAAAACAGCGTATTTTATTCAACTCCACAAATCATACAAATTTACTGGCTCTCACAAATCTTGACGCCAATGATGAGTAAAGAATCTCCTTTCAGGTTATCCACTGTTCACGCCACACCCTGTATAGTCCGCACAGATATTTTTGGCGGTATAACGTGAACATACTCACAGATCGTTTGCACATCGATTACTGTCTTTACAGCGTATGTGTGAGTAAATGACGGAGTGTGATGCGTAATAAATTACTATTAGTCAATTACTAAAGTAGCCAATTACTCGCAAATACACTGTAAAGACAGTGAGCGATGTGGAAATGATCTGTGACTATGTAAAGATTTGTGCGGACTATACGTATAATCTCTTTCTAAGTTAGGTACATTTGTGAAGTTATAGTAGCAATACCACTCACTAACGGTGAAGGAAAACATCGTGAGGAAACCTGGGTGTCTGAGCTATTCACATAACTCAGCGCTTGAAATCACCAATCCGCGGTGGGCACGCTCTCTCTCTGAGAGAAGGCCTGTGCCCTACAGTGGGACGTATATAGGCTGCTTATGATGATACGTATAATCTAGGCGCGCACCTCTGGTCGTGATGCTCCCGGTGGATTTCGTTGGCGCACTCGATGCACAGGTACAGCGGGGGCGGAGTGTCCGAGGCGAAGGTCACACTGATGCAGTGGTCATAGCACACCTTGGCTGCTTCCGCCGAGCCGGCGTTGCCGCACATGTCGCGCTGGCATAGGAACGGGACCAGGTCATCTGGAATTAAATATTATGATTAAGGATGTAATCTGTTCGTGGCCACCACTTTAACTGGGCCCCGCGATACACGCTCACCTAGTGGGGCGATAGATAGATAGAGAACACTCTATTGTACATAAAAAAGGAGTAATATTCTTTGTTGCACTAATTCAGTCAATTTACTCTGCAAGTGATGTGAATTGCTTCGGCCAGATGTCGCTGCCTGTACGTAATACAGAGAAGTTTGCAGAGGTGCGAAATTTCGCCGACGCCTGCACTTGCCCATTAGCTCAGTTGGGAGAGCGCTGGCACGGTTAGCCAGAGGTCGCGGGTTCAAGTCCCGGCATGGGTGGAATTGTTAACCTCTAAGGAGGTTTATAAAAAAGGAAATCTCACTCGAATTTTCGCAGTATCCATCTTTCTTGTCTAAATTGAATAACAAAAACAATTGAAAGTCGATATTCAAATGTTTCACATTTTTTAAAAAAAGAACATTATAGAAACCATTTGAAAAAAGTTTCATTCGAAAACCTCAAACCATGAAGATTCTATGTCAATTCAAAGAACCTATTGCAATAAAACGGCAATTTCATACTTTAACCCCTATTATATTCCCCATTTGGTCAAAGTATGTAAGCCTGGGAGGCCCCTTATCGGCCCTTCCACCAACATACGCTCAACATATTTGGTTCGTCAATCTTTCTTCCTTCCTTCAGCATCGAATAATTTTCCGATGAATGGAATCACACGTAGTGGTCAGTTTCATATTTTAGAATCCTATTTAGAGGCTTAAAAATTCCACCCATGCCGGGAATAAATAGGTTTTTAAAATTGTCCTCAGCGCGAGTTAGTGCAACAAAAAAAAATACAGTAACATATTTGTTTGTGGACTAGAGTGGTAGTCATGTTGAGATCGAAGATTAGAGTGACGTGAAGGGTATACTCACTAGAAAACTTGCACAGCAGCCCCTTCCGGTCGAAGAGCTTGGCGTCAAACGCCGGCCAGTAGTAGAACAGCAGCTTGGCGGCAGACACTCGCGCGCCGCTGGTGCCGTGGGCGATGACACAAAGCACGTCCTTTACGACCGTGCCTTTCATCGACATCAGGCATTCAAGTAGCTGGCAGTGGTGTGCTGTACATCATAATAATTAATGTTAATGAAACAGTTAACTTTGATCGGCAAAAGAAAGGAATGTACACATGTTGCTTCATCATCATCATCATCATCATTCAGCCGCAAGAAGTCCACTGCTGGACATAAGCCTCCTCCATGGATTTCCAAAAAGACCGGTTTGAAACGGCCTGCATCCAGCGTCTTCCGGCCACTTGGATGAGGTCATCTGTCCATCTTGTGGCTGGTCGTCCTACGCTGCGTTTGCCGATATGTGGTCTTCATTCGAGAACTTTTCGGCCCCATCGGCCATCAGTTCTGCGTGCTATGTGCCCCGCCCACTGCCACTTCAACTTACTAATCCGCTGGGCTATGTCGACGACTTTGGTGCGTCTACGGATCTCATCATTTCTGATTCGATCTCGTAGAGAAATTCCGAGCATAGCCCTTTCCATGACTCATTGCGTGACCTTGAGCCTTCTTATGAGGCTTAACACATGTTGTTTGCTGGCTTTGTACTAAGCTAAAGCTTGTATGATAAGAGCCAGTAGGCATTATAATACCTACTTTAGTTACAGATTAATATATTACATCATGTCAGGTATTTTTACTAAAAATCTTTTCGATATATCGGTGCTCAAATATTTGGTAAGAACTGTTTTGTGAAGTGAGTGAGATTTATGAAATCACAGTAGGTATATCATGAGTTTATTATAAAGAAAAAGATATTTAGTTTGCAATTTAGGTTTTGTGGGCTGTGAGCTTTTCAAACGTAAAACTGATTTGAAAACTTAAAACCCCAGGTCTTGGATGTTTACATGTTTGTGATGTCGCTGTTTCTGGTTCCCACGACACAGGGTATACTAGTGCGGGGCCAGAAGCAATGTATGTGCCTGTATGTAAATGTTTATGTTTATGTTTATTTACACATAATAGAATATTGAGGAAGCGAAAGTGACCTGTCAGGATCGTGGCAATTGGCAGTCCCTGGTCTCTGCCTACCCCTCTGGGATACAGGCGTGAGTTTATGTACGTATGTATGTATGAAGAAGGCTCTCTTCGGAAAGTTTATCGGTAGAGAAGCGGTGGGCTTCTTATACAGGACCTTCAATGCGGACCGTTGAGCCCTTTCTATTTTAATAAAATGTGCTCTTTCGCAGCTCCACTCCACACTATTATACAATCGGTCAGTAGTTATTCACATAATGCTTAACACTCCGCTCACCTATTGTGTTCACACTAAATTGGTAACTCAAAAGCTGATATGGCTATCAACTTTTCCATTTCTATATTTATTTATTTATTAAGATCTACATAATATCTGTACATGTTAAATGGATTCGGACCTCCTAAAACCATAATTGGTTTGTCTCGAGGTCCGTGTCTTCATATCTTAAATGATTCTTATTGAAGATTTCAAGACGCCAAGAAGAAGAAAAGAAAACAATCACCTCCCGCAGGATAGCTCACCAGGGTTGCTGGAGTGCTGGAAGACCATCATGATGATGGCAGCGACGGACTGCGAAGCCTGGCTCTCTTCCTCGTCGCCTTCGTAGTGGCGCGCTGGAATCGAGCACGGAGATTACTCCAACCACCCTATCTCTTTCCAGAAAGCCAGCGCGCTCTGATGATGTGACTGCAGGCCTCCTGAAGGGACTTCAATTCAATATTTTTATTTCCAGCTTCCAAATCTCGTTCTGACAACCGGCGCTTACTTTGAGGTACCTATCCCCGGCGTAGCGGGCTGTCGGTTAGTCCATTGGTGTGGAAGTGTTATGTTCTGTTAGCAGTGGCCTATTAAAACCAGGCAGTTTTAAACGCAAATCAGTCCTTCTCAGACGGAACAGGCTACGTATGATGCGTGAATCAAACACATAGGATTGACCCTAACGACATTCCCTCGCTGATCGTAAGGAATTTGTGTGGTAGGTACCTAATCCCAACATAAGTACATACTTTGGCCTTTGCATCTACGTAATGAGATGATTTATGCAGCGTCCAGTGGCACCTTCACTCACACTAGATGGGTGAAGGGACCACTCGGAAACTGCAGTGCCTGGGACATAGTACAACTGAATGCAATAAATAACTGCATTTATTAAGTTGCCAATAAAGTACTATATATTCTTCTTATGTGCCGTCTCCTATCGGAGGTTGCCAACCAATTCGGCTTCTAAACAAGAAACTGGTACTCTGTTCATATGTTCAGTAATCATAATGTCAAACCTTCACCTAATTACCTCCGCACACATTTACGTCTAGTGTGGTAATCAATGTAGACCATGCTTGTAATGTCTTTCTTTTTAATAAAACATTTTGTATTTGTTCAAACCACTGTCGTAAGTTGTGTAGCCATGATATCTTTGGTCCTTCGACTCCTTCTTCATTGAATCTTGCCTTGTATGTATGATAAGTCGAAGGAGAATGTACTTGGTGTTACGCATTAGTATTACATACTCACTGATGGTGAAAGGCAATATGTAGTAGCAGAGCAGGTTCAGTATCTCCTGATGCAGAGGAACCGGGAACACGGCGACGCAATACGCCACCAGGTAGGGCAGGTTGTCGATCATGTCGTATTCCAGAAAGGGGAGCAGGCAGCCCAGGCATTGGAGCACGGCTTGCCCGAACGCTAATCCAGAAATTACGTCACACGTTAAGGGGGAGGGAGGGGCTCAACAAAGTGTGTTACCGTGTGATTGGGCGAATCACATGTATTATTCTAAGTATTAAACCCAAAGCTACCAATTCCGTACAAGATTTCAAGTCTGTATCACTTTGTAATTTTCCGTGATGTTTTGTAAATTTGATTTTATGAAAAAACGATTTCAGATAGGTAGCTATATAAATTTTGTGCTAGGACGAGGGGAGGTACTTCAAAAATGTTATTTATCCAAATTTATGGCTGCCCCCTTAACACCCAGTTTCTCGTACACTAACAATCTGTTAATAGACAGTTGACAGCTGTCAGTTGGTCAAAGAGTTGGCAGAAGAGCCAATAGTGTACGAGAAACTGGGAGTTACAAGAGCTTCACGGCACAAGTTCGCCGCTTTCAGATAAACAAAATAGGTTTCCGAGGCCGGCTATACCTATAGCTATAAGAAAAAAATGTAAATTACTTATTTAACAAAATAAAAAAAAACGTAACTTTATTATAACATAATAATATGTTGAAAAGAGATAGAAATTAAAAAGATACTGTGTTATTCATAAAGAAACACCATTCCTCTAAAACACCTCTCAAATGCAGTTTAAATACTCTTGGCTAAAGTGAAAGACCATTTGAGTAGCGTTATAAGGAATCGTGCTTTCATAAATGACACAGCGAGATTTTGCTAAGCAAATCCGGCTGCCCATACTAGATCAGCTCTGCTCCGCTCCCTTTCCTTTCCTTCTCCTTCCTTCTCCGTGCTAAAGTTACCAATTGCTACATTAACGGCCTTATTTTATAAAAACACGACTCCTCTAAGGCACTCCTCAGAGGCAGTTTATTTAATCTGTTGTTACCTACGTCTTTTCCTTGTAAAATCTCCACCACAGACTATTTTAATCGGCGTTTATCGAGTATTTTAAGGAATCCTGTTTTTATAAATAAGACCGTACGTGTATAAAACAACAGTTGTTGTAAGGAAGAAGGATTTAGAAAGCATGATTGAATACTTGCCTGAAAGTCCTCAAGAATTTTATAGAAATTTGTGTAGTAATTAATTATTGGCACTTAGCCCTTATGAATGGCAAATAACTTATAATTTGACCCATTTCTTTTTTGATTTTATAAAACTTATTATTTCTCTAATGTAAGACTACAACAAATTGTGTTATTGTTTGGCGTAAGTATAAACAGTAGGTACCTTAAAAATTACTAAGCTTATGACAAAATATCCTAATAAATGGTGATTCAGAAACTAATCCATTTTTATTTCATTTGAAAATAATTGTGATTTGGCACTTAACCCATTTGTATATTCCACGCCTCTACTTACTGTTTATGTCGCGATTTCGATCCAAAGCTATGCTCATATGGGTATCTAGATACTCACTGGTATTAAAATCCACAATGACTCTAACGGGCCTGCCCATTGCTTACCCTGTACCCCGTACCGGATATGCATTGCAGAATCCACCAATTGTGAGATTGCATTGAACAGTCCTTTGTAGTCAAGGCTAGGACAAACGTCTACAGTCCCCAAACCCAGCCAAACCCACAACCTACCGACTCCGACCACCGGGTCTGTACAATGTACATTGCTTACCTTGTACCCCATACTGGATATGCGGTGCAGAATCCACCAGCTGTGAGATTGCATTGAACAGTCCTTTGTAGTCAAGGTTAGGGTAGAGACCCATACGCGCGTGGTCGTTGCTGGGGTCGCGCAGCATCTCGAGCGGGGAGTTTGGCACGTCTTTGAGGACGCCTGTTTTGAACATCAGTGAAGGTTTGTTTAGGAAAGAGGATTAATTAGAAAGTTCGGGCTCATGTCTTCGTCAGACATTTTTTCTAGCTCTTCTCTTAGTAGTTCGTCATTATTTTCATCGTCTGATATTTCAGGTAGACTACTCGTATTGCCATCTAGTGGCCGGCCTAGAGAAACACTTTCATTTGTATTTTCCGAGTGTGTCCGCCTGCGCCTTAGTGTAATATTCTCAAAGAAATTCATTCTCTTGTTTAATAAGACACTTGTTAAGAGACAAAAATTTCTTATTCCTTACGTACAGGCAATGAAGTGTAAAAAGAATTGTCGTGTCGTGAGAAGTTGGGCCTGTCTTTGAGAACGCATGTTTTTAAAATAAAAAAGAACATTAGCGATATAGATAGAGTACTTACTCTTTATTCACACCATTAGTACGTATTTTACGTATTAAGCGTGGTAGCCTAGTGGGTAGAACATTGGACTCGGAAGCGGGAGACCCAGTTTCGTTTCCCAATGCGGGCATGTACCTATGACTTTGTTTTCTAAGTTATGTAAATTTGTGAAGTTATAGCAGCAATACCACTCGCTAACGGTGAAGGAAAACATCGTGGGGAAACCAGTGTCTGAGCTATTCACATACCTCAGCGCTTGAAATCGCCAATCCGCGGTGGGCACGCGTGGTGATTAAGCCCATACTCTCTCCCTGAGAGAAGGCGTGTGCCCTACAGTGGGACGTATCTAGGCTGCTTATTAACATATTTTTACAAGTACATTTTTTTTATTCTGCAGATGTGTTTGAGATTTTGATTCAGAAATTGTAAACTTATCAACCAATCTCAAGGCCGAAATGATCCTGTGCCGCCCTGCACCACTCTCAGACTGCCACAGGCCCTTTTTATACAAAATGCGCTACCTCGACCGATCGGTGACCTCTCCTAACCTTGAACATTAACATTAACATCGAGATACAACCTGAGTTCTAATAAGTACAATAATAATAATAGAAATTCCAGACAACATAATAACTGGTCCAGGTCCCAAGCTAGGATACCCTGTGCTATGGTAACCAGGCATGGAAATACACCCAGTCTGAAACCACCTGTACAAATAAGGTACTGCGGCCTCCAGGTTCGGGAATAGAAGCCACGACCTCTGTTTTGGCAGTCAAGTGTGTTAACTGCGGACAAGTGATTGTATTGACTGTCTCGTTGGACAAGCGGTATCACGTCTGATTACCATGCCGGAGTTTGTGGGTCCGATACCCACTGGGGACCGATGTTCATTTGTACAAAAGGCCTCTGGATGTAGGATTTTCGTTGTTGTGGTGACCTTGCCTGGTTACCGTAGCACAGGGCATCCTAGTTTGGGACCAGGACAACTGATTCTGTTGAGTGGAAGTTATTTTAATTATTGTGAGGAAGTTATTACGATGACTCACTGAGCAGCGTCTGCGAGAAGTATTTCACGGTGTTGGCGATATCCGTCCCGGACGGCAGCGGCTGTATGTTGTGCATCAGACGCAGCTGACAGTCGTACAGGCTTCGGATCTTCGCCGTGACTGCGGGCGGTGGGTCGTTAGAACTGGGCTCTTACTGAACGACATCGGCTAACTAAGCTTGCGAAATGTTGATTTGTGACGTGTTGCTTTTTAGGGTTCCGTACCCGAAGGGTGCCAAACGGGGCCCTATTACTAAGACTTCACTGTCCGTCTGTCTGTCTGTCACCAGGCTGTAATCTCATGAACCGAGATAGCTAGGCAGTTCAAATTTTTACAGATGATGTATTTCTGTTGCCGCTATATTTATTTATTTTCTTTTTATTGACAGACAACGTGATCCAAATTTTGTTAGTAGCAATAAATATAGAACTTAGCCTATTGTTAGTATTTAATGTCTAGCAGTGATTTGGCATGTCTCATTAAGACACAAATCAGTGGATTATCCAGCCGTGATGCAATCGCGCTCAGAATGCTATTGCCGCTTCCGCACATTCTGCTTAGTAATGACGTTGATTTTTTTCGCCAGATGGCGGCAAAACCATCTACTCGGGCCTCGGCAAATATTGACGAGGCGCTGCAGAAGCGCGGTAACCGCAACAGGACCCTGAACGCATTGTTAACTTGGATCCGCAGAGCGTTGTGGGCTTTTTGAGTGCACGTAAACCACAAACCCCCCGAGTAGAGTGACGTACAATACGCTTTGAACAAAGTAGTTTTCACTGTATCAGTACACCGAGAGAATTTCCGACATACCATGTTAGCCCTGACCGACAACGCTCTGCGTTCCCTCTCCATGTCTAAATCGTCCTTTAGGTCCTCCGTTAGCAAGTGCCCAAGATACTTGAACTGTAGAATAACAACAAATAATTAAAAACATAATAAGAACAACGTATAACAACAAAAACGACGTATAACAACGTATAACAACAAATAATAAAATAAATAAATTGGCTGTAGCAATGTATGTGCCTGTATGTAAATGTTATGTAATGTTATGTTATTTAAGGGGCCTCCTATACAACAGACGTAATTTATTTGCCGTTTTTTGCTCATTATTAATAACGGCAACAGGTAGACGCTTGAAATATTCAAAGAATACTTAGTTTTATTCGCTTCAAAAATAAACAGTTAAATTAAAATAAAATAAATATTTAAGGGGGGCTCCCATACAACAAACGTGATTTTTTGCCGTTTTTTCCCGATATTTGTGTCTAATGTTGTATAGATAATGGCTCGGAACCCCTTCGTGCGCAGGTCCGATTCGCACTTGGCCGGTTTTTTTTAATCCCGTAATATAGATCTAACTTAATTATTATGCTACAATTTAAATTATTATAATTATCTTTACAATGACATTTATTTGATTACAATTCAATCTATTTATTTACTCAATATAATATTATACAATGTACACATAATAATATAATGCGATAATAATTTAATTTATGCTTATTTTTACATTGAAATACCAAATTACTGCCAATTTATTCGTTTTTCCGAGTGCTGCACGTCGGTACACTACCGGGTACTGACGGAAGACCAGCGCTGGAGTGGTCTGCCTCTCCAGCATATGCTGAGTCAGAGCCCCTTTGCTTTTACCACACCCACAAAATGCTCTCTCGTATTGTCTGTTGATTTGTGTTTGCTTATTTCTGTTACTCTTTTTGTGTGCTTACTTGCTGTACGATTTTGCTTTGTGATTTTCTTTATATGTTCTATATCTATGTGTGTGTGGAGATGCAAATAAATGGTTTTATCTATCTATCTAATTTGACCATGGAGGTGGTTTGGAGGTCGCAGCAAGGTGTGAATGGCTTGGTTGGTTAGAGCGCTTCTTTGGGATGCGAAATGCGCGGGTTATTAAGCATAATTAGGTAAAGCTTGCACACGGACACTGCTATGAACATCGGGCCCCCAACTTATTTAGTATGATCTCGATGCAGCTGACAGCAATACACAGATTCGCATATAGTCACTCAGATCACTCCGTAAGCAAGATCGAAGTGTATTACGTGCCAGGGTCGTGTTGAATCGATCATGTTAAGAACCCAAAGTCGGCGGTCGTTTCCAGACTATTAGTGAAATCCAAAGATGTACAAGATACATCTGGAAGCTCCGGATGTTTATACAAAGTAAGCAAACTATCAGCCACGTCCAATCCTCGCGCCTCGCCCTATCCCTAGGGCGAGGATAGGACGGCAAATGGCAGCAAATGCTATCAGTCACGCCCTATGGCAGGTAGCTAAGGCAGTCCTTAGTACATGGCTGCAAGTGAGTGAAAGCTTAGCTCACCCTAGATCACTAGAGACGATTCCGTAAAGCCCCCTTTAATCATAGGCCAACATGGGCCAACTTGATTGCGCACTGAATTATGGCCTTCGGGTTGGCCCTCGTGCAGAGGGGGCTTTACTCAGCGCTCGTTACTAAGTACCTACAAATTATCAATATCTGATCTATACTTCTTCTATAGTAATATTATAAAGACCAAAAGTTTGTTAGTTTATATGTTAAAGTAAAAAGTATGTTTGTAAGTTTGTGTGTAATCTCCGAAAGTACTTGTCCGATTTCAAAAGTCTTTTACCGGTATTTAGGATCGACCTTTAGGGGGTGGACATAGGCTAATCCATTTACCGCGCGAACAAAGCCGCGGATTAAGAATTGCGTCACTCCGTTTCCTTCCGTGGATGTCGTAGAAGGCGATTAAGGAAATCAATTACCAGGAGACGGGCAACAGCGTCTTCCTGAGATTCCAACCGCATACTGCGATCGCCAACCCGCCTGGCAAGCGTGGCGATTATGGCAAAACCCCTCATGGTTTTGAAAACCACGAAGGAGGCCTATGTCCTGCAGTGGGCGTCAAATGGCTGATGATGATGATGATGATGTGTAGGGGGTTACAGAAAGATCTTGTCACAGGTATTTCAATTCATTTCTTTTCTATGGCATCCCTAGGATTCTGCCAATGTCAGGTTTGTGAAGATGGCAAGCTTATACCTTTACACATGTCACTGACAAAAAATAAACTTGCTATCTCCAAAACTCGACACTGGCAGAATCCTTCCTTAGGGTAGGGTAGCCATTAATTAAGAATTGATTGATTGACATTCACCATACATAGCCAAACAAATTATGCCAATTCCTCTGCAGAGGTAAGGAAAAATACGTTTTTTGTGATATACTTACTTATTGTGTATGATTACGATAACACCCTGAACTGTTATAAAGTACAACAGAATCTTCCTGAAAAACCCGGTATCACAATAAGATGCAGATGTGACATTGACTCAAAATGCACAAACATTAATATTAAACAAAGACCAATTACTTACTTAAACATTTAACAAATCATTGAGACACCACTCAATATGTTTTACAAAGACAAACATTATCAGGTAGACTCTGAACACTTTAACATCAAACATAAAAACGGAAATCTTATAGGAATAAGTTACGACCACTTTATATTCACACATAGCAGCCCAGGTAAACAAGTTTGGACGAGACAAGTTGCTACGGGGAAGAAAGCACCAGTCCATCCGAGTATTAGGGACAAACAGAACAGTACGGAAGACCAGAGGTGACATTCAAGAGGCAATACACAGGTGACAGCTCAGGTCAGTGGAGGAAGCAAATTGGATGCTTTAGACTAGAAAATGTTTGGGTCTGAGGTTTTCTTTGGACTTGTACGCCACTCTTAATAATGTACAAAAATGCAGTTACACTGACCAATAATATTTTTTGACAAAGATTGTTTTGAAATTATTGTCTATTTGCAAGACCACAGTCAAAAACATTCTTGTAGTTTTAAAAGTTAGTTACTTGCTCCACTCTTTAACGGTGAAGGAAAACATTGTGAAGAAATCTGAACATCTGAGGTATTCACATACCACATGCTGTGGTCACGCATGGTGATTAAGCGCAATAAGCCTCTCTCTCTGAGAGAGGGCTTAAGCCCTGCATTGAGACATGTACTGTACACAAGTTATTGAAAGAACACTAGACTTGAAAACAGTTAGTTCGGTATAAATAATAATTAAACCAGTCGCTAGAATTGTCTACTTGTATGAAAAATCAAATTGAGTTTTGCTTCATAACTCATCATCATCATCTGAGGCATTACAGCCGCGGGTGGGCCTTAGCCTGGTCAAGCAAAGGAACTGGAAGTGGTTTAATCACCAATACCGAAGAAACGGTTGTCAGTTTAGGATTTGGCATAAACAATTAGAAACATAAAACACGTATAAAACACCTCAGACCCCACCCTCAGTGCAAACAGAGATAGACAGAGACTAAAAAGACCAGGAGTCAGACAATGATGTTAGACCAAAGGACGACACAACAAAGGACCGAGCAAGGCTACAACAGTTACGGCGAGCAGGCGTGCCAACCGTTCGGAGCGACGGCCGCTCTCTCACCTTTCACGTTCAAAATCGGCTCCATGATTAGGTGCATGTAAGCCGGGCCACGCGTCTGCCGCTGCTGCATTTAGGGGAACACAAAAAGCACTACGCAAGAAGCCCCCGAAGGCAAGTGACTCTGAAAAATAAAGGCGTTAACATCATGCACATCTGGCCAGGCGTGGAAGCTGAGCGTACTAGACTTGGCTGCGTGTGGGCTGTATGGAGATCTGACATTATGTTCCCCAATCAATTTGTTTTACGTGAAGACAGTATAGTTAGTAGCCAGTTATTTGGTAAGTATTCCCAGCTCCGTAAAAGGAATACGTTTTAAGTAAATACTTGATTGTCAAGTCAATTGTAAAATCCCTAAACACAGACAATTCTAGATAATTACTGGAACACTAGACGGAAGATGCAGCGGCGAAATGCAGCGAAAACCCGAATGCTGGCCGGCAAAAACGGCGAAATTAGGCCGTGGATCGTCAGTTTAGTGTAATGAATGTAAGTAGGGCTTACAAGCCGCCGCCCGGGTCCCCATGTTGATGAGTTGTATCCTGAAACTGCCCTGCATTGGGAATGCCGGATGTCGTCCGTGTCGCCTGCTGTTTACTAAACTTTCGCCGCCAGATCGATACTGTATACTCGTCACAGTAGGTATGTAGCACGCGCAGTTAGTAACCGCACCGAGATGACTTCGCCTATCTCATCTCCGGGGAGATATCGATCGACAGGAAACTTTGTTTGTTTTGGCCTGGATTTATCATGTATTCGTTCGCGCCGCGCGCAGACTTTTCAAATTGTCAGTTTGACGTTTTGCCGTTCGCGCATGCGTGTTTCCGTCCGGTTAGTCTGATATTTATAGTGATGTGTTATTAGTAGGCATTTTTTTAAGATTAATGAATATTATTATTCTATTTTCATAAATGTATTGACTTGCAACTCACTATGTAATATATTAGGGGTTAAAGTATGAAATTGCCGTTTTATTGCAATAGGTTCTTTGAATTGACATAGAATCTTCATGGTTTGAGGTTTTCGAATGAAACTTTTTTCAAGTGGTTTCTTTGATGTTCTTTTTTTAAAAAATGTGAAACATTTGATATCGACTTTCAATTGTTTTTGTTATTCAATTTAGACAAGAAAGATGGATACTGCGAAAATTCGAGTGATTTTTGAATACGAGTTCCGACGCGGAACTAACGCGGCAGAAACAGCCCCTAATATCAATGCTGCGTTTGGAGAGGGGTCTACTAATGAACGCACCGTGCGATTTTGGTTTAAACGCTTTCGTGATGGAAATTTCGACTTAAAGAACGAGCCACGAGGAAGACCGCCCACACAGGTGAATCACGATGAATTAAGAGAGATAGTGGAAGCCGACCCTAGTCAAACTACCCAGGAATTAGCGGCATGGTTTAACGTTACCTTACTTGCGTCAAATCAATAAAATAAAAAAAATACGAAAAATGGGTGCCTCATAATCACTCGAATTTTCGCAGTATCCATCTTTCTTGTCTAAATTGAATAACAAAAACAATTGAAAGTCGATATTCAAATATTTCACATTTTTTAAAAAAAGAACATCATAGAAACCATTTGAAAGTTTCATTCGAAAACCTCAAACCATGAAGATTCTATGTCAATTCAAAGAACCTATTGCAATAAAACGGCAATTTCATACTTTAACCCCTATTACTAGTAAAATAACAAAATTCATATTTACAATAAATATTATCTATATATAAAAGATTGTCTCTAGACTGCTGCCGATGCCGTTGGGGAGAGTTCCCAAGATACTGGCAGCATTGATTGTAAAAATGAACTTTGCACATGCGTAATAAATAACGGTATTTCATTGCATCAGGCTGCGAAGCATCCTAGATTCTTCTGGAAAATATTCCATATAGGTTTAAATAGAAACTCCGTGATCAGAATACACCTACTATGTGAAGATTGATATGCTGTCGACTGTACTACTGACAACAAAAGCATGCAAAAAAGTATAGCTCAAAGCTGGGCTTGACGGAAATTAAACGAATATTTGATATATTTACCGAATTGTAATTCATATAAAAATACAATTAATTATCATCAAACATAATAGCGTCACTGCCGTAGCAGGCAAACTAACTGTTAACACCATTATTAATTATACAATTACGAAAACATTACAATTAATAATTGCAACATAAATCCACCCGCGCATTTGAGTCTTCACAAATTACACACAATGTTTGAAGTATGAGAAATCTTTATATAAACTTTAGGCACATATCAGTCTATCTTATTGTGACTACAGACTTCAGTCCATAACTTTGCGTTCACCTTGATCAAAGTGTAAAATATAGTAATTAATAAGTGCGCCATAGTTTTAGATAGACTACCTACACAATTCCTTCCTGTATTGATAGAACTAAAATCTGTAGTCAAAAGATGAATTTTAAAACAACAATGATATCAAGTTCTTTTTAAAAGACTACAGTAAGCAACATCGATTATAAAACCAACTACATACTTTGGATATAAACTACAAAATTTTTGGAGAAGTGTGACCATGTTTTGAGATATTAACTTTTCAAAAACCTATTATTCTTCTTAGGGTTCTAAAATTCCATTGCAGGAGCATTTAAGTACCTAGCATAAGAATTCTGACTCTATTGAAAAAAATCTTACAGTAAAATTAAAAATTTGAAACTCATTGAGTAAATAATACTTAGGAGTAGACCAAGGCGATGAGTAACTCGGTAAATATTAAAGTTAAACAAATTATTTTGCGAGGATAAAAAATGGTTACAACAGCCTAAAGCAAGCTTCAGACATTACTAAGCTTGGGACCAGTGATTTTAGTCAATTAGATTAAAAAAATCGCCTTTTTAAACCTACAACTAATACGTTAAACTAATCAATGTCTGACTTGTGATACAATAAATAAATACCTGTCTATGTTGACATTGAAAAAAAAAAAACATTTTTGTCCTACCTATCCAAAACACCTAAGATCAATTCAATATAAAAATAAGCTGGTCCCATCTGTGCAAATGCCACTCATTACAAGCTTTTAGATTTTTTACCATCAAATGTGAATAAATGCCATTGACTGGGTTCAAATGTAGAACGATTGTGTCCCAAAATCAAACAGAGTTGAGTCACCCTGTTATTAGGGTCATAATGAACACGATATGAGATAATGTCTGTTAGGTCGCCAGTCAATACTGACCCAGGACAGAGTTCATTCAACCCCACTTACAAACGATTATAAAAAGGTCTATTTTGACACAGCAACAGCACTATCTATAATTCGAAACCCTCTCAGCTCCACTAAGCACACCATCAAGACATTCCTCAATCTATGATTCTCACATTGATTAAAGACCGTATCAATACACACTCAAATGTTAATGGCTAGAGAGCCCAATGGGATTTGACCATCTCACAATAATTCTGAGCTACTTTTGCTCTGAGACTTCATTATAAGTTGTTTATGTTTTAAATACCATTGAGAAGCGTTTCTAACCATTGTATCTCTTTTGAAGTATCAACGCGAAAGGAATTTCACCAATGTTATAAGGCAAAATCCCTTGAACACTAAAACCTGTTAAACTTGAATGTGTAAGGCTAGTGGCTGCACGCAATGCCACAGGTTTACCACAGACCGGAGGAGAAGCCGCCTGGGGGCACACGGACTCTCTTCGGGGCTTCAGCCTTGTCATCCGCAACGGGGGCCGGGGCCGGGGATGGCTTGGCGTCTTGGGGGCTCTCGGGCTTCGCCGGCGCCTCGGCCTGCGCTTGGCGCTCCGGTGCGGGCTCGTGGGCGGTCGGCTCACCATTGCCGGTCGCGGGGGCCGGCTCGCCGATGTGGCTCGCTGGAATTGGGTAAAACCAGTTCAATGCACGAGTTCTATGTTTTAGAATAAGAATTTTTTAATTAAGAACCAAATTTTAAAAGATCCTGTAATAATGTGTAATTTTTCTATGCCTGAAAAATATAAATATAGCTCGGAAAACCGCGGGATTTCCCTAAAGAATATTGATTACGTGACGAAGGTCTAAGCCCTTCCCCCCTTGTGACCAAGCGTGGTATTTAGAAGACCCCACTCCCGCCCCTAAAGGAGTTACGTAGTATGGGTACGTTCCCTTATTAGTCTTTAAACATGTTCTTTCCAGTGAGAGCCAAATATTTATGTTTTTCTTTTCAGGTATTTAGTTTATGGAGTTTATTCTGAACACGTATAGGTATATACCCGTTTTTAAGGTTCCGTACCTCAAAAGGAAAAACGGAACCCTTATAGGATCACTTTGTTGTCCGTCCGTCCGTCTGTCTGTCAAGATCCTTTATCTCGGGAACTCGAGTTGAAATTAAAACCATATACTCTACAGTCCCTTGCAGCTGTGAAAAAATCTTCATTTGCGGAAATTCGACATCCATACCGTTGGCGGCGGCAGCCGCGTTGGGAAGGAGCCGACGACCGCGCGGTGGCTCAGGGTCCCCGCCGAAGATGTCGGTATGCCCGCCGCCTGGGGGGCGCAGCACCCGCGAGGACAGGCGGCTGCCGTCACCGAGGCCAACGTTGAACGATGTGGAGGTCATTGTGTCTGGAATGAATAGGGAGAGTGAGGGAGGTGTACGCTGGTGGGCTAACGAAAGCGTTCCCAAAAGCATGCGTAATCAACATAGGGGTATTGATGTACCGTTACTAGGAATTTTGAAAATATTCCCGATGTGCCCAGCTAATATATAAAAATGTTTATTCTGTATATCATTATTTTGACATGACAATCGGTGACCCAACGGCTCATCTGTAGATAGAACAGGAGCGCTACTAAAGTCGTCAAAATATAAGAAGCCCGTTTTGACAGCTACAAAAACCATAGAATCTAACCTGGTTTGAGAGCAAAAACATAAAAAATCTAAACTATGAGTAACTTTTCGGGCTACAAAGTCCGTTTATTCTTTGGAGCGTTAAATAATATGCCAGAGTATGTGTCTTTTTATGTATTTGTTCGAGTAAATCCAAAGTAAAATGCATTTTTGTGTAGCTGTCAAAACGTGCTTCTAATATTTCGACAACTATAGACATCCTTATTTTGCTGTACTTATTACGTTATTTTTAATTTATATACATATTTCGATCAGGGCACAATGATAAAATATGTAACACGTAAGTATGCCATGAACTGAAAAAATTGGGAAGTATTCACTAGACTAACATATTGGAAATTGTTTGTTATAAACCCTGCTCCAGTTCGTTAAGAGGAAAATACCTAGTTAGTAATTCTATAATTAGAAACTTAATGTACTGCGACTGCTCTGCACTTGCTTCAGTACCTACAGTTTCTGAATTGAGAATTTCGCCAAGTAAATAGTTAACTGTAGTGCAGTGCTCTCTTCGAATTTCTCAAAAAATTGTGTGAAAGAACGTTACATAAGTATTTACTTAGTGAAATTCTGAAGTCAGAAACCGGCCATAATCCTTGTAACACGCACTATGCAACATCACTAATATTGGTACTGGAACTTATAAAAAAAATCTTTCTAAGATATTTCAGCAGTCGCTGACTGTTCATTATCTGCCTTATCTAATCTGCCTGACTCACGAAATTCTTGCATTTAGTCTTGACTGTACACGACGCGACGCTTTATTAAGTCCTTTCATTGAAATTGGATGACTAGCCAGAATATGACTCATATCCCCACGCTCTAGCTGGCAAATTATGGGGCTACGTACATTCGACACATCTGTCGCAGGCAATGAAAAGGTGCAATCAGATGATTCACATTCATGAATGAACATTCATTCGAATGATCGATGATTTTCTCTTTCATTCCTCTTTCACATGACATGATAACAGAGAACTTTCAAATATCGTGTGAACGAGTGCGCAAAGAGGCAAATAGTTACTCAATTTCTTCAATTGGCGGTGTTATACAATTCGGGAGGCTCTTTGGCATTTATCGTTCAGTGCCTAGATATTATTTCCGAAAGATGCGGAATGAAACTTCAATAATAACTAATTAATTAATTCGGCATTCATTCTCCGCTCAGATGATTCATTTCAAGTGAAAGATGCGAAATGAGAATTCACTTAATTAGGGAAAACCTAGCGTAATATGTTTTCATAAAAAATAAGCTTTAATTTTCACAAATAGCTACAATTATGCGGTGTACAATAAGGGCTGGTCGTACAGTGGTATCTATAATTACTCCATGGAATTAAAAATGGGACAGTCATTGACTTTCCATGAGGCCTATCGCATAGGCGAGCTTTTTAATTAAGAAACGAAACGAAAGATTGTATGCAATAGCGCTGATGTCACCCTTAAGATACTTAAGGTAAGATGCTGTTCAATTGTCACATTTATTACAAACAAGATAAGAGCCAATGGGTTATGAACGCGTGTCGTTTATTATTCATATCTGTACTTGAGGGCGGCCTATACAATATGAATATGATAAACGCTTTGCAAAGGAGACTTAATTAAATACCGCCGCGAATATTAGCATAAATTATTAAATAGTACAGATGTCGGCAACCCTCTTGACCGAAAAGCCGAAGGGAAACCAAAGTACAGCGCGGGGTGCAGGGAGCGGCTTATCAAGCAATAGCGTGGCCGAAACAACCCTCTCCAAAAAAAGAATTTTCCAAATCGGTCCACGATACTAAAAAAAAAAAAAAAAGATTCCGACGAATTGAGAACCCCCTCCTCTTTTGAAGTCTGTTAAAAATGTGATGCTTGCAAAAAAAACGAAGACGAATTACAGAAAAACAATAAGTTACGGCCAACGAGGATGTTACAGACTTTTTGGCAAGTGCAAACAGCTAAGCAAAGACTAAAGCCGGGTTTTGACGTTAAGAACGATCGCTCATAATCGAGCGCACTGACCGTGTCGTCATAATCAACTAAAACTGTACGCACACGGTCCGAGCGTACTAAGACCGTCAGAACCCGGCATTCATCATAAGCAGCCTATATACGTCCCACTGTAGGGCACAGGCCTTCTCTCAGAGAGAGTATGGGTTTAATCACCACGCGTGCCCACCGCGGATTGGCGATTTCAAGCGCTGAGTTATGTGAATAGCTCAGACACCCAGGTTTCCTCACGATGTTTTCCTTCACCGTTAGCAAGTGGTATTGCTACTATAACTAACAAAGCCGGCATTGTTGACGCGTAATCTGTAGAATTCTAAATGAGCCGATTCGGGCCGCCATAAAAATGTTTTTTAGGGTTCCGTACCTAAAGGAAAAGGGGGGTCCCTTTTACTAAGACTCCACTGTTCGCCTTCTGTCTGGCTGAGTGTCTGTCACCAGACTGTATCACATGAAATGTGATAGCTAGACAGTTGAAATTTTCACAGATGATGTATTTCTGTTGCCACTATAACAACACTAAAAACAGAATAAAATAAATATTTAAGGCGGGCTCCCATACAACAAACGTTGTCTAAAGACAGCGCTCGCCATCTAGCGGCCATCTATGTAACCTTCACAGCGCCGATATGACATGCCGTTAAATGTCAATGTCGCTTATTGTTGGTTTCTATAGATGTCGCTGTTCTCAATGTATCTAATCTATCTTGTCTCTATCTTTGTCTAATGTTGTATAGATAATGGTACGGAACCCTACGTGCGCTCGCGCTTGGCCGGTTTTTTATTGTTCTTTTAAAGGTCATCATAATGTAACAGGAGCATCAACTAACAATACTACATACACTAAGACCACATCAGATTATGGCTAGAAGAGCTGATGGCACATATTAAGAAAGGAAAAAAATACATTTGCAAATACATGTGTTAGAGATGGGCAACCAATTTGTTTAGTTTGTTTTTTAAAGACTGCTAATTTAAACAAGGAACTAGCACACAGATCGAACCATTGTTGTAAGTGTGTAACCACAACATCATTGGTATTCCAGGCCCCTACTAGATATTACGATAATTAAAATAAGCAATATTATCATCACCAAATAATTTAACATTAAATTTTATTTAGGTGTCCAACAGTCCAACCTAGCAATGTAACTGAATGCAGACTTGACTGTTAAGTTGTACAAAAATATGAGCAATGTTTTAACAATACTTCTCACAATTTCTACAACACAAGACATTCAATCTAGACCATGATTAGTGAAGTGGAAATAATGTTTTAACAAACACAATCATTTTTTCAAGGCAAACTAACCTCTATTCTTACTCAGCTAAGTGTTCAAATAGACAATTTCCATATAATCATATGGACAATTGAATAGCTACTCTGGCCATATTGAATACAAGGTAATGAATAAGTTCTATTTAAGGAATAATTGAATGTAGATATACTATTTACCATAGACCTATTGAATGGTCTTTACCTGTATCAGTATTGTAATTAATCTAGGTATTGGACCAAATAAACTAGGTAGGTAAGTATTAAGGTTAATGGAAGAGACTTCCTGTATTTCCGTTTTAGCTGCATTTAAAATGTGGTTTTCCTTAATAAAACATGGCTAATAAAAATGTGAGACTACAAAGTGAACTGCAATGTGCAAACAGAGGGTGAAACCTTACAAAGGAGGAAACATCTGTCATGTAGCATTTCATTGCTTAGTACCAAATGCAAACCCATTTTGAGCGTTCCCTACCCAAAGAATTTTTAAATAATACTTTTTGTTTTTGCTATAGGCTCATTCCATGGTGATGGGTGTGACATTTTAACGGCTATGATTTAAGCTATCATCAATTTATTAAGTTTTTAATGTTTTAAATAATAAGGTTTGTCCGTAAAATAATAGATCTGTCATCAAAGTGTAGTCGCCAAACAATATAAAAACAATTTCATAATAAATCACATATAATCATCGGGATATATTATAAAGTATCAAATAAATAGGTTTGTACTTATTTTAACAGGTTTGTCCTGATATCTGTATAATCAAATTAAGGAAAAAAGGTCATTAACAAAATGAAATATGTAACTTAAAAATTCATAAGGATCCAGAAAAAAAAATGTTTGTGTACCTATGAATTTTTACTATCTTACATTAGGTACTTGTATACTGGTTGTACCTATTGTGGTTTTTAGGGATATCTACATCTGCAGTAGTCTTATTTACACTCTGTAAATATTTATTAATTAGTAAGTAGTATGAATATATTAGAATAATAAATGAAACACAGAATTACTTAAAATCATAATAATAAAATTACTTAATACCAATCATAAAATCTAAATTGTACCTAATTGGCAGTAACCGAAGTAAAAAAATAAATTTTACAGAAAAGAAACGAAAAAAGTAAGTAATTATTGAAGAATCAGCGCTGGTTTTGCTTTAGAGGGACGCCCTCTTTTCCTTTTTTGGCCGATAGGCACGTGTTTCGCTTCTGGTGGGGGGTTAGCCAGTTTTAATCGAATGGCTAACCCCATAATATGTTTGCACATATATTCCTTGTAAAATGCAGGGCAGTTGCATTTCCCATGCATCCAGTCAACATTATGGGGTAGGCCCACTTTCCATTTGTTAAACCATTGGACTTTGTAATCATCAAAATCAGTCCATGAATTCTCTAAGTTAGTCCAAGTTCTGTATTTTGTCTGCCTTACCAGCCGGTATTTCGTAATGTTTAAAAGTATCATCACTGTAAGTCAGTGTTACTTCTTTAGACAACTTTGCCCATTGGTATGCTTCTGTCCAGTCTCTTAGAGTCATCGTTGGTAATGTCGCGAATACTTTATTGACAGCTAAAGACCATCCATTTACAAACTCTGAAGCAACTGTCAAGAATCGAGACAGTGGCAAACGCTCACGAAGCGTGTATTCATCTTTTATTACTCGGTTATGTGGTTCCAAAGCGTTATTAGTCGCTGGAGAACCATACCAGTTACGGTTTTGTAATTTGTAACAAAAATATTATTTGTAGAATTGAACGAAATAATTTGTAACTACTATACTGATGACAAAATAAAAATAAAAAACTAATCGCAATCTGCGGACGATAAAAGATTTATTTGATGACAGATCTACTATTCTGAGTACGGAGCGGTTATTTTTGGAATAAACCTATTATTTTGAGAACAAAGTTTTTATTCAATGGATGAACTACGATTATGTTCATAATCCATCTCTTTTTCTACGTAAATATTGACATTAATTTGGTAATTTGTACCTGGCGACACTTTATTTTTCTGAGAATGAAAATATTTCATGGCGATAGACCTATTAATTAGATAATACAAGTTGATGACAAATATAAACTTTGAGGACACAAAATATAGTTCCCCATTTTAACTAACATTTTGAGGTATAATTCGTATTAAGTTGCGATTATACTCATTCATGAGGAAGGCCCTATGTCCTGCAGTAGGCGTCAAATGGCTGATGATGATAATTAAACTAAATACTCACGAAATTTGTTTTTTTGTGACGCGTTTGATAACAAAATTTGTTACTACAAGCATGATTCACAGTATTTCTGCTAATTATCTATAAACATATATATTTATTGGAATAGTTTAGCAGTTAGTGAACAAATTCTTATTAAGATATAGTTGATATTATACATTTTACACCCAAAATTCAACTGTGACGGGTGTGACGAGTACAGCGTGTGCATTAAAAAATATCCATTTACAGGCCTAAACTTGTTAATTTTTTTTTAATATAGAAACTGAATTAACAAATTTATAAAAAATCTTATCACCTTTCATAACTAAAAAGGTGTAGGTAACATGCGTGATGCACCAATTGTCAGGTTTTAGAGACAACTTTACCCACCAACTGAAATATTTCAATGGCCTTAGAATTACTGTTAGGTGTAGGTGGAACTGATAGGACTGAAGAAAACAACGCTTTTGTTTATCTTCTTTATTTTATGACGCAGTGCAAAGTAATAATAATAATTTCCTATTCCGGGCAAACCTGTTAGTCATAGTACAAACACGCTTCCCTGGCCATCCGAAAAAATCAATACTGCGCCAGACAAAAGCGAAAGTATGCAATTAAACGTGGATTCACATAGAAATAACTGTTAAATGGTATCAATCATAGAGTCAAGCCAACCTAGCCATCCGCAAACGAGATCTAACGGATTTTGAGTTCTTTGTTCAAAACGGACAGCGTGGCTAATTATTTGCCAACGCACATCCTACGCGAAAACGGTTCCCATGGAAGTAATAAGCAGAGAGTTTGTACCCATTAGCCAGGTAAAGTGTAAGCCACAGCCCCTGGAGCAATGACCTTTTGGAAATCTTGAAAATAACGGCACGATGCCACAGCAAAACGTCGCTTCGACAAAATGGATGATGAAAAGTGAAATTGAAACTTACCTTTGCTGGCTCGTACAGAAGTTGAGAAAATAATGATAATTGATTTGCTGATAAACGAAACGTAAATCTTTATTACCTTTTTATTTATTGGGAAGAGAATATTTTCGTCACAGCAACCGCTTCTTTGACAAAGACTGAACGTATGAACGTTATGAACGATCACGAACGAAACGAACTAAATAAAACATTGGATCCGAAATGAATGAGCGATTGAATGAATGGAATTAAATTTGGGCTCAGTGTGACCATTTGTGGCAGATTTCTGCCGTTTTTGCAGATTTGGCTCCAAAACTTTAGCTTTGGCAGATTATTTACTTAAAATGGCATATTTTGGCAGTTTTGAAAGATTCCGAGTGAACTTGTATTAGTTTTAATGTTCAATGAAGTCATTTTCCATCACCTTAAAATTATTTTTTAATTTTCTATATAAGTACCTATATTTGGTACCTAAAAAAATATTTTACCAAACTGGCAACCTCTGATTCACGCCTAGATTTTACGGGGACGTAGCGGGGACGCTTATTCAGTTTTTACACAGTTACGTCCTATAGTTATGAACGGTAATAGATCTCTCCTAAGTTTGCCGCTGTCAAAACGCTTCGTGTGAGAGAATATTCTTCCAATTAAATCTGAATAAAACGAATATAAGGGACAGATTCATAAACAAACATGATATGTTGGCTATCATCAATACCACAAAAGAGATGATAAAGGAATACGGAGACTTTAAACCAACTAAAGACATAATTTACTTACAAAGATGTTATCAAAATCTATCTGTACGGAAAATGAAAAATTTGAGGCCAATTTGAATGTAGATACAGTGTACTTATTGTATTGTAATTATCAATACAGATGTATCCCTCATCTTCTCTCAGACAGTCTAATGATGCCACAAATGACACTTAGATAGGCTTGGCATAACCGCTTTCAAATAATACTGATTAAGTGCGAGTAGGACTTTTGTTGAGGGTTCCGCTCTATTCCTTTTTCAATGAGAATTTACATGTAAGGTTGACTTACACCACATTCACATTCAATGTTCGACCTGTGAACACCTTGCGTAGCTGGCAGGCTATACATGGTTGAGTAACCAGGAAGTAAAAAAGTTTAGATTGTTAATTGTTTTTTCTTGTCTGTGAAAATTTGTGATTGTGATAGGTAGGTACTGATCTAATCAGTTTATTACTTTTCAAGTAGATGCTGTAGTTTTCAGTTCCATTAAGTTATTTCAATTAGTCAGTGATCACTGATCACTTTAGGTATTTGATAATGTGTAACAGTGATAATGTTGATTAAACAATTTGCCAAAATATGAAGACATATTTTTGGCATTTTTTGGCGTCATGTTTAATGATGTTTGGCAGATTTTTGGCCCAGTGTGTGGCAGATTCTCCACTTTTGAGATGGTCACACTGTTCGGGCTGCCACATACATACGAAAATAGATGGAACTTTTTCCGACCTTCGAAGAAAAATTAAACACATACCTACGTAAAAAAGGGAATAATGATTCCTTCTTCCGAGGCATCATACAGGGTAAAGGGGGTAAAGGCGTGGGCCACATTGAAAGGATGTGACGCGTTGCACAATGCGGCTGCACTTTTATAAAACATTGAATCAACCGTTTGATAATTTTGTACAATAGAGCGTTTTTTGTAAATTTGTGAAAACAAGTAGGTTTGCTGAATTATAGGTAAGTCTAATTAGAAATTACAACTCGGAAGCGGGAAACCCAGGTTCGATTTCCAGGGCGTGCATGCTAAGACCAGGCCCTCGTCACTCCATACAAAAAATATTATGAACGTACTTTGTGCCAACAATGAAACAAAAAATATAATCCTGCTAAAACAAAAGGCATTAACTCCGCAGTGAATCACGTAGATGTATCATGATTTAAAATTAAGTCGGGTTATATGGGAAATCTTATGTTGGTAATGTTGGTATTACGTATTTTGCAAATGGCCGGTAATTTTGTTCGTTTGTTGTTTTTGTGTGGCATTATTTTATTTATTTTTACTTTAGCAATAGGTGTAGTGCGTGAAAAGTGATTAAACAAGAAATATGGGAGGAAAAGCATTGAGGAAATGTGAAATTTGTGGCATTAGAAGAGTCAGAAATTAATGTACGTCTGGCATATTCTTAGCCAGATATCCACTGGAGCCAAACATGTAAAATTAGCAAGTTTATCATAATAAATGTACGCAAATTTTGATATTTATTTAATGCGCTTGGATAAAACAACTGAATTATTTAGAACAATTTACGATTTTGACAAATTTAAATTAACGCCGGTTGTAGTGCGGTACCCATGTGGTAGGTACATTTTTTTTATCGATATTTTGGACGATTGATTTCTGCCAGATATTTCTACATGCTGTCTAAAATTGATCACAACTACTTAATTTTAAACGTCGAACACCACACAGCAAGAACAGAAATGATTTATGTTGTTTTATTTTGCTCAAAGCATTCAGTTTTGTTTTATATTTTTAAAAATACATTGTACCGCTTTGTTTTGTATTCTAGATGCCGCTTATGGGTTAAAGCGACAGGCAATGAAGATTGGCATGGTGGAGCTGTAATAGCAACCGTTATATGACGGAGAGAATGACTTAATTGTAAAAAATTTGATTCGAAGACAATGTCAAATATATAATTTTGATTTCATAAAGGCAGAAGAAATTAACGCGAACGCAAATAAAATTTCGCAAGCTCAAAGTACAGCAAAATAGTAAACAGGTGATACAAACGTTCCTTGACATTATTATTATTAGCAGTACCTAAACCATATTTATTTGGGGCTGAGACAAAGTGTAAAGAACTTTTCAGTACTCTTTAGACTATTTTCATTGTCGAAAAATGTTATATCGGTTTTTACACTAAGAAATTATATTGAAATTATATTGAACAAATTAGATTGAATTAGATTTAATACTTTATAAAAAAATTACGTATACAACATTATCAGACAGTATCATTTTAAAAGTATTAAAAAGTTTCATTTTGTCTCTGCCTCAAATAAATATGGTATAGATAATATATTTTTTGACTTATTGTTTTGTTTGTTGCAGACTCCAAAGATCTGAAATTCGACCAGTGCAAAGTTTTGATAGCGACGTGACGCATTGGTGGCATTAAGTTTTCTACCCTTGATGCTAAATAAATGATTTGATTTAAAAAAATGCCTTTTTCGTTATGAAAGTAAGCGATAATCCATTCACACCATGTCATACTCGAAATAATTGAGTTGACCTACTGTGTTGGGATTTATCGCCTACTTTAATTACCAAAGCATGAAAATGAGGTAAGAGGAGAAACGTCTCTAATTTTTTTTATCGATATCGATATGTAGTCATTCACTAATGTTTTGCAATTTCATTCTCATGTTGGTATTATACTATTTTTTGTTAGGTTGGTACAAACTACGTTCATAATTTTGAAAACGTGTTGTTAGCAAGTGCCGACTCTTCTAACGTAGTGATTACATACTCTTTGGCTAAGACTGATTATTTTCAGAGTTACGTACATCTGCAAATTTGTATTAACAATAGGTACCACACGCTAAAGCCGTGTCTCCTGCTAAAAAACATTACACAAAACATTCCGTTTTCTTTGCCCAAAACATTTTCATTGCTAGGGGAAGCAAAATAAAAAGTTAATATGGAGCATTGAAAATCGATTGTTCTGTGTAATGTTTCATAATAAAACACGAGCAGGAGACCCGGCTTTACGGTGAAGGAAAACATCGAAAGGAAACCCGCGGCTTGGTTGGCTCCGCACGTGTTGACTTGTCTTTCCTGTGGACTAGGCCGACTAGGCCGTCAGGATGGTATAGGTGCTGGACAAGCCTACAACACCTAAAAAACAATATCCCAGGCGCTGCAGTGTCTGAGTTGTCCCTTCACCCATCTAGTGTGGGTGAAGGTGCCACTGCACTGCGGACTGGACGCTGTATAAATCATCTCATTATAGTTAGCTACGGCGAATTTGGGGTATTCTGTGCAAGGTGTGGCCATCATAATAAAATTATTCTCGATATTTTCACACTTTACTTATTCCGTGATCGTATTTGTTTAAATTTACATTTGTGTTTTAATTAGTTCGGCTAATTTAAGTACTTAATTGTCCCTTGACTGAAGTAGCCTAAACGGCGACCACTCGCCTTTCACATTTTTTCGTCGCCGATTTTATTTCCGAGTAGCCTAAATGGCGAAATATCGCCTACGTTGGCAACACTGGTCCCGTGATGTGCATTGCCAAGCGTTGAAAAAAAAAGGTGTATTAGATATTTTGGCATGGCAACATTAATTAAAAAGTTACAGAGAAAGACGAACAAATGAATAGTTAGGGATATGTATGGTATCGAAACAAAAGTATCGATACAATACTCATGAGTAGTATCGCATCAAAAGTAATCGATACTGATATCGTACTTGTGTTAAATATATCGAGTTACTCAGGTATCGTGTACTTTTGGCATTCAATTATAGTGTAAATAAAACGACTTAAATTTAATTTAAAAGGATGTTTATTACAATAAGATTATAATGTGTTATAATCCAAACTCATCTTCCGCGCAATCAGATAAAAATAATAATTTGCTGACCCTTGAACAGAACAGGCGGTTTCGGGTCTCCGTGATAAGGGCTCCAGCTTTCGAAAATAGACGCTCCGCCGGAACTGACGTCCCTGGAATACGAAAAAGAAAAAACAAAAGCTTAAACAGTCCCGGGAACACCGTTTTCATATCTTCTCGCTGCTGCAAAGGATTTGATTTTAATGGGAATACAGGGTTAGCGAGATATAAATTTATCTCGTCTCTGTCAGTAGTGCGGTGTCTACTTGTTTGCGCTAATATTTGGTGGTGTCCCCAAAAGTCGCCAACCTCAATGACAGTCGACGAGTTTCGGCTTAGCGTTGGTGAGGAAGCTGAGAGTTAACTGTCCTCCTAAATAAAACTTATCGCCTTAGCGCATGCGTTTGCGTCTTTGAAATGAATATTTTTGAATTGTGGGTATAAAATTGTTGAAACAGCTAAAAGGTGGTTGTCTTCGACGTTTGCAAAGCATCGTTCAATCTCTTTCAGTGCCTTTTCTTTCATCGCATTACTAATTGACAGCTTCACCAATTTCTGACGGGCACTTCCCTTAGTCCTAAACAACAAGATAGAACTATAATAGAGATGTATAAATACAACGAAAAAAGTATCAAGTACTGTGAAGAGTATCGATTCAACTCAGTATCGTAATAAATAGTATCGAGTACTAAATTACTCAGTATCGTAACCAAAGAATCGAGTATACTCAGGTATCGATACTTTTGCGTATCCCTATGAATAGTGTACAATGAAACAGACAGACGGCACCGGCAGTATCTCACTTGTCTTTTTTTCTTTTTAATCTGTCCGTGTTGTGAATGTGTTCTGTGGTATCTCTTTATAGTCTGTGACGAATACCGACTGATTATTTTTTCAAATTTTATTTTTGAAA
Organism: Yponomeuta evonymella; assembly: GCA_963969515.1. Classification (NCBI taxonomy): domain Eukaryota; kingdom Metazoa; phylum Arthropoda; class Insecta; order Lepidoptera; family Yponomeutidae; genus Yponomeuta; species Yponomeuta evonymella. Next base: position 17,876,671 of record OZ018359.1, on the reverse strand, counting down.
TAAAATCTCTGCAGAAATAGAAGTTGCAATGGAAAGTGCTTCTAAAGAAAATTCGGAAGATAAACTTCCAAGGACCAATACAGAAGTAAGTGGGAGTAGACTCTTAGTTTCTATTCAACATTATAAATAGAAACCTATCGGATGGCCCTAAACAAATTTTGTGGTTTTTATGCATATTTCTTGCTAATCCAGTTCCAGACCACCTCGTCACCTATAAATGATTGAACATCGCCAATATTTTTTCTAAATGGGTTATAACAACAGTACAATATAATAACCTGAAACTTGAAGATCGTATTTGGCCCAATGCCAATTCTAGACTGTTTACGATATTTCTGTTCGGAAAGAGGTTGCACGTGCTTTCTTCATATATGGTTGACGATAACGAACGGCTATGCTCGCGGAATGTAATCAGAGATTCCGGTAATGGTTGCTGTAGCATCCATAATGCATAGATAAAACAGTATGGGGGTAAAATGTTGTTGTTGGTATCCACGGTATCATAGGATTCTCTTTTATGTTCCTAAAGCATTTATGCATCCACAATCTATTAAATAAATTTCTTTCTGAATCATGACAATCATAATATCATTGATGGAGTAATGGAATGTAGCGAACATCAAGTCAATCAATAGTGTTGCTCCCTCTACCACCCTCTCCTGTGAACTGTGAATTGCTCATTTAAATAAATAATTTAACTGTAACTTCCACACAACAATCACTTGTCCTGGTTTCGAACTAGGATACCTTGTGCTATCCTAGGCAAGGACACGACAAATATGGAAACACACCCAGACAGGCCATTCATACAAATCAAGTATGGCGGCCTCTACTCAAAACGAATCAAGAACCTCTATTTTGGTAGTCAACTGCTAGACCCCAAATTATACATTTATTTTATAGCATTGTACAACTCCCCCGTTTAATATTATCAGAGCTGAATCTCATCAATCTAAATTACTCAATTTCCCAGGAGAATACCCCAACAACCCGATTGCAAGAGCCACCAAAGAAATCTAAAAAGGATGACAGACTCAAGAAGGATGACAAAAACGTAGAACAGTTCATGAAATCGCTCAACTCAGTCCCCAGTCTTGAAGAGAAACTCTCCCTTGTCTGCAAAAAGTATGTGCAGACAGCAGATGATAACAAAAAAATGCAGTTCTTTATGAAACAGTCGGATAAACGTTATGCGCTGCTGAGTAAGGAAAAGGAACAGTTGCAGCATGAGTTTAACAAAACAATTCTTGTCAAGTCAAAGCTGGAAAATCTCTGTAGGGAGTTGCAGAAACAGAATAAGGCCATAAAGGTGTGTATTAAATATCCAGTAAAATACATCTGCAGTTAGACAAAACAGTCCTAATAGGTTCAATGACTTGAATATTCAAAAGTTTAAATGACTAATTAGAATTATGCCTTTTGAGTACAATGTCCAGCTAGAATAGAGCATGGATACCAGTTTTCGGTAATACCGAAAAACCGGAATACCGGACAGAGAATTCGAATTTGAAAAACCGGTTTTGTATAATCCTAATACCGGTATTTCGATAGTTTCGGTATTACTGTACCCAGCTTCTAGACGCGCTGTTCGATTCTACATCCATATAATAACTTCATCAACGTAAAACATTGAGACTTTTCTAGATTTCCAATCTGGTTTTATGAATTTGCTGCAATTTTTGAGAGCCTGAGACTGTCTAAATACAGAAGTCATGCTTTCTAGGCTTTTGGAGTTTCGGTATCAATACACTCAAATGTTTAACACACCTTAAATACAGTTTCGAATTAACTGATGGGTACTGTTTAAAATCACAGTTCGTTCCTGTAAATTGCGGTGTCCCACAAGAAACTAGTGTTGGTCTACTGCTCTACGGTACAGTAGTGACTTAATACAGTATTGTGACCAACTGTAAGTATCTTCAATAGCCATTATCAAGTTAAAGATATTAGCGACAATGGGCATTGTCCTAAATATTGTTTTTGAATTTAGAACGCGAGGTTAGCCGCCGCGGGAGGATATCTGACAATTTATTTTAAAGGTATGAGGTCATATAATATTCACTGGTTTCTTGTATCTTTGTGAATAAGTGTGTGACTAATTCGACCTTCTAACGTTCGTTCAACACGTGAATGAAAGTAGGTTTAATATTTTTAAATAAAATATGTCAACATATTGACATTTCGGTATTCCGTAAAAAACAAATATATTATATTTTTTCTTACGTTTGCATAGATAAGGAGTCTTTTAAGTTTTGTTTATTTAAAATGTTTTTGTATCGAGTCATGGTATCACTAGAAACTGACAGCTTGTAGGATATCAGTTGATGACGTACTTCCGTGCATGACGTACTTCCGTGCATGACGTACTTCCGTGCATGACGTACTTCCGGTTACGTAGACTCAGATTCTTTTTTTTCGCTTTAAAACTTTGTTAAAGTAGCCCCCTATCAAAATATTCAGCCTAGGCTCTCAAAATTACCTATTTCTAGAAAAAAATTATAAATACAAAACTTATTTTTTGAAGGATAATAGCAAAAAAATCATCAATACCGAAAAAATACCGAAATACCGGAATTCCGGTATTTCAAATGTTGATATCGAAAAAATACCGGTTTTAGAAAAAGGGTCCGGTAGTCCATGCTCTAAGCTAGAATTATGTCCAGCTGAAATAATAAAGGTAGGTAGATAGAGGATACTGAAGAACAATTACGTCTAATAAATAAACTCGTATTATGTTAATAAGAGGTTAATATTCAATGATTTACAGGAAGAATCCCTAATGAAGATTCGCGAGGAGGAAGAACGGCGTAAGGAAACCCAAGCCAAGTTCCAGAGCACCCTCGCTGAGGTAAGCTATATGTTCTTGTTGAAATTTGAAAGATCTGAAAGGTCACCTTTTTCTATCCTTGGATGGCCGAGAATGATCTTGATTCTAACCTGCACAGTAAAATCCATTATTGGCTGCATGTGCAAATTACTTATTAAGAACCTATTGTTTACTGTAATTGTATTGCTGTGGGTTTCTGTTTAATAAATAAAATAAAAGGCTAGTCAGAATTTATCAGAATCTACTTTCTGTATTTGCTATTACATTTTAACAGTCCCGAGACTGTTAGCTGATTTTTTGTGTAAATACAGTTAGTTAGACCTGACCTGAGAGTTTCCCAATTAAGCCTGGTTTGTTGTACGCTAACAGCGTGTTAATCTACTGTTAACAGCTCTCAGCTGTGTTTTTTTATGCATTTTTGCCAACTGACAGCTGATAACAGGACATTAACAGTTGTGTACCAGAAACCGAGGGTTAGCCTCATAGTTGGGCCATTGTACTTTATATTGGGCTGACGTTTCCTCACGATTTTCTCCTTTACTGTAAGCAGTATTGCTACTACAAATTAGCAAATGTATGTAACTTAGAAAACTAAGCCATTGGTACATGACAGGATCTGAACCCACGACTTCCCGAATGTGAGGCCGGCATTCTACCGATCCGCTATCACCGCTTTCATATTAGCATTCGTTGCAAAATGTTCCGTTCGCAAAACGTCCCGCGTGCTCAAAAACCCCCGTTCGCATAATGTCCCGCGTGTTCAAAAAGTCCCGTTGGCAAAACGTCAATTATCACCAAAGCTAACTGGCGGTACAGGATCTGTGTAAAAATGTTCATGAATATTAAATGTAGTGTCTCCATTCTAGATTACAGCTCTACTGCAACAGAACAACGAGAAAAACGCCAAGCTCCGAGATGACAACATCGGTATGAGCGACAAGTTCAAGAGTGTCGTAACTCAGTACCAGCTGAGGGAGCAACAGGTAATTCAGTAGACTCGTATCATGCCCAACAGATAACTTGAACAAAAGCAGTCAGGATGCGATGAACGACTAAGGGCAAATCTCTTTATATCTTTGCTCAATATTTCGCAGGTAGGCATATGAAATAGCTTAACAACTTAGATCAGCTTGGCAATTGGTTTACCTCGAGGCGATTGAACCCTTTGAATCCGATTGAAATTAATTTTTTTCGTCCAAACCCCGGCCCATGAGACCCGAAATACGTCCATCCGAAGTTAGTCATTTGTTGACGTGATTTTAGCGCATTACGTGGCTATAAGTGAACTATGGTTGACCAGATCAGAAAAAGTAACTTCTTTCGCTTCATCGACATTAATCAGCCGCCACTTCCGTCTATTCTAACTAACGCCGAAACCCCCAGGTAGACAAAATGGCGAAGCAGATGGCCCTCGAAACTCAACTGAATGAGGCCAAGATGCAGAAGGCCAATCTGGAACACCAGGCAGAGAAAGGGAAGCTCCTGGCCGAAATGGAGGCGCTCAAGATGGAGACGGCTCAGTGCCGAGCTAAAATGCACGAGCTGCAGGGGACTGAATCCGCGCTTCGTAGTCAGGTTTGTCCGTTCGGTCATTCTTTCAGGCATTTCTCCGTTTATTAAACATAAACATAAACTAAACATTTATATACAAGCACATACATTGCTGTTATTGATTTTATTTATTTATTTATATTAATTCTCTATTGCCCTTATTACTTACGTAAATGCACAAGGGTGTGCTTAATGCAAGAAGCATTCATTTGTTTGTTCATTTATTAATTTAACAATGCAGTCAAAGCAATCACACATTAGCTCCTTGATTAACAGATTTACTCCTTTCATCAGTAATTTTTCACTCATTATTTATTTATTCATTAATTAATTAATTTATTAAACTACATAAAGTGAGTAGAATAGTTGGGCTGCGCTTGGAAAACTACTTGTCGACCCATGAAACATATCGTCTTAAACACGCCCCTCCCCAACTATGACTGGCCAGAGGATGAACATCCCTATATCCGGTAGCCTTTACGCAAAATAGGATAGCAGGCGAGTTGCGGAAACCCATTTTGCCACCAACACCAATCTCCGGGAGCCCCTAGAGCTGTTAGGGTCCGACAACCTAGATCTCTCGCAGGGGGAACCAACATTGACTGTGTGGAAATATCTCACGCTCGCTCTCTTACCTGTGGTTTTATTTCTGATGCTCTACATCGTTCCCTCTTTGTTCAACTTGTTACTTTTGGATAAGCATTTTTTTTCTTATTTTTTCAGATAGATGTGTACACGGATAAATATGACGAGTTCCAGAGCGCTTTGGTGAAAAGTAACCAGGTGTTTGGCGGATTCAAAGGCGAAATGGATAAGGTGGGTTCAGTTAATGAGTTAGTACCCAAATAGCTTTAACAATGATAAATTTGCGATTGTACCAGATCTTTTTGTCTATAATGAGTGAGAGATAGCTAACAAAAAAAAATGTCTTATTACTCCAAACCTAGTAAATAATCGCAATTGGGTATTCGACAAAATATCAAATGAGTTACTTTTAAAACGGAATTTTGTATGAAAATACTGGCTTGTGACGTCACATTTCAGAGCACTCTTTATATGTTTAATCTATTTAAAAATTGTAATAACTAGTAATTGACTAAAAGAGATACATTTTCCGAGATATTTTGTAATTTTTGTTTTAATCGAGCATATGAAATAATTTATTGTTGATCGTGTCAAATACCGTAATAGTACATCGTCCCTGCACACTAGAGAATTTGCGGGAGGCCACAGACTCTGGTGTGCCCGTGGCAAAGTATAAAATTTGGCCAATAAAATTTGAATAGTTTCTCACCGCCTCCTATAGTGATAGGAGGAACATCAGTAATTTTAGTCATCAGGTACAATTACAAATACACATATGTTAATTTTCTCAATCCACAAATCTAGTGCAGTTTATCAGTATTTTAGTTCGTCAAAAAGTTATGACAATTTGGCATGTATTCTCTGTCGTCTTTAAATTCTGAATACTGAAATTGAATTGTGTCTGATTATTTCCGTCATCGTAAAAGGTTTGCATAAGTTATTCTCTATTTCAATAGAGGGAATGGTATCTGTCCACTTATCTTTGTGTCACTTGTGGAATACTGACCTATCTCCCGCCGCGCAGATGTCGAAGAAGATCCAGAAGCTGGAGAAGGAGTCCCTCTCGTGGAAGAAGCGTTGGGAGACATCGCAGACGGCGCTGATAGACATGTGCAGCGAGCGGCAGGCCAGCGAGGAGCGCGCCGCCGCCGCCGCCAGGCATCTGCACCACATGCAGGGGCTCTGCCGGACGCTGCAGGTGGGGATGATGGGGAAGGGGGGGGGGGGGGGGAGGAGTGAGAGACTAGTGGATAAGTAGCCCTAATAAAAGAAAACCTAATTGACGTGTTTCAAAAACTGCACATAACATAAACTGTATCCCGGTGGGGTAGGCAGAGACCAGGGTTTGAAACTTGCCATTATCCTGACAAACCTCTTTCCCTTCAGGGACTGCGCCTATGACTGATAAATAACCCTGTATATCTAAACGTTCTCTGTTCCGTTCTTGTGGTGTAAGATGTTGTGTTTGTCTCCAGGCGGAACGCACCGTGCTTCTGAATACCCTCAAAGAGAACAGTATCGAGCGCCCCCCGCTCCCCACCCCGCCGCCCGCCGCCGCGCCCCCGCCGGCACCTGCGCCCGCGCCGGTTAACAATCCCAAGGTAAGGTTACAAATAAAAAGCAAGTCTTACCCTGTTAATCTTAACTGTTAACAACTGTCAGTTGGGTGAAGGGTATACGAAAAATATCACATAAAAACCGTAGATGAACAGACTGTTAGTGTGCGAAAAACCGGGGATTATCTACAAAAACGCGATTCCTTAAAACACTTCAAATTCAATTTAAGTTGATCTTTCCGCTTACTACGGACCATTCAAACTGAATTTGAAGAGTGTTTTAATATTTTTATTACGCTACTTGCACATTATAACATTTTTAAAGATTGTAAAAGTATGAGTGTATTTTTCACAAAGGTGATCAAAGTTGATCTTCTAATTTTCATATTTAATAGAGAAATATGGAGTAAGGATTCATAATATTTCTTCCCAATTTTCATTATAAAAATCTAGGTATGTGGTAACAAAAACATATCTGAAATGTCATTTTACATTATACGTAATTCCCCCGTAATTTGCCTACCCGTCCGGGATACAGGCGTGAGGTTAAGTCTGTATGTATATTCATAATATGCACGTATAATTTTATTTTCTAAACTCACAAATTGATAAAAGCCTATGAATGTATACAATGTATTCTTTTCAAATCATAATAATATGTTCAAAGGTCTTAACCCCTGAACTGCCCTCGCGGAATGGAACGTATAGGTGACCCATACTAAGTTGGACACAGATCTGTGTCGCGGCAGACGAAATTCAATATTATATTATCACCTCAAAATTGGTGTATTCCCCCACTAGGTCGATGCAATGGCTGCCAACTGCGTCCAACTAAGACAGAGCTTAGCGCACCTACAGAACCAACTGAACGTTCTGACAAACAAAACCGAACCAGCTCCGGAACCCACCAAAGTAGAGAAGAAGAAGACCAAATCGAAAAAGAATAAATCCGAGAAACAGCAAGAGAAAGCTGAAGACGCGCCTGCGGAAAGTGAACCGAAACTTGTAGAAAATAGTGCCGAAATTAGCGCAGTAACAGAGAATACGATGGAGGATCTCGCCGAAGCCATTAGTCAAGCTAGTTTGAGCCTTAAAGACACAGACACAAGTATGGACGTCCAAAACGCAGACGGTTTCGGAAATGGCCAAGTTATTGATGAGATTGTCGCTGAAATTTCAAGCGAAACTGCCAACGATGACACGAAACAAGCAACGGTGGAGGACGGCGTTGGAAAAGTAGAAGCAACGGTGGAGGACGGCGTTGAAAAAGTTATAGACGAGTTAAATGACAGTTCCTTCATTGAACCGAGCATCAACGATGAAGTATCACAGATTTTGGAAGAGAAATCTCTTTTGGAAATCAATGAAGAGGTTAAGAGTTAGGCTTTTCAATGTGTGCCGTTCATAGGTGCTAAAAAGGCAGTGCTACTATAGTTAAAATTCTGCGACGTGAACCTTACAGCGTTAGTCTGCTAACCACAAAAAAAATGCCCTGCATGATTTTGCTGCTTTTGTTTAGCTGGACCAGGAACATTTTCTCCATGTTAAATTCGGGGATCACATCATTGCAGTGCGCATTACATACCCACCAGCTTTACTACGACGGGCAGTAGGGGATCTATGTAACGTGTGTGACGATAGATAGAATATTCTTTATTGTACTTACACTAGGAATCTAACGGTACAATCGATCCTGGATCGAATTTTATCAACTAAGACCTGTCAAATACATATTTCATTTGACACTTTGGTGTTGATAAATAAGGTTGCCACCGTAATCGCGCGCTGGAAGAAACGCCATAGCTTATTCTGGAACGGTTCCTAGAGTAACTCAATATTTCACATTTGAAAAATAAGGGGATTGAACCTCTGTGGCATATCCACCCGCCGCCATTTTGAATTTTGTTCAGTTTCCGCTTTCCGAAAATGCGTAGTCAAGGAAACCGTTTCAAGAAAAGTTCGATTAAAATGTTGTCTCTTTTACGTTTCAAAAGGAAAAAAGAGAAATGAGCTTTATTAGGTGTCGGGAGTTAATAAACTAGTGTTTCTGTACTTAGTTCATCAACAATAATTGTATTTGTTCTCATGTTATACGTATCAGCGATTTTTAGTACCAAATATTATCTTGGTACCGAACACCATCAATTATCTTCAACAAATATCTTCCTACTGCACATTCTTTTCGTTTTAAGACGACCGCAGCGGCGACTGGATGGAAAACAAGCCAATTATTGCGGTTCGAACAAGCTACTTTGACAAAATAACGTTAATTGCGATGTGATGTGATCTAGTAGGCAAAGTGGTTTTTTTGTGTTACTAGGTTGTGCAGCTTTGTAATAAATAGTTAAATCAACCTAGAAACTATTATTTGAATGCAATGAAATGTGTATACTCACTTATGTGAGTATGCGTATACTGCATTCCATTGCTAATTACTGCATTCTTAATGATTGTCATTGATCTCATATGACGGTCTTTACCTCCAAATATCTCGGAAACGTGACACTTAAGGGTACCATACTACTAGAAGTTTTTTTGTTTGTATGAGTATCCTCTATCTATATTTATAGTCCGAACAGATCTTTTTGGCGGTAACGTGAACATAGTCACAGATCGTCTGCACATCGCTTACTGTTGTTACAGTGTATGTGTAGGTAATTGACTACTTTAGTAATTGACTAATAGTAATTTATTACGCATCACACTAACTTAATTACTCACACACTGTAAAGACAGTAAGCGACGTGTAAACAATCTGTGACTATGTTCACGTTACCGCCAAAAAGATTTGTGCGAACTATACATACCACTTTCATCGTGCGCGCCACGTGCGCGGAAACGTTGGAAAAAAGATTGAAATGGCGGCGGGTGGATATGCCAGCTTCCATAGAAAAATGCACAGACCCCTTTGACTGGTACTGTTAACTAATGACAAAGTTTATAAAATCGATTGTGTTGTCCGATCGGTGCCTGTAGAATTCTACAGGTTAAAAGAAATATCAAAGAGAAATCGTCAATTAAAAAAGTATAACATATAGACAGACCAACTTATTTTCAATCGAAGGAGACGCCACTAGTCACAATTTCATAGAATAGTCACAATATACATAGGTCTCCTGTTGTCCACTATCAAGAAATTTTAATCCATGTTCCCCGGACCGTCAAAGATGGTCATCCCCGAATTTCATTTACCCCATATTTCAGACCATCTTTCTATCTTTTCTTCTTTGAAATATGTAAGAAAAGAAATTTCCTGAATTTGATTATCTTCCTATCATCGGTTTGCATTATTTGGCTTACACGCTGTATAGAGTCCTAAATGATTATGTCTACAAAATGTAGAAAAGTATTTTTCTGTAAATAAACTTGTTTGTCGATAAAAGAATCGCATTGTTATCACGTCGTGGTTGAAGTTAAATCCAACAATGGAAATATCATTAAAATGATCTAGAGGGTGTAACAAAGTATCCATATTTATTGATTTATGTGTGTTATTCGAATATTATCCCAAAATGCTATTACTGCTACTCGTTCTACATATATTTATTATTATTTATCCGTAAATAGGAGGTTTTAGTTATATACTGCTCAAAACAATTAGGGCAATAAGATTTGAACTTGGAGTAAATTAAAAAATTCACTGACATGACTTTGTTTTTAGGTGTTTAGTCCGCACAAATATTTTCGGCTGTAAAGTGAAAATAATCACAGATCGTTTGCACATCGCTTACTGTTTTACAGTGTATGTGTGAGAAATTGACGTAGTGTGATGCGTAGTGATGTGCAAAGTAGAAAATATTTAATCGATTAATAAATTCCGATTAGATGCAGGAACAATAGACTGATAGTTATTATCGAGAGATTTAGACTTTCGTTAACTTATAATGTTTACGCAATTTCGTTTTGTTTATTATACATCTGAAAAAAAAAATTGGCTGCCATGAGTGAGTATACATGATGTGGTACGTATTTTTGTTTTTGAATCGGGAAAACAAGACAAGAGTAACTTACAGATTGATATAGTACCTATAGTCTGTTCATCCTTACTTGTCCAATTTAGTAAACAATATTCTAACCTCAAAATTGACATTTGATGCCGAAACTAGATATTTATTTGCAAGTTCGTGCACTTTGTTTATAAACATAGCAGCGTGTTATCCAAAATGGTGTCCCAGGCTACTTCATTTATGGGAATATGGCAGTTTTCGACTAAAAAGTCATACTTTGCGGGTAGAATCTTGTTTAATAAATTGGACAAGTAAGGATGAACAGACTATAGGTACTATATCAATCTGTAAGTTACTCTTGTCTTGTTTTCCCGATTAAATACAAGGGATGGCACAGATTCTACCACTTCCGCAAAGGTAAAGGGTTCTAATAAATAAACATATCTCGCTTGAATTTCATCTTAGTACTTTCGTTTCTTTTGTCGATGTACTCCCCAACCACTTGACGAAGATTGTCACGTGTGATAAGATTGTTTTCAAGAGTGGTACATCCCTAGTGACCCCCGCGGAGCTCCCCTTTGACACCTAAAATTTGTCATTGCGCAGGAATGGCCGAACTTCACTCAACCGTCAAAAATATTTGCGCGGATTGTACATAGACTCGACCACCATATTAAGAACTGGTAACAAAAACGCTGATGTTCTTTTGTTTTTAGTTATCGTAAAGGATGCCACTTTAATATTTAGTGGCCAGTTATAGTTAAAAACCTAAGCAAAAAGTTTTACTCCACTGTAAAATCATATTCCCCTAATTGTTTTTCAGCAGTATATATTAATGCAGTCAGTGGTGACTTAAGTATAGGACAGCCGATATTTTTATGAAGTGGTCAGCATAGTAAAAGTTGTTCACCATACTAAATTATGTTACACTCTGTAGGTATAAACGCCTAGTTTCTGAAAGGCTTTAAGTAAACTAACATTGATACTGAGTACGTCTTCTTGCATCAGATTTTGTTTTGTTTTTCTGTCCAGAAGTTCTTCGAAGGCATGTTAACTTAAATCAGTCTTTCAGGAACTAGATATAAGTTCTTATTCTGTGTGGTAGCTCAATCATCGTCCGGTTACCTTGCCATTGCAATTTGTTCTACTTTCGATTTCGTGAATTTGTGTGACACTTGATTTAAGTTTTGTTAATATTCTAAGTTTCTTTGTACCAATAGTACACCGCTAGGCACAGCGGCATTCTGATATCACATGAGAGTAACAAAAAAGTCCTCTATTAAAAGGGTGGGATGGAAACGGTCTTGTTTGTAAAACCAAGGTGCTTTAAAACACTCCCCAAAGACAGCTTAAATAGTCTGGGGTAAGAGCTTATTATTATTATTATTAATTGTAAGTGCACAAAAGAAAGGGTACAAAAGGTGGACTTAATGCTAATGGCAATACCAGTTAACGAGCAAAAGATTTGTGTGTACAGGGGAAGCGGCTTTCTCTTTGCCACAGACTATTACAACTGCGTTTTGAGTGTTTAGAGCATGTTATTTGTAGACTTATTGACTTTATTGCGTTCAAGTTGTTCAGAGTCTAGAGATTGTCTCTACGCATGTGCTAACGGTGTCAAGAACTTTTAAGATTAGTTAGTCGTTTCTCTGGAAGTGCCTATATACCTATTCGTTGAAAAATGTCTAGTCAATATTCGGTATTCTTATACTCCTTTTAGGTTTAAGAACCCGTGCTGATGTAATGTCTTATACAGACGACAAGTATACTTAACTAATGTTTAGCTAACGGTCCATTAAGCCTTAATAAGTATGGGAAATTGTTCATTAGCCATTGGATTATACGGTGTATAATCGGGCCATCGGGAAAACAGACTATTCCCCCGAATGCAGCTGCCGCTGCTGCTTGTCCAGCGAGGCAATACGTTGCGACACCGCTGGCATCGTTGTGACATTTACTGGGGGCCTATCGCGAATACAACGATAGGATTTATCATTTTTAAGTTAAAGTCGAGATGGAGGCGCAGCCAGTTAGAAAACATTCTTCTTGCAGAGAATCGTCGATTCGAATGAAAATGATTTATTATTGAATACACAAATATTTATATTTTCTCAATTCACAAATCAGATATAGCTGGGCCGTGTTACGCAGAAAGTGTTTTCCTCGCAAGGTACGTACTGTGAATTGAAAGTGTTTCTGTGTAACACGGTCCAGTTTTATGTAGGTATAAACGGTAGATGTGTATGCTAGAATTTGTGGGAAAACTGGAGCTAAGCTAGTGCGTGATCTGTATTTTAGGCTTACGGGCCTCCCGGCTCAAAATGTTTGATCAAATTTCAAATATTCACATTTAAAATATAAAGAGTCATTTAGGTAGGTTGAAAATTACAACATCGCGTCTTATTTCTTATAGCGCACGCACTGTTACAAACTGTTGTGAACTGTCATATCGATATTCGGCACGTTACGTAATCCGTAGAATTCTAAAGGACCCGAGCGTGCCACCATAACAATGGTTTTTAATTCTTTTTTTTCAAGGTAATTTAACTAAAAAACTAAAAATATTTTAAAATTTAAAAGTAAGTATATGATACCACTGATCGGTAATCGTATCTTCGTATTCGCGATATGTCCCAATACCGTCATGTTTAATTAGTCTGTTCTCCTAGTGAGCTAAGTGTGACAAAAAATTGTCATTGGTCTCCGGAGTTAGCACAGCTCACACACAATCTATTTGCCATTAATCTATTGTATAATAATTCTCCTTCGCTTTCGCAGTCGGATAACAAGGGGAAATATAGGAATGCCATAACTATGTTTAATTTGACAACCGTTGATAGAAATACGGAAATTAATAAGTTGTTTACTCGTCCATGTCCATTCATTCGTCTCATTTTACTGTTACTAGATCTGTATTTATGCATTCTCAGTTCTTCAGAAGTATAACACCATTCAATTGTTTATTATTATAGTAAAATATTGTTAACTTTGTGTTGAAAAACTGTAAACCTACCACAAAAGTTTTCCACGGTGTTCTGTCCTAAAATGTGTGGTTTGTGTAGAGTTTTTGTTTCCTGTAATGTACATATTTAATATAGACACATTACGTGCTTTGATTTGTACAAATTGTCTCAGTCCGAATAATTTTCCAGGTGTGTGATATCCTTGCCTGGTTACGACAGCACATGATATCTTTGTTTGGGTGGGCCCAAAATGAAGTAAGAAATTAATTAAATAATAAACTAACAAGTATTAGAGAGAGACGCCAAGTACTTATAACAAGTATTAGAGAAGTCGAACGAAGTTAATAACTTTTGTGGTAATGTCAATATAGAGGAATTCAGTTTGTAAATGTAAAGTTTCAATTATTGTCGTGGGTGTAAGCAAGATGAGTGTCACATACCCCTGTGCATTTGTTTGGAATACAAGAGTACCTAATGTAAGACGTTTTGATATAATATAACTTTTACAATGTCGATTGGTTTGCCTTTTCTTTCACGTCGTTTTACAACTTTTGCATGGGTAGTAAGACACGTACATTCATGTTCTCTGTCAACGGGAATAGGCCCTCACAAAGCGCTCGCGGCAGAGTGCGTTGTTGATTGTGTGGATGGTGACGTGTCGGCTGCCGCCTTCCTGTAAATAGGAGAGAGGTGTTTAGAAGCGTGGATTATTTTGGCAGTGAAAGGTTTGAATACGTTGAACTTGGTTCTTTAGAGGCCTCGCAGTCGAGGGTTTGTTAAGGGTAGTGCCTGTAAATATGGTTGGACAAATCAATATTAGAAAAATTTAGTTTATCCAATTAGCTGAATTTATTATTCAAGGGCAAGATAAAGTATACACGAAAGCGGCGTGCGTGCATACAGCGACTAAATGTATACGTATGTTAATGAAGCGAAAGAGGAAATTGCATAATAATAATTTATCTCCTTGTTGCTCCTCGTCGAAATATTTTTAAAACTGTGTCAAAATGTAATCTTTTTTTTATTTGGTTTCATACAGGCACATAAGGCAAATAAGATATTTAAGGTAAACTTAAATATCTTATTCTACCAGCGCGGGCGAAAACCACAAAACGTTTGTATGCCGCTGTTATCGCTCGGTTTGGTAACATACATTTTTATTCCTAAATACATAGATTTTAGTATCTATGTATTTAGGAATAAATTTCTCGAGCTCGACCACGCTCATGTCCGCTTTGGCGCCGTCCCCCCCGTATTCCGGATGGTCAATCTCGCGGACCACGTTGGAGGGGACGCCCCGGGTGTTACGGTAGGTGGAGCCGGCGCGAATGCGGCGGTAGCTGGGCTGTGAAAAGCTGTGGGACGAATTTTGGGGTCAGGGTCTTAGTTCCTGCCCTTTTTTTAGGGTTGTGTACCTAAAGGGCAAGGGGCCCTATTACAAAGACTCCGCTGTCCGTCCGTCCGTTCGTCCGTCTGTCACCAGGCTGTATCTCATGAACCGTGTTAGTCAGACAGTTGAAATTTGTATTTCTGTTGCCGCTATATCTAAAAATACTAAAAACAGAATAAAATAAATATTTAAAGGGGACTCCCATAAAACAAACGTGATTTTTTTGCCGTTTTTTGCTCAATATTAATAAAGGCAACAGGCAGACGCTTGAAATATTCAAATGTTGTATAGATAATGGTACGGAACCCTTCGTGGGCGTGTTCGACTCGCACTTGGCCGGTTTTTTTGTAGCTACAATGATAAGGTAGGAGGGAAGTTTGAGAAAAATCTAGATGGGACTTTGTCCTAGGTACTCTTATAATATTTTAGTATCGACGATGACATTGTCTCGCTCAGACATTGTATAGGTTGGAAGTTGTATAGGTTGCATAGGTTGTGGGACTACTTCAGCCAGAAGACATGTTTCCAATGCCGGCTAATTACATTCCATTCCCGTAGATGCAAAGGCCAAAGTTTTTTTGACCGGATCATTACAAACCACTGAAGCAGAGAACAGCATACGCCTTCACACCTGAAACATGCCCGACAACGCTTCTATGAATGCTAGTACCTATATCCACTTATATGCCACTGAAGCAGTGGGCGGTAGAGAGCACTTAGCGGAGGGTGTTAACTCGGCCAGGACACCAAACGGGAGCCCAGCGATTCCACCTTCACGATCCAGTGGTATTGCTCGATGGTGATCTGATTCACAACTTCGGCTACCTGTTTGTTGGACCACTGTACTAGCATACCGTGGTGTTTCTCCTTTCAAACAGCTTACCTTTTTCTATGAGACCATCATTGCTCTTGGTCTCTCAATGGTGTCCGACCAGTATCGCGTTCAGTTAAGTCTCAATCTCAATAGAGGATCCTTCTATCATCCGTCCACCTAACTCTTGGTAAATTTTGTGGGATACCTACATGCCACTGAAGCAGTGGGCTGCGGACATGACAATACGAGAAGTGAGGATGTTGGTGGCGTAAGACTGCGACCAGGGCCTCGATTCTGTTAGTGCATTGTAGTATAATGACAAGTACACTGTCGGGTCACGTGACGTGTTTTTTCGTACCATTGACGCCTAAAAGGTTTGATGGGTGTGCCCGCGTAGACTTAAAGCAGCCATGAAATGAAAACCGCCATGTTCATGCAGTTGTCATGTTACTACAATGCATTAACAGAATCGAATCCCTGGTGCCGCTAGAGATGTCCAGTGACTCGACTTTGCACGATCTAGGGGTAACGCTCGACGGTAGTGGACTCGCCGCCGACGATGTGACCTGACCGGGGTAAGGCTGCGGTCAGGGTGGCTGGGTGAGGAAAGGTTAATCTGCCCCTATATTACGCTCACCAAATCCTGAGCGATTCCAATCGTCTAACTGTCAAATTAGTATGGAATTTGACAGTTAGACGATTGGAATCGCTCAGGATTTGGTGCGCGTAATTAGGCAACTGATCGTTTTATTTGAGACATAGTGAATAGTGGTTAACCCTTATATTGTTACATTAACTTTCTTCACATCTTTTATATATAGGAATAAAAAGCTACTTACCTACACATGTTATTTGACCTCATGATCTCAATAAACCACCCAGATATGAGTATTGTCATTTTTCAATCCTTTACAAGTGGCTGACTCTGAATAACAATACATTTGGATTTGTTTGCGAGTAAGTATTAGTATTTACTGTACTGTCGTATTTTTTAGGGTAAACGGTTAAAATAAAAATAAAATATACATTTAATGTTGTTTCATCCCCCACGTAACAGGCCTTGCCCAGTGAAGGGGTCAGCTTAAATGTAAAAATGTACCTTTTACAGCATCAATACTTTTTATGTTACCTTTTACTTCAATCATACACACGGCGAAGATACTATCTTAAGATGCAAGATCCCTCGCCATACAATTCAATGGACCATCACACACGACGAAGATAATATGTATTTTCATATCTGTCTATTGTATGGCGAGCGATATCATATCTTCTCCGTGTGTGACGCCCTTAATAGAATATCAAAAATATTCGCAGCCAATGGAAGTGTGTGCTCCTTTGAGATCCCGATGTTTTAATAAATGGAAAATTCGACAAAAACTGCTAGTGCTTTATTATACGAGATTTCACAAGGTACAAAAAAGACGAGGAAAGTCAGTAACAGTATCTTTTATTCAGTTCAGCTGACATTGCTGATTATCCAGTTGGTATAGGGCGCGACGGCGGTGCTGACTCCCGGGTACGTCTCGTTGGCGCAGCCGAAGCCCCAGCTGACGACTCCCACGACGATATCTCCGTAGTAGAGAGGCCCACCAGAATCACCCTGGCACGCGTCGCGGCCGCCCACGTCCAAGAGACCGGCGCAGATCATGTTCTCCGTCACCACGTAATTCGGAGACAGGTTGCGGTAGCGCTCACGGCACAGGTCGTTGTTGATTGTGTAGATGGTCACGTGTTGGAGGTCGGAAGATGGGCTGCCGCCTTGCTGTGGGTGGAAGCGTCGATTGTTGCTTTAATTTTCGATTTTCGGATGTGCCCATTTTTTATTGCATGAACCGAAAGAATTGATCATTTCAAATAGTAGACGAGAACACCCGAGTGCCAAATATGTTTATACTAGAACATCGGACTTTTTCTCTACCGTGAAACAGAAAAACAATTCCTTGGTGAAAATTCGGCATGTTAGTTGAAAAATTTATTTGTGTTTCTAAAGTACTTATAAAGCCTTATTTTTACGTACAAATAGAAACTTGGTACCTTCCTCAGAATTCCAGTAATACAGGTTTAATTTTCGAAGATTCTAACGTAGTAGGATGCGATTTAAACATTAAAATATTACCTATTCCTTCTACTAAAATCTACATAAAAAAAATTAATTAAAAAATAAAAACCGACTTTAAAATACTACGGCACTAAAAATTTAGAAATAATTTAAATACGAGTAATTACGAGTATGTGTACATGTAGGTATTGTAGAAGTATAATTTGAAGTCGGTGCCCTGTTTCATGACCAGCACATATATTTTGGGCACCTACTCCAAATTATACTTCTACAATACCTAGATGTATACATACTTCTAATTATTTAAATTATTTGAAACTTTTTAGTGCTGTAGTATTTCGAAGCCGGCTTTTATTTTTTATTTAAAATCTTTTATTTTTCAATTTTCAGTGGGGGATCGAGAGAAAAATACACGAGTCCCTTATAACTATAATTTACCCTACTTAAATCGTTGCTTTAAAATTTGATATTCTCAATTTCCATCTCCAAAAGTCTTCACCAGAACATCACCAAATTACCTTGGGACTAGTTTTAAGCTATTTTATGAAATATACGGATATTACTAAAGGATGGGCCCCATTAGACCTTATTTACTGCTGTCCATTGAAGAGTTCCGTTCTCCATCTCTGAAAGTCTTCACCACATCTTCACCAAATTAAAATGGGACCAATGAGACGTTATATCTATTCGAACAAAAAAATAATTGTAGAAATCGGTTAAGATTTGACGGAGTTATGCGAGAATATAGCAAAAAAAATATACACATCGAATTGATAACCTCCTCCTTTTTTGAAGTCGGTTAAAAACACAAAAAATTCAGTGTTTTTTTGTATGGTTGGCCCACATTAGACCACAGTATCTGGACCACTCGATAAGTTATCTTTACAAATATTGCATTTCTTGTTAAAATATTGCCTTTGTTACATGTTCAATATTAAAATGGTTATTTAGTCCCAGATTCGAGCGGTGCGGACAGGTGCGCGTTCTCTTTTTAACCGATTTCAAAAAAGGAGGAGGTTATCAGTTCGACGCGTATATATATATATTTTTTTGCTATGTTCTCGGATAACTACGTCAAATGTTAACCGATTTCGACAATTCTCTTTTTGTTCGAATATATGTAACATCCTATTGATCCCATTTTAATTTGGTGAAGATCTGATAAAGACTTTCAGAGATGGAGAACGGAACTCTTCAAAGGACAGCAGTGAATAAGGCCTAATCTGTATGTTTCATAAAATAGCGTAAAGGTAGCCCACGGTAATTTGGTGATGTTCTGGTGAAGACTTTCGGAGATGGACATTGAGAACTTCAAATTTTAAAACAATGAATTAAGTAGGATAAATTATTGTTATAAGGGACTTGTTTATTTTTCTACTAAAAGTTGAACAATAAAAAAATTAAATAAATAATAAAAACAGACTTCAGAACACTACAGCACTAAAAAGTTAGAAATTATTGAAAAGAATACCTTTAAATTAGAAGTATGTATACATATAGGTATTGTAGAAGTATAATTTGGAGTCGGTGCCCAAAATATATGTCCTGGTCATGAAACCGGGCACCGACTACAATTATACCTCTACAATACCTACATGTATACCAACTTCTAATTTAAAGGTATTCTTTTAAATTATTTCAAACTTTTTAGTGCTGTAGTGTTTTGAAGTCGGTTTTTATTTTGCCTGTATGTATGTAAATATTTAATGTTTATGTTTTATGATTGTTTATTTTAAATTTTAAAACGACTCACAGTAGTAGTGCCCCAACCGGCGTGTACGACAGGCTGGTTGTCAAGGATCTGGTAGTTCTGAGCAATGATAGTGCTGGGTTGCAATACCGGGGACCACACCAGTGGTGTCTCGAGCCAGACCACGTTTATGTCCGCATTGGCGCTGTCTTGGCCGTATTCCGGATGGTTGATCTCGCGGACCACGTTGGAGATGACGCCCCCGGTGTTGCGGAAGGTGGAGCCGGCGCGAATGCGACGGTAGCTGGGCAGATACAAGCTGTAAGAAGAATTTTGAGGTCAGGGCCTTGATTTATTGCAGTGTTTGCTATCTACAATGATACGATAGGAAGGAAGTTTAGATAGGAGTGCCACAATCTATTTCGAAGCTATTCCTTTATCCTAAATGATTTGCCGTTCATGGTTCAGAGTTGGTTCTCAATTCTCAACTTAATTCCGGAATTACTTACTTGAATTTTTGACGGAAGACTCCGATCCAGTTTGGCTCTTATTCGAAGAGCTTATTCGATGAGTAGAGACGGAGCTCGCGTCGTCGGTTGCTCGTCTCTGACTGGTCTCAAGTGCTTCAACTCTCAATACCACAATCTTAATAGATGATGCCATGATTCGACTACCTAGCTGTTGGTAAATTTTGAGGGATTCTTACATGCCACTGAAGCAGTGGGCGGCGGACATGACATAACGCGAAGTGAGGATGTTGGCACCGCAAGACTGCGACCAGGTGCCGCTAAAGACGCCCAGTGACTCGACCTGCACGAGCCAGGGGTAACGCTCAATGGTAGTGGACTCGCCGCCGACGATGCGACCCGAGCGGGGTAAGGCCGCGGTCAGGGTGGCTGGGTGAGGGAAGGTTCATTTGGACGTTATTTTCAGACATATTAGGTAGTGATTAAACTTAATATGTAAAAAGTATTTTAATATGTAGAAAGAAGTGTAGAATAATATGTAAGCTCTGTTAATTAATGAACATATTTGAAAAGGCTAAGATTGGAGGTTTTTTGTCCATTTTTTCTCCAAAATGATCTAGATTTTGAAATGGACACCTCATTACACTCACCACGTTCATTAAGTTGGATTTGATCTGATTACTTACAGATACCTACCAGTTGGTCTTTACCTTGACTTTCTTCACATCTTTTATTCCTAGGTACGTGTATATGCTATCTATCTATCTCTATGTTGCTGGTCACTCTGGGTGTCTTCTCAGATAGGCCTTCAGTCCTAAACCAATGGCCGACTCTGAATAATACCTAATTAATGTGGATCGATTAACGAATTTCAAGAAATATTTGAAACAAATGTACGTAGCAGTAGGTATACGTCATTGGCTTACTACACTAACTTGGTGGGCGTTAGACACTCGGGGTGGCACACAGAACTGAGTGTCAAGGGCTTCACCTTGCGGTCTAGGATAGGATAGAATATGTGCCATAGGAGTGACCATCGGATAATCGTGGTAACTAATGTTCACACGTTGTTTTGCATTTAAACTGTGGATCCAAATTGAAAGTGGTAGGAAATAGCACCGTGGCGTTGGAAAAGGTTTTCTGTTATGTTAGACATCCGATATGCGTGAACCAACAGTTCAGTTGGACGGCAAAAGAAGAGTTGAGTTGCCAATGGCGCCGACCGTAAGACACTCGTCGATTTTTTTTTCGGATTCGCAATTTTTGAAATTTTCGCCATGTTTTTAAATCGTGTTTAGAATGTCCTCTTAAAAATGGTGAAAGAATTCGAATTCACTTAGTAATATTTTCAAAGAAAACACTTACCAGCGCACGCTAAAAGAGTCAACACGAGCGGAGAAGTCATTTTATCGAACAACACACCAGTAAATCAAAATATAACCCCTATATTTATACCTTTGCCTTTATCAATCGAAATTATAAGCAGCCCATAAAAAATCGTCACCATTCGGATTACGCCGATCCGTGTCATATATAATAAATATTAATATGTGATATAAAAAAGTTGCTGATTCTTTGACTGATAACTATCTAAGAGCTATCTCCAGTTCGATTATAATTGCGTATAAAGAAGCCGAATTTTTCAAAAAAATGCCTAGGTACTCAAAACATGTACCTTACGGGTTATACAATGGTAACGATCCGATGGAGTGTTCCATAAATATCTGATACTTATTTCAGCCAAAGAGCGTCCCCTATTGGACATAGACCTCCCCGAGGAGCTTCATTATTTTCCGTCATTGGCTATCATCATCGCCAAGCCATGGCGCGCAATCGGGACCTCGATTCTGTAAACCTGCATTACAGTACTATGTGAGATACTCGGTCGGGTGACGTGACATGCATTTTCATACCATTGATGCCTAGAAGACACGTATCAAGTGTGTGTGAAGTCACCGCGTTCATGCAGTTGTCATTGTATAAAAACGGTGGTTTATGATGTTAGTTAACGTCATACGATATGAGAAATAAACTAACTAAAGAGTTATCTCTGTGAGAGATTGCTACAAGACTTTACAGGGTATGCTAGTGTGTAAATTTGTGTATCAAAGTGACAAAGCTGTTAATTTAAATTTTAAGATAACATTTTATTCGTTCCAGGCGGATATACCTACTTCGACTAAATAGGGGATGTATTAGCAAACGGCAAGATAAAAGTACCCGAAACCGGCGGCGTGCGTGCGTGCAACGAACGACTAATGAATGTTGAGGAAGCGAAAGTGATCTGTCAGGATCGTGGCAAGTGGCAGTCCCTGGTCTCTGCCTATCCCTCTGGGATACATGCGTGAGTTTAGAGTTCCGCCCATTGTACTTTTTCATACATACATATGTATTAAAAAAGTACAATGGGCGGCCTTATTGCTAACAGCAATTTCTTCCAGACAACCTTGTGACTTGGTTTTGTTATTGAATAAATTGCTGTTTGACAATCGTGGTATGAATCCGGTTTTTAGGGTTCCGGAACTCAAAAAGAAAAACGGAACCCTTATAGGATCACTTTGTTGTCCGTCCGTCCTTTCGTCCGTCTGTGTATCAAGACCCTTTATCTCGGGAACGGGTAAAGGTATCGAGTTTAAATTAAAACCATGTACTCAGGTCTACAGTCTCTCGAAGTTGTAGGAAAAATTAAACTTCTAAGTAAAAAAAAGTTGCAGCCGTTTATGCTGCAAAAACGTATATTTGTACACTCTATGTTACTATGTTATACTTTATTGTACACAAGAAAGAAATATGTTACACATAAAACAAAGCAATAAGAACGGGTACATAGGCGAGCTTATTTCTATAGAAATTTCTTCCTCACTGCACTCTCAAGGGAATCAAAATTTATAGGGTAGCTTTCCGTTGACCTAGAACTATGAAATTTGGCAAGTAACATCGACAAATATAGAGAAAAACTAAAAACTATATACATTTGTAATTAAATCAATAAAAAAATAGTCTTTTAAGTTGGGGAAAAGCTCGGAAAAACTGCGTGAGTCGATTCCTGAACTATTTATCACCATCATCATGATCATTTGTACGGAACCCACGGTGGGAGAGTTCGACTCGCACTTGTCCGGTTTTTTTTTTGCAATAATGCCACTTTACTGAATACTGTTACGCTCTAGGGGTGGGTTTGTGATCGAAAAAGCACTTTATACACCGATGAATAAGAGTAGGATTTATTTCCGCACTATTTCTTAAGTTCACAACACTTTAACAACAAACACTTTTAATCACACTGCACTCATCCGATAATACTCGTAGTAGGTACTTCTTCCTTCGCTTGTACTTCGTTTCGCTTCCGCTTCCAAAGTAAAACTGACTCGCGGCACGCGTCGTCCCCGCTTATATACCGTTGAGTATATAAGCGGGGACGCTGAGATGTTCTCGAAAACTCCATCAAGTCGTGGAAGGTTCTGCCGTCTCGCTCGATCGTGATGTCTCTGTCACACCTTTCCGGAATGTTCGGTCTATAGCTATCCCTCTCTAACAGTGCTATCTCTTTCACTCCTATTGAAAATTTCGTCATATACCGAAATGTACTTCAAGGGCCCATAAGGGGTCCTGAAAATGCCTGAAAACGGGTTTTCAGGTTATGGCGTCATCGGATAGAGGGTGGCCTGAAACGGACTGAAAACATGTTTCAGGCGCCTGAAAACCATGGTAACTTGGGTGAAATTTTGATAAACTAGTACCTATGTGACAGAGCACCCTCTGAAACGGCCTGAAACGGTATTTCAGCCTGCTGAAAACGCATCCAAGGCACAGAAAAACGCGTTCAAAGTTTTACCTCCTATCCACCGTCGTAACAATACTATGGCAAAAAATCACACAAACCACTTCTTCGGTTATATAGCCTTGAGCGTTACTATATTTTGCTGATCCAACATTGGCCGTTATTACTTACCTTCGCAGTTATCATCAGCGACTAAGTCAAGGCTCAGTCTTATCATAAGTCGCCAAGTAGCCTAGCACACGCTTCATCCCCACTAGTTCGATTATTTATTGTTAAGCAGCTTCATGCAGTATCTAACACTACCATATTTTGAAAAAAATCATATATCTTTTTCGCAAAAAGTGTCAAACCAATCGCTCAACCTTGTTAATAATGATTTTTAGGACCCACGACCGAGTACCTAGGATCACGGAACTGGTGACTAGATAGCATTTATGCCAAAAACGGCCGTTTTTTGGCGTTAATGCTAGTCTCTAGTTCTAGTTAGACCTGAGATTTCCGCACCTACCCCCGGTTTCTCGTACACTAACAAGCTGCTAATCTACTCTTAACGGCTGCCAGTGGTTTTTTTGAATACACTTTGGTCAATTGACAGTAGATTAACAGCGTGTTAGTGTACGAGAAACTGGGGGTTAGCCTCATAGTTGGGCGGTTGTATGCAGCAAGCGCTAAGGTGAGTAAATATCTCAGATACAAGGGTTTCCTCACGATGTTTTCCTTCACAATTCAGCGTGTGGTATTGCTACTACGATTTCACAGATGTACGTAACTTAGAAAATAAAGTCATTGGTAGGTACGTGCCAGGTTTCGAACCCACGATCTCCTGAATAAGAGGCATACAGAAAAAGATCAAACTACATGATTAAAAGACTGGTCTGACACTTTTTGCAAAAGCGATCTCTGAAAAAAGAGATATTTTTTTCCAATGGTAGCGAGCTTGCTGCTTGGAGCCCCATATGAACAATATTAACATGGATAGATAATTTTATTGTTTAATAAACAAATTTAAGATTGTATGGATGAGATTATGTAATGTGTCACAAAATCTTACACTATGAGACGTCGAAAATTAAACAATGGAGAACTTAAACCAAAAAATATTTTAATGCAATCGGGGAAGCTATGTTAAAAGATAATTAAACGTGGTTATTTTTCTTCTTTACGGCTTACTTTTCATAATGAGAACTGACAGAAAGTCATTCTACTCACGGGGTACGAAAACACGCCGTACCAATCGGACTCAAACTATGACGTCACAACTTGAAAGTAACGCCTTATAATATACGGAACGTTTGTCAATATTCCAGTTATCTCGTAAAATAATGATTTTATGCATCTGCACCCTTTTTAGAAAACGTTTAGGATTTAATTTTTTACATCTAATGTAGACTACATTATTATTAGAATAACTTGATTTTTTGCATTATTTGGGACCCCGAAAAATCCGCAAAAAGTATTTTTATTTTTTTATTTCTCTTGGGTTTCCCTGTGTCTACTGTGGTATAAAAGCAATGCCACTTCAAACTAAGTTTGACGCAAGTTCCCATTCATGGTTTACTATGAAAATTCGATGCACATTACATAGCCATTAACCTACAGATCAACAAGTAGGAAGACAAATTATACTGGTTAAACCTTTAAAGGGACCTAAGGGAATTAAGGTAATTTTTTATGTAGCCTATATACGTCCCACTGCAGGGCAGGCCTTCTCTCAGAAAGAGAGAGAGTATGGGCTTAATTACCACGCGTGCCCACCGCGGATTAGCAATTTCAAGCGCTGAGGTACGTGACCACCTCAGACACTCGGGTTTCCTCGCGATGTTTTCCTTCACCGTTAGCGAGTGGTATTGCTGCTATAACTTCACAAATGTACGTAACTTAGAAAACAAAGTGTACATAGTGTAGTTAGTTGGTACATGCCGGGATTCGAACCCACGACCTCCGCAATGAGAAGCCGGCGTTCTACCGCTCCGCTACCACCGCACGTAAAGGTAATATAAGTTTACCTAATAAATAATTAATTACTAACCAGTTAATTAATTAATAACCAGTTAATTAAAATCTGACATAAAAGAGAACCATTTTTTCAACAAAAACTGCTATCCGACTCCAGTTAGAAAGAGTTTAGCGAATAACATGTTCCTATCGAGTGCGGACTAGGCACACCTACTAGTAGTTATATTTGTAATACTAGCTGTGCCCGCGACTCCGTTCGCGTACATTTCGATTTTTACGAAGCAGCATTTGTATGGGGGCCACGTCTTATCATAACTGGAGCTAGAATTTAAATAGCCTATCCTGTGTCCCAGATGTCTATATGTTTTTATACCAAATTTCATCAAATTCGGATAATTGGTTTAAGAGTTATGGAGGAACATACATACATACACACATACAGAAAAAAATTCTAAAAATCGTGAAATTAGTTTCAGTATCATATATTGAGCCTATAAACACAATATCTCTGAAAACAAACTAACTTGCTCCATGACCGACCCTTACAGATTTATTATTAGTATAGATATAGAATAGAATAGATAAAAAGAATTACAGCGGTAATAAAACTAATGCACCGGATGAATGAAATCGATATCTACGTGTAAGTAGGAAGTTTTTTTTTATAGGTTGTAAACGGGTTACCTTTGTGTACCTGCTCAATTGTGCAAGTGGCACGTTGTAGTGAATAGAATCCCTCTATAGTTCTCAAAAGCTCTATAGTTCTAAGACGACCTTTCCGAAGACTTAAGCCACACAGAAGGGATGTGGAAAAAAGAAGGGACGGAGACGAGGCGTTCTTTTAATTCATGCAAAAAGTACTGAGGCGATGGGACGTAACCCACACACATAAGACCGAGCAAAGTCGCGAATCTATGCAATGCGACGCGTCCCATCCTGGTCCCACGTCCACGCCTTACAATTTCTCTAGTTTTTCTTTACTCCATTTTTCCTTTCCGTAACCAGGTTTTTTTTTAAGTCTAGAAGGTGTTGCTCTCTCTATGTAGAGTTTGCAGCTTATTCTCACTCCATCCGCAGGTACGTCAAAAATTAGTTCCTTACATGCTCGTACTTTAATCAGTTGCGTTACGGGTGATTTTGCAACCAAAATATATATAGATCGAGCTGCTTCGTCGACTGTACGCTGACCAGGGCCCTATTTTATGGAACTGCAATTCATGGTTTAATATGACAATTCGATGTACATTGCATAGTTGATTAACAAGGAGGAAGACTCGGCTAGTCGCCGACGCAATGTATATCTAATTGTCTATGAATTGTAGTTTTATGAATCTCTGCCCAGCCTTCGTATTCCGTAACTGTCCACTTCATTTGGTTATTCATTTTGACATTTTTGAAGTGTTAAACTACTACTTAGGCTTTTGCATCTACGTAATGAGATGATGTACAGCGTCCAGTGGCACCTTCACTCACACGGTGAATGGTTAAGTATTAAAATATGTAGTTATTTCACAGTTGGGAGTGTGTTAAATCTTCATCTTAAAGTGCCTCTCCATCACTGGAGGTTGGTGCAATTCTGAACAGCTCCTCCGCGGTTTTAACATCGGTCCGCTCTTTGATGTTGCACACCATGACATCTTTCTCCTGCCCTGCCTCCTCTTTCCTTCCACCTTGCGCATCATAATGGTTTGCAGCAATTGGTATCTCTCGCTTCGTAGCACGTGGCCTAAGTAGGCTACTTTCCGCTAAGCAGAAGATCCAACTTCTTGTGCATCCGACTAAGGACTTCGACGTTAGTCACTTTTTGTGTTAAATCGTACGAGTTCATATAGTAAAGAAGTTGCGAAATAGCGCCTCTGATTCACTTTAATTTGAAGAGGATTAATCGCTATTCCTGGCAGTAGTCCGTCCGTGTCATTGTGTTTTGTAGTTTCGACGCAAGTACAGATTAATGGCGTTCGTAATTTATAAAAAAAACTCTGTAAACGCCGTATAAATAGTCTGTGGTTGAGACTTTACAATGGAAAGACTTGACCATAGAATGTATACTGCGTTTATGAAGTGTTTTAAGGGGATAGTATTTTTATAAAAAAAACACAATTAGTTAAACACAATCAAGATTGACCTTGGATACACCGTGTTTCGAGCTCACTTGCTCAAGTTTAAAACAATCTGTTTATAATGCGCAAAACATTATTTTTATTCTGTTTTCTCTAGCAACGACCAATGTGCTGGGCATGGAAAACGGATTGTCTAGTATTTCTTAGCAGGAGGCTTTATAGTTTCAGGCGTATTTCACAGGCTTACACAACGTTGCGTTATAATAATTATTTTCAGTCACGTAACATCTAATTTGGCAAACTGCTGCGAATTGGCAGATATTGTCATCATTGGCTAACTCCGCAGATTACTGGAGCAGCGTTTCGATTTGCCTTTGAATTTATTTTTAATAGTGTGATGAATCAATCAACTTATCAAGAGAGTAGATGCTCCAAAATTTCGATCATATAAATCTATCGACGTTGACGAAACTAGTCCTTCAATAATTTTCCGTCGGTGGTTGACTGGAAGAAGATAAGTTGTTATAATAAGACTTACTGCTATTAGTAATAAGTCCGCCAATTGTATTGCAATCTTTTTTTTAACAATTTAACCTTTTCTTAGTGCACAATACAGACCGCGCTATTTTTTAATTTTTTTAATCAATCCTTGTAAGTTTCACTGCATAGCACAGGCCTTCTCTCAGAAAGAGAGTAAGGTCTTAAATACCACGCGTGCCCGCCGCAGATTGACAATTTAGAGCGCTGAGGTATCTGAACCACTTCGACACTTAGGTTTTCTCACGATGTTTTCCTTCACAGTTAACGATTCGAGTGGTATTACGACAGTTTAAGAAATTTACGTAACTAAGACAAAGTCATTGGTACATGCCGGGGTTCGAACCCACGACCTCCCAAATGTGAGGCGGGCGTTCTACCGCTGCGCTATCACTCAACAAATCCTTCATTGGGCGTTATAGCTAGTTATAGCGTATTTTCTTTTACGGATCGTATTTGCAAAAAGTGTTTGTCAGGTACAATGTCCCAATCATGTTAACAGTGATTTTTAGGACCCACGAAAAAGAACCTAGGATCACGAACCTGAGACTACAGGGTGACTTTGAATTCGTCCACCGTATTTTAAGGGGAATAAGGGCGCCGGATTAAGTATAGCGTCACTCCATTTCCTCCCGTGGATTTCGTAGAAGGCGACTAAGGAAATAAATTACCAGGAGACGGGCAACAGCGTCTTCCCGAGATTCCAACCGCATACTACGATGGCCAACCCGCTTGCCAAGCGTAGCGATTATGGCAAGACCCCTCATGGTTATGAAAACCATAAGGGAGGCCGGTGTCCTGCAGTGGACGTCAAGGGGCTGATGATGATGATGATTTTAAGGGGACATACAAACCATGATTTAGAAACATAAGTTGCTAGTATTGAAAAAAAAAATACGCGTAAAAAAATACTTTTTGCTACCCAAAATTACGAACTCTTACTCTAAATTCAGACTCTTAAGCATTTAACAATTAGAAAACATTTTTCAACGTTACGTTACAAATATTTACAAATATGTACGGAGAAATCGTTTTTTTTTCGTTTGTTTTTTAGCCTATATACGACCCACTGTAGGGCACAGGCCTTCTCTCAGGGAGAGTGTGTGGGCTAAATCACCACGCGTGCCCACCGCGGATTGGCGATTTCAAGCGCTGAGGTATGTGAATAGCTCAGAAACTCAGGTTTCCCCACGATGTTTTCCTTCACCGTTAGCGAGTGGTATTGCTACTATAACTTCTCAAATGTACATAACTTAGAAAACCAAGTCATAGGTACATGCCCGCACTGGGGCTCGAACTTGGGTCTCTCGCTTCCAAGTCCGATGTTCTACCCACTAACCTACCACCGCAATCGTTATAATACTGTTTTTCACAATGAAAAGAACATTCCCTCAAAATACGGTGAACGAATTCAAAGTCACCCTGTAGATGGCATTTATGCCAAAACGGTCGTTTTTGGCGTTAATGCTACTAGTCCTAGGTTTTTTGTCTTAGGTTCACGGCTATGGGAGCTAAAAAGCCCTATTAAGATGTTTGAGGGATTGCACAGTAAATATTTGCAAATTCGATTTGTAAAAGACATGATTTTTTTGTCCTCGGTGGCGCTCTATGAAGCCTCTTAACGATTCCAATCGTCTAACTGTAAAATTCATACGTCAAATGTCATTATTCCGACAAGATTAGTTAAGCATAAGTAGACCTCTGTCCTCAATAACATAAGCAGATACGTCCCACTGTAGGGCACAGGCCTTCTCTCAGGGAGAGTGTATGGGCTTAATCACCACGCGTGCCCACCGCGGATTGGCGATTTCAAGCGCGGAGGTATATGAATAGCTCAGACACTCAGGTTTCCTCACGATGTTTTCCTTCACAGTTAGCGAGTGGTATTGCTGCTATAACTTCACAAATGTACATAACTTAGAAAACCAAGTCATAGGTATTATGCCCGCGCTGGGGATCGAACCTGGGTCTCTCGCTTCCGAGTCCGATGTTCTACCCACTAGGCTACCACCGTTCTCAATATTCTATTCTATTTAATTACTTTGACTGTTATGTGTCTGACTGCTAAGACAATGATCAAAAACAGTCAATGTTGCGCTTTAAGCATTTATACCTCAAAATTGTTTCTTTTGAAAAATTATTTCATAGTTCCATTTGATAAATTAAAAGAATCAGGGGTTTAAAAGTAAAAATTAAAAAATATCTGTATTGATTGTATAACTAAAAAACTTCAGTCAGTCAATACAGATTACAAACACAGATTAGATTACATTATTGCAAAAATCGCAAATCGTATACATACATAAAATGCGAAAGTGTAAACTGCAAATGTGGAGTTTTTGACGGGAATTCAAACGAGCGGTTTTATTACGCTTTTATTTTTGCAAATTGATTCCTGTAGATTTTATACTGTTTAATTAGTGTAGTTTATTGTTAAAATGACCACGTAACAATCCAACCGGCCCTTCTGGAAATCGTTGGGGGAGGCTTTTGTCCAGCAGTGGACGTCCAATGGCTGAAATGATGATGATGATGTATGAACAATATGTGGAATAAATAACTAAAATAAACCGCCATTGTAGGCTTAGGATAGTCTTGTCTCAATTGTGCGCAGGACCTAAGACTGTTTGTGCTTATTTATCAGAAATTATCTCTTTGTCCTCCATTAGGCTCCTTAAACACTGCGACTTTTTGCAGCGATATAGTCATATATATTTTGTATTTTATACAGAATTATTACTTAGCACTAACTAACCATACCTTCCTAATAATGACCTATGTTTAAAATTCAAACCACCAAAGTTGTCATAACCTCAAAACATGGGCTCAAAATTAAGATTTCTCGAAACTCCCATCTAATATTTTCATAATATTTTTCCTGCATAATCCAGAGCTAATTTCTTATAGTTTACCGTTGGTTTCATCAATGCGCAAGAAGACGCAAAAATAGACTAACTCCTATAGTAAATTGATCATTCTCCTTTGTAAATTTCGGGCTCTTCAGACGTATCCACAATATATTTACTAGCCATTCACTGTAAGGTAACGTGAAAACTGTTACATAATCTGTGCTAAGAGCGGAGCGGTAGAACGCCGGCTTCTCATTCGAGAGGTCGTGGGTTCGAATCCTAGCATGTACCAATGACTATGTTGTCTAAGTTACGTACATTTGTGAAGTTGTAGTGGCATTACCACCGCTAATGGTGAAGGAAAACATCGTGAGGAAACCATACTGTCTGAGGTATTTACATACCTTAGCGGTTGCAACGTACGATGGCCAATTATGAGGCTAAGTGCGGAAATCTTAGGTTTCACTAGAACTAACTAGAACATAATCTGCGATATTGGTCTTTGGGTCAAGGTTCGTCTCGTGCCAAGACTTGTGCTAAAAAAATGGTCTAAAATACAATCTTTGATATACCTAGTAACAACTGAACAATATTGGAATAGAGACGTGACTCTAAAGTATCGTGTGATAACAAAATAAACTCATGCTGTTACATCTGTCATGCTCGCACATTTTATTATAAATTTTATTATCTATCAAACCCTCCGACTACATTTATCAAAAGTGTAAAATTTTTTATACAATCACTGTTAGAATAAGCGAGTGAAATAGCATGAGAGATGCAACAGAAGCCTTTAACTCCGGATTAAATTATATGAATTTTTGTTGGACGAATCCGAGATGACTTAAGTTAACAATGTGTATTGCTTATGAAAGTTTTAGTTCACTCACTAACAAAGTAACAACTACCCACGTATTCTCCGCATCATTATGATTTTTATGGATAGAATCATGCTTGGTAAATTAACGGCTTAGGTAGAATACATTGAGTTCAAAGTCACACTTTTTGTTGTTCCTTTTATTGAAGAAATGCCTTATGAATTTTTACTGATGTGACAGCTCACGTCCGCCATTTTGTATTTTTTATGACGTCATTCGCGTCGTGTTACTATAATTTGTCAATATCGCGCCAGCAGTCTGGCTTCTGTGCGGTCGTAAATAAACACACATAGGTACATACGTGCAAAAACATAACCCTCATTTGATTTCGCAGGCGGGTAAAAGGATTAAATTGTAATAAATTGAAGCTGAAATGAAATAAACATTGAAACCTTCACCATAGGCATCTGATGATATTTCATAAACAGCACAGTCTGTGTTTTCCTTCTTTTATGTTTATTTCAGTCAATATTTCAGCTCCGAATGTTCGTTATGAAACTAATAAGTATCTGAGCGTTTCAACGCCTGGTTGGTCTAGACACCAACTTAGACTTTACCTTTTTCTAGGCTTGGATTAAGAAAGTATTAGCCTAGTTCTTTCGCAGCAATCGTTGGCAATGTCTGCAGACTTTTATTGTTTTGATATCTTTATCACGCAAAGTAACAAAACACAGTATTACCGCAGTTTCGATAGATATCACGAAAGCACAAAACGGTAGAGCAATAAGGTATACCTACTGTTCTCTGAAAAAATGTCAATAGCCAGTTGCACAATGTATTCTATTAATGATTCTACTAATGAAAGATATACCTACCTACTACATATCTACATACGTTTACTTTACATATCTAAATTTTACGTAAGCTTTTGCCTTTATTGAGTGTCCATAATTTTCAGCCTTCGCCCTACGGGAGGACATCCATGCACTAGAGGCTACATAAAAAAAAAACTGAAAAATTAGTGTGTTTCCCTACTAACTCTTCTACCAATCATAACCACCCTTTATACCCACGGTCCACTGGGCAAAGGCATACTCTCGGATATGTAGAAAGAGATTTCATCAAGTGTGCCTACCGCGGATATGTTATTACAAGCCTAAGCGTGCACCAAGCCGTAGTCCAGAGTTTTCTGTCCTCTATATAAAACGGCCTCGACTTCGATGTCCGTCATCGCTACAGTCGACAGCTTGTCAACATTTAGTTTTTATTATTAGGTGGAAGAAAATACTAATTAGTATTAAGCTCGCCTTTGTACAAACACCTTTTAGTGCAATAAAGAGTTTTTCAATTCAATTTTAGTTACAATGTCGCCCGCTTGGATTGTCACCCCGTAAGATGACCGAATAATCAAATTTGAAAATAAAAAATAAAAATTGTTGTTGTTTTCTTGTAAGCACCATAATTATACTGTTATTATTGTTTTATGTGTGTTTTGTCTTTGAAATACTTTTTCTATTCTATTCTTTTTGAATAAAGTGCATGAATGAACGTTGATCTGAACACAGGTTTCTAGCTACCTAGAAGATAGGTTTTGTTAGTCCGATCCGTGGATTATCGATTCTTCGTAGTATCAGCTTAGGTCGAATCCAGTTGACATTTGCCACTTTAACCACAAGTCTTCCACAGCTCTTTGTGCTACTTTGATACGGTGCGTGTTCTGTAGGCGACAATGTAGTTAGGTTGGGAGGTGCCTAAACAAATTCAGTAAGGGGAAGACCACCCGCTAAATAGAGTGACCAGCCTCTATATTACGCGCACCAAATCCTGTCGGAATCCTGACAGGATTTGGTGCGCGTACCTACGCGAATAACCTTCAAATACCTATTTGACAGCTAGACAGCTAGACGTTAGGATCCTGACAGGATTTGATGCGATT
Source organism: Yponomeuta evonymella (assembly GCA_963969515.1). Taxonomy (NCBI): domain Eukaryota; kingdom Metazoa; phylum Arthropoda; class Insecta; order Lepidoptera; family Yponomeutidae; genus Yponomeuta; species Yponomeuta evonymella. The sequence goes on along the minus strand of OZ018359.1, from coordinate 17,842,882 downwards.
TGGGCGACAGAATATTGAAATTACACTAAATTGCAGCACGGAATGCTCCCACCCTAGTCAAAGTGGCCACTAATCTTAGCACTGCTGGACCGAATGAATGGATTGGACCGAAACACAAGTCGAACCGAGGCTTGGCTTCTGTGTGTTCTCATTGTCAGTCACGATCCTAAATCCGTCTAGAATCACGGCTCTTCCTCTATTGTATAATAGTAACAACTCATAGTCGTGAAAAATAAATCACGAATTTGGCGACAAATGAACCGACTGGTTGGTGACACTTTTTTGTTGTGTCATCGGTGATCGATTGGTTGTTCGTTCTTATAGGTCTTCTGTTGGCAAGTTAGCGTTACTATTCGTCTTAACACTGCTGGGTTATTTTATTGTCTTCTTGTGGTTTGATTCTATTATGTGCAATTCCTGAAACGTGTCGGCTAGAGTCTGTCATTTTTTCTATCACTATGATTTTTCTTGTTTCAAATTTTAAGTACTTTTCGCGGTTTTCAGCTTTGTAGTTGCGCTGTCTGATGGATAATGCTTTAAAACTTATAACTTAAATAAAATGGAATTTCTATGTGTCTTTACTGAAGGCTGCGACGTTGGTAGAGCGCGTGAAGCGCGAATTTAATAAAATTACTTAAACTGATAATTATTTCGAATACTATAAATCAGAGAAACTCCTAGAAGATCACTTGTTGCTAAACACAAACTCTGGGGTATTCAGGAATTACGCATTTTAAAATAATCGATGAAGCTATTGCTTTTGTCAGGATCGTGGCAATTGACAAAGCTTCTTATAGCTTTCTCAAAATTTTCTTCTGCTTATACATAACATTACATAGACTCACGCTTGTCTGCCGGAGAGGTAGGCAGAGACCAGGGTTTGCCACTTGTCACGGTCCTGACAGACCTCTTTCGCTTCATCAACCTTCATTAGTAGTTTGCATGCGCGCGCGCCGGCTTCGGGAAATTTCTGTGTGTATGTTTATAATAAGTTATAAATACTTGGTAAATATTGTGTGTCACGCGCAAAAATTGAAGTAGGCGTACCTCTCGACAAAGAAGTAACAGCAGGTTGATGTGTTAATTATGCGGATAATTGGTCAAGCCTAGCTTAATTAAAAAAACCGGACAAGTGCGAGTAGAACTCGCGCTCTCAGGGTTCCGAACAAGCAAGCGACTACGAACTTAACTGTTCAGTGAAAAAGTATGTATCTACAGCTTATGTTGATATGCAGTAGACTAATATCCATATAATAATAACTTCCACACAATACAATCACTTGTCCTGGTCCAAAACTAGGACACCCTGTGCTATGTTAACCAGGCAAGGACATCACAGACATAGAAAATACACCCAGACTGAGGCAATTTGTACAAATCATGTGCGGCGGCCTCCAGTGGGAATCGAACCTACTGTTTTATATCGTCGAACCAAACCTCTGTTTTATTATATGTATGATACACCAGTTCGTAGCAACTAAAACGTAAAGGTTGATTTGCTGTCGACTGCACTACCATATGCAAATATCTGTATATTTATTATGTGAAGTACTAATAAGTCCTAAAGGGCCCAGGACCGAAAACTCTGGGCCTGTTGAGACAATTGGGAGAGGCCTTTGCCCAGCAGTGGGACACAAACATAGAGACTGACAAAAAAAAAATTGAAAGTAACTGAGAAAAAGATGGATAGTGTAAGGGATTCAGATGAGGACTGGGTCTCAGCGATTGGATGATTAAATAAAAGATAAAAATACAGAGGTAAACGTGGCGGTAATGTCACACAGCGCGCGCGGGTCACTCGTTGGTGGTAGTGTTAGGTTTTATTGTTCTGACGCACGGAACCATAAAAATGCCAGAAAACTAGGTTTTGTACGTGATTTGTAAGCAGAAACCCTTTCTTTATGCCTGGTTTCACGTAATAAAAGAACTTATGAAGATCAAAAGCTGATGTAGCCCGTAGAGATGATGGAGATGGTAGAAACAGATTATGTAGATTTCGGTAGAGGTTTTTATTTAATAACAATAATTAATAGTAATTGGTTTATTATATAAAAAATATCACTCAGAGTACCTCGCATCTCGTCACCTTTTCGTAGGCTAATTAATATGGCAAAACAACGTTTGCCGAGTCGGCTAGTAATAAAAAATCAAGTCGACATGGGGTGGCATTTGGTCAAATTCATACGTTGCTTGCTTGCTTGATTGTTCGGGAGTTTAAGAAAACCGTAAGGCCTCACCCTGCTTTGTTTTATCGATAGGAGTAACTAGGTCAAGGTGACATCCAATTGCTTAACACAGTGACTTCTCCAAGTACAGGTTCCGGGTCCGCGTTCAGGTGGCGGCTTGAGTTTATAGTTGCAGTGCTGCACTCTGAGAGAAGGCCTGTGCCCTACAGTGGGACGTATAAAGGCTGCTTATGCTGCACATTGGGTTTGCTGCATCAGTCTCTATCACTAAGGTTGTCTGGAAGAAATCAATTTTAGTGATAAGACCGCCGTCTGTTCTCTTACATTAATAAAAAAAGTTTATTATTCTCTATCTATCTATTACCTACGTTTAAAGCGAAAATATTAATAGGGTCCCTATATTCGCTCATTGCTGAAGACCCAAGTCATTTCGTTCCGTCCTCGACCATCCTCATCGAGCTGTCACCAGCAACCTGCCTCAGGTCGGATTTAAAACAAAAATTATAGGCCTATTCTTGGCTGATATTTTTTTTATATTTTGTATATCGTATATCGAACGTAATGTACAGTCAACGGCAGGTCAACCTTTAAATTTTTATTGCAAATTCGTCCTTAACGCAACTGATAGTGGGCACAATTTTTGTTTTAAACGGTACAAACTATGCGCTGATTTTCATCGAAGACAATTGTTAAGCTGCATAAAAATTAAATTGGACGTAATTTAACGTAATTTCATCACGCACGGCCATGTCGCAATATCTCTTTATCAATTTTTTCTAGCTTTAGTTTAGTTCCTTATCACTGGCTTCTAAACAACGCCGCACTCTTATCACTCAGTATGCATCTGCATGACAAGTATTGGGCTATGGTACGTACGACAGTTACTGATAATAGGGGTGATAAGTTGTAATTTTTGTTTATTAACCGCTGTCACGAATTTATTTCCCACCTGAGCTATTAAAACCTTGTAGATGGTGGCGAAATTTACCTTCGTATTCTAATGATATTTTAGCAGTTTCTTCCATGCCTGAAAACATGGATAAAGTGAAGTTTTCTCAAAATGAAACCTAGCTAGATCAATTTATCGCCCCCGAAACCCTCTGCATACTAAACTTCATGAAAATCGTTGAAGCCGTCGTGGGTCCTAAAAATCACTATTCATTATTATTAAGATATGATTTTTTCCCTTGGTGGCGCTAGTGAACCGGATGGAGCCCCTTAACGGGACTCTGACTCATACTTGACCGGTTTTCATTATTATGTAAAACTGACTTTGTTTAAAGCTTACTGCCAATACTTTAATACCTACAGCCTGTGGGTGAACTTTGCCCAAAATGCCTACAACGCCCTGCGCGTGCAATATAATAATGCTCTCAGGATACTGTTGGGCCTGCCTCGACACTGTAGTGCATCCAAGATGTTTGCAGAGTCACACGTGGATGATTTCTATGGCATCAATCGCAAACGGTCAGCCTCGCTGATGTACAGAAAGGGCCAGGTCACAACAGTATCCTGAGGACGCTAACCGAAAAATATGACAGCTCGTTTCTGCGTCACTGGGTCAAAATACTCGTTTTTTAGCCAGTGACATAGATTCGTATCGGCTGTCAAAATAAGATTATTATTTTGTTTCAGCTGTACCAACCTATCATAAGTATTGTTATTACATTACTAACACCAAATGTAATTTAATTTAATTTTAGTTATTAATGTAATTTTTAAGAAGTTTGGGCCTTAGTTGTCAATATAGGAATTAAATTAATTGATTAATTAATTATTGTTACTTTATAAAGACTACCCTTTAATCACAGCAGACGTTGAAACTTTGCAAGACAGGAAAACCCTAAAAAACACGATTCACGATTCTGTGAAAATTACTATTGGCTATCGGTTAAGGTTCGAGAGATAAATGCCTTTGTAGGTCAGATAGACAGACTTCGCATCGTAGGCATACTGCCCCTATATTACGCGCACCAAATCCTAAGCGATTCCAATCGTTTAACTGTCAAATTCGACGATTGGAATCGCTCAGGATTTCGTGCGCATAGTTAGGCCCATAGGGTTAATTTGGCACCCTTCGCTTACAAAACCTTAAGAATAATTGAAAGAGGCGGCCCACCTCGGATTGACGATTTCAAGCACGGAGGCTGTGGTTGAGGCGTCTCTCGTCGGTGACATATCCTACTAGTAGGTACAAATTCACTAATGTACGTAACTTACAAAACATAGTATCTACTTTATTGCAGACGAAACATTAAACAGGACATTACATAAGAAATAACATGTACAAAGGCGAGCTTATCTCTGGAAGAGATTTCTGCCAGCAAACCTTATTACTTGCCTTGTACTTGCCGGAATCGAATCCGAGACCTCTCAAGTGTTCTACCGAAGAGCTATTATGCTAAAATTACACATGTATGTAAGTATCTAATCGCTACAAAAGTTAATGAATATTTTTCAGTAACTACAAAGGCTTTGATTTTCCTGATGCTCCATCTTAAATGAGCATCGTGTGTACATCTGAGGGAAGAGATAGAGAAAGAGAGAATATGGCGAGCCTATTAAGCGTGCCCATCGCGGATGCACCTCGGAAGGGTAGATAGAAATCATGGTTACAGTGGTCACGAATAAAATTTATTAATTCAATGCTATTTCTAGGTATTATCCTAGACCTAATCATGACGACATTGTAAAAATCAATCTAGGTCTTATCCAAAATAATATTTCTTTAGTTAAATAAGCACAATGTTAAGTTACTGAAATACAAACCGGGAGTGGATACAACGCAACGTCAGATTATTTATAACTATTTAGTAAACCATACTTATGACTTACTAAACATAGAAATCTCTTGCGGCAGAGTCCCATGTGATAGTTAACAAAAATAATACGCCAACATCTTTAGTACATTATGACGAAATACCATTTATTGAACATTGCATTCTGGACAAGTGAATGGGCATTAGCAGCTCCGAGTGGATCTGTAACAGAGTCCACGCGAACCAATGCTCTTTGAAGCGTTTGGTATAAAAGGAACTGAGCCGAGTTTGCGGGCACATTGACCGAGTGACCAGCTGACCAAGGGGTGTCCCCCCCAACGAATTGTGCCGCGCCATTTTGTGAAAGTTTTGACAGGTCAGAAATTTAAAAAAATAACAAGTGTGTTTTATGTTTCAATAATATTTGAAAAAAAGTTTCAGCAAGACCAGCCAGTACTTTTTTGTGTTCTGAATTAGTTTTTTTTTTCAAAATAAGGGTGTGTTTTCAGTAACAAGGAAGTACTGTACAGAATGAAGACCTTAAGGACCTTTTTCTTATGCATGGGTAAGTGTTCTTATCTTAAGTATGTAGATATATCGTACCTAAATTAACATAAATCATCAGCTTAAATAATAATATTATTTACTCTATCTACAATGATAGAATTATAATTTTCTTTTCAAAATAAAACAAAAATCTTGAAGTATTTAACAAAAACTTCATAATTCGAAAAAAATATAAAGTAAATTCATAATTAAATATTTTTGTTTGCCTAAATAAATTCGGAAAGAATCTAAAACAGTAGCAAGCAAGTTGTAGGTAGTAAGTAATTACTCACTTAGTATCTAACCCTACTAAGTAAGTCCTTATCTTAGTTTTTTTTACTACGCAACTTGGCAAACATGAGCTTGGAAGCGAAGTCTTTAATTATTTTGTAAAAAATTCAGTAAATTTTTTAGTTTTATTTTTTTGTTATATATATGAAATGACTTTTGCGTTTTATTTTTAAAAAAGTACAAGAAAGAAAGAAAGACTTACAAGGCTTAGAAAAATCTTACTAGTAATTTCTACTTAGTTTTCCCAAGTTCAAAACGGGCACTTAAAATTCAATCGACGTCTTGTTTAAATTTCCATAGCGTCAGAAAGAGAACTAAAGTTTTATCTACTTAGGTGTATAATGAGATGATTTATGCAGCGTCCAGTGGCACCTTCACTCACACTAGATATTTGAATGGACCACTGCACAGGCTGCATTGCCTGAGACATAAAAACAAAAATACTTAAGCATCACTTGCACCATCCGACTAACCCGGGGTTAACCGGTTAAACCTGGAGTTACCATGGTTACCAGTACAATTTGACACTGGGTTAAGCCGTTAAACCGTTATAACTAGGTTAACCCCGGGTTAGCGGGATGGTACAAGTAGCGCTAAGTATATTACAAATAATTCCTGGAAAACTAGGCAATATGTTATTGTAAAATATAGCAAAATAAACAAAAAAAATTCTTTAGAGAAAGCAACATCACTTCTACGTAAAGAAAGGATTAATAGAATTATTCCACGAACGTCTCATAAGACCAAATATACCAATTTGTCGTTAGCGAATCAATCGCATACCCTTGAAAGTCCTCTCCCAATCCACCCAACTATTGGTTAGTTTGGGAGGAGGATTTTTTTATATTAAGCCGAAATTCCAAACTAAATGCACATTCTCCTGAAATTCCTAATCCCAAACTAAGCAAAGCAACTGTTATTTCAAACTAAATACAACAATTGAATCTACTTCTATGCAGAGAATGTTATTATCAGAAAAAAATTGCTCTGCGTAAATTTCAAATTACAAACGTACATAATACTTTATTAATTTAATTGCCTCTTAGCTAAATAGGTACCCAGACCAAACGCAATAAGACCAAGTATGCCAATTTTCGTTACCGACACTCCCGTAGAATTCCTTCGCCTAACCCAACCAACGCAACTGTTATTTCTATAGAAATATGAAGTAAGTTAATGCCATTACGTGACTTAGAAAAGTTTCGTGTAATCACGTGTAATATGATTGCTCTGTGCGTTTTCCTGCCTGGGGCTTCCAGTTTTATAACTAACAACATCTTACAGACTTCATTATCCGTACTTACTGAAACCAAAGTGTCTTTTGATTTTTATTTGTTTAATTTATTTACCTCCCATGGAAAATTGACAGGAAATTTCTACTTATTAAATTTTATATCCTTTTTGTTGCACTAACTTGTTGCACGAGGCTAAAAATTTATTCCGATGTAAAACCGAACTGCATAAAAGTGGGTACTCGGGGCTGCAAGTGATGTAATTTACTTCAGCCAGATGTCGCTGCCTGTTACTACAGAGAAGTTTGTAAAGACGTCCGAAATTTCGCCGACGCATGCACTTACCCATTAGCTCAGTTGGGAGAGCGCTGGCACGGTTAGCCAGAGATCGCGGGTTCAAGTCCCGCATGGGTGGAATTTTTAGCCTCTAAGTAGGATATTAAATTTTATGAAGCTTTTTTAAATAATATCACAAAGCTGCTAAGTTCGTGTAGGAATGTCAGGGACACCAATAAATTTGTAGAAGTTATTTTGAGTATTTGTGGTTACTGAGTATGTTGATCAATTTGTAGAGTTGTAATACAAACTCTACAAATTTTTTGAGTTTTCTCTGTATAAGATTAGATTAGATTAGATCAATAATCTTTATTTCACACCATGCATTATAAAGGTACGTGAAAAATCATACATAGTTTACAACTTGCGGTCTTATCTCTAAAACCGATCTCTTCTAGACAACTTTAACATTATATAATAAGAATATTCTTTATTGTGCATAGAAATAGTGTACAATAAAGAGTATTTTACGAGTATTTTACGAGTATTTTAGTACATTTTTTACTATGATACAATTGACTTGTGACTTATTTGCGTCGTAAGAACGTTCGCGCCGATCCTGATTTCGAAAAAAAAAAAGCCTCTATGCCTTCTGCTACCTGTAAAGCCATAGAAAAAAAGCTCTAGGAGATTTAGGACTGACAATCTGGTAAACGATGTTTACATGACTGGAGTATTGTTTTATTTGATCGTGAGGGATGATAGGGTCTAAAAAGTTATGTGTAAACTCACGCCTGTTTCCCTATCCTATAAAGACTAGGTTTTGTTACTTAAAACGATTCTAGTAAATCTCTTTCATTTCATCAATATTCCTTAGTAGCCGGTTTCGGGCACTTTCGGTCCTGCCCTCCGCTAATACATCCCCTATTTAGTCGACGAATGTCCGCGTAGGCCGTGCTTTACCGGTCCTTCAGGCTCATTCAATCGATTTTTTTTGTCATTCTTTCTTTATCCTCACTTTGTTGCAACACAACAACATTCTACATTCAATATTCCTTTCTTAGTTTTGGTCGTTAGGCATTCTTTAAGAAGAGAACTTTCTCTACTCACACTTTTGATCGACGTTACATCACACATACTTCTAAAGGAACCAATTTCATTCACTCATTTCTACTTCATTATAATTCTATTTTCTTGATTGATCTTACCCAATACTTGGCTAAGTAGGTGTCTGAAGTTTTGCATGAAGTCTTTCTCCATAAATGTAGATTTGATCGTAAAATAAAAATTCGCAAGTAATCACGAGTAGAAAACTTCAACCGCCTTCAAAACCTTTCTGAAACCTACTGCAGATAGAACATACAAGCAAATCTCACCCTTACGTCCTACCGATCTTGACCATCAATAGCCTAATTCGCATTTCTACTCGGAAGCAAGTGTATTTACGCACGACTAGTCCCGCGTTGCACAATATTGTACTACCAACAACAAGCTGAAAGTACTAGAATTATAATTAAACTACAATTAGCTTGGTTTACACTGTGCAGTTGATGTCATGCGAAGTGCATTTGTGTGAACAGCTCACTTGCGAGAAGACAATTTTGTATACAAGTCGTTGATGTCAAAAATTAACCACGTACAAGTACTAACTTACCGTAAGCTCCTCAATAGCTACCTGAAAGAATCTATACATAACATTATTACACGAAAGCTGGTCAACCTTAACACCTATTCTGGATGTTGAACGGTTACATATAACCATAGATGTTATGTCATGCCATGTCGCCGGATGCGGGCGGTACAAGACCGGGAAACTTGGAAAACCACAAGGCAATTTTAAAATTTGGTATCTGTAAAATTTAGTATCTGTTTTAAATGGATTCGACAAGTACCTAATTAGAAATGGTGAAAATTGATTTTTTGTTTACAAACTTATTTTGCCAGTTATAGTGTAAAGTAGCATGGTTAAACTGTTGTTAGGATATTTAGATAACTAAGATATAGATGATAGAGATTTTTTTTATATTATTCTAGGATATTCGTGAACATCCGTAGGAGCATCCGTTTTACGGTAGGAAGATTTGGTAAATTCGATCTCGTATTACAAAACTTATCATTTGTCAAAAGTTATCAAAGTGATGGCCCTGCTTGTTGGATACTCGAAGCTCTCAATGACAATTAAACTTCTTTCATGTTGTCGTTACTAACTGGTTAGTATATTGTTTTGATTATTTGTGTGGAGAAAATAAAATGCCCAATGCCGTGTTTCATAATATACAACGTAGAAAGTGCGCTATCGAAAATAATGGATTGCTTTCGTGTTACCAAATATTCTGAGTATTGTTTTAGTTTGTATTTTCTGTACAGAAAGTAAAAATTGAACTCATACTTAGAGGCTAAAAATTCCACCCATGCTGGGACTTGAACCTGCGACCTCTAGCTAACCGTCCCAGCGCTCTCCCAACTGAGCTAATGGGCAAATTTCGAGCCTCTTTACAAACTACTCTGTATTACGTACAGGCAGCGACATCTGGCCGAAGCAATTTACATCACTTGCAGCCCCGAGTAACCCACTTTGCAGTTAGGTTTTAACATTGGAATTATATCGCTGTACCTACACGATTATATTCTTTTTGTTGCACTAACCCGTGCTGAGGGCAATTTTAAAAACTTATTTAGAGGCTAAAAGATGTCGCTGCCCGTACGTAATACAGAGAAGTTTGTAAAGAGGCCCGAAATTTCGACGATGCTTGCACTTGGCCATTAGCTCAGTTGGGAGAGCGCTGGAACGGTTAGCCTGAGGTCGCGGGTTCAAGTCCCGGCATGGGTGGATTTTTTAGCCTTTAAATAGGTTTTTGAAATTGTCCTCACCACGGATTAGTGCAACAAAACGAATATAATATTTTTTCTTGTTTAACAATTAATTGTTTTATAATTACTGTTGCTATATGTCTGTCCCTGTGGCGTTAAATAAATGCTGTGACATGGCTATAAATTAACAGAAGGTATTTGTTTTTCTTTCTTAATTTGTTCCAAGAGATTTTGCTTCTTGCCAAATTTCATGATTCTGGGTAAGCGATACGCGTCCTAGTTTTTTGTTTGCTAGTTATGTAAGATAAATAAATTGTCAAACTTAATTTATTTAATTTTTTGCTCTATTTGTTTTTGGGAAAAATGGTCTTGACTTGACTGACAGACGGACGGACCAGTAGCCAAGTGATCCTATTTATTCATAAGGGTTCCATCTTTTTCCGCGAAGCAATATTGTAGATTCCAAAGTTTTGCTCAAAGAGTAAAGTTTCTAGAGATTAAATTCTTTTATTCTTTTTATGTAGCCTATATTCGTCCCACTGCAGGGCACAGGCCTTCTTTCAGAGGGAGAGTATGGGCTTAATCACCACGCGTGCCCACGGTGGATTGGCAATTCCAAGCGCTGAGGTAAAATAAAATAGAATATAAAAACTGATCCAAAAACTGATCTGTCAGAATCCTGGCCATTAGCTCAGTTGGGAGAGCGCTGGAACGGTTAGCCTGAGGTCGCGGGTTCAAGTCCCGGCATGGGTGGAATTTTTAACCTCTAAATAGGTTTTTAAAGTTGTCCTCAGCACGGGTTAGTGCAACAAAAAGAATATAAAAATGAAACTGTTAAGCATAGGTTACTTAAAAATGGTCCGAAGAGATAGCTATTACTTGTAGTAATTATTATAGCCAAGTTTAATTAATTATACTTTATTGCACACGAAACATTAAACAAGACATTACTTAAGAAATAATTTAAATAATAGCAAGTATTTAATAGCAAGTATTTGAGATTTCTGAAATTATGTATTAAATTATAAAAAAAAATCATAGAAATATTTCTTCATACAAAATTCATTCTTAAAAACGGCCCCTGTCCTCTCAATTAGTCTGTACCAATGAAATGAGTGCAAGATGTTCTGTAGAGCAAATCACTCTGTGATTGGTTCATTCTGTGCGCCGTTATTAGTAATAATAACTTCCACACAACACAATCACTTGACCTGGTCCCAAACTAGGATACCCAGTGCTATGGTAACCAGGCAAGGACGTCACAAACATGAAAAAACACCCAGACTGAGGCCATTTGTACAAATTTTCAGCGGCCCATACGTGACGACTTGAACGTTGATTGGGCGATAGTAAATGACAGCGTAACTTATGATTGGTTTTAGAGTCTGCGCCACCACTGAAGTTCCTTGAGCTAAGACATTTTCATTCTTATGTCAGTACGCACAAGGTCTTCTCCGTGGGACATGAGTGGTGGCGCGTGCTCTATATAAAAACGTCAAACCATTGACTTCATGATGACATAACCCGTTAAAATACCCAAAAAATGCCTCGCGAGATGGCGGTCTGACGGCGGTAGGTGCATAGATATTTTGCCAGATAATATTGAAATCGCTCCGATTGGTAACACAATTGAAAAGTCACGCCCGCCTTACCACAATTGAACGTGGGCTCATTGAGAAAGACATCTATGTTTTTAACTATCACTGACAGTAGATGTTATGAATGAAATTGCCTGGTAATTTATTTTTTCCTACTTCAGATAATTTTGTGAAGTTAGAACTTGATCAACCCTTACACTTTTCTTGCGAGGTCGTCCATAACGACGCCCACATACAAGACCAATTAGATTAGTAATTTAAGGTGACGTTCAACTGGCCAATCAACACTCAATTTTCTAATTCTCTTTTACCCGGATCTTCGCTAATATTTGATTATATTTGCGAATATCCGACTTATCTGAACACGTGAAGATCGTCACGAAAAATCTTCTTAATTAACAATTGTTTAATTAAACAGGCAGACTCCTTTCACGTTATTTTTGTCCATGCGGACTATCAAATAGTGCAAAAAATAGTAGGCTGTAAATGAGTAGCAACATATTGTGTGTGTAGTGATGGTTATACTTGGGTAGAGCCACATGTTTCCTGCACGCGACGGCGAGTTCCTCGCCATAGAAGGCGACAGAAGACCCGTCGCAAAACAAAAATGCTTAGAAGGTTTTTTTAAGATTGTACCCTACCGTTATGTCGGCGTGATGTCTATGCCAAATTCAAATGTTGCAATTTCTGTCTGTTATTTTATAATGAGCCGTTTTCAGCACAAATTTACAAAGCACTTCATAGATGGCGCTTATAGGCGTGCACATACAAGAACAGGGACACGTCTGTCAAATTTTGCTTAGCGCAGATTAATTTTGACAGCCGTATTCCGGTTCTTCTATGGCCACGCCTGTAAGCGCCATCTATAAATTGCTTTGTGAATTTGTACTGAAGACGGCTTATTGTCAGAACGAATTCTAATATACGCAATGAGATTTGACATAAACTTTAATTTTCGCGATTTACCTTATTCAAGGACTTGGTCTTAAAAGAAATAATTCGCGAATTCGCTCCTTATCTGCGTGAAAACAAGAGTAAGGACTCTTTTTTTTTCATGCAAGGACTGTCATAGACCGCAGCCTTCTGTTCCATAATACCCATTTGGTTCCGATCGCAATTTCTAGCAAACTCATTGATATCGTGAGTAAGTTAGATAACGAAAAGAAATTTGTTATTGTAATTAAATGTTTGTAATGCAATTTGACGGCTGAGTTATTTAGGAAACGGCTAGTTTGATTTGGTCTGTAGTTACTAGAAACAAGCTAATTATTACAATCGTTACTCATTATAAGTAACATCGATAATGTTAGATAAGCTAATCATATTTTAAAAACCTATTTAGAGGCTAAAAATACCACCCATGCCGGGACTTGAACTCGTGACCTCTGGCTAACCGTGCCAGCGTTCTCCCAACTGAGCTAATGGGAAATTTCGAAATTTCGTCGATGCCTGCACTTGCTCATTAGCTCAGTTGGGAGAGCGCTGGCACGGTTAGCCAGAGGTCGCGGGTTCAAGTCCCGGCATGGGTGGAATTTTTAGACTCTAAATAGGTTTTTAAAATTGTCCTCAGCACGGGTTAGTGCAACAACAAAAATATAACTGTATTTACCATCTCTACACTGTGCTGTATTCTTTTATTTATGTAAAAGACAAGACCTTGTTATTGGAATAATTAGACAGATTTTTTTCTGAGAGGCAATCAGAGTAAATTTTATGCTCTCAACCTCAAGCGGTCAGCCTCGCTGATGTGTTGTAATTGGGACAATAACAACAGTATCCTGAAGACTCCATTGAAAAAATACGGCATCCCGATTCTGCATCACTGGGCCAAAATACTTGTTTTCAGCCAGTGTTATAGATTCGTGTCTGCCGCCAAAATATTTTTTTTTAGTTATCATAAGCAGCCTATCATACGTCCCACTCCACTGGTGGATGGTATATAGGCTGCTTATGATGCCCTGCGGCACAGATCTTCTCTCAGAGAGGATTGGCGATTTCAAGCGCTGAGGTATGTGAATAGCTCAGATACTCAGGTTTCCTCACGATGTTTTCCTTCACCGTTAGCGAGGGGTATTGCTATTATAACTTCACAATTGTACATAACTTAGAAAACTAAGTCATAGGTACATGCCCGCACCGGGAATCGAACCTGGGTCTCTCGCTTCCGAGTCCAAAGTTCTACCCACTAGGCTACCACCGCTCAGCTTTAGTTATACCTACCATGAATACTACCAGTTCACCTATTTAGCTATACCTACCATGAATACTACCAGTTCACCACAAACTTTGATAATACTATCTTTGGGCCTGAGTTTTCAATAAACGAGTTAAATTATTATTATAAAGTGCTCTCCCCGTATTCCTCTAACACCATCTTTCATCTACAGCCGTCACCATCGCGCTCGCTTCACCAGCGCCCGTGCCAGAGCCCGCCCGGGACTCCCAGCCCTCTTCAGAATACGACTACGAATACGAGGGCTCCCAAGCCCAGGATCCTCAAGAAGCCGCAAGCCACTACGACGCCTACATCCAAGATGTCCAGTCCGCAGCCACTGCCAAGAAAGGTTTCAGTCGAGGCTCCGGGCTGAGGACCATCGCTGTGGGCTCGGCCAATCAAGCTAAGACAGCGCTGGGGAATCAGGACGCCGCTGGACACCAGGCCGCGTATGTGGCGAAGAACACGCTGGCTCAGTCAGCGGCGCAGGCTAGCGCCACGGCGCAGGCGGCGTTGGCTGGCAAGCAGGTGCGTGAGGACTACCTACCTCTTTTGATAGGAGCTTGGATCACACTAGTTTGCTGGCCTTGGTCAGATAAACTTGTGAATTGGTAGCTACTCGCTTACGTTTGAGGGTTTACAAGTCACGGAGAAAGATAGCATACTTTTTAGGCAGGCCTGGATCCACTTATGGATGCGGCGAGATGGAAGGATTCAAAGACTGGGACATTGATACAAATTTAACGACTCTAATCGTGAGTGTTTATTAGATAAAGTTAGTTCTCAATTCCCGACGCTTGGGCAACATTGCAGTCGTCGTGGTGACAGGTAGACTGAAGTGGCGAGTACTAAACAGTCAATTATTGTAATGATGGTAGGGTATGAATTTTCTTGAGAAAAACAAATCTCTAATTCTTAAAAACAAAAAAATCTTGGAACAGAACTGATGAACGTTAGCATGACGGAGAAGAGAGCCGTTTCCAACAGAGGGTATGCTTTACCCATAGACTGATGTCTAAGACTTTTTACTTCTTAATCTTTTAAGGAATAGATTGTGTCTTTGGTATTTTCTTAGCAAAGTGACTTTTATCCTGCAGCTAAAATAAGAAAACAGAAAGCAAGCTAGATATCATCGATTAATTATATTATAGCTGGGCCTGCGACCACGTTCACCTGGAATTCGGAATAAAAAGTAGCTCATGTCATGCCTTTGAGCTTGCTCTATCCAAAATTGTGAAACCGACAAACCGAAAAACATAATTTTGCATTTGTATATAACAAGGGATTAACTCTTAAATAGCTCAGTGGATAGACCCGTTGCTTCATATCTGTGAATTTGCAATAGCAGTACCGCACTGACACTCGTCAATTGTGAACGAAAACGTCATGTGAAAACCTGAGTATCTGAGGAGTTTACATAGCTTAGTGCATCAAAAGGCCAATCCACGGTGAGGACGGAAGGCGATCCATTGTCTGAGATAAGGCGCCTTGCAATAGGACGCATATAGGCTGCTTATGCTATATTTAAATAGTGGAACAAGTGTCTCACCGCTGCCGTCCGCAGGTGATCCTGTCCGGGCTGGAGCAGCAGGTGCGCGACGCAAAGGTCGGGCTCCAGGGCGAGGAGATGCAGCTGCAGCAAGCGAAGCGGGCAGCGCAGTCGGCTGCTCAAGCGGCCCAGCAGGCCATGCACCAGGTATGACGGGGATTACTGCTGAAAATTTTCTTGGCCCACCAGGTTACGCATAAGGCTGAAATAGTATATAGGTATGCAGCTGTGAATATACAAGGAAGTGAGCGAAGATATGGTAGGAGTCAAGGGTTGGCAACAGAAATCTTATGACGAGACTGAAGATATGATGTGAACAATGCCGAAGAATGGATGGGGCAGAAGGCAAGACCAACGTGCCGAGTGAGAGATCTAACGGATGTCAATAAGGTTGGGGCGAAATAAAGATACAAAATCATGCGAATCTAGTAGCAAGTGCAAAAGAAGGTCGGGCTACAGGGCGTGGGATGCAGCTGTAATAGAATATGTGGTCCGCGCAGTTGGCTGCTCAAGCCGCATACTCAACGGGCCTTGCACGGGGTATGACTGAGACTCTCGTAGGGGAACAATCAAACAAGTTTGGTGGGGTATACAACCGAGAATATACCTACTTGGGGGATCAAGCCTTGCGG
Source organism: Yponomeuta evonymella (assembly GCA_963969515.1). Lineage (NCBI taxonomy): Eukaryota > Metazoa > Arthropoda > Insecta > Lepidoptera > Yponomeutidae > Yponomeuta > Yponomeuta evonymella. The sequence continues at coordinate 17,826,787 of OZ018359.1, read as the reverse complement.
GTATTTGGGAACTCCCTTATGCAGTTGGGAACAAACTAGTATATGATGAACAATGTGATGGGAGTATAAGTGTGAGAATATTCGGAACACGGGTACTCTTGTATACTGCTTGGAATACCAGGATGTGACTAAAATAATAGTATGATAGGAATAGGCAGCCGGGAACTTCCTAGGATATGATTGACATGATGGTAGGATGGTAGGGCCTCATAAGAAAGCTCAAGGTCACGCAACGAGCTATGGAAAGGGCTATGCTCGGAAATTCTCTACGAGATCGAATCAGAAATGATGAGGTCCGTAGACGAACGAAAGTCGTGGACATAGCCCAGCGGATTAGTAAGTTGAAGTGGCAGAGGGCGGGGCATATAGCACGCAGAACTGATGGCCGATGGGGCCGAAAAGTTCTCGAATGGAGACCACATATCGGCAAGCGCAGCGTAAGACAACCAGCTACAATATGGACAGGTGACCTCATCCAAGTAGCAGGAAGACGCTGGATGCAAGCCGCTTCCAACCGGTCTTTTTGAAAATCCATGAAGGAGGCCTATGTCCAGCAGTGGACTTCCTGTGGCTGAATGATGATGATGATGATAGTGGTAGGAGGATACAAACGGATATATGTCGGATAGTATAATGGAAATATACTCAAGACTGAGAACATTCCGGGATGCATACCATGGCATAATATGAATCTAGAGCGGAGTCTGGTAGAAATTGCTTGCGCTATATCTAGCCGCATATTGAATTCTGACGCAACGCGCCTTTTTGCTACCGACTACCGATCGCCGCTTACAATCGATCGGTAGCCCGCCCTTATCATGTCAAAGAAAAATACGTTCAAAATTAGGCGATGTTTGGCGGTGCGTAGGTCAAAGCTAGCAAACTTTTCGTCTCTTATTTAATCCAACTTTACCTTGTGGTTACATAAAGCTTAGAAGGCTTGTAAGAAGTAATTCTTGAAAAAATTGGGAGTGTTCAGACATTGGACAATTCGGAAAAACATGCTGCGCGGAAGATAAACTGTGATCTGTTTGTTACCTACAATATGTAATGATTGGGCTGCTTACAAAAAGTGATATTATAATAAGTCCGGTATAGTGTTACTAACTTGACGATCGCGATCCTCTATGACTGGGATATGACTGGGATGAGTGAAGTTTTTAGAGTGTTCTCCATCTGGCTCAGTCAGTTTTGTGCTCAAGTGGAGTTAAGATGTGGCGCCGGATTAAGAATAGCGTCACTCCATTAAATTTTCTTTCGTGGATGTCGTAGAAGGCGACTAAGGAAATCAATTACCAGGAGACGGGTAGCAGCGTCTTCCTGAGATTCCAACCGCATACTGCGATCGAAAACCCGCCTGCCAAGCGTGGCGATTATGGCAAAACCCCTCATGATTATGAAAACCACGAAGGAGGCTTATGTCCTACAGTGGGCGTCAAATGGCTGATGATGATGATAGTGATAACTTAAATTCTATTTCAGCTAGTTGTCTAAGGGAATAGGACATACTACCTATTTCCGTCGAGCCTAACACTGGATGTCTTTCCTATTTATGATGTCCTTGTCTGGTTACCATATCAAAATGGTATCCTAGATTTTGATCAGGACCACTTGATTGGTTATTAAGTCTCTGTTTTTAAATAAACTTAAGTAAGTAACGGTTATGTAACCGGAACTTGGCCTTGATTAAGGAAAACTGAAGGCAAGAAGGGACTACTAACGGTCCAAACTGATTACCATCCGTCACAGTTTGATCAGAGATTTACCAATACGTTACAAGGTCAGGCGTCCGAGAAAAAAATGTCATTGCAATCTGAAATTCACATCTTACTGAAGGTTCCTTGGTGCATTTACGTAAAAAGTAAAGAACAAGAAATGTAGAATAAATATAACGAAACCAGCTACTGAATAGTAGGTACCTTATTTGCACGATAGGAACGCGAGTATCGCACGAAATGTATGCAGCTGCACAATAGACAACGACCGGTGAGACACAGTTAAAAAAAAAAACTAGTTTAAAAAAAGCCAATAGGTATGTTGCGTAAACGCAACAGAGTTTAAATTAGATAAAACAGACAAAACAACCGCTGTAGGCGTCAGGCAAAAGTGGCTGCAGTTTACGTAAACCTGATATGGTCCACTTGGTCCAAAAGTGAGATGATTTTATTTTAATACAACGTTTGTGCGGTGTTGATGGATTCTATCGGCCATTTTTGTTCAATAAAAGGTTCAGTTAAATATCACGCTTTCGTGACTTTAGTATTTCCGTCAGACACTTAACTTCCTCTTTTACCCGACTGCGAAAGCAAAATAAGGTTATGTTTTTATGTGTGTATGGTGTTTATAGGTCGACTACCATTCTGGAACGAAAATAAAAATAAAGAGCGTTTTTTTGTTCTTCCGGAAACAATTGGTTACATTTTGATTTTGCACGCATAATAAATTTAAATAAGAAATATTGTTTACTTTTTCATTATAATAAAATCAATCAAATGTATCAATTCGATAAAAACAAAACGTTTAATTTATGCTAGGAGAACCCCTCGTAGGGTGAAGGCGCCTTTCAAGTACATCCACCTATCCGATTTGTACTATGTCATCACATTCGGGCCGCGTTTCATAAATCTACAATTCATAGTTTATTATGACAATTTGATGTGCATTGCGTAGCCGATAACTAATTAGCCTTCCTAACTTTTTAATCTGTGTAAATTAACTTCGCAATGTACATCGAATTGTCATAGATACCCATGAATAGTAGTTCTATGAACTAGGCCTCAATCCAATTCAGTTCTTGCTATGTTATGAGACTAACGTTTCAGGCCGTTCTTTATGGCCTTGTCCATCTTCCGGGCCTGCCACTCTGTTACGGACTTGGCCTAGCGTGACGATGTCATTCTGGGCACATGACCGGTTCATTTCCATTTCACATTTTGGGCATGCCCTACTGTAATGCGTCTTTTATCTTAGTCCTCTTACGGATTTCACGGCTTCTCTTTTAGGGTTCCGTACCTCAAAAGGAAAAACAGAACCCTTATAGGATCACTTTGTTGTCCGTCCGTCCATCCGTCCGTCTGTCAGTCAAGACACTTTATCTCGGGAACTTGTGGAGGTATCGAATTGAAATTAAAACCTTACACTCAGGTCTACAGGCCTTTGAAGCTGTGAAAAAATTAAACTTCTAAGTTAAGGTAAAAAAAAGATACGGTCGTTTATGCCGCAAAAAACGTATATTTCGACACTCAACGGAATCAAAATTGGTAGGGTACTTTTCGAACTATGAAATTTGACAAGTAATATCGTCTTATACTACATATACCTGTTTTATTTTTGGGATACTACTTAATGAATGTTGATATAGTGTAAATGGTTTGACAGGATCGTGGCAAGTGATAAACCCTGGTACCTGCCTACTCCTCCGGCATACAGGCGTGACTTTATATAGGTATAATGTGTATGAACGTTCCATTGATTTACGACGCAGAGTTCTTTTTGCGTTTTGTTCTGAAAGAGTCCATGTTAGCGCGATCGTATTGTATTGTAGGGAGCAAGCATGTGTGTGTGTTATTGTCAGCTTTTATTGAAGGTTACTTTTCAGAATATTTTTTACTACTCAAAATTACTCCAAGTTATTCTTATTCGACGTACTATCTCTTCCTCAGCTAGGAATATCGATTACTTTATGTTTATAAAAGAAATAAGTTTGCAAAGATAACTATATTTACGCACATCCTCAACTGAGTATTGCACATCTATTCAATATATACGACCATAGAAGAGGGGATTCACAAGTAGCACGCTTATACATAACGGCTACAAAGCGTGACGTTCAAACATTTGGTTTCGGTCTAATTATACATGATCTTATTTACTTCAATCAATGAATCAGCCCGTACTTGTCCACTACTTAATGAAGTAGTGCTGTGGTAGCCTAGTGGCTAGAACATCGGACTCGGAGGCGAGAGACCCAGGTTCGATTCCCAGTGCGGGCATGTACCTATGACTTTGTTTTCTAAGTTATGTACATTTGTGAAGTTATAGTAGCAACAGCACTCGCTAACTGTGAAGGAAAACATAGTGAGGAATCCTGAGTGTCTGAGCTATTCACATACCTCAGCGCTTGAAATCGCCAATCCGCGGTGGGCACACGTGGTGATTAAGCCCACACTCTGAGAGAAGGCCCGTGCTCTATAGTGGGACGTATATAGGCTGCTTATTATGAGGCACGCCACTTCTTTCTATCCTCGGCCATGCTTATTCTAACCGCTGCGCCAGCAATCTGCCTCAAATCGTCGGTCCAGCAAGCTGTATTTACTTACATTCTAATAATTTGTTTTCCACACTCAATTAAACCTAATACAATACTAATCACTTCACAAATAAAACTTCGCAGTAGTTGCGAAAATGAATCGATTGTACGCGCCAGTTTCAGCTCCGACCGAGTTTTTAACTTGCGAAAATTATACCTACAGATTGTCGAGAAAGGCGTGTAGCTCGCAATAAATTGACAAACAGATTGATGTAATGTTTGGTTAGATTCGAGCGTGAAAATAATCAATTTGGCGGGTGGCCTTGGAGCAAAATGTAGCATAAGGTTGCAGTTAGCGGTGGTAGGTGCCTACTTTATAGAAAGTTTTTAATCAGCGCCTTTGGACGGCAGATTTTGTTTTGAGACTCCAGGGTATAGGTCATAATAATGCGATTAGACCCGTTAAATGTATAATGAACAAAAAACGCTGCATAAATCATCTGCAAGACTGCAACACATGTAAAGGCCATCGATGGTGATGATGACGTATGATGGGTATAGCGATTCATTGAAAAAAACTACCCATAGTACGTTATTAAGCATAATAAACTTTACGTTTTAGTTGCACGGATGTAAATGTTGATTTGTCCTTAACCGTAATCAGGAACAGACGATGACAATAATTGACTTCGTAAAGAATACGTAACGTACTCGTACCAATGAACAGACTTATCTAGGTACACTACACACAAATAAATAAATAAAATAAATAACTTCCACACAATACAATCACTCGACCTGGTCCCAAACTAATATACCCTGTGCTATGGTTACCAGGCATGGACGTTACAAACATTAAGTTACACCTAGACTGAGGCCATTTGTCCCCCAGTGGGAATCAAACCCACGACCTCTGTTTTGGTAGCTAAGCGCCTTAAAGGCTTGTCAAAATTTATTTTTCTAAAATTAAAATTAAAATTAATTATATACATCAGTTGCGCTCTAATTACTACCTGCAGACACTTTATATACTGCACTTCGCTCACGTATAGGTACAGATAATACTAATAGAACGCCCATACCATTTTGTGGTGGGGATGTATTGTAAAACATATCCGAAATCGATGTGAGTGCATGTAGGCACTGACTGAAAATCAGCGCTGAGGGATCACTTCCTCAGCACAATGCTGAGTCAGCTGCCTTTTGTGGCAACTTAGATACACCACAGGCTACATCTATGGTCCTGTTTTATTTATTCGTTTTGTCTGTTGTGTATTTAGTTTTCTTTCTGTTGTTGTGCATATTATGTTACTTATCTGCTTATTTTGTTTCTGTGATGTATCTTGTTGGTATAATAAATGTCTTTCTTCTTCCTCTTCTTCAACGACTACTTAATATTGATGAAGCGAAAGAGCGCTGTCGACCGTCCCACGTAAGTCCTCCACTGTATGGAGTTGTCTGATTTAGCCTACTTCGAACCGTGAAATACATACATATTTTGACACTTTGGAGACGTCTAACCCGACTATGCTTAACCTGAGGCTTAACCCGATAGAGTGGAAAGTTACGTAATACGAGGGCTGCCTCTGCGTACCCCCCTGGGATACAGGCGTGAGTTAATATAATGTTATGACGACCTATGCCTACGTCATCATATCCTATATGTAGACTTATCTCGGGCAAAAATGCAGCTGACAGCAGGTCAACATTTACTTTTTCATTGCAAAATCATCCGTAACGTCACTAAGTAGAGTACATGTATGTAAAGATCAATGAGCGACCGACTGCACGTACATTTTATACAATCAAAAGTATGTGGATGGTCCATGAATATTCTTTGTAAAATCACGATCAAAGGCAGTTTTCCCACAAATTTTGATTTGTATCCAGTGAAAGATACCTAAATTTTATTTGTAAATCTTATCATTCTAATACAGTACCTTGCTATGAGTAGCCTTTCTGTTGCTTTTCTTTTCTAAACCTTACGGTATTGTTATAACCATGTATTTTCTATCGAGCTTTGGCCATGACCGTTGCAAGATAGGTAGGTACTATTATCACGTAACCAATATTATAATCTCGGTACATTTCACTTACCTATTGAGAAAACATTGTATTTGTCAATGTTTCATGCTTAGGTGGTCTTGCATCACCTCTTTTATATTTTTAACTTAAGTAGGTATTTCAATTTAATTTTGAATTAACAATTTTAGTTAAATACTATATACTTAATGTTAAGCCACATTCAAATAGGGGACTTAGTTCATAGAAACGTTTCAAACAAAAGACAACTACAGAATTATCCTCAAATTAATAAAGACTATGTTCCTTAATCTGAGGAATTTTCAAATTTAATTTTTGGCAGCAAAAAGTATCGATAACCTCTCCAGCATATTTCTGTTCTTCCTTTTTGCACATTCTGATATTGTAGGACTAGCCCTCGGAAGAAGTTTACACTCATATGGATGTTTTATCTGAAGTAAATAAATAATAATAATAATAATAATAATAATAATAATAATAATAATAAGGCCTGCATCTCTGGTCTATGTGGAAAAATACCAGCGCAAAAAACGAAACATCTTTATCTCAGCTATCTCTGCTCCATCCCCAGCTCATCTATGAATCTTCTTCATATCTAGTCCGTCTCTACCATATCTGTTATCCACGTCGTCTAGATAAAATTATAGATAGAGAACACATCTCTACCTAATATCCACACATCTATAGCCCGCCTCTACCATTTTTGTCATCCACATCGCCTACTCTACCTCCACCTCACATCCACAAACCCATCTCTAGCCCGTCTCTACCCCATCTCTACCTTATCTCAACCCCCATGTCTTACCCCAGGTGAACGTGATCCAAGCAGCCCTCAACGCGGCGCAAGCGACCTCTGAGAACGCCAACGAGGCAGCGTCCCAAGCGGCGGGAGAGCTGGGTGCCCAAACTGCCATGGTTGGCGCGGCCCGGCAAAGACTGCATTCGTTGCAGGAGCAACTGCATGGAGTCAGGCTCGACTTTGAGGCTACGCAAGCTGCGGCTAGAAAGGCACAGGTAAGTTCTTTGAGGAAATTTGAGGCTAAAATGGTTAGCAGGCACACAGAGAACCAAAATACGCAGATCCAGGTGAAAGAAGCTAGCTAAGGACTAGGTTCTCAGATAACGATGGCGCTGCAGTCTGTTGAATACAGATTATAGAGAAAGGCCTGAAGTATTGGCAATCAGAGCACAAAAGGAACTGGCGCTACAAGCTTGAGATATTGCAGACTGCTTTGGTGAGTGAAAGGAGCTATGACGTTGCAGCCGAGAATACCAACGAGGCAGTGTTTCAAGCCGTAGGAGAGCTGGATAAGACTGATAATTATGGTAGGCGCTCAAAAGACTAGCTGCGTTGCAGGAGCAAGTCGGGCTTGACTTTGAAGCCACGCAAGTTAAGAAAGCTCAAGACTAGGAGCACGGAGAATCAGCGAGCGTTACTCTGCAATTATGCATATTTCAGGTATTATATACATATAAGTTTATCGCAGTAAATTTAAACTTTAAGGCTTAGGAGATGTTTCTAGGTGCTCAGCGCTGCAAAGAGCGTCATGTATTCTAAATTACTTTGAAATTTACTAAGAAAAAACATTACTTTTAGTTTTATTTCAAAACCACTCTCATTGATACCTTTCTTTCGAACAGGAATACAGGGAGGCTGCGCGTGTGTATGTGTGGGAAGACATAAAAATATCACTGTTCTATTGATGGGCGTGTGACGCACAAATAAGTCTCTCAAGATCCCTCTTCTTTCTTACATCTTTTAGGTATCTACCTACTCTATTTTTGTCCTTAAAGTGCATATCCCCACTACTCTTAATTGTTCACACTGCATTATTGTTCTGATGCCCATAGCACGAAGTTTGATGAAGGGAAACTGCTTGTATTGCAATATTTCTCAATGGGAACGTATTTAAAAAAAATCTTACCTGACCTCACCCCCTAATATGCTGATGTTTTGTCTGCGCTTTTCCTAGAAAGATTTCGTTTTAATCTCTTGTGCAGGGTTAGACAAAAGCTGAGTGTACACGTGTACCCTTTGTAGTTCAAAGTCTGAATTCATTTTTGAAAGCAACACAAGCAGCCTACAAAAGTTTCGCTGCAAGACTCAGCTGCCTTTCATAGAGAGAGTATAGGCTCTCAGGTGGGCACGCAAGTCACGCCGATTTGCGGTTACAAGCGCCGGGGTATGTGAACACCTCAGACACTCAGGTCTCCCAGCGATGTTTTCACCGTTTTCACATCCTCCTACAGGATCACGAGGACTAGCAAGTCTCCGGCTCGGAGCCGGTTTTTGAACGCAGAGGCTAGTAAATAGCACCTAAACTGAAATCGAATGTATTTCCTCAACCAGGCGGCAGCGCAGCAGGCTCAGGCGAACGCAGCGGCAGCGGCGGCCGCGGCGGCGGCGGCCGGGCTCGGGAAGCACCACGACTCTGACCACGAAGGTACTAACTACGAGGAGCAAAGAGCCCCCTCCAACGGCAAAAGTTACGACCAATACTACGCGCCGTCCAATAACAAGGAAGAGCAGTACACGGCGCCAAGCAAAACGGTCGAATACAAGAAGGTGGTGCCGAAGAAGGGGGAGAAACCGATCCCGGTACCCGTTGAGGACTATTACAGCCTTGCGCCGCAGTTCCGTCAGTAAGGTGGTCGGATGACGTGGCCAATAGCGTATCTAGGGCCTAGCTCCTGAAAAGCGATGGGCCGCTGAATCATATCAGTCCGAACCTCGACGCATAATTATATGCAGTAACCTAACATCCTGGGGTGGGTAATGAAAAAATCTTGGGTGGCCACGCCCCACCTAGCTCCCTCCCTTACCTATGTACCACAAAAATGTGCAATTCCTGAAACACCCCATTTTAGAACTTGTGTTCCACAACATTTGTTAATCATTTTAATACATTCCCGCTTTGCGCGCTATACGAATGTCACAACCCCCGTTAAATAATTATCCTCCATAGAATCTCTTCTTTTTACCTAACATATTACATAGTTTTAAGCATTAACTACAAAACAACGTCACTGAAAAAAAACCGTCAAACCATAAAATATAACCAAACAAATGTAAACATTTCAAAAGCTGTATAACAAAAGTTTAATGACAAACCCTAATTGACATGTTTCAGTAATTGCGCTTTTTTATACGCCAATGAACGTGATTCTGGGATTCCTTTTCGGATGCTAGGTTAACCTGCTTATAAGTAGCATGTTTTCAGTGACATACGTAGCAGCACCAGGTTTTCAAACGTCCTCAAAGTCACATACGTACATACATATTATAGACAGAGACCAGAGTTTAATTCGAAACCAATATCAAGAAATATTCTCTCGCTGAGAGAAGGCCGGTTCCCTGTAGTGGGACGTGTATAGGCTACATTCTTTCTTTGTGTATCTTAAAGTGGATAGTCTTCTCAGGCTTTCCCAAAGAAGTAAAAGGTCGAGATCAGGGCGTGCACCTTTTTTTGAAGGATCTACCGTTGTCCGCATCTACGGACAGATCAATAGGTGGCTTCCAGGCAGTGGTTTTCACTGAGGGCCACAGTTGGTCTTCAATCGGTGGTGGCCGTGGAGTCGATCAGGCTTCGGGGGACACGCTTGGCGAGCCTTTTTAGCAACGCTACCATTAAAATTGATAGGGTCACTGAAAACAAGCGACTTGACGATGTCCAATATATACTTTTCGTATGGAGCAGTGAACGATAAAAGCAAATGAAGTGCGTTGAGTATGTGTGAATGCAGATTTTTTTTGGCCTTCCCTAGCTGCTAGTACGGTTGGTCCTGTTTTCCGAGTTTTGCTAGTTTCTAGCTACAAAAGAAATTCTTTAATCATTGTATGATAAAGTACCTACGTAAGGTATAGCTTGCTAATAATAATACTTTCTTGATTAAGTGTACTTGTAAATATTTTTAAATACTAACTGTTTGTATGTGAGCAGTAGCTTTGTGATATTTTTTTTTACTTATATTCTGAATGTTTTGTTTTTACTTTTTTAACGAACATATTAATTTATTGATCGAAAAGTTCAAACGAATGTAAGTGACGACCATTTCTGATATTGGCCTTTGTCAACTTAAACAAAGTTGAATTCGAACAGGTATGTCGGCAGAAGTCAGTGATTAATAAATAGATCTAGTTTCGATAGATAATTAGAACATTGTAGATGGTTTCAGAATATGCCACTAACATAAAAATTAAGTGCGATGTCTGTTTTTAAAAGCCATGTGAGTTGTTTTGTTACTTTTTTTTTTATAAAAATAAACAAAATGTTTTGTAAGTTGTTTATTATTTTGCGATTATTTTCTCTGACTTTCTTCTCGACTTGACTCTACTTTTCACTACTTGACCTGACTTGACATCTCACTTAGTTCTAACTATGACTTACTAATTTAAATACTCAGGACTGACTTCACCAACTGAGTTCGGGGTCTCATTTACCTAATTATTATTCATGGTTTACTGTGACAATTCGATGTAGATTAAATTAGATGAGAACACCTTACTGTACACACCAGAAAACAAGATGCATCAAAAGGCTTACATATCTAAGTTTTGCCGTATACAAAATGGCGGTCTTATCACCAAAAGCAATCTCTTCCAGATAACACTACCTACGTCGCATATCCGATTAACCCACAAATGAATGAGTAGGAAGACTAAATTGTGGTAATCGGCTACGCAATGTGAATCGAACTGTCACAGTAAGTTACTTTTATGAAACGCGACCCCGACTTTACAGGATACTGGTTACTAATCCTCCTACTCTGGAGTAAAGCTCACTATCATGTTTTTGGTGAAATTGGCCTTGACCTGACTAATCCTGGACTAACCCTTAATTTATGGACTGCATCTACATCATAACTTCGAGCTGCAAACTATCTTCTGAGAAAATGTAGAAAGGTAGGTACCTACGACTATAAGGTAGGTGAATGAAATTGGATGGAGAACTTCCACTAAAAAATGTTTTAATAAAATAGGAGGAGACACGTTAAAAGATAAATAAACGTGATATTTTTTTTCTCTGCGACTATACTTTTTATAATATAACCAGTCGAAAAGTCAATATTATAGTCACGTGGTACTAAAACGCGCCGTACACATCGACCTTACACTATGAAGTCACTCCCTAACGTAACGCCTTTATGGCCAGTTTCTGAATTGGGAATTTCGCTAAGTAAATGGTTAACGGTAGTGCTGTCTCTTCGAATTTCTCAGAAAAAAGCGTGACAGAACGTTACTTAAGTATTTACTTAGTAAATTTCACAATTCAGAAATCGGCCCTTAATGTATGAAGCGTTTGTCAATATTTGAGTTATCTTGTAAATTTATGTTTTTATGCATGTAAACCCTTGTAAGAAAACGTTCAGAATTTGACGACAAAACGAAATCTAATAAGTCTTATGTTATATTTTTCGCATATTTTGTGACCCCGAAAACCCCGAAAAAAACCCCGACCCTGATTTCTATGGTATAAAAGCAATGTCACTCCAATCTAAGTTAGACGCAAGTTCCCCATTATTAAATTTCTGACTGAAACAGTCTGAATGTCGTCTTTTTGTCAAAGCCGACATTAGCCCAGATTTAGTATATAAAATGTGGTAATAATCAGAGACGGAGTACAAAATTACTGACGGATAATTCGCTCGTTAGGTACACTAGCGCTGGTCAAGCTGGATGGAGTTTCATACAACTACAATTCGTACACTGTGCAGCAGAGTCTACTTGTTTATCTGTGGGTTAATCGACTATGCAATGCACATCGAATTGTCATAGTAAACCATTAATTGTCGTCCTATGAAACAGGCCCGTGGTCACGCTTGACCACCTATATTTGATTTGTACAAATGGCCTCAGGATGTGTGTAGTCCCAAGTTTGTGAAGTCCTTGTCTGGTTACCATAGCACTAGGGTATCCTAGTTTGGGACTAGGACCCTATTTCACAAAACTACAACTCATGGTTTACTATCACAATTTAACAATTACTTAAACTACAATTCATGGTTTACTATGACGATTGGATGTACTATCGACAGCGTATCATACTTTACAACCATGCACTCTACTCCATTGCGTTACGGGCGACTATGCATTTAAAATGAAAAGATTGATCTGCGGTCGACCGTATATTGCATAGGCGATTAACGCACAGATTAACAAGTAGGATGAGTCGGCTACGCAATGAAAATCGAATTGAAAAAATAAACTATCTATCAATTGTAGTTTTATGAAACGCAGCAAAGGTCAAGTGATTGTTTTATGGGGAAGTTCATCATCATCATCATCATTCAGCCACAAGAAGTCCACTGCTGGACATAGGCCTCCTCCACGGATTTCCAAAAAGACCGGTTGGAAGTGGCTTGCATCCAGCGCCTTCTTGCCACTTGGATGAGGTCTGCTGTCCATCTTGTGGATCATGTAGTCAATCATCACCATCTTGCGCTTGCCGATGTGTGGTCTCCATTCGAGAACTTTTCGGCTCCATCGGCCATCAGTTCTGCGTGCTATGCCACTTCAACTTACTAATCCGCTGGGCTACGTCGACGACTTTCGTTCGTCTAGGTACGGATCTCATCATTTCTGATTCGATCTCGTAGAGAAAATCGAGCATGGCCCTTTCCAACGTGGAAGTTATTTATTTATTGCTTATTTATTACCCTTTAAATTCATACTTTACAAACATGCGATTTGTTAGGGTTCCGTAGTCGATAAAGTTTAGGGTTCCGTTTAGGGAATATTAAGCTTTAAAGAGCAAATTGTTGTCCAGCGCAAAATCTTGCCCTTTGCTAATACATTCGCTGTTTGGTCGATGTACCTATAAAATATAAAATTAAAATTTAAACTGTTTATTTAAAAAAATAGAGAAATATATTATTAGTAGGTATGTCCGCCTGGGTCGGCTCATACTAGTCCTTCCACCCACATTCGCCCGATATGATGTTTGTTTCGTCAATCTTTATAGTATACAAGTCGGCAATGAAAATAGAGTTGGGTGACGAACTGCCTCACAACGTGGGAAGTATATTTCGTTTCTTTATGCTGAAGGATTCCTCACGTTTTCATTTTCAATTCATTGATAATTGAGATAGCAAAAATCCGGAATTCGTCAGGGTTTGGCAGGTACCTACCTACAGTCGACAGCATATAAAGTCGCTCGTAACGTAACGGAGTAGAGTGCATGGATATGCTGTCGACTAGGTATACACATAATAAAGGCAGAGCTGCAGAGAGGGTGTAGGTAACTCCCAATCTTATTTACAGAACCAGCGCCTGCGCCGGCGCCGGCTCCAAAAAAGAAAGCACAGCTTCGCGAAGAAGAAGAAGAAGAAGAGGAAGAAGATTCGGAGGAGAAATGATTAAACAATTATATTAATAAAAAAAATAATGCCATTTTCTGTATTTCTGATTTTATGAACATACTAGCTGTGCCCGCGACTCCGTTCGCGTACATTTCGATTTTTACGAAGCATTTGTATGGGGGCCACGTCTTATCATAACTGGAGCTAGAATTTAAATAGCCTATCCTGTGTCCCAGATGTCTATATGTTTTTATACAAAATTTCATCAAATTCGGATAATTGGTTTAAGAGTTATGGAGGAACATACATACATACACACATACAGAAAAAAATTCTAAAAATCGTGAAATTAGTTTCAGTATCATATATTGATATATATAATAGGGGTTAAAGTATGAAATTGCCGTTTTATTGCAATAGGTTCTTTGAATTGACATAGAATCTTCATGGTTTGAGGTTTTCGAATGAAACTTTTTTCAAATGGTTTCTATGATGTTCTTTTTTTAAAAAATGTGAAACATTTGAATATCGACTTTCAATTGTTTTTGTTATTCAATTTAGACAAGAAAGATGGATACTGCGAAAATTCGAGTGATTTTTGAATACGAGTTCCGACGCGGAACAAACGCGGCAGAAACAGCCCGCAATATCAATGCTGCGTTTGGAGAGAGGTCTACTAATGAACGCACCGTGCGATTTTGGTTTAAACGCTTTCGTGATGGAAATTTCGACTTAAAGAACGAGCCACGAGGAAGACCGCCCACACAGGTGAATAACGATGAATTAAGAGAGATAGTGGAAGCCGACCCTAGTCAAACTACCCAGGAATTAGCGGCATGGTTTAACGTTACCTTACCCACAATATTGACTCACTTGCGTCAAATCAATAAAATAAAAAAATACGAAAAATGGGTGCCTCATAATCATTCGAATTTTCGCAGTATCCATCTTTCTTGTCTAAATTGAATAACAAAAACAATTGAAAGTCGATATTCAAATGTTTCACATTTTTTAAAAAAAGAACATCATAGAAACCATTTGAAAAAAGTTTCATTCGAAAACCTCAAACCATGAAGATTCTATGTCAATTCAAAGAACCTATTGCAATAAAACGGCAATTTCATACTTTAACCCCTAATATAACACAATATCTCTGAAAACAAACTAACTTACTCCATGACCGACCCTTACAGATTTATTATTAGTATAGATTTTTGCCTACACACTACACAATGTACATAATATTTTTTAAGTGTATTTTAATAAAACTAGATTTTAAAAAATACAATTCATTCGTAAAACACATAAGTCTCGTGTCTACGTTGGGTTATCCAGTCTATGTTTTCAATCACAACTTTTATTAACTTCGTTTTTTCCAAGGAGGATCGAAATACTTTTCTCAAACTTGTATATAGCGGCATCTAGTGACCACTCAAGATAGTGTAACTGTCAATGCGTTCCTTTGCGCACAAATAATAGAACCAAACTCTAAAAAATTTTCCACATTGCAACAAAAAAACTATCTTGAAATCTGATAAAACATGTTAAAAAAAAACGTCGTTTTAAAAAAATTTTGATAGAGTAATAAAACGGCCTCTTTAAAATATACTCTCATTCAGTGAGGTATTTAACAACCTTGCTAAAATAATTTCATTCGTTTATTTTTAACAAGGTTAGTCCGTATAAATATGAATTATTTATACATTTAATAGAGGTCATAGAAAAAATATTTAATAAAATATTTCATTATTTGCGTGTTACTTTTAATAAAGCGGCTCTGACAGCCCAGCAGCAATATCCCGACGAAAATCATAGTAAAACGGAACGTTCTTTCAAAACACATCGCAGACGTAGTACATGTGTTCGCTAAAGTAATTACCTAGTTTGTAGCTAAAAAATGCCAGAAATAAAGAAAAAGAAGCACGTGTCGAAGAAGAATAAAAAAGACTGGAGGAAACACTGTGACATTAACGATGTGGAGGCCTTTCTGGAAGACCAGAGGCTGGAGGAACGTTTGGGGTGAGGTTATGTTTGTGTTCTTTGCCAATAAACTTAGTAAGTTCCATGTAAATTGCTTAGTGCTAATTCGCAGTATGTTCATTTAAAAATCATTTGCGTGGTCCTAAACCTAAACATAACTCTGCTTGAGTTATTGAAAATTTGTGGAATATTTGAAAAAGGTTAGTATGACACAACCTCAGAGTTACAATGTCAAAGAAAACCATGAATTGTAGTCCCTTGAAATGGGGCAGTGACTAGTCGCTGTGTGTGACCGAAGCTTTCATGAAAAGAGCATTGTTTTTTGCATTTCCGCTTCATGTTTGCTGGCACAAACACATCTGTAATAAAAATATGTGTCAACTTATGCACTCTAAATCCACAGCAAATTCGAGACCAAGCCCGATAGTGAGCTGTTTGTGATAGACACCGGGGATGTTGATGAGAAAACTGAAGTTGAGGAACAGAAACCCCTCACTGCTAAAGAGAGGAGACGGGCCAAGTTGTCGGCTTTACCCAAATGCTATGAGGTTTTGGTGCCTACTTCTAAGGTAAATGATAGTTTATATTTGAATTAGATTGGAATTGGTTTTTGTAAGTAGTATGTGCACTAGACTTTAAGTGCGTGTGTGCGTGCGTGCGTGCGTGCGTGCGTGCGTGCGTGCGTGCGTGCGTGCGTGCGTGCGTGCGTGCGTGCGTGCGTGCGTGCGTGCGTGCGTGCGTGCGTGCGTGCGTGCGTGCGTGCGTGCGTGCGTGCGTGCGTGCGTGCGTGCGTGCGTGCGTGCGTGCGTGCGTGCGTCTGTGCGTGCGTGCGTGCGTGCGTGCGTGCGTGCGTGCGTGCGTGCGTGCGTGCGTGCGTGAGTGCGTGTTTCTATGTAGGCCAAATCTTGGAGCCAATTGTGATCCCATTCAGACACTGAAGATTCTATCAATACATACCTGAATCTTCTTGTCTTCAACAGGTTGAAGACCCAAACGCAAAGCGCAACCACGTTAACCCGCCCGGCACTAAACTCACTGCCCTGAGCAAGATAACCGACCAGCGCCGCACCAAGAAGGGAGTGTACAACAAGAAGTTGGAGCTAGCTAGGACGAACCGGAAGATTGCTATTGATAAGAGAAAGAAGAGCAAGCAAGCCAAGACATTCAATGCTGATTTGTGGGGTAGCGATGGTAAGTTGGGAAGCCTCTTTAGGGCCCAGGCCTTCTCTCAGAGAGAGAGTGTTGGCCAATTACCAGGCGTGCTCACCGCAGATTGCGATTTCAGGTTTCCTCACTATGTTTTCCTTCACTATTAATGACTCGTTATCGTATTGCTACTATAACTCCATAAATTTACATAACTTAGAAAACAAAGTCATAAATACATGCCTGCACTGGGAATCGAACCTGGGTCTCTCGCTTCCGAGTCCAATGTTCTACCCACTACTGCGCCATACTTTGATCCAAATAACCTCAGTCTGGATCTGGGAATCGAACCTGGGTCTCTCGCTTCCGAGTCCAATGTTCTACCCACTACTGCGCCATACTTTGATCCAAATAACCTCAGTCTGGATCTGGGAATCGAACCTGGGTCTCTCGCTTCCGAGTCCAATGTTCTACCCACTACTGCACCATACTTTGATCCAAATAACCTCAGTCTGGATGATTTTCCATGTTTGTGATGTTCTTTTCATATCATATGGTTACCATATAACAGGGTGTCCTAATTGTCCAAAATTGCCACAGAGCTTAGTCTACGTATTGTTCATCGTATTACAGTAGTATTGGAAATATTATGCCAGTGTCGTTTTTTGCTGATCGATTTGGAAATTTCTGCTTATCTATTTGGCATTTTCTCCTGATCAATTTGGTTGCCCAACTGGACCTCCGATGCTCCGTTGCAAGCATGAAAAATGGAGCAAGCAAGTAACTGTCTGGTATCCAAGAGATGGGCTAAGGAGCCGAGGTCGCAAAGTGAGAAGATGGGAAGATGATCTGAAATTGACTCTAGGTCCCCTTTGGCTAAGAATTGCGACCGATAGAAAGCAGTGGAAGACGTTGGAGGAGGCCTATGCCGTAAGGCACACCGAACTTAGAGACTTTATATGATTAGTGTACTAGGTGAAATTAGTAAAAAGAAAAACTGTAAAAATTTCGGAATAAAAGGCTTTATTATTATTATTATTATTATTATTATAACTGGACAATTTTGTTGCCCGGTTTTGTACTTTCTGCCGACCAGCAGTGACTGCTCAAAAGACTACTGGCAAAAGATTTTAATGCTGACATAAAAAAAGTGTACATAATTGGTAAAAATAATCTTAGATTATAGGTACTTGCTTACTTAGTAGGTTTAGGGCGCTTATACACGGTCGGCACGTGTGCCAACTGCAGCCGTCGATGTGTGCCGTGGGCGGTTGCCGATATGTCAGCGTCGAATATCGACGTCAGGACGTCTACGGCTGCCGTCGGCACACGTCGTACCGTCCGTGTATAAGCGCCCTTAGCTAGTAGTTAGCTTGGGACACTATTTGGTAAGACGAAAAATAACACAAGATTTAAGAGGATTAGCGCTTCACGACGTAACTTATTGCTGACCAAAACCATATTGTTTTGCTGATGGTATGTTTCATTGTTATTTATTCGTAGTGCTAGAAGCCAAGGGCGTTCCCGAGACGCTAGTGGACGACTTCATCTCACCGGAGGCCCAAGTACACAATGTACTGCCACAGAGAAGGCTCCGTGCTAAACCCCCGCTGTCCAAGACCGTGGTGACTCGCGCCGCAGTGGAGACGCCTCATCCTGGCGTCAGCTACAATCCATCCTTCCAGGTAATCCCTACCAGTCCATGCAATTCGGCCTGCGATCTCCCTGCTACAGGTTATGCCTAGTGTGGAGATCCCCAGTACAAATTTATTTAAAAAGTGCGGTGAATATATCTCGTACTTTTTAGGGTTCTGTAGTGGACAAGGAACCCTTGTAGTTTCGCCATGTCCGTCCGTCTGTCTGTCCGTTTGTCCGTCCGTTTGTCCGTCCGTCCGTCCGTCCGTCCGTCCGTCCGTCCGTCCGTCCGTCCGGCTTAGCACAGAGATGGTTATTACTAAAGTTGGCTTAGATGTACATATTAAAAACGGTAGAATGAAACCCGGAAAAAAAAATGTTTTTAGGGTATTTTTTTTTGCAATTTTTATTTTCCTCTACCACATAGTGTGGGCTATCATTTTTTTGATTTAGTTCCGTTTGAGAAATATTAAGCGCAATTTTTTTTCCGATAGGGCGTCCCCCCCCCCCCCTCTCCTGGCTTAACGGTTCATTGTAGAAACGTGAAAAAATTCAGGGTAATAGCACATATAATGAACTTAAAAGGAAAAACATCACGCCTAAAATACAATGAAAACCGGCCAAGTGCGAGTCGGAATCGCGCACGAAGAGTTCCGTACCATTATCTATACACCATTTGAAGATTTCAAGCGTCTACCTGTTGCCTTTATTAATTTCGAGCAAAAAACGGCAAAAAAATCACGTTTTATGGGGCCCTCACTTAAATATTAATTTTATTCTGTTTTTAGTATTTGTTGTTATACCGGCAACAGAAATACATCATCTGAGAAAATTTCAACTGTCTAGCTATCACGGTTCATGAGATACAGCCTGGTGACAGACAGCCAGATAGACAGTGGAGTCTTAGTAATAAAAGGAGAATCTGTGTGAAAATAATCTATGACTAGTCTACTATTCAGCGAGAAGACTAGCTATCTATAATACTGAATGTTGCCATTATAAACCTTTTCTGGGTTGCCAATTTATCCTGTTCCAGCAAAATAACTGCTTTAATTAATCCCATATCTTCCGCAGGAGCACCAAGATTTACTGCAAGAGGTGGTGCAGCATGAGACGAAGATGATGAAGCGGGAGGAGCATCTGCACCGGGTTACAACCGCCATGTTTAGCAAACTCAGCGCGAATGAGAATCAGGTACTTCCTTGAATCTAACTAGTTTTGATAAAGCGCATGGTTAGTTCAAGAAAGGGATAGAATAACGTTTATGTTTACTAACGTAGGTTAAGCTTTACTAACAACTATGGATTATTCAGATTACAGTCGGTCCGACTGTATATTTAACTTTTCTATGAAGTTGCCGATTCGATTATTTATGATAATCGATTTTCATTATGTTAAAATTTTAATCGATTGATTGCATTGATATTTTATTTTTATATTTTTTATCGTTTGTCCGTCTGAGCGTGATAGACTAAAGACTACCGCACATTTCATATTATCTTGTTACGTATAATATTTAAACCTAGTTTCTCATAGTAATGATCTTCGCGACACAATCTACTCGTTATAGTACTGTAGCAAAGCACGTGGCATCATTACTGTGAAAAAAAAAAAGGTGTTCATGTAGTGTTGCATTTTTCGCTTATGGTTTCCTGTCAAATAAATAAGGAACTTCATAGTTGTGTACCTGTCAAAAGTTAAACAGTTGGATTGATTATAGTGGTCTGAAATAAACATATAATATTATTATCACTTTGACTGCGCATGGAAGTATTTCGGGACCCATTGGCGGGGGACGCGGGATGAGACTAAAGAATTCCCCGAACTTTAGTTTAGTCAAATTAACAACTTTTTTTATGTCGTCTTTATACGTCCCGCTGTAGACCACAGGCGTTCTCTCAGAGAGAGAGAGAGAGAGAGAGGGATAGTATGGTCTTAATTACCAATTAATTCCATTTCTTAAGGGGTTCCTGCGAGCTAATTAGCGCCACCAATGATTAAAAAAAGTCATAGTTTCTTTCGTATTTGCAAAAAGTGTCTGAACAATCTCTCAACTATGTTAACAGTGGTTTTTAGGTGCCACAAACAACCTAGGTATAGAATCACGAACATCGGACTAGATAGCATTTATGCTAAAAATGACCGTTTTTGGCGTTGATGCTATCTAGTCCTAGGTTTTATGCCGTGGGCTCACGGCCATGGGTCCTTAAAATCACTATTAACATGATTGAGAGATTTGACAGGCACTTTTTACAAATTCGATCTGTAAAAGTCCCTGGTCTCTGCCTACCCCTCAGGGATGCAGGCGTGAGTTTATGTATGTATGTATGTGTAAAAAAAGATTTGATTTTTTTCCTCGGTGGCGCTAGTGTTACTCGCTGGCGCCCCTTAACAGCCCCTTAACAGTGTCTCTAAAAAACTTCGAGATAAGGGCATAAGATTTTACCTTATCTTGTGGACTATGTTGCGCTTTATTTACCTTGGCAGAACTGTAACTGATAGTTCAACTAAATGATAATATAAGATATTTTCTTCAGGAGCAATGGCGCACCGAAATGTCTGCCGGCCTGCCCCAGACCAACGCCGAGGCGGAGACAGAATCTGACACAGACAACGAGTATAAGGTCAGTATATACACGAGTGTATCCGCGTGGCGCCGGATTAAGAATAGCGTCACTCCATTTCCTTCCGTGGATTTCGTATAAGGCGACTAAGGAAATCAATTACCAGGAGACGAGCAGCAGCGTCTTCCTGAGATTCCAACCGCATACTGCGATCGCCAACCCGCCTGTGAAGCGTGGTGATTATGGCAATACCCTTCATGGTTAGAAAACCATGAATGAGGGAGACCTATGTCCTGCAGTGGATGTCAAATGGCTGATGATGATGATGATGTACACGAGTCACACGTTTCCCTGGACGCATCTTCTTATACAAAACAAACCGGGGTGAACTTACACTTATACACCAATGTAATAAATAGGACAAGCTTATAAGTTCTCACATAGATTAAGCTTGTATGTAAGAGAAAATCTCCGAAACTACTTATCCGATTTCAAAAGTTCCTTCACGAGTATTTGGAATCATAGGACGGTCATAGGCTATGTATAGATTATTTTATTAAAGTGAAAGAGCTTTTTGTAGAGAGCGAATTTGCAACATGCATCGTCGAAAAAACGGCCGGCCCAATCCGTTTCTTACGTACGCTGTCTCACCGGTAAGAGATCCAATATAATGTTTTCTATTGGAGATACCTATTAGGTTCTTAAAAAGCCCTGTAATATATATATTAAAATATATTAAAAATTAATTACAATCTTTTGAACGTAATTTAAGTATGGTAGCATTAAATCGTTATCAAAGTAAATTCGCTTATCGCCTCTCAGCACTTTTGTACCATGACTAGACTTGCTTTTCGATAGGTTTCGTTATGAAAAATATTAGTTGTTATAGATAAACCACGATTAATAATAATAAATTTTCTTTTTTTTTGCAACTTCTCCATTGTTCTTATTTCTCCCGTCACCAGGCTGTTAACCCGCCGGTGAAGAACAAGAAGAAGGACCACAAGGCCAGAAGGAAGCAGCGGGAGCAGCTGATCGAGAAGGAGAGGCTCAAGCGGCTCAAGATTGACAAGAAGAAGATCAGCGATCTTTACACGTGAGTATACAGTCCCCCCAAGGCAGTCGTGGCTCAGAAACATCAGGGAATTGACGGATGCACCCTGCGTTGAAGACCTGTGACGTTTGGCACGAAACGAGCAGACGGAGCTCTATTAGTGTTTCTAGGCATATAAGAAAAGGAGAAGAAGAAGAAGAAGATAATTTCCGATAATAGCCCGATGGTCGGACGATGTGAGCATGGGCCATTCGTCAAAGGCCCGTGGATGTGAATGGCGAGAGACTGCGACAGATGGCGTAATGGGAAAAAGGCCTATACCCAGCCGTGGGCAGAGGTGGGGTGATGATGATGAGGACACAACGAGGCATGATGACATCCCGAACCGGTTTTGTTTGATTTCCGATTGGATGCAAGTTATGTTTATTATCTATATTCTTTATTGCAAATCATACATTAGAAAATTAATTACATAGCATTGTTACAAAGGCTTTATTAATAGTTTTTCCTTTTATTAACATTTAAAACACACGCAGCACCACGTTGCGGCTTTATGTACTTTCATGGGTAGGATATGTCGGACAATATATTCATAATCAACCAGCCCGTACTCGTCCACTGCTGGACATAGGCCTCCCCCAAGGCACGCCACTTGTTTCTGCTCTCGACCATTATCATCCAGCCGCTGCCAGTAATCTGACTCAGATCGTCGGTCCAGTGAGCCGGTGGGCTCCTACACTGCGTTTTCCAGCTCGTGGACTCCACTCGAGAACCTTTGCACCCCATCGAACATCGGTTCCTCGGCATATGCGACCAGCCCACTTCATAAACACTTAGCAATAGTGTGGGGTTGAAACAATTAAAATAAGTCGCAATACATACACCAATAGAAACAAGAGAATAATCAGCCAATCACAGACCCGGAATCTAGTTAGCCGCGTGCAGCGTGTCCAATGGCGCATGTAAATATAATTCATGCGCCGCGAGATTTTCTTCCAGTTGATAAGTGACAATGTGCTGATCCAGTAGGTAGCTACACAGTCCTATTCAACCAACAGCCTGCGAAAGCTCCAGTCCTCCATACTGACCAAGGAGCAGCGGCAAGCTAAGGAGCGCGAGGAGAGGCAGAGTAAACGCAAGCAGCAGGAGGCGACGGCTCTACCCCAGCTGTCTGGACACAAGACGCCCAAACCCGAGCCGGACTTCGTGGAACCCTCCAGTCTTACCGGCGATCTCCGGAACGTTTCTAACAACAGTGAGTGCATTACTGGCTTAGCTCTTTGAGCAATGAAAGATATAAATCTATTATTGGTTCGCGGTACAAAATCGATCGGTCGGTGATTGATTAGGGGTTGAATATTTTTTAGGACAACGGTCAGACGTCTCATTCATTAACTCATTCATTTAATAATTCATTCGCCCATCTGTTCTGTTCAGGGGTTTTAGCGTGATGAGTGCAGACAGACAGACAAAAATAGATTAATGGTGTTATACATAAAAACTCGATTCCTCTAAAACATCCTTCAAATGAAGATTAAATAGTCATTCCCTTATTTGTTTAATAATTCATTCCGGCCGGTAGGCATTCATTCAATCATTCGTTCTTCAAAATACCTAATTTCGTAAATAGTTTTCGAGATATTGACGCCCCAAAAGCAGCTATTTATTACTTTTCCAGAGCATTCACATCAAAATGGTTAGTAATGTAGCGAGATAGCAATTGGTATCGACTGTGTAGTGGAGAAGAAGGCTGCGAAAAAACTTCACTCTGACCGTCTTTTCCTAAATAATCTTAGGCTATTGCCATTAGTTGGTACCTATGACCCCGTGTGAGAAAACTACTCTTATAGATAATTCTATAAGTGAATTTTACAAAAGCCGAGCAGTTATGAGCCTTATCCTCGTTTAAACAACGCTCGTTTCCCAGCCAACCTTCTGCGCGAGCGATACCACTCACTCCAGCGGCGCGGCGCGGTCGCAGCCTCTAAGCTGATGATGAAGAAAAAACGCAAGCTCAAGGCATACTTCAAGGCCGGCCACAAGGTTAGTATCATCATCATCATCATTATCATCAGCCATTTGACCCCTCATCAGTCCTTTATGGCTTTCCAAGCCTCCCGGTCCTGTGCCGCCCGCATCCAGCGACTCCCCGCCACCGTAACCAGGTCGCCAGACCATCTGATGGGGGGCCTGTCCACGCTGTGTCGTCCGGTCCGCGGTCGCCAGACTCGCCAGGTCAGAACTTTTCCGCCCCAACGGCCATCAGTTCTCCGAGCTATGTGCCCCGCCCACTGCCACTTAAACTGAGCAATTCTTCGAGCTAAGAGCTTTGAAAGATTAGTATACCAACTGGTATACTAACAAATTATACAAAATGTCAAACACGTAATTTACATATCAAGGAAACGTTCATCAACAACATTATCAAGAAAAAAAAACCTTGAATCTTCAAAAGTCTTCATTCTCCGCAATTATTTACTCACCCTCGATTGATTAAATAAAACCTTTATTTATTGCTCTCATTTGTTCTTAACCTAGATTCTGGTACGTAGATAACCCCTCAGAGCTTGAAAATAACAGTTGAAAACCATTGTTATTTTCAAGGTCAGGACAGGAGGTTGAATCTGGCTTTAAGCTGAATTCATATGACCTATGATACTCGCGCAATCACGACGAATCGATTGGGATATTATTTGCCAAAATCTGTCCATCGGTTGGGGAGTTATGAGGGAACATAGAATCGGACATACATACATACATACGAGCCAAACACATTGTTAGGGTTTTCAACATTCAACATTTTAACTCCTTGCGAGGTATCCAGGTTGGTCCCGCCTGCTTAGTAGTTAATGCTTAGCAGTCGGGTTGTTGGTTTTTTTTTTTTTTGCTTTCGTTCGTTCATTTGGTCTGTATTAGGCTTAATGTTATTTTTTCTGATAAATAATTGTGATTTGGTTTTTTCAAGGTGACCGATGCCGATGTGAACCGGTTCATGGAAAACTTCGAGGGGAAAAAGGACGCTAAGACCAGGGCGTAGAGGTTGTATTACCGTAGCTTGTTTGTCGCGGGTGTGAATTGGACAAAGTATATTCCAGTGTATGTTATTTAAGATGTGTCTAATAAATCTTAGTGATAATTTAGTTCAGTTGTTTTAAATATGTTAAGGGGCTCCAGGGAGTAAAACTGGCGCCACTGAGGAAAGACAATCATATCTTTTTCTACAGATCAAATTTGCAAAAAGTGTCAGTACAATCTCTCAGTCATGTTAACACTGATTTTTAGGACTCACGACGAAGAACCTAGGATCACCAATCTGGGACTAGATAGCATTTATGCTAAAAACGGCCGTTTCTGGCGTTAATCTAGTTCTAGTCCCAGGTTTTTTTCCTCTGTGGCGCTAGGTTTACTCTTTGGACTGCCTTAATAACGTTGGTCGTTAACTAATTTTATGTAGGATGTCTGGAATATTTTCAATATTGTTCTGGACATTTTTCTTTAAATAAAAGGTTAAATATTAGGTATTCTCGACCTGAATCTTGGGTATATAACAATGGATGAAGTGGACTAGGCCCGGATCTTGATAATATACATAATTAAGCAGCCTATATATGTACCGATACAGGGCACAGGACTCTCACAAAGACAGTTTGGGCTTAATCACCACGAGGTCCACTGCCGGTTGGCTAATGCCTTACGCAGAGGTATGTGGACACCTCAGACACTCAGGTTTCCTCACGGTGTCCTCCTTCACAGTTACCGAGTGGTATTGCTACTATAACTTTACAAATGTGCATAACTTAGAAAAAAAAAATCATAGGTACATGCCCGGACTGGGAATCGAACCTGGGTCTCTCGCTTCCGAGTCCAATGTTCTACCCACTTCTATTTTTTATTTTACTTAAAAGTAATTATATAGTGGACGACCAGCCACAAGATGGACAGATGACCTCATCCAAGTAGCAGGAAGACGCTGGATGCAGGCCGCTTCCAACCGCTCTTTTTAGAAATCTATGGAGGTGGCCTATGTTCAGCAGTGGACTTCTTGTGGCTGAATGAATATATGATGATGAATTATGGTCTATATAGATAGCATAACCGCGGCTCTCAAGCCACCCCGATTTCAGCTTGAATAATGAATATTAATCGGTTACGTTATTATCGGCTATTCTTTTTGTGGTCGCGATAATAGAACAAATTGAAATGAAAGACTAGCATATTTTACAAAATTTTATTTATAAAAAAATAGTTTTACGTTTAGTACAGCTAGTTTTATTCTACTTAAGACAAAAGTATTTTTTACAATAAAAATTATAGCTTGGCAGTGTATAACAGAGTATTTAAAAAACTAAAAGTAACTAAACATTACTTAGGTAACTCAAGTTCTTTACAAACTAGTATGTCTGCAGGCAGGAATCGGTAAATGCCTTACTTCCGAAAAATAACAAAAGAAATAAGTTAACGCAAGTAAACTCTAATAAATTCTTCAATTTGTCAATTAACAAAAAGGAAAACAACTTAAAAATTTAGAATACCGAGAACATATTTACAGAACCTACTAACGCTCATAATTTCCACAAAAAACGGTTGACACCGATTCTGTATCCTGATTTTTTCGCTAATTATGTAAAACAGTGCAAAAAATACGTTGATGACAATAAAAAGCCATGAGCATACATTCATTTGGAAATAATAGAAACTGAATGAAGCCACAGTTTCAATTAGCAAAAAAATCAGACCAACCGCAGTGAACATCTTCTAACTTTAAAAACCTAGTCTATTCATTTCCTCAGCCCCATCTTGCTGCGATTGTATAAAGAGACCTTAACAATTCTATCGCTCTTGTGTCTGAGGCTGGTTTAACGTCTGCGCCGCTTGGCGCAACCCTAGCCTCTGCTATAGGGATGTCAACAGGTGCCTTCGTCACTTTATTTTCTGCAGGGGTTGTTCGGACTAAGAATTTCTTTACTCCTCTTCGGTTAGACGAAGTTGTCTTCGTAAAAGGCATCGGAGTGGTATTCGGCACTGTTGTCTCGGCTATAAACTCTGTTTTTATAGGCTCCGCTGTGCCTGGGTTGGATAGCGAGTTGATCGCGCTCGGATCGAAGTTCAGACTCTTCCCTGAGCGCCCTCGCTTTGGCGTTCTGACCTCTTGCGTCTCGAAAACTCTCTCGGATCTTCTGAGGGCGTTTGTGTATCTGGATGGGTCGTAATCGCTTGCAGTTGTCTGGATATCGGCCTCCTCTTGTTCCTTTGCTATTTCGTCCATGTCTTTTTGAGATACTTGCATCAGGGCTTCAAGTAAAGCTCGTTTTGACGCCTCAGCTGTGCTGTTATGGTCGTCGTCACAGGTCTGCACTAAAAGCAAGATCAGACGCCTCACCGTTTTCGACTTAGTCTTCTTCATTACGTTCATGAGTTTCTCGGTGGTCGTAGCGTTCATTTCGCCCATTATTTCTTTAGCCTTCTCGACGACAGTTTCGGCGATCGTCGTCAAGTCTTGCGTAGACTCTGTTGTCGTTTGCTTCAGCTTGGCACTCTTGTTTTCTTCTTCAATGTAATTCGCTGATGTCGTTTGGCTGTAAACTTGTGATGGCGAGGAATCTTGCTCATTAGTTGCCGTGTAATCGATCGTTGTGGGAGTTGTGGCAGTGTTAGTATTCGCCGCCCACGCTGTGGACTGGCTCGCTAACTGAGCAACGCCCTTCTGAGGTCCTGAACTACTGAGGCCGTCGTTCAAAGTTATCGGATCTAGTACAACGGTACTGTGCCAGTTCTCAAATCCGTTAGACCACTGGAATTGGTTGGTGGACTTTTCCTCGCCCGGTGAAGTGAATATGCTGCTGTACTCAGGTGTTATAGTTGTGGGGATTTCAGTATCTTCGGATTTGTAGGTCGTTGTTGGTAGTGCAGTCGTTGTTTGGATAGTAGTTGTATCAGTTTCAAAAGATACAGTTGGAGCTTCTAGGTCCTCAGACGGTCTTCTGAAATTATTTTTGTCGCTGTCGAAGTTAGTATTTTTGCCTTGACGAACATTGTTTTCCGGCGCCAGGAACGATTGGCTATGTGCTCTTTGTAACTCCTCTTCGTTTTCCAACTCAACGCTGTCTGTTTCGGTGAAATAGACGGGGGTTGTTGTGATAGGAGAGTAAGTTGTTGGTTTTATCTTCTTGCTCTCGAAACCGTTTATGTCAGCGCTAGTTACGGGTAGGCTTGTTGGTTCCGCTATGTCTACACCCCAGGCTGTTGGAAGATTAGTAATCTCTACATATTCGTTCAAGGGTTTAGATCCTGTAGGACTAACTTCAGCGCCGTACGGAGAATCGTTAGGCTTCTGTGTGTTGTTTTGGAAGCCGCCATATCTGGGTACTGCGTAATTGTCTTCAGTCGTAGTAACATAGATGTCTGTGTCATTGTAGCTGTTGTAATTGGAATTAACTGTGTTAGTGAAGGGTGCAGGGGTGGTCGAGTAATCTCTTGGACCTGATGTGGAGGCAGTGGTGTAAGAAGCAGAAATCCTGCCGCAGCATCTGAAAATACTTCTTATGGATGATGTAGTTATAGGCGCTTCAGTGGTTGTGACGCTTTCTGTTGTAGTCTCTTCCTTAGGTGGAAACGTCGGAGTTTCGGAATAAACTGGGTAGACTGTCGAAGGGTTCAAAGCTTTTCCATCTCTGAGCTGAGCCAAAGCAGGTCTGGTTTTGTTGTCGTCAGAAAATCCAAGGATTTCGTCTTCTTCTTCGTTAACTGTTGTAGTAGGCTCAGTGTTATATGTGTCTTCGTCTGTCGTTGTGCCCATGTCAGCAAATGACGGTTGCGTTGGTCGAATGTCGGATAGCACCTTTCGGAACTGAACTGGGTCTTGTAAGTAAGCTGACAAGGCGTGCGTGAAAACTTGGGCTAATTCTCTGATCTGCGGCGATGTGGAGATTGGGTTTTGACTTTGCTGGACAGATAGGTCGTCCGTTAATTCGTTGTAGGTTCCGTTGGGGTCTAGTCTGATTTCTTCCAGTAAATCTGAGTGTTCCATTCCCTGGGCAAACAGCTTGCTATACTTATTTAACGTATGTCTGCTGAACAATGGCGGCAAACCATCGTCCAAAGACTCGAACTCATCGATAGCTGTTGTTGTGGTTTCTGCTCCTTCTTGAGGTGACTCAGTGGTGGAAAAGTTATCCAAAGCAGTAGCGTAATAAATGGCCAAAGTGTGCAGAGTTTTCGGTGTCAAAGATGGTGGTACTATCAAACCTGGTCGTTTACCGTACTTGTCAGTTACAGTAGTAGGTAAGGTGGCTTCGGTTGGAGAAAAAGTGTCCATTTTAAGCTTTCTCATTAGTCGTTCGCGTCTCTCTTGGTAAGAAGCTGGTGTGGTGAAGTAATTGAAGTTATTCGTTGAAAATACATCGAGTCTGTCGGATGATGCAGTCTGGTATGTGCTGTCACTTCTGGTCGTCTGTGGTATTTTGGTTGCGGTTTCAAAGAACGACCGGCCGAAAACGTCAGCTCTATCAGTTGCTTGGCTTATCTTTTCAGTTGTGGTAGCGTAAGTCTTGTTCTTCTCTCGTTCTATGTAATCCTTCAGCAGGGAAACTCCAGGTCTGGTATAAGGCTCGTGTTTTCCAGCCACACTGTTAACGTAGCTCTTGGTGTACGGAAGCAAAGTTGGACGTTTAGTCGTAGCTTCTTGCGTTGGTGTCGTGTGCTTATCTCTGATGTCATGTACGAAAAGAGTAGTCAACGTTGGACTAACTTTGGCTTTATTCGGTCTAGCTGTAGGCGTATAGACAGGATACTGTCTCAAGTTCTTCTGGTAGTCAGTTAAGTATTGTCTGTTATTGTTATTGGCGAAGGAAGCTGATTCAGCAGCGACCTGCATTTCTTTCAAGCCGTTGAAATCTCCTGCAGCCGCTGTGGTCCTATAAGTCGCGGTGTCAGTGTATGCAGGTTGGGTGGTCCTCGACGGGGCCCCGTTGAAGTTGTTCCCGATTAGTTGAACTAAATTGTTCCTCCTCTTCTCGAAGCCGGACGGCACGGGTGGTAGCTGGGAACGTTGCGTGGGGAATATTTCTGGGTAACCTTGGAAACTCCTTCCTTGTTTCACTGGGACGTTACCGAGCAATCTCTGTCTGTGCTTGAGGAACCTTTCCGTCGTGCTCGGGACGGGAGTTTCCTTCACCGTTGTACGTTTCGGTGCTCGCTCCCTAATGTTACTGGCGTCTGAGTTGATCTGTTGCAAATCGGGGTTCTTGCTCAGGGTTTGCGTGATCTTGTGCGTCTTCTTTTGCTCGCTCGAGTAGTATTCGGCGCTGGACTCGTAGAGGGCGGGGGCCGAGGCGCAGTCCACCTTGAACCACCAGTCGCAGATGAGGTGCGATTGGCTGAAGATGGTGCCGTTGGGGCAGAGGAAGGAGATCTTGCGCGACGTGTCGCAGATGTGGAATACCTGGAGAGAACGTATAAACAGTTAGTATTGAAAAAATACCCAACAGTGGGCAGCGGCGGTTGATGATGATGATTAAAAAAATAAAAGGAGAAAAGGAGAAAAGGAGAAGGTCTCAAGAACCATCAGTGGCTTAAGAGATGGCCTCTTGATTGTGAAGGTCATATACATTATAAGGCGTGCTAAGTTAGAACTGGATTGCCATTCATCTCTAGAAAGATCCATTTCGAAAATAATGAAATAGGCTATTGGTCAGAATCAATAAGGTTGTGGCTAACATGTTGCGCATCGCTTTACTGCAGTGCTAACCTCATAGTTCCATTCTAGAACGCCATATGTTGGAAGGTGAACCTAGCCTCAAAACATCTCAATCCTGCCTCTTACTAAATTTAAAACACAGTTACATAAATTCCTATTAGATAATATGTATTACAGTGTAAGGGAATTTCTTGACGACGAAGGTACCCAAGTTGTTAATTAATGAGACCATTAATTAACAACTTGGGTACCTTTATAACAGAGTTAAAAAAAAACAATATTCCTAATAGATTAATACAACTTAATTTTTTTTCCTCCTGGATACAACTAATTAATATGCTAACTTTCAGTTATATAGGTACCTACTGATAGTTAGTGTTTAATATTCATTCTAAGATTCTGAATTTGTTATTTACATTATTCTCAAAGTATAATATTTGCACACCTTAACTGGTAGAGCATGCATGTTCTTTTCATTTACTTTACCAGCTAATTTAATGTATTTACCATGCTTTAGCAAATAAAATGTTTTAT
The DNA here is from genome assembly GCA_963969515.1 of Yponomeuta evonymella. Classification (NCBI taxonomy): domain Eukaryota; kingdom Metazoa; phylum Arthropoda; class Insecta; order Lepidoptera; family Yponomeutidae; genus Yponomeuta; species Yponomeuta evonymella. The sequence goes on along the minus strand of OZ018359.1, from coordinate 17,795,588 downwards.
CTTTATCCTAACCTGATCCAATAGGTAAATATATTAAGATATTCACCTGACAATCGGTCTCCAGGTCTGCGTAGTATCCGGTAGGCACGTTCTTGCAGTTGAAGCCAGTGGCGGGGATGTTGGGGTAAGCGGGAAAGTCCACGCCAGCTTTTCCGATCACTCCTGGAAAAATAATAAAATATTTGCTGTGAAAGACAAACTACCTATTATACCCAACATCAGAAGTGAGATTCGAGGTTGATTCCGCATCGCAAGTCTACCTGATTGATTGATGACGTCAAGGTCCGGTTCGCTGTTCTGCGGTATGAGTCGCTTGACCAGCGCCTTTCCTTCCGTATAATGCTCAAAGCCAGCCGCTCCCATCGCCTCCGCCAGCTCACTCAGGGTTTCCACGCTTGGCGCGGGAAGATATAGAGAGGATTCTTGAGTGTCCTGGGGAAGGAAAAAGTTGGTGTGTGACGATTTGTTGTTTCATAATCGGGCAGGAAAGGGGAAGGTGGTCGTGGTGGTGGGTCTGGGCACAGTATTAGCGTTTTCCTACTTTTGTAAGAGTAGACTAATGATTATTATTGTATGCTGTTGATTGTACATGGGATCTTATACCAACCAATATGAGGTATTATACTTAAGAGGATTTATTGAGAAAAGATGGTCAGAGTGGGTTTTTTTCGTTGTCTTTTTCTCCACTACAACTCGATCCAAAGACAACGGATAACATTGTACATTGACATTCAACGAACAGAATTCAAATTCTTTGCCTTGAGATAAACTTTTGATTTCTGATTTCTAGTGGTCAGTTTTGCCCAAGATTCAACAACCGAGGAGGGGCAAAGGTTCCCTATTAGATACGATGTAAAGTGGGTGGCTAAACAGTCTTATTTATAAAAAACACGACAAAGTTCGATATAATCTTTTACTATACCTACAGGGTGACTTTGAATTCGTTCGCCGTATTTTAAGGGGACATACTAACCATGATTTAAAAACATATGCTGCTAGTTCAAAAAAAATACGCGTTAATAAATCTGGTTTTCTTTACCCACAATTACTTCACTGTTCTTCAATGTTGAGGAAGTGAAAGTGATCTGTCAGGATCGTAGCAAGTGGCAGCCCCTGGTCTCTGCCTACCCCTCTGGGATACAGGCGTGAGTTTATGTTATGTTGTGTTTATGTAATTACTTCACTTAAGCATGAACAAACAATATCAGGAAGAAAAGTAATAAATATAAAATAAATCTTATGTTTTGAGCGTCTTATTGTCGGTGCGGGTCAACTAAATATATTTTTTTAATTGTTTGCGCATATCGTACGTCGGACTCTTAAGCATTTAACATATTTTTCAACGTTACGGTACTTCCTACCACTTCAAAATTGGATTTACAGTTTAGTGCCAAAGGTCGGAAATCACGAATATTTACAAATATGTTATACCATTACTGATAAATCAATACGGTGAACGAATTCAAAGTCACCCTTTGCATAAAACCCCTGTAGTTAGCAGCTGCAGACATACGGATGACCGAGTCAAATTGAGTTAAATCGACGCGTAGGCAACACACCATCAACGTTTACCATCTCAGTCGTGTCTTATACAACAATCCAGTGAGAAGTGTTGAAACAAAGCCTATGTTATCGTAGTGTTTTGTTTAGCAAATCTCAGTGTTTACCTAAATCTCGAACCCGGAACCGAACGCCGAGAATACCCGCCGACGCCCACTCGACCGTATACCTCGCAATTATGATGCAATTATGAAGTTTAGTTTACATCATAATAATATGAAATCTGCCAATCCGCGGTGGGCACGCGTGGTGATTAAACCCATACTCTCTCCCTGAGAGAAGGCCTGTGCGCTACAGTGGGACGTATATAGGCTGTTTATGTATACCTTAGAGTTCGCAAATCCGCGGTGGGCTCGTATGGTGATGACCTCAACTCTCTCTCTGAGAGGAGGCGACTGCTTTGAAGCTTACGGAAGGTGAATCTTCTTACAGTCAACAGTACATCAACCTTTACACGAGTGTATGGTACTCGTTACGGGAGATTTCGCAACAAAAAGTAAAGGCCGATTCTGTTCTAAAAAAACTTGTCGCTAGGCCGCCAATTGTACTCTGTATTTTTGACCTGTTAGATTATGATGCAAAGAACAATTAAAAGCCAGATCCCGATTCTACAGCTTAAATAATACGGTTCGCTCTGATGTATAACAAAGAATATTCTTATCTTATCTTCATCATCATCAGCCCACTGCTTCCCACTGCTGGGTATAGCCTTTCCTCCAAATTTCATCTCTCACGGTCCCTGGTCATTCACATCCACGGACCTTCCGCCGTGTCAGCTATATCGTCCGATCATCGGGCCGCTGGTCTGCGTCGTCCTATTCTCGGCTTATCTTTTTAGGGTTCCGTACCTTTGGGTACATAAGGGACCCTATTACTAAGACTCCGCTGCCCGTCCGTCCGTCAGTCACCAGGCTGTATCTCATGAACCGTGATAGTTAGACAGTTGAAATTTTCACGGATGATGTATTTCTGTTTCCGCTACAACTAAGAATACTAAAAAACAGAATAAAATAAATATTGAAAGGGCTCCCATACAAAAACGTGACTTTTTTGCCGTTTTTTGCTCGATATTAGGTAATAGCGGCAACAGGCAGACGCTTGAAATATTCAAATATTATATAGATAATGGTACGGAACCCATGTGCGCGAGTCCGACTTGCACTTGGCCGGTTTTTTTTTTCTTCTTCAGTTTTATGTTATCTTAAAATTAACATACTTTTTTAAGCCGTAGCAATACCTTTCGTCGTTGGGCGGTTCGTCGAGCTCCTTCAGCAGATTGGACAGCACCTGAAAAGGATAGAAGACAATTTTAAACACGATTTTAAAATACTAGGTACAGTCGACATTAACCCTTACACCTGTGCACTCTGTTGTTATACAGTTACGTTGCGGGCAACATTGCAGCGAAAATGTAAAGATTGATCTGCTGTCGACTGTACAAGCTTCGATTGGGGCTATAATTGTATTCTTTAAACGCCCCCCTGCAGGGCACAGGCCTTCTCTCAGAGAGAGGGTTTGGGCCTAATTACCACGCGTGCCCACCGCGGATTGGCAATGTAAGCGCTTAGGTATGTGAACACCTCAGACACCCAGGCTTCCTCACGATGTTTTTATAGAAACAACTTAGAACCACACGTTTACGATTTCTCGTTGCGGATCGAGAATGGGCTTGATAAAGTTCTTAGGGTCTCATCGCGATTGCTTATTAGGTAAAGTTCTGCTCAACGAAAGTAAGTAAGGTAGGTCTAGAAAGCCAATATTTTTGGTGTGCATTAAGTAACCCTGTATACTTAACTGTTAATTTCAAATCATTTGAAACACTATGTCATTTGTAATGTTACTTGGTTGGTGCAATTAATTCGTAGTGCACATTCATTACATTTAAACGCTAGTGATTGCAATGTGAAATGAGGAAGAATCGGACTTAAATAGGTATTGATAGGTAATTACAGTCGACAGCACATTAATCTTAACATGCGTGTACTTTATTCAGTTGCGTTACGGGCGACTTTGGAACTGAAATGTAAAGCACGAGTTGCTGTTGCCTGTGTACAGTGGACCTTAAGGTCGTCTATCCCTTTTTGTTGAAAACTTGTATCTAGCTAAGCCCCGGCACGCACCCGTGCATGCGCTAAGAGTCGTTTGACTCGCAGAATAGAACGTTTCTCGGTGAGGTTTAGTCTACAGCAGCGGTTCTCAAGCTTCGTTTGCAGCGGAACTCTTTTAAGGCCGGGCGCTTTTTTTAATTTTATATATTTGCTCTGCCAACATGATAATACATTATGCATTAGAAATTAACACTAGTACATCCTAATTACAGGCAGATACGCCGCTTACTATTGATTGAGTTGAGTACAAATGTTTAACATGCCTTTCCTATTCTATTTCATTCAATTTTGACAAATCAAATTATAATTAATTATTTGTTGAGTTGAATACTTATTTTTTTTAACGTAGCCTATATTATACGTCCCACTGTAGGGCACAGGCCTTCTCTCAGGGAGAGAGTATGGGCTTAATCACCACGCGTGCCCAACGGATTTGCGATTTCAAGCGCTGAGGTATGTGAACAGCTCAGACACTCAGGTTTCCTCACGATGTTTTCCTTTACAGTGAGCGAGAGGTATTGCTACTATAACTTCACAAATGTACCTACATAACTCAGAAAACAAAGTCATAGGTACATGCCTGCACTGGGAATCGAACCTGGGTCTCTAGCTTCCGAGTCCCATTAGGCTAATACCGCTCTATTCAAAAATAAAATTATAGGTATATTCTAATTCTACAGCTATATATTTAATTACATTTTTTAAATATTATATTGGATTTCTGCATAGTTGTACTATGTAGCAGAAAATGACCGCAATACTTTTTTCTTAAGCATTGGTAACGTATCGTGTTAGTTTGGTTATAGCATTGAATTTTATTAAAATTCAATGGTTATAGGGATAATTTGTATGGGACTTATTGCGAGCGAAAAGTTGGAGGAAAAGTAGGTATTTTTGAAATTACGGAAACACAAATCCATAATAGAATTTTGACGACCGACGTCACTAACACATTCAGTGATAGTCATTTATGTACATTTTTTACTATCCAAAACTCAGTACAGCTCAAATAAAACCATCATCAACATCATCATCATTCAGCCACAAGAAGTCCACTGCTGAACATAGGCCTCCTCCATGGATTTCCAAAATTGGAAATAAAACCATATCTAGTGATAATTTAGACTCATTTTCGCGATTTTTTTGATGCTATAAAGTTAAAAAAAATCATAAAAACTATGACGGACGGCCCTAGATAGGACATTGGAAAGTAATATTTTTTTCAGATTTTCGATAGGACTTACCATTAGAGAATAAAATGTATTTTAAACACCTCATTTAGGGGTAATGTTGGAGAACCCAGCCTTACATCACTACATATTATGAACCCAGCCTTACATCACTACATATCTACAATGTCCTAAAAAGAGATTTTAATGAATATCGTTTATTTTTTTTTACTGTAGATAACACTGTATGGATTTCGCTAACGATGGACGAGTTTGGCAGGTGACTGTTGGTTGTAGGCGTAACAGGTAAGAGGTACACCCTGTTAAGGTACACCTTGTTACACCCTGTATAATCTGTGCTATAGGTATAATTATTGGCTAGACATACCCGAATGGTTTGTAGCTCGTCACGATGCTAAAGCCTACAGAGTTAAACAATTGCTCTTATCTGTGAGGTCTGTTATTCCCATCAGCGGGGCGTATAGGAATGGTCGTCCATAACTCACAGAACCATCACAATATGTTAGATAACAATCTGCAGACCAATAGAGGACAATTAACGCTATTAAAAGTCATTATCGTCGTCTACGCACGGCATGACGCCTCTTCAAGTATCGCCACGCGATATTCACCTATTGGTGATCTGCAGTGTTATACAATTAGTTCGAGAGTTGTTGAACCAGAAGCGTGATTGTTCGGAGTCAGTGTCTTGTCATCTATCACAAGGACTTTCTCTTGTTGATGTACGAACAGGCTGCGTATCGATATCGCTCTGGCAGAGATCGGTACGACGATTGGCGGAACGGGATTGAGTGATAAGCGGAGCGGGTAGCGTAGCGTTTGTAGGGTTGCCAGGAAGAACGTCTACAATATCCTTTGTTGCCAGGCGTCCGGTGCCCGCACAAATTTGGCTTTTTACGTTCAGAGACTTAATTTTGCGCCCCAAATCCTGTTGGAGTCCTGACGTTTGGGGTAGCAATTAGTATGGAATTTGACAGTTAGATGATTGGAGTCGTTCTGGATTTGGTGCGCCTGATATAGGAGCTTGTCAGGCTAAATATTTTCTAGTCCGGTTTTGCTTAAGCGCCTCCAAGTCGGTGTAATTTAACAGGTTATATTGTAAGATAGTTTGGCAATTTTATTGCCCAAGACCGGGAAGCTTGGAAAACCATGAGGGAGGCCTATTTCCTGCAGTGGGCATCAAATGGCTGATGATGATGATGATGATGATTGCCCAAGACCTTATTCTTGCACAAATTTTTTATCGAAATCATGGTGAATCTGTGCTGGGAACTTAAATATGTGGGCGGGACCTATTTCAGGTTTATTGTCCGGTTTTTTTAACTACCAAAGCCATTTTATTGTTGCCAGGTTGTAGAATTTTTAAAACGGTGCTTCATACTCGTAAATAAGACTAGACTGCTTAAAAAAATATTAGACCGTAATTGGCCTGTGTTTTTTTTGTTTTGTTTTGTGTTGTGGACTTTGATAAATTAATAGAATAAACAAAATCAATTGAAACTATTAGTTCTTACTATGGCTACGTCCTAAAAGGGGCGGTCTTCAACAATGTTTGAAATTAATCTCAGATATAGAATGATAGCGGATCTCATCCGCTCTATACAATAACTATGTACAAGCAGACGGCCTACTCTTTGAATGATATTACAGAAAGCTCCTGTCAAATTCTTACAATAGGTTTATTTTCTATTCCGGTACAGTTTGTTCCAAGTATGAGTTCAAACCTACCAGCTCTTGCATTGCTAATGCTTACAGCAATTCAGTTATGGTGAACATGAGCGAAATAAGTAATAATCCGTTAGTACGTAAACGTTCACAATCGAAGGAAATGCAAGTGATCGAGATGTGTGGATGTTATTATTCATCATCACATCATCATCAGTCATTTGACGCCCACTGCAGGACATAGGCCTCCCTCATGGTTTTTCAAGCTTCCCGGTGTAGTGCCGCCCGCATCCAGCGACTCCCCGCCACCGTGACCAGGTCGTCAGACCATCTGTTGGGGGGCCTTGGTATTGATGTTATTATTATATAAAGGAAATGGCCTAGCAGTGGCCAGTGACCCATAGAAGCACAGGGATTCGATTCTTTCTGTGAATTATGGTGTATTTAAATTTGGGGCAGCTCGGTTGATTTTTTTCTTTTATTTTAATGATAAAAAAAACAATCATCATCATCCATTTGACGCCCACTGCAGGACATAGGCCTCCCTCATGGTTTTCTACCATGAAGGATTTTGCCATAATCGCCACGCTTGCCAGGCGGATTGGCGATCGCAGTATGCGTTTGGAATCTCAGGAAGACGCTGCTGCCCGTCTCCTGGTAATTTATTTCCTTAGTCGCCTTCTACGACATCCACGGAAGGAAATGGAGTGACGCTACTCTTAATCCGGCGTTACACGGATAAACGGAAAAACAATATCGGCAACATTTCAAATTGATTGGCTATTATTACTTATTCAGCAATCTACCACGTTGAAGTGATAGTGGAATTAAATCGACGCGATCATGCAATTGTCATCTGCCATTGTACTACAGTGCTTTATAATAATCTAGGGCAAGGAGTCGCCTTTATACGAGCACTTGTCAGACCATCACGGGTCACAGTGTCTCTTGTCAGCACAAAAAACATAGCTCGTGCCAGTGCAAGTTAAAAACATAGATGTCTAACTAGCGCTAAAAAATGACCCCACATTAAATTGTGTCGGAGCGAGTTCTGCACTACCCGGCATAATAACTACGCACCTGCCATCGTCAGACCGCCATCTTCGACGGGTTACATCAATGGTTTCACGTTTTTGTATACAACCAATCATCAGTTACGCTGTCACTTACTATCGCCCAATGAACTTTCACGTCGTCACGAATGGCGACGCATGGCGCACAGAATGAACCAATCACATAGTGATTTAGTCTACAGCGCCTCTTGCGCTCATTTTATTGGTAAGAAGTAATTGAGAGACCGGGACCGTTTCTGAGTGTGAATTTTGTTGGGAGAAATACTTCTATGGTTTTTTATTCGTAGGCTGTTGCCCATTAGTGGGTGGCGAACACAATAATTGTAATTGTAATACTTACAGCTGGCTAGAAAGTGGCTGCACTTGCAGGTTCTATTGTTAATAGCTATTAATATTTATAAAGGCAGTTATAGGTGTAGTATTCTTTAGTCGTCTGATGGAGTGCAAAGGTGATAGATAGTAGACATAGGCGTGAATCTAGAGCTAATTCAAATGGGCTGGGACGTCTTATCAAAGGCTCTGAATGGCATTCACGCCTCATCTATGTTTAAATTGCAAACGGAGGAAGTACCTAGTCGTGATGTGGCCTAGTTTTTGTATGTGACTTTTAGCTGGCCTGCTGAGATTTCTGTCAGAGTAGTCAATCATCATCATCATCATCATCAACCCATTATGTCCCCACCGAGGGGCACGGGTCTCTTCCCTGAGGAAGGTATAGGCCATACTCCAACACGGGGGCCAATTCCGGATTGGTGGAGGCTTGTAGACTAGTGGCTCGTCTACTGTCAGAAGTTGTCAAGCCGCCCTAAGGCCTCTGACTTGGCTTAACGACTGCCATCTATCGACGGCAGCCGGCACCAACAGCTTAACGTGCCTTGCGAAGCACGGAACCGCTCGGAAAAATGCCACTAGCGTTAGGCATAGACGGCGACCCATCCATGCACTGAACGCGCCCTGTGTTGCTTAACCTTCGTGATCGTTTAAGATCACTCAGGCAGCCGGGGCTACGAGCGATTCACGCTAGCGGTATCACGTCTGATTACCATGCCGGAGGTCGTGGATTCGATTCCCACAGGGGGCCGCCGTACATTTGTACAAATGGCCACAGTCTGGGTGTATTTCCACGTTACCATAGCACAGGGTAGGTATCCTACTTTGGGACCAGGACAAGTGATTGCGTTGTGTGGAAGTTATTGTTATATTATAACTGTTCTCTGTATCGGGTTATCCATTTGCATGTTATCGAAGTGACAACGTATTATGTATCCATTTGACAGTTCGGAGTAGGTTGAACCTGACGAGTTCATACATTGGAGAAGTTTCGTGGTAGCGCCCCCTCGTTAGATTCTGATAATGATCCTGGGACCAAAAATAACTATGAAAAAATTGATTTTTAAATTTTATTTTTGTGTAGCCTATATACGGCAGGGCTCAGGCCTTCTCTCAGAAAAAGAGTATTTAATTTAATTATTTAGGTGGTGGCTTAACATAAGCCACCACCTAAATATGAATTGTAAAGGAAACAAATACGAGTAAATATCATTTCATTTCATTTCATAGTTAAGGGAGGAAAACGTCGTGAAACCCGAGTAACAAGGTTTTCTCATACCTCAGCGCTTGAAATTGCCATTCCGCGGTGAGCACGCGCGTGGCAATCTTCACATTACTTTAATGATAATATATTGTTTATTCTATTAATGAATAGAACTTAAAATATTTAATATTTTGTCTATAAACTTAGTAATTACGTAGTTCAATAGTTTGATAAGAGAACGTTGTGGACTGAAAGACGATTTAGTGACAAGAATAGAGAAAGGAATGTTGCGTTGGTTTGCACATGTGGAGAGGATGAGGGAAGAAAGATTGACAAAACAAATATATCGAGCGAAAGTGGGTTAAAGGGCCAGTAAGGTACGATCCAGGTGGAGATAAAAAGTACCCGAAACTGGCGTGCATGCATGCAAGGAATGTTGAGGAAGCGAAAGTGATCTGTCAGGATCGTGGCAAGCGGTAGTCCCTGGTCTCTGACTACCTCTCTGGGATACAGGCGTTAGTTTATGTATGTATGTATATAAACTTAGTAATTTTAGAGGCAACATTCTAAGCAATGCTAAGAATGAATTGTATCCAGTGTTTTAGTACAGAAAATAATTACTGTGTTATTTATAAAAATATACGTGTCCTCTAAAACACTCCTCAAATGCAGTTTATTCATTAGAATTCCTTTTTGAACGTAGTGTAAATAATATGTGGTAAATTCTTTCCCTTGTAATGTCTCTGCCACAGACTCCTGCGTTTATGAAGTATTTTAAGCGATCGTTTTAGGGTACCGTAGTCGACAAGATAAAGATAAGATAAAGATATTTATTTGTCTGTCCGCGGCCAGAGACGATTAGTACGAGAAAGCTGAAATTTAGGTATACAAATTTGTGTAATAAATCACGCAAACAAAACGATAGAATAAAATCTTAAAAAAAATATATGTTACCCCTAAATAGGGATGCATTTTTTTCCGCCTACACCAAAGTGTGGGATATCGTTGGACTGGTTGTTTAAAAATATTGTGGATGTAGGAAGATAATTTTTTGATTCAGGGTTCCGTTTACGAAATATTAAGCTTCAAAGCGCAAATTTTTGTACGAGTATGGCGTCTTCCCCTCTCCTGGCTAATTTGAGTATTTGAGTATTTATTTGCTAAAGCATGGTAATTACAAATTATGTAGGTGGTAACTTAAAATTATGGCACAAGCATGCTCTACCCGTCAGGGTGCGCAAATATTATTAAACTGTTGATTGTAGAAACGTGAAAAATTTCAGGGTAGTAGCACATATAATGAACTTGAAAGAAAAAGTATCACGGCTAAGTAGGCTTTACAAGTTAACGAGTAATAAGCGACCAACTTATAAAAGTAAAATTTCGTATAAAATCCATTGAAAATGACTTCGATGAAGTTGTTAGTTCTGTAAAGCAGATAAAGATTCGACCCTCTTTCTACGGAGCCCTACACTGCGCGTGGCCTGACACGCAGTTGGCCGGCTTAGACAACACCGTAAATTTAAACTTATTTGACTTCATTTACTTTGTGTTTATGACATTACACTCAATAGTATTTTGTAACCATTTTCGATTTACTACTAACCTGTTTTACCACGAATGTGCGTACAATTTTGTCTGCGTTGTACCGCCATAAAACGGAGGCCTACATTTTCTGAGTAGTTATTGTTCCACTATTTTCATTGCTCTTTGCCATAAGGAAAGATGGAAAACACATTCGTGTTCAGATATAAGTTGACATCTTGAGAAAAAATGCGCCACCTTCAGTCCGCCAAAACGTCCCAAAATTCAACTACTGCGCTATTTTCAAGAATTTCACCGATTTTTATGATTTATTTTGTGTATATTTGGTAGGACTGAATATATGTGCTGGTCATGAAACTGGGCACCGACTACAAATTATACCTCTACCATACCTACATGTATACATGCGTCTAATTATATATATTATTTGTAACTTTTTAGTGCTGCAGTGTTTCGAAGTCGGTTTGAATTTTTTATTTAATTTTTTTTATTTTTCAATCTTTAGTCGGGGAGCGGGAGAAAAATAAAGAAGACCCTTATAACCATACTTTACCCTACTTAATTCGTTGCTTTAAAATTCGACGTTCTCAATTTCCATCTCCGAAAATCTTCGCCAGAACATCACCGAATTACCTACTTTTACGCAACTTTATGAAACATACGGATATTACTAATGGATGTGCCCCATTAGGCCTTATATTTACTGCTGTCCATTGAAGAGTTCCGTTCTCCATCTCTAAAAGTCTACATCAGATCTTCACCAAAATAAAATGGGACCAATAGGACGTTATATTTGTTCGAACAAAAAAATAATTGTCAAAATCGGTTAAGATTTGATGGAGTTATGGAGGAAAATAGCCAAAAAAAATAATAAAAATAACTATACGCGTCGAATTGATAACCTCCTCCTTTTTTGAAGTCGGTTAAAAAAATTGATGTCATTGATGTAAAGTAGTCCCTTAAAGTTCTAATGGACCTTTCAGCTACACCCGTTTTACTGTTCCAAGAAACCTATTTTATCGTTCAATACCCGATACCGCGAGCTCCCGCTACGTACAAGCGTAGTGCACGCGTCAGAAATCACCGCAAAAACCGCGGCTTGACATAAAACCTAACGTTATTGTCACCAGTTCCTGAATTACGCAACGTTGTGCAACCGTTGGCGATAATCTGGCGAACAGATGGGTTCGTTGTGTGATTGTGTGTGCTGTTTTATAAATCGATATTCTGTGGAACCAATTGGGTTGGGATTGAATGTGAAGATGCTTCCTTATTAAGGGGATGCCTAATGGCAGGTTGAGGTTTGAGGTTTTTTATGTCGGCAAATGGCAAAATTAGTGAATATAACACTACACATTCCTCCGCATGGTCTAATGTTAACAGGATCTACGGGCGACGATTGTTCGTCAAAAGCACGCTTTTTGCGAGTTTAACATTACAAACATATTTCTAAGACCCGTGAGTTTTTGACCGACCTTCGGAACTATTAGAAAAATATTACTTCTCTACTGATATTTAAACTTGCCACAATTTTTTTTTTAATCTGTGCATTCTGTTTTAAAATTCTGTGTCGAACATTTAGAATTTTGGTCGAACCTATTACTTTTATTTTCAACACATAATGTACGTACTTAATGAAATAAATAAATAAATATGTTAAAAAGATTTGATTGAGTTACATTTACATTTTTTCACAATATATTTTCAATGCCCGTCCTTGTTGATTATGTAGACTAAAAGGATCGTATAAGTGCTGGGCATTTTTTTTTACATGTATGGACAGAAGAACTTGGTTTTAAATGAATATGCGCGTGCCGCCAATATAAAAAATAAAATAGAGGACTGAAGCTTTACGAGGTCAGTCGTCGCGTTGGACGCGTGGCGTATGATGCGTTTTAATAATTTATAGTTTACTTCACACTAGTACAAAGTCTTCACAGAGCAATCACGAGTATTACATTTTTTTGCTAACTACCCCCTAATGTTAGGCCGGTGTCTACCGTTCCGTTACCACCGCTGCTTCTGTCCACTGCTATTTATTAGCCAGAGGTGTCGAGGTGAATGCCATTAGCTTGTAATAATGTTGTACAGTTCTAAAATGACAAATTGGACTCGGCGACCCTCGCGCCTTGGTGTTAAAAATTGGTGTGCGTTCGCACCACAACGTGGGCTAAGTCATTTAGAAGAAGAGGAAATACACATTTCTATTGCCACATAGAATCAATCACATTTATTGAGAGCTTAGACATGGGTTAGCAGTCATAGTGGCTATTAATGCTAGAATTGCGTGGCCAACGTTTGATTACTTTAGTTTGGTGAAAGGTGCTAACTTTTGTTTTCAAAGCACATATTCGTTGGTACAATTTTATTTGTTTACAGACCTGTCTGTGAGTAAACAAAACGTTGATAGAAATCGTTAAATAAATGTCTTTCTTTCTTAAAATACCGAAAGCAAAAATCTCTATCAATTTGTTTATTCGATTATGTCATTCATCATCATCATCATCAGCCATTTGACGCCCACTGCAGGACATAGGCCTCCCTCATGGTTTTTATAACCATGAGGGGTTTTGTCATAATCGCCACGCTTGGCAGGCGGGTTGGCGATCGCAGTATACAATTCGAATCTCAGGAAGACGCTGCTGCCCGTCTCCTGGTAATTTATTTCCTTAGTCGCCTTCTACGACATCCACGGGAGGAAATGTAACGCTATTCTTAATCCGGCGCCACACGGATTATGTCATTAACCTCCTCAGTCCTGACCTTGAAAATAACAATGGTTTGCAATTGTTATTTTCAAGGTCAGGACTGAGGAGGTTAATACATGCAATTAATTTGACGAAAAAATATATCGAGCGAATGTGGGTGGAAGGGCCGGTAAGGGACGACCAAGGCTTACATATTTCGACCAAATAGGGGATGGATTAGCAAAGGGCAAGATGAAAAGTAACCGAAACCGGCGTGCGTGCATGCAACGACTAATGAATGTTGAGGAAGCGAAAGTGATCTGTCAGGATCGTGGCAAGTGGCAGTCCCTGGTCTCTGCCTACCCTTCTGGGATACAGGCGTGAGTTTATGTATGTATGTAATTAATTTAAAAAAATCAATTCTTATTTCCTGTAATTCAAGAAGTTCAAGAAATAAGGGGTTCATATTTTATTAATTTAACAGAAATCCACAGTAATACAATTACAGTAAACAATAGGTTTTTAATAATTTTTACATGCAGCCAATGATGGATTTTACTTCGTAGGTTAGATAATTATTAATTAATTATCTTTTAAATTAATTTGATTTATTACAAGAAATAAGGCTTGATAGTATCTAAAAGTAAAAATTGTTTAAACCCAAACAAAACCTGAATGAAATGAAGTACAAATAATTGCTAACGTACCATTTGTTGCAGTCCTTCCAGCAGGAAGTTTACATACATAAACTCGCGCCTGTATCGCAGAGGGGTAGGCAGAGACCAGGGTTTGCCACTTGTCACGATCCTGACACACATCTTTGTGCAAGTATCTAGCCAACTAAAGGAAACGAAAGGTCTTGAAGGCGTTTCCCAACATTACTCACTCGGGGCTAGAGCTGAACTTGCAAAATACACTCTAGATCGATCCCAGATCGGAGAATCACAATAATTATTATGCGCAAGGCAGTGGGTCCGCTAAAATTATTTGCGCAAGCGACGACAGTCAGGGCAGTGAAGAAATTAGGCAGATAGGCTGCTGCGAAGAAGTTACTATTAAGTCGGAATTACTGAGCTCCACAAATGAAAATAAATTTATACTCTTAAATAATACTATTTGTTTCTCGCTTTTACAATAATGCTGTCCATATTGTGACAGAGAGGCAAATAGATATTCAATAACAACAATGATAACAATAATTTAATAGATTACCTAATGATTAGTGATTAGTTAGACCTGTTAAATATATAACTAATAGTTATCCTGTCCCTTTATCATACAGTGCTATACTCCGTTTTTGCAAAAAACACCCATAAATTTCAATAATAGTAACGGCTATTTTAGGTTGTGCATATTCTGAGAAGGAGAAGTCTTGCCCAGTAACAAATTCAGGTTTGCCGGAAGAGATCTCTTACAGGGATAAGCTCACCTTTGTACATGTTATTTCTTATGTAATATCCTGTTCAATGTTTCGTGTGTATAAAGTATAATAAGTCTTAATAGACATGAAAGACTATTTAACGACTAATTAATGTTGATGAAGCAAAAACGGTCCGTCAGGATTGTGGTGAGTGGAATACCCTGGTCTCTGCCTACGCTTAAGGGATATAGGCGTGAAGTAATGTAATGTAACTAACATCGCTTACAATACGACTCTTTCACTCTGTGACTCTTGATCGCATCAAGTAAATCTCGCTCTGTTATTCTCTTAATTATTTTATTATCTCGTTTCCATTTTATTTTTATATAATGTATGTGTGTATGTATGTACGTGTGTGTTATGCCAACGTAAATGATTTTGTATTCATATTATTTCATATATAATACATACATAAACTCACGCCTGTATTCCAGAAGGGTACTCGGAGACCCGGGACTGCCACTTGCCACGATCCTGACAGATCACTTTCGCTTCCCCAACGTTCATTCATCTATTGTAAATAATAATGTATGTGTGTACGTATGCATTATGCCGATACAACTTGTTTTATATTCATACACAATTAAAACAAACAGTACTGCGCTCTGAAACGCCTGTCTGACATCTGGCGCTAACTGAAACGCTGATTGCTCAAACCCTTATAACACACCGCTGCCTTTTGCAGCAGCAGACACACCGCGACCATTTTATTTTTAGGGTTTCGTACCCGAAGGGTATGAAATTGGGGACTAAGACTTCAATATAATAAGACAATAAGCTACCTAGTGCACTACGAGAACTGGACTTAGGCTTGTTTAAGCACAAATAAAAAAAAAAATTAATTAAAAAATGCTATTATACAACAATAGAATTTCTGACCGATAATAATATTGACTAAATATATACAAATATGTTCAGTGTCTCAATACAATTTTCTCGACATAACAATGACATTCTATTTAATGCAATCCTTGTGACCTCTCTTCTTTGACATTTTAATTTATTATCGCATGGAATGGTTTTTATTTTTTATTTCGCATCTTTTTTACATTTTACTCACGATGTTAATATAATATAATGCTATGCTATTACTATCATAATTATAAAAATTTGTACGCCTATTATGGCAAAATACCACCTTTCTGTACACATGTTTGACAAATAAATCTCTTTATCTTTATCTTTATCTTCACTGTCCGTCTGTCTGTCTGTCTGTCTGTCTGTCTGTCTGTCTGTCTGTCACTAGGCTGCCTCGTGAATCGTGATAGCTAGGCAGTTGAAATTTTCACAGATGATGTATTTCTGTTGCCGCTGTAATAAAAACACTAAAAACAGAATAAAATAAATATTTAAGGGGGTCTCCCATACAAGAAACATATTTTTTTGCCGTTTTTTATTCGATATTAATAACGGCAACAGGCAGACGCTTGATATATTCACAGAATATTTAGTTCTATATTCGCTTAAAAAATAAACAATTAAATTAAAACAAAATAAATATTTAAGGGGGGCAAAAGGGGGGGGGGGGACAAAACTTGATTTTTTGCCTCTTTTTCCCGATCTTTGTGTTTAATGTTGTATAGATAATGGTAACGAACCCTTCGTGCGCGAGGCCGACTCGCACTTGGCCGTTTTATTTATTTATTTGGTAATGAATTTTATGATTGCATTGTACTTTGGTGTGTCTGTCTGTTGTTGCAAATAAATCTATTTGTTCTTCTTCTCAACGTATTTCACTATTTCAGAGACTACCTATATATTTAGTCTATGAAAGTGCACCTTCTGTGGCAATGTTTTTTGGCCCGAGTCACCTTTCATCTGGTTGTTAGCGATTGTGTCAGTCACCGATGTGATTGGAACTAAAGGATGGTGTGTTTTTTGTCATTTTGCAGTTAATTATGGTATTCGTACCACACGTGGGCAGTTAATGTAACTGATTTAGAGGCCTTGAAGTAAACTATCGGGAAAGTCGTTGGTGGACCACCTAAGTGCGCGTGCATCGTTGATGTCTCAATTTTAGGGGTCGAAGTCTTCTACAGACAGCGTTTCCATTCGCTCGCATATTTTTAATTATTGTAAGATTATGACTACTCTTGGCAATTGCGCTGTTTATCGATTATCATCATCAGCCCACCCCTGCCCACTGCTGGGTATAGGCCTTTGCCCCATCACGCCATTTTAAGCGGTCTCTCGCCATTCCCATCCACGGGCCCCCGATGATATCGATACTAGAAAATAAAATTACGGACGTTTTAGCCAATTCTGTGTCTCACAGACCTTCTCTTTAGCCTTCCACTTCTTAAATAAATAATTTTCGTATGTTTTATTAAGAGGGTTCCTCAATTTCATTTCATTTAATTTATTTGTTTAATTGCCGGTGGTAGCCTAGTGGGTAGAACATTGGACTCGGAAGCGAGAGACCCAGGTTCGATTCCCAGTGCGGGCATGTACCTATGACTTTGTTTTCTAAGTTATGTACATTTGTAAAGTTATAGTAGCAATGCTACTCGCTAACGGTGAAGGAAAACATCGTAAGGAAACCTGAGTGTCTGAGCTATTTACGATTGGCGATTGGCGATTTTAAGCGCTGAGGTATCTCAGCGCTTAAAATCGCCAATCCGCGGTGGGCACGTGGGGTGAATAAGCCCATACTTTCTCCCTGAGGGAAGGCCTGTGCCCTACAGTGGGACGTATATAGGCTGCTAATTGCCAGTACCCAAACGTTGTTTGGTCTTAATTTACAAACGACATGCAAAATCGCAATTACACCTTACTAATATAGTTTAGACTTTTAGAGGGTATACGTCGAGGTTTGTTCGTCCTTTATACTGCATGTAATCCCCTAATCCTACTAATATTATAAATGTAAAAGTTTGTGAAGATGTTCGGATGTTTGTTACTCAATCACGCAATAACGGCTGAACATGAAACTTGGCATACAGATAGTCAAAGACCTGAATTGAGACATAGCGTACTTGATGTCTCGTTAATGCGTTCTCGTGGGATAATATTTATTTTAAGTTTAAAATAGATGGCGTTGTGCGAGCGAACGTTGTATTTAAAAAATAGATAGCGTTGTGCAAGATTCGGATAAACGGATTCTGTGGCGGTACGAAGTTCGCCGGTACAGCTAGTCAAAAACTAGTTTTTATTAGGCTTTAAAAGGCTATGATTTCTTTTTCATTTACTTATTTGCAATTCTAAGCTCGTTTTGTGGCCTTTTAACATATTATTGGTAAATTTCATGACGATTTCACTCATATCATTTGTATTTTTTTAAATTTCAACGGAGTACATGAGACACCTCGCGAGGAACCGTCTTCAGAGGGAGAGAGAGCTTAATGATACGAAAATTATGTTTATGAGGAGTGGAAGGCCAAAAAGGCCCCCCTACCCAGCAGGGGGCACAAAATTGGCCGAAATGTCCGTAATTTGGTTTTCACGTGGCGATATAGAGAAAAATAAAATTGACAAAAGTGTATTCATTCCTTTACATAACATAAAAGCATGAGCCTGTATCTCAGAGGGGTAGGCAGAGACCAGGGACTGCCACTTGCCACGATCCTGATAGATCACTTTCGTGTCATCAACATTTATTAGTCGTTGCATGCGCGCACGCCGGTTTCGGGCATAGCTTACCCTTTCCTGATACATCCCCTATTTGGTCGAAGTATGTCCTCCTGGGACGTCCGTTACCGGCTCTCCTACCTAGGAGAGCCGGTAACGGACGGTAACAAATATATCAAGCGAATGTGGGTCCTCTCCACATGACCAAACCAACGCATCATTCCTTTCTCAATTCTAGTCACTACATCCTCTTTTAATCCACAACGTTCTCTAATCAAACTACTGCATATCCTGTTATTCAAACTAACACCACACATTCTTATTATTTTACTATTTTTTTTAATAGAATATAAGTATATATACGTCTATATACATACGTCTATAATATATAGCTTGAAATCGCCAATCCGCGGTGGGCACGCGTGTTGATTAAGCCCATACTATCTCTCCGAGAGAAGGCCTGCGCCCTACAGTGGGACATATACGTCCTGCTTATAATTATATATATGCCCATTGCAGGGCATAGGCAATCTCTTACAGACAGAGAGAGAGAGTACGGACTTAATCAGCACGCGTGCCCACCGCGGATAGGCGGTTTTAAGCTCTAGAGCAATAAACACCTGAGACATTCGAGTTTCCTCGAGAGGTTTTCCTTCACCGTTAGCTACTGCAATTTCACGAAATTCACGTAACTTAGAAAACAAAGTCACTGCGGCTCGAACCCACGACCTCTCGAATGGGAGGCCAGCGTTCTACCGATGCGCTACCTGCTGCTATATCTTTTTCACCGTTCGATATGACCAAAATTTTCAATGGAATTTGTTCATTATTCTAGGCTAAATTAATAACTATTAGGTACGGCTAGGCTGTATAACGGGTGGCCTTTTGAAATTTACTGTTTTTTCGCAACATTTTGCTCGGTCCGAGCCTGCAATTTCTCGACATTTGGACCGTAAAACTAAACCAAGTAGTTAGTTCGGTATGACAAGGATTGTTAGAAATTATCAATTGTTTGAGTCAATTGGTACAGTCAGCGGGATTTAGGTCTAACGTTTAGGATTAATATAAGGGTTTAAAATTTAAAACTTAATTTGCTGCTACAATTTTACAAAGAATGTCTACGTAATCCAGAACCTCTCGGATGATAACTGGGAAGGAAAAACCTCGAGATTAGCCTTATTATTTCCGAAACAAGCCCGACTAAGCTGGGAGGTTTTCATATGGCTTTTTTTAATGTCAGGGTTCACTAAACATTATAAAATTCACGCTTTTAATTTAATACCATAACTCAGCATCCATCAGTAAATCGGTATCCTGTATGGAACAATGTTTATTCTATATTTAGAAATGTAAATTAACAAAAAAAAAGTCCCGGAAAAAAGTTGTAGATCACCAGCTCTAAAAGATAACTTTGTTTCAGGAATTACGCAATTTTCAAATAACCTTGTATAATATCAAGTTACTTACATATAATAAGGAACGCGAAGGCGATTCCCATAGAGGTCGACATTTTGGTTCCGGAGCCGGCCCACCTCCGTTTCATTGCAATCTGGAACAAACAGGAATACTTTTAGGATTCGCCGTTCAACTTAGCACGAGTTCTTACCTTCGAAATCGGAGCTTACTCGATAAAAAAATATTATAGGTCACCTTTAATAAATATGTAACTTCCACACAACACAATCTGTGGTCCAGCCCTTGTATCACGTAACTTTCCACTCTATCGGGTTAAGCATTTAGAGGACTCCAAAGTTTCAAAATATGTATCTATTTGACAGTTCGGAGTAGGCTAAATCAGACCACTTCCTAGAGTGGAGGACTTACGTGGTCGCACCCCAGGTCCCAAACTACCACACACAGGGTATCCTGGTTTGGGACTTTTGCTGTTCCCGAATCGTATCTGTAATTGTACTATAATGCACTACTAGAATAACTTATTTAATTTGTGTATGGTATGCAGCGGGTTAAAATACGAAAGGGAGGGCATCAATCCACTCGGTCACGTCCTCGTCAGCTTCGTGAATTTACTGCTATTACCAGATGCTCAGGATTGGGCGATTCCTGACAAGGAAAAAGTTTTTTTCAAGGCATCACTGCTAAGCAAACAGGGGTTTTAAACAAAGATAAGATAGAATATTCTTTATTGTAAAAGGAAAAACACAAACATGAAATGTTTACAAAAATGCAGTACAATTGGGTATTTGACAAAATATCAAATGAGTTACTTTTAAAACAGAATTTTGTATGAAAATACTGGCTAATGACGTCACATGTCAGAGCACTCTTTTTGTGTTTAGTCTATTTAAACATTGTAATAACTAGTAATTGACTAAAAGAGATACATTTTCCGAGATATTTTGTAATTTTTCTTTAATCGAGCATATGAAATAATTTATTGTTGATCGTGTCAAATACTGAATTGGCGGCCTTATTGCTTATAGCAATTTCTTCCAGGAAACCGACGATGGAGAGTTGCTGAAGGAAAAGTGAGACGGTTAGTAAAGAAAAGTGAAAAAACAAGACGTTCGAACCATATTTGATTCGATTTTTTTCACTTTTCGCTGCGATATTATTTGTTTATGCTTAAGTGTTTATGCTTAGTGCTCGCTAACGGTGAAGGAAACCATCGTGAGGAAACCTGAGTGTCTGAGGTGTTCACATACCTCAGCGCTTGAAATTGCCAGTCCGCGATAGGCACGCGTGGTAAATAAGCCCACACTCTCTCTCTGAGAGAAGGCATGTGCCCGGCAGTGGGACGTATATAGGCTCCATAAAATCACGGTTAGAATATTTAAAAACGGTTAATATTTAAAATTTAAAGTTAGGTACCGCGTAGCAAAATTTAAGACACCTACCTATCCCCGCGACTTCAGAATAAATGTAACATGAAGCTCAGTTTAACCGCAGTAGGTACATGCAATTGCAGTTAAACCCTGCACCCGCAATCTATATCTGCTCGAGATCTCTCTCGTCATTAACTCGAGCCTCTCCACTCATTACCGTCCTTCCTAAGTGCTAGCTAACATCACTTAAACTAATCGTGGTTCAACAGTAAACTCGGCTTAAATGTCCCAGTACCAGTACTCTGAATTGTACTAATGGCGTCAGTGTGAAGGTTTTCACTTGTTGATGATGTACTTTTGTTCCCTCAGGTACCCTAGTTTGGGACAAGATAAGTGATGATGTTGTGTGGAATATATCATCGTCATCATTTATTGCAACCATAACTTTACAAGGTGTTGCTAGAATTACTAGTGGCATTTATCTACCCTGTAGGACATAGCGACATTTTTAAGTATTATATACAGTTTCCTTACATACTTATTTATGGAATTTTAATAGTAAATCTCATAAAAAAAGCCAAAACCTAACATAAAATAGAGTTTATGCATATGCAGCCTATAGACGTCCCACTGTAGGGCACAGGCCTTCTCTCAGGGAGAGAGTATGGGCTTAATCACCACGCGTGCCCACCGCGGATTGGCGATTTCAAGCGCTGAGGTATATGAATAGCTCAGACACTCAGGTTTCCTCAGGATGTTTTCCTTCACGGTTAGCGAGTGGTATTGCTACTATAACTTCACAAATGTACATAACTTAGAAAACAAAGTCATAGGTACATGCCCGCACTGGGAATCGAACCTGGGTCTCCCGCTTCCGAGTCCAATGTTCTACCCACTAGGCTACCACCGCATTGTTAGAGTTTATGCGTCTTCTAATAATTCTTGCCTACCATAATAGTAAACACTTTCGGCCTTATTTATAAAAACACGTATTGCGCCTCTTACTTATTTATTATATTAAGTATTACCTATCTGTGGGAAATGCTGAGGAATTGGCAAAATGTACTATATTGACTCTAATATTTTTTATGCTATAAGTTTGTCAATTCTGTTTTTTCTCCTTAAATAAATAAATAAATAAACACGATTCCTCCGACGCACTCCTAAGAGGTAGTTTATTTACTACGTGTTTTCCTTGTGAAAAATATTTTAATCGGCGTTTATCTAGTGCTTTAAGGAATCGTGTGTTTGTACATAAGACCGTTTGTATTTAGATGATCTCTTAGTTTTTTATCCTTAAAAAAATAAATATTTTTACCTGACTGAGGGATCGTGGTAAGATACCTAGAAATGGCGGTAAATTTCGAAACTACTCCAAAAAATAACCGTAGGTATTTGTCGCTCAAGCGCGACGTTGACGACCCTTCCGAACGCTGCTTCGTAATAAGGGCCGGTTACTGCCTACCCCTCCGGGATGGGTATGTAATGTATTTTTATTACTTAGTCCCGTTTATATAAGTTTGTGGGGTGAAATCAAACCTAAACGTCACAATAAGTTTAAACCCAAGCTAACGTTCACACGCCGCAGAGGCTCACGACTCTACCTCCACACGACCCGTGTGTTATCCGAAATCCTAAACAACTGAACTTATACCCTGATGTACAGGGTGTTCTAGCAGTAATGGGGAAAACTTGACTATTTTGCATAAGCAACCTACTTGCGTTTGACTGCTAGGCACAATCAGAAATCAGAAATTTATTTCAACGTAAAAAAATTACATTCTGTAAAATGTACAATGTTAGCCGCTGGTTTCGGGCCGTATTTGTAGTGGAGAAAAAGGCAGAGGGAAAAACTTTACTCTGACCATCTTTTCTCAAATCATCTTAAATCTAATACATAAGTTAGTACGAGTACCTACCTCAGTAACATCGGCCTATCGCTCGCTACCCACTGCTGGGTATGGTACTTACCTCCCAAATGGCACCTGTCACAGTCTCTCGTCTCCGCCATGATTTTACACGCAAGCAATTAACGAATCATATACCCTGTGTAACAAACAAGCCCCAGAGATGTGACTCTGGAGGCGTGCGCGCGTGCGCAAGCGCAGCCGGAAGTGACGTCGAGACAACATGGGCGCCCTTCCGGCCGCCATTGTTGCACGACACGTCGCCAATTAACGCCGGTATTTATCGGAGCTTGCCGCTTTCACGCGATGACATTTTCGCCTAGGTTTTGACGAGTTATGTGATTGTAGCTTAGCTGCTTAAGATTTTAAGTAATCTTGCCATAACATATTATTAAATTAAATTGTTTATTCGACAAAAGAGAAATTACATGAATGTATACAGTAGCATTCACTCAGGCGTAAAGATAAGAAGCCTATATAGGTCTCAAAGGGCACAGACCCTTCTTAGAGAGAATATAGGCTTAATTACCACGCGAGTCCACTGCGGATTGGACACAGGTTCGCAGCTCAAGCAGTCAGGTTTCTCCACGATGTTCTCCTTCACGGTTAGCGAGTGCTATTGGGGCGCCATTTTGAACACAATAACGTTGAGTTGAGGGGCAAATTATATCAGGCGTGCACATTGAGGCTTACTTACTCGCTAAAACAAAATAAGAAAAACACGAAACGTTTGAACTTTTGTGTTTTGTAACTTAGAGATTAAAATAGCATTTGCGTGATGTGAACAAAATGAGGCACCTACCTTTTAAAGGGCCGACGCCATTCAAATCTTACGTCAAACGAGAGAATAATCAATTCCCAATAACGACGCGTCGTACACGGCGATCGGCGAGGGATTCAATTAAATAATCAAAACAGACGACCTCCGACTGGCAAATCATGCTACCCGATTCGATGCCCTTATTAGAAACATTCCGTGACTTGATAAAAAGTATGAGATGTCATCTTCAATCATTATGGTCTGTGATGGGTATTACGAATACGCAAACTAATCTCACCTCATATTTAATCTTTAATTCAAAGTAAGTAATGTAATTTAAAAGCGGTGTTAGCGCGGTGTCGTAGAACGCTTGCCTCGCTTGTTATGGGTTCGAACCAAGGATGTTTTGGGTAAAACGTTCTTGGTTCGAACTCTGGCGCACTTCGTTTTCTTAGTTATGTTTATAAAAAAAAGTAGCAATACCACTTGCTAACATTGAAGGAGTGCGTGAGTTGTTCATATACCTCTGCGATAATCCGCTGTGGGCACGTGTGGTAATTAAGAAGAAGAAGAAGAAAGACATTTATTGGGACCAATTAACAAATCACAAGAAAAAAGGCATAACAAGCCCATAAGCCCAATTAAGCCCATACTGTCTTTGAAAGAAGGCCTGTGCCCTATAGTAGGACGTATATAGGCTGCATTATTATGTTTATAATGTTAGATAGATAGATAGATAGATAGATAGAGAACACTTCATTGCACAACCAGGTGAAAGATATAGAAATAGTTTCTTATATCTAAGTACGTAATACATTTGGCAGTTTCATCACTTCCAGACATCCTTTGGATGGAGTGCATTGCAGGAAGAATATAGTTGGTAGATGGATGTGCATAAATAAGAGAATCTGAAATATAATGGTATGTGAAGTAATAAATATGTATATCGAAAGATTACAAGTACTTATAATTACATATTACATAACGTAGGTAGATATACTTAAATAATAATATACTTACATGAATACCTACAAAATAAATACAATACAATATCAGAATCAAATACATATAAGCAACAGTTTACAGTTTAAACTACGTTGTACAATAGGTATTCCAAATTATTATCCATACGATTATTTTTCTAATGCCATCAATTATTTTACCCATACACACAAACACAGATGCACAGTTTGCACAGCTTAGATATACAATATACACTTCCTACAGAAGTGCTAAAATCAGCAAATTGAACAAGCTATCGGAACATTTACGAAACAAATCAAAAGTTCAACTCGCGACTTCCGTAAAAAGTCTTTCGGAAGTAAGAACTTTTCAGCATTCAGAGTCGCCTTACCCGTATCACTGAATGAGGGAGCCTGATGACAATCCGCCCGGCAGACTATCAAGTCGTGTCAATCTCCGCCAATCTGGAGTTAGGATCGAGCTTTCGTGACGGACGAAAGCATAACGCTTGGGAAAAAGTCTGTGCGGTCCAAAGATGCGGGTACAATACAAAATAAATCTAACAAAAGAACCGTTCGGTCGGTGGGCAGAGTACTAGCCCGAGTGCGTTTAATTTGCACAGGTTATAACCATTATATATATATACCATAGTATAGTATATATATACCATTGGAATGACATTGTACTGCTATTGCTTAGCAGACTACGAAATAAGGGCGCTTAAAAGCTAACAGAAGTTTTAGTAACAATGCCACTCACTTACTGTGAAGGAAAACAACCTGAGAAAACCTGATTGACTGAGGTGTTCACATACCTCGTGTTCACATCGCTCGCGCTTGAAATTGCCACTCCGCGTTGGGCGCGCGTTGTGAATAAGTCCGTACTCTCTCTTTGAGAGAAGGCCTGTGCCCTGCGGTGGGACGTATATAAGCTACATAAAAAAAACCGGCCAAGTGCGAGTCAAACTCGCGCACGAAGGGTTCCGTACCATTATCTACACAACATTAGACAAAGATCGAGAACAGCGCCATCTATAGAAACCAACAAGAAGCGTTTAACATTGACATTTAACGACATGACATTGGCGCTGTGAAGGTTACATAGATGGCCGCTAGATGGCGAGCCCTGTTTTTAGACAACATTTGTTGTATGGGAGCCCCTTTAAATATTTATTTTATTCTGTTTTTAGTAGTTGTTGTTATAGCGGCAACAGAAATACATCATCTGTGAAAATTTCAACTGCCTAGCTATCACGGTTCATGGGATACAGCCTGGTGACAGACAGACAGACAGACAGACGTACAGACAGACAGACAGACAGATGGACAGTGAAGTCTTAATAAAAGGGTCCCGTTTGGCACCCTTCGGGTACGGAACCCTAAAAATACGTTTGATTGACCACGATTTAACCAAATATAATCACAGATATCGAAGCGGTTTTGAGATTCCTATGTTTGGTATTGTATTTGGGGTTTTTGTCCTATTAGGTATTTAACGGTTGTTTGACGTACTGTTGTTTGATTTTTCTAACCTTTCTTTTCTTGTTTTCACTAACAAATCCATGTCGTTCTATCCTAAAATTCTTAAAACTGTGTTTCGTTTTTTTTTTACTTGCTTTATAAAGTTATAAATAAAATAAATAGTTTCATGCGTTGCAGCTTCTGTTTCAGGTCACAAAGTAGCCGTTTTCGCAACAGATTTGAGATAGAGCTAAGAAAGGAAGAGCAATCAGGAAGTCACCTGTTTGGTTCACCGATTTGCATGTAATTGAGCTGAAACGGCTCTGTCATGTAAGGGTTGCTGTTTAGTGTTGGGTAATCGTGAAAATTGGTAGTTGGACCGAACCGAGAATCTCGCCGTGTTTTAATGGTTTTAAAAAGATGCCAAGTCCGAGACGGACTCATGCACTGTTAAATGCCTCTGACTGTAACGATAAAAACTTTAATCGTTTACTTTTTACTAAAGGGTCTGTGCCACCACCTGTGCCCTACAGTGGGACGCATATAGGCTGATTATGCTTACATTACATTGCTGATTTTTTAACCTAAATTTAATTAGGTTAGCAATAGTTTAAATTAACAACTCAATTAGATTTAATCAATAAGACATTCATCGCTAATGTCTGGTGGTACCGTCCCTTCCTGGGGGAATGGTTCCCAATGGGTTGAGCCATAACGTGAGAGGAACGATAACTCTGGTGGAAAATACACTTTAGTTTAAATCGTTGTAATATATATTACTAGCTGACCTGGCAAACGTTGTTTTGCCATAAGTCAAAATAAAACTAATTCTATAACGAAATAAAGTAAATAGTCATCCATCTGGATATAGCGCTTCCATCTGGTGACTTTCTTGTGTATCACGTGAATGTAGAGACAACTCATTGATTCGTCATTTTGTATCCTGCTTTAAGGACCAACTTCACTTCCCAAAAACGTCTCTATTGGCCTACGACCTATTCCTCCTACCAAATATACACGAAAAAATTCATAAAAATTGGTGAAGCCGTTTCGGAGGAGTTCGATAACAAACACTGTGACACGAGATCACCTACTCACCAACTGCATTTGAGAATCTAACCTCCAAAAATTAAACAGTTTTTATTTGGCCGAGTCTGTTAGGCTCATAGTCGATTTTTGAAAATTTAGATATGAGGACGCAAATACCGACACAATTTCCTCTATTCTTAGTAGATACTGACAGTCTTCTTTATAAGAACACGATTCCTTAAAACACTCCTCAGGTGCAGTTTAAATAGCCTGTAGTAAAGGGAAAGGGTGGTAACGGAGCGGTAGAACGCCGGCTTCTCATTCGGTAGGTCGTGGGTCCGAATCCCGGCATGTATCAACGACTTTGTTTTGTAAGTTACTGTACATTTGTAATATTGTAGTAAGGAACACCATTCGCTAATTGTGAAGGAAAACATCGTGAAGAAACCTGAGTGTCTAAGGTATTCACACGCCTCAGTGCTTGAAATTGTCAATCCGCGGTGGGCACGCGTGGTGATTAAGCACGTATTCTCTCTCTCTTTCTGAGAAAAGCCGTGTGCCCTGCAGTGAACGTATGTAGGCTGAGTAAAGGGAAAGGCGTAACCACAGATATATTAAAACTGCCTCTGAGGAGTGTTTTAGAGGAATAGGACCGCGAGCCCTTATACGGTTGTTGTCTGAAATATGTTTTACTAGTAGATATTAGAAAAGGAATGTGACAATAACTCTCGAAATTTCTTAACTAAATAATAATTCACCAGTCTAAAATTTCACTGTCGGTCATTCCCAGCTGCGAAAAACATAAACTATTGGTACAGTCAGTAGCAGATTAATATTTCGCAGGCTTTTCATCAGAAGGATTTTGCATAAAAAATTATGATTGCTGTTGATTGTACCATCACAAAACTTTACAACAATCTAATCTAGTAGGCATCGCCAGATTCCATGACCCATCCATCACGTCTATTTTGCCTTTTCCTTCAGAGAAAGGACAAATAAAGACCAAAGATCACATCATAAGTTGACCTAGAAGCGATAGGCCAACTGATATCAATCTAGCCACAAAACGCTTTCTACAACTGGCAGATCTTCGGTAAAATAACACCAGCCTATCTCTACCGAGATTGACACTATCCATGGGTTTCATCTTCTTATACATTTTGATGGAAATCGACGGTGTTTAATGAGATTTCTGAAGTAGTGCACAGGTCCAGTTCGACAGCACATGATGTGAATAACGAAGAAAAATGAAGACGGTGAAAATTGAAAAGCGAACTTGACGGAATTTTCTATATATTGTACAGGTGCTAGCTGACCTGGCAAACGACGTTTTGCCATATTAATTAGCCTACGACCCATTCTCAGACCTACCAAATATACACAAAAAAAAATTAAAAATCGGTGAAGCCGTTTCGAAGGTCGAGATCGAGACCCAGGTTCGATTCCCAAGGCGGGCATGTACCTATGACTTTGTTTTCTAAGTTATGTACATTTGTGACGTTATAGTAGCAATACCACTCGCTAACGGTGAAGGAAAACATCGTGAGGAAACCTGATTGTCTGAGCTATTCATATACCTCAGCGCTTGAAAGCTCCCTGAGAGAAGGCTTGTGCCCTACAGTGGGACGTATATAGGCTGCTAAGTGATATATATATCATCATCATCATCATCATCAGCCTTTGCTGGTCCACTGCAGGACATAGGCCTCTCCTATAGCACGGTCCTCGGCTACTCTCATCCAGCTCTTGCCAGCCGCCCTGCGAAGATCATCGCTCCACCGAGTCTGAGGACGTCCCACACTACGTTTACCGTTTACCCCATCAGTTATCAGTTCTTCGGATAATATGGCCGGCCCACTGCCACTTCAGCATGCTAATTCGGTGGGCTATGTTGGTGACTCTGGTTCTCTGTCGGATCACTTCGTTTCGAATTCGATCTTGCAGAGAAATCCCGAGCATAGCCCTTTCCATAGCAATAATAATTGTTCTTCTTTTTTTCATGTTGTGCAGTAAAGTGTTCTCTATCTATCTATCGATTTATCTTATGCCTTTAAGTCGTCTATTGCCTATCTGTGTTTAACAAGATTTTTTGTTTTGTCTGTGAAAAGATTACCGGCATTGATGCGTTTCAATTATCTACGTACTTTACAAGAAAAGAATCTCCAAACACAAAATGTATGGATCAATAATTCGTGATCCAGTAGTCAGATGAACGCAAAGCATGACAGATATCGCAACAGATCACAGGGTGCGGCATAGAAGCGGCCGAAGATGGACGGACAGACTGACAATTTACCAATAACGTGTCATTTCATTCGATTGATAGGCCGTGGGCCTGCTAGGATGTAACGTTGGGCCCATTACATTTTGTACGTGAACTAGGTACTTCGATTATTATGTTAAATACACAATAATCGAAGTACCTAGGTTGTCATAAATTGGTGATCATACAATTAAATTATTCTAATAATAAGAGATGAGCGCTGGTAGCGGAGCGGTAGAACGCTGGACTAACATTCAGGTCGTGGGTTCGAGTCCCGGCATATAACAATGACTTTGTCTTGTAAGTTACGTACATTTGTAGTAAGCAATATCACTCGCTAATCGTGAAGGAAAACATCATGAAGAAACCTGAATGTCTAAGGTGTTCATATACCTCAGCACTTGAAATTGCCAATCCGCGGCGGCAGACAAGGCCTGTGCCCTGCAGTGGGAAGTATGAATACATTATAAGGCGCGTAAAAGTAGATTGCCAATAGTGGCCGATGTAATTCGCAGAAAGGAGGATTATTATGGACTATGTGCCGTCACAAGCCTGCTAAACAAAAACTTTCCACAAGAGTCCAAACTATGAGGACTCCGGGTACAGCTCCGACTGATAGCACATCTCCCGACCTATGACCGGGTCTGCATGAGAGGGTTTGCCCACAGCTCGCGGTTATGATTGCACCGTGACGCAACCTGCTTTAGATTCAAAGAAATGTAACGATGAAACAGTGCTGGCGTGCTATGACGAGATAAAAGTGCACAGTTGTGTTGAAGGAAAAGCACTAGTTATGTGGTCAACGGAGTTTTCAACGGCCTAGCTCGTTGGATTAACAACTGTAGGCTCATGTTTTGGCATTGCAAGTAGTTGGTTGGTCGAGGACGATATTCTT
Organism: Yponomeuta evonymella; assembly: GCA_963969515.1. Taxonomy (NCBI): domain Eukaryota; kingdom Metazoa; phylum Arthropoda; class Insecta; order Lepidoptera; family Yponomeutidae; genus Yponomeuta; species Yponomeuta evonymella. The sequence continues at coordinate 17,765,179 of OZ018359.1, read as the reverse complement.
TTTACTTTATTGTATGTATGTTATTGCATTTGATTTAATTCTTTAACTGCACCACGGCAAGCACTCCGGAGTACAATTATGGGTTACCGTAGGTACGGACTGAAAATCAGCGCTGAGGGATCACTTCCTTTAACTTTACGTGGACGTTTTTCGGGTGTGACACAGAATTATCCGGGATTTAGTTTAGTCAAATTAACAAACAATAAAAAAAAAATGCCCTATTTGCAAATTCATTCCGACAGCGCGGATTTTTGGTTAAGTTATCTACCGGGTATTGCAGACAGTATAGCGCGAATCACGAAGCACGAATCTGTTAGGGTACACCTGTATTGGGAAGAAGACTGCTTGTTGAGACATGGGTAGTAAAAAAAATATTCTTGCCCTTGACAGACTTGACTCATGTCATTTTACTCAATATTTGTGATGAATCACTCATCATTCCTTTAATAACGTGATTAGTAGTAGAATATGGCTACTGTATACTTTAAGCTAACGACTGCCTTACAAACGTACAGAACTCATAAATTTCACAATGTCGTTAACCTTTGCCACTTCAAATAGGCTTTTATATGAAGCCCATAAAATTACCAATTTGAGAGATAATTAGATAATTTTTTTTCAATTTCATTATTCATTTTACGGCAGTGTTTTTATGACCTTTGCACATTTATGCATACTCTCATACAGAAACTAATGGAAACTAATCCATAACCGATGGACGCGCTAGTGACTTATGGTAAAGCAAAAGGAGAATTATAAGACGTATTCTAAGAATAAAGAATATTCTATCTATGTGTCTTGGGCTCGCAAGGTTTGCCACTTACTACGGCAGAGATGTCTATCCCTATGTAATACAAGCGTGTGTAGAAATTTAAACTAGGTATTTCAAATAGTTTGATGAGAGGAAAAATCAAACATCTTTCAAATCAAGGCGCTGTACTCATCACCTGGCTTCGTAATTAAGTCAACGCAATAAATACGATAATATTGAAATCTCTAATAACTAGTATATTATTTAAATTTCTCGCCCGTTACTACAAACAATTCAATTTTAGTCATCTCGTATGTCGTAAATTTCATTATACAATCAGAGGTCACTGCAGGATTGGGAAACTAATAAGGTTCTCATGGTAACTATTAATATTAATTATAATTGCTGAAATTTAATTACGGTTTATGCGGAGTGTTAGACGTGTCTCGGCAGATGAATCGAAGCCTATAATTATCACATCGTCAGACACGCACCAGACATCTTATGACGATAAAATGTTACTCAATTGTTATTCGAGAAAATCATTCTTTAAATATGGTACACAACATAAACAGTGACGCGTCCTTATGCCTCTGGGGAAAATACACCAAATACATGGCCAGGGATAGCTGATTTTAAATTGCACAATTGAAAGCAGATCTTAGTACGTTTATAACTCAATAACGCCAGAAAGGCTAAGTGAATCTGAACGAAATTTGATACGGATATAGATTATAGCCTGGATTAGCACATAAGCTACTTTTCATCTCGGAAAAATCATCATCATCATCAACCCATTATGTCCCCACCGAGGGGCACGGGTCTCTTCCCTGAGGAAGGTATAGGCCATACTCGGAAAAATATATATAAAAATTTCCACGCAAACTAAGTCACGGGCAATAGTTAATACATGATATGCACCTTATTTTCGGTGCCCAAATTCCATATTATTAGAAAAATGACTGCCGTTTAAAATAAAAGTAGAAAATTGCTTTTGAGTCCCATATTCTTTGTCGGGGACAAGACGTGTGCCCCATAACGGAACGTAAATAACCTCAGTAGATTGTAAAGTGACATTTTAGACATATAAGATGACTATAATTGATATTTTGTTGCCATATATATTATTTTAACAAAATACAGTTGCGGTGAATACAACCATATAGACTTAAAAATCGATATTTTTTTAACTAGTGGAAATAATAAGTAAGGAAACAAGGCTCGGGCTATTTGTAGGTAGAAATATGTTCGCTAATATGTTTGCGGTAATTTAACCCATGTACTCTACTTTCATAGAAACGCTTAATTTCTACATCAACGAATAAGCCTATCATCATAAGCAGCCTATTTATGTCCCACTGTAGGAAACAGGCCTTCTTCAATCAGCCTATGTTTGTTTTTAAATAAATGCAAAACCAAAACTGCCACACTCATAGTGTACGGTTATACAGAAGTTTTGTTATCGCAGGATCGGAGGCTGAGGGTATTGTTCGTCAAATTCTCGCCCCGGGGCTTGCGCAAGCGCAGTTTGGAGTCTAAATAATGCTACGGTAATCTAGGCTGACGGGCAACCTTGTATTGTGGGTTTTACTCAGGTATTTTGTTTATTTTTTATTATAACAGCAGTAGCGCATAGGCTGATAAGCTGGTCCATTAAAAATGAAAAATAAGTTAACACATGTTACGAAACTTTTTAGCGTAGAATTACAAAAATAAGCATTATTTGTTAAAACTATATTTATTTTACACTATAAAGACACGTACAGAAAATATGATACACTAAATAAGATTTACATCAAAACTTTTATACTTTTAGACAATATTAGGAAAAATTATGATCAGTTGAAATAAGGCCGGTTTTCTTCTGATGTTGCATATTTTCATGTGTAGATATATAAAAGCTACTTTAATTGAAAAGTTTTAATAGATACGCGCGAAGCAGCCGTTCGCGCGTTGATGTCTTTTGTATGGAGCCGTTGATCTTTTCGCGTGGAATTGATTTTTAACATTAAATCTTTTGTTAAAGTTTAGTTAATACACTTATATTTCCTTTAAGATTGATAAACATATCGCGCGACCTCATACATTTTTATGTCGCTGGTGGTAACTTTAGTACGGTAGAGCTGATAGATTTTTCGCGATTTCGAAGTTTATCGCAAAGTAAAAGTTACTCGTGTTGAAAAATAGAACCCTACCTCTTAGGATATATATAGGTATAATAATAATTGTAAATGGTTTATGTTCAGTATAATTAAAATTTAACATCTTATAGCCTGACTCCTTAGATACAGGGTTTCCCAGTTTAGGGGTAAGGGACTTAACTAGTTATGTAAAAGAAGCTGTAACATTATAGGTGCGTACAGAACTAATTAACTTGGTCAATAAATTTATTATAATTATCTTAATTATAATAGCGCTGTAAGATTATTGTTATTCAATAAAATAAAAACAAACTAAAATTTGTTACATTCTGTATAAGGTTTGTAATAAATTTATATTGTTGCATTTGCAGGTGGGCTTCGGGCTGGTTTAATATGGATAGACCTTAAATTGGCAAACCCACTTCATTTAAAAATTCCCAATCTAATAACACTCTAGTAACACTACTCCGGGGATTGCAAAGGCTCCCATTATTCATTGTATTCGTCATCCTGTACCCAGCTCTATTGTTTGGTATACCGATAGAAGTTGTTTGACTAGTTGCTTGTTTTGTTTCCTCTCGCCGGGAACATTGTAGGATTATTGGTCAGCTCCCATCAGCAATTTTAGAATCTAAATTTTAAGAATGGAATTTGAGATTTCCGTGACTTAGATTTTGAGGTGAAAGTGAAGGTGTCACAAGGAAATTAAAATATAAAAACAACTTGTCAATTTATATCAAGATTGTATGAAAAATAAAATGAAGAAATGTTTTGACTCATTAGTAGAAGTTAAATGATTGATACTGAGAAAAAGCTTTCTGCGTTTAGCGCTATTTTTAATAACATGTTGCAGCTGCCAAAAAATAAACTGCACTTTGAAATAAATATCGCTTATAAATTTAATTAAAATTAAATATCGCTAATAAATTTAATTAAAACTAATTTTCTGAATTAGAAGGTACTTGAAAAATATACCATCTTGGATAAAAAAATAAAAACGATTTGAAAAGAAGTAAAGCTGGCACCCTCTCATATTTCCCAGAGTGGAAGAGCCGCTGGTTCAGCGGCTGGCGCGGCCGAAAGCCTCAAACGGCGCAAATACGGTTCAATAGGAAAAAATTACATATTTGCGCCGTTTGGGGTCGAAACCATAGGCACTTGGGGCCCAGAGGCGCGCCTGCTGTTCAAAGACTTAGCGGCGCGCCTAATCGACGCATCGGGAGACCAGAGGGCCGGCGCGTACCTCGGCCAGAGGATAAGCCTGGCCATCCAAAGAGGTAACGTCGCCAGCGTTCTGGGCTCATTACCGCGGGACAGTGACCTGGGGCAGGTGTTTTATTTGTAAATATAGAATTAGTTATTTGTATATTTTTATCAGTTATTTTATGTTTGAAATAATTAAAAAATTAAGTTCTAAAAAAAAAAAGAAGTAAAACTACATAAAATTGATAAACATTATAAGAACTTCTGTTTACCTAGGTACCTACACCACTTAATAATTACGCATGCACTTTAGTGTCCTGTCACTATGCAGTCTTAAATGATTCCAACAAACAAACGTGCGCATCCAACTAGCACCCACACACTTAAAACAATTAGCTAGATACGTTACTGTGATGATAGTTTTCTGGTTTCGTTGTACCTTGCAAAGCTCCGCTAATTTCACGGCCCGGTTCAGTCCGCTTTCGACCGTGTAGGCTTTATTAAAACAATAAATGTGCTAATAGAGGCACCTAAATGAAATCCTACGTGTTGAGATGATGCAATTTAATTGCATTGAAAATTATAAAAATTTGTAAACTGGAAAGAAACCAGAACATCGTTTCAAAGTACGTTTCTGCAAAATGACCATTATTGGCGGAAATAGATTTGGTGTAAAAAATACTTTTAGAACTTGTTTTTCGGTTGTGCAATAAAGTGCTATCTATTACTCAAGTGTTAGTCATAGATTTTTCAGCCTCTTAGGGCGCTAGGTTTTTAAAAAAACTGGCTATTACCATTTTTGATATTAATCATCATCATCATCATCGGTTATTTGACGCCCACTACAGGAAATAGGCCTCCCTTATGGTTTTCATAACCATGAGGGGATTTGTCATAATCGCCACGCTTGGCAGGCGGGTTGGCGATCGCAGTATGTGGCTGGAATCTCAGGAAGACGCTGCTGCCCATCTCGTGATAATTTATTTCCTTTGTCGCCTTCTACGACATCCACGGGAGGAAATGGAGTGACGCTATTCTTAATCCCGTGCCACACTGATATTAATAAGTAATAATAATAATCTTTTAAGGAAATGTAGTTTTTTTGAAAAAACGTGTATTAGAATGGTGATTGTTATTTATCTCTGGATCACCTCCTTATAGATAGATCGAGACAAAATAAACCTACAAATTATATAAACCTTACCTTCGGTTTCCCGTACATCAACAATATATTAATCTATTTTTAACAGCGGTCACCACCCACCAGATGGTTGACGACCTACTTACGGTGGCGGGAAGTCGCTGGATGCGGGCGGCTCAACACCGGGAAGCTTGAAAAACCATGAGGGAGGCCTATGTCCTGCAGTGGGCGTCAAATGGCTGATGACGATGACGATAAATAGCCGTCAGTTGTGTTTTTGTATGCACTTTGGCCAACTGACAGCTGTCAACAGTAGATTGACAGTTTGATAGTGTAAAGAGAAACAGTGGGTCAATCTTCGATAAAGAGCTAAAAGAATTTAGATGAAAACCATACATACCTATGGCTTTCATACCTGCAATTTCATCTACGGTGGCCAGTTGTTTTTGTAAGCATCAAAGGGGACAAATATAATCTACCATCTCACTAATTTAGGTACAAATAAGACATATACTTCATGATCAGCCATTTGACGCCTACTGCAGGACATAGGCCTCCCTCATGGTTTTCTTAACCATGGGGGGTTTTGCCATAATCACCACGCTTGGCAGACGGGTTAGCAATCGCAGTATGCGGTTGGAATTTTAGGAAGACTGAATGAATGTATTTCCTTAGTCGCTTTCTACGACATCCACGGAAGGAAATGGAGTGATGCTATTCTTAATCCGGCGCCTCACGGACACACGCGCCACAAGTCACATACTTACATAAGCAGCCTAATACGTCCCACTGTAGGGCACAGGCCTTCTCTCAGGGAGAGAGTATGGGCTTAATCACCACGCGTGCCCATCGCGGGTTGGCGATTTCAAGCGCTGAGGTATGTGAATAGCTCAGACACTCAGGTTTCCTCACGATGTTTTCCTTCACAGTTAGCAAGTGGTATTGCTGCTGTAACTTCACAAATGTACATAACTTAGAAAACCAAGTCATAGGTACATGCCCGCACTGGGGATCGAACCTAGGTCTGTCGCTTCCGAGTCCAATGTTCTACCCACTCGGCTACCACCGCCTTTGATATGTCTTAAATTTCCGCAATTTTTAGCTCTAGTCCCGCCACATTTGTCAAAAGGGTACCTACTATTTATTAACAGTCAATAAAAATAGACGTCCGACCTTCCAAAGTCACCTGCTATCAAAACAATGCAACAAGATAACTCTAATAACGAAGATAGTACTCCAATCGCGACCTTGACACCGGTTCATTGTTCTGAACCACTCCCTATTGGCTACCGAATTTGGCCTCTAACACATTATCAGTACGTGCCACATTTGTTTGCTACTCTTTGGGACGAAATTAGGTTGGTGTTATCGCCCGTAACACGTTTCGGAAGTTGTTACCGATTGTATTTTGTTTATCTGAAGGATTTTAATGTGTTGCAACACACTTTGCATCTCATTATCATCTAGTTATTGACATACAGCTTGTAACAAAATTTCAGGTTTCTCTTACGCTGTTTTTTGGGCGCTTTAAGTTTAATTATATTCTTTTTGTTGCATACCGTGCTGAGGACAATAGTACATAATACAGAGAAGTTTGTAAAGAGATTCGGAATATTCAATAATATTGTGTTTAGAGAGATGAGATTTTTTTTTAAATGGCGACTGCCACAGTATTTGCCGACCAAGTAACAATTCTGGCTATCAATTATTAATTTCGTTGACTATAATCAATATTATTCCACCGTGATGTCGATCATCGACATCCATCGATACGCTAAAAATGAATGAATCCAGAACATGATTAGTCTATATGCCAAAAACAACTACAATCCGTTCCGGCTTGAATCTAAACTTTCATATTCACAATATTAGTAAAATGTCCAGTCAAATGATCGAACGATTTCTAATGCAGCGCACATGAGGTACACAATACATTGGTCTCTCTCCAAGGCTACCTTAACCCTGCGCGCTAGAGCCGATCCTGTGAAATCGCAGTTCTCCAGTGCTTAGGGCGTTCTGCAAGTCGAAAGTGCGACCTTTTAGGGTCAAGCCGCTTTTACCTCTGCAGTCTTTGACTTGTCCGTTTGCGATAACGTAAACATGTCTGGGAAGTGCTGGTTCCCTGTTAGATGAGTCATTTATTAGGAATACTACAAGATGGCGCAAAAGTAATGTCATATTTTGAATTATTCAATTCAATTCAAATATTTTTTATTCATTGTAAAAACAGAATGTTTACTTAATGAACGTCAAAGTTGTTAGTTTCACAATTAATGGATTATGTGGAGAAGAAGCTAACAAAGAAACTCCACATTTATTCTTTTCAAAACACGTTTTAACTTAATTAACAGAGTTTTCAACTTAAAATATTAGTCATGAATGTGTTGAACACTAGTCACAGCTGGCAAAATCTCAAAAACAGGAGATCAATCGACCTGAACATTAGCTGGCAAAATCTCAAAAACAGGAGATCAATCGACCTGGAAATTGGTGTCTCAAAATCTCTATTGGCCATTTAAGGCCAAGTAATGTAAGCAATTATATACACTTTCAAATAACTTTTTTTTATTTTATTTATAACAAAATGCTAGCTAATTTAATTTATAACAAAATATTTTAAAGCTAGATGAGTTAAAAAGTATATGTGTTATACCAGGACACTTTATACGAGTATCCCGCACGTTGCAGCATTTGTAGAATTATTGCTTTAAGCCATTGCATCAGTATGGATGTTTTTCAATGTTTTTGACGTCTTTTCCTGGTTACCATAGTACAGGGAACCCTAGTTAAGAGCTAGGAAAAGTGATTCATTTTACAATAACGTATTTTTAAAATTACAAGTGAAATAGTAAGTTTTTCACAATAGATTTACAGATATCCTGATTTACCAGAAACCGGTATGCGCGCACGCAGCGATTAATGAACGTTAAAGTGAATGAGGTTTGTCAGGATCCTGTTAAGTGCCAAACATTGCTCTCTACCTACGGGATACTAGCGTGAGTTTATGTATGTATGTATACAATAAAGATATCTACCTATCTATGTATGAAGGTTTTAGAAAGCAAGAAAGACATATTGGAAAAAATTGACACATCACAAGAAAGAAAAGGCATGCCACTCATCGCTATAAATAAGAAAAAGAAAAAGAAGTCACATAAATACAAGATAGGACAAGGCAAAGTCAGAGCGAATGTAAAGAGTACAGAGCTGCACCAACCGTACAACTTTTAAATACAAAATAGAGTTAGTTAAAACAAAAACAAACCCACGCTTCGAACCAAAACAGAGCATCATCCCACTCCTTCGCAGAAATTATTGTTGGAATTATTATTTATCTACGCGAAAATCCTGAGATCGCTGGTGTCACGTTCCGACCGGGCCAGGAAGTCTTAGTTACTTCCTTCTAGGTCACGTTTCCCACAGTAGCTGGGTTTCTCCGCGTTCATCTGAACGTGCCCTTAGCTCATAGATTGCATGATAAATGTGCTTCGGTTATGTTAAAGGATGTAACTTTGGAGTTGTAGGCTGCTTTTACTTATTGTTGCGGCAGAACGTGAGAGCATGAGGTGACCCTCGCACATTCTATAATTGTTAAATTATTGTAAAAAATGATTACAACTGTGATGTATAGGTGCACTAATAAAAAAAATTAAATAAAAAATAAAAACCGACTTCGAAACACTAACATAACATAAACTCACGACTGTATCCCAGAGGGGTAGACAGAGACCAGGGACTGCCACTAGCTACGATCCTGACAGATTACTTTCGCTTCCTCAACATTCATTATTCGTTGCATGCACGCACGCCGGCTTAGCAAAGGGCAAGATAAAAAGTACCCGAAACACTACAGCACTAAAAAGTTAGAAATAATTTAAATAATTACAAGTATGTATACATGTAGGTATTGTAGAAGTATAATTTGGAGTCGGTGCCCAAAATATTTGTGCTGGTCATGAAACTTCTAACTTTTTAGTGCTGTAGTGTGTCGAAGTCGGTTTTTATTTTTTATTTAAAATATTTTATTTTTCATTTCTTAGTGGGGGAGCGGGATAAAAATAAACAAGTCCCTTATAACCATAATTTACCCTACTTAATTCATTGCTTTAAAATTTGATGTTCTCAATTTCTATCTCCCAAAGTCTTCACCAGAACATCACCAAATTAACTTGGGACTACTTTTACGCTATTTTATGAAACATATGGATATTACTAAAGGATGGGCCCCATTAGTCCTTATTTACTGCTGTCCATTGAACAGTTCCGTTCTCCATCTCTGAAAATCTTCATCAGATCTTCACCAAATTAAAATGGGACGAATGGGACATTATATCTATTCGAACACGATTTGACGGAGTTGTGGAGGAACATATCCAAAAAAATATATACGCGTTGAATTGATAACCTCCTGTTTTTTGAAGTCGGTCAAAAATAAAATTACGATTATTTTAGACACATTCCGCTTTTAGATTTCGGCACTTTGCCTCATGGTACGTAGTAGGTAGCAATGTACGTATCATTTAGACATATTATGTATTCTAAAAAGCGCATGTTTATAACATTGAATCCCAATGCCGTAACCCAATATATTGTATTAGGCTTAGACAATTCTTGTGCAGCCACGGTTCAACTACGCCAATGGGGCTTGTAATTTTTTTTTCATCTCACATTACCATAGCTTGTTGAGAGGTGCTTTTATTTATAACTACGACGAATTTCTAGCTTATAAACAGACTACGTATATAATGTAGGCTGTTACAAATATAATTTATTTAAAAAAAAAATATTACATACTACATATTTATAGTTATTATTTCAATAACATAAAATTTATTGACTTTCATTACCGATATTGAAGTATTATTGACATTTTATATTATTGACTCCACATCCCGCTCTAAAGACAAAAAAAAACACGAGTTCCCGGTCCCCTCAAACCAACAAAACCACACTTACACGGCAGTTAAGCTCTCAATCCCATTATGCAGACCCAATAAAAGTTAACAGCGCGTATCATACAGTAAACACACAATTGCAGCCGTTAGCCGACATTACGTGCGGTTACTGCATCGGGTGAGGCATGCAATTAGACGATCTTGCATCGATTTCAGTCCAGGCCTCATCCCGCGTTCAGTGAAAGTGGACGGGCGGCGTATGCTATTCACCGATAGCGGTTAGTGTGGTAGTGGCTGCAAAAACCAAAACCCTACTGATGAAAAGTCTGCTGTTAAGTTTTCAGCTGAGGTGTTAAATTCAACAGACTCGTATAGGTCTTGAAAAGACTTCTCTGCTGTTCTATTTTTTTATTATCTAATAGGATTAAAAAAATTGTTTTATTGACTTATTACCAACCATGACCAATCAAGACCTATGACAATTGAGTCCACGATTTTGTTTTTTTTCATGACGTCATATAACTAGTAACTCTTGTGCCGTAAATAGATACCTTTAATTCGACATCGTATTTGTCAAAATCGGTCAAAACGGTTAGTCTTTGTGTAGTCATGCGCATGCGCTTTTAGGACATGTTTAGTTATATATTAAAAGGGGCTAATCGCGATTATTACAGGTCAGGTTTTTAAGACATGTGTTTGGAATTAAGGGCAGTTCAATGCATGACGTATTTTTAGAACAGAAATACAATCAGAAAAATAACCAAATTAAGGACCAATTTTAAAAAGACTTCGAGTTTTTTTTGGCCTTTTATCAATATTTTGTCAATATCTATTTCGATTAAAATAAACACCTTTGTTTAATTTGTAACGTACCAGTTCATGCGCAAACAGAATTTAATATTTTAAATTTAATGATTCATTAATCTGCTATCCATGCCATTTATAATATAGCGTCCTGGTGTTTCTATAATTATATTATATAGGATAACCCCAGCCCGCCTTTCTCTCGTCCCCTGCGCCGGCGCCGGTCGATGATCGGCAGAAGCGCACGCGAGCGGCGGGAAAGCGCGGTATGCGATCTAATCTATTCTAGTGGCCATTTATTTGGGCCATTGCACCACTACACTGGCATTTACATCTCTAGCAGCTGATTTACAACGCATATTTTTAATGGGACTAAAATATCAAGAAATGGACGGATGTGTCCAATGACGAAGACTTGAAGATAAAGGCGGTATTTACATCTCTAGTAGCATATTTTTGATTGATAAAAAACACAAGTCTTGAAAGAAGGAAATTGTGGCTAAAAAAATTAGGTATGGACGGATGTAGACTTGAGAAAGAAGGTGGCATACACAAGTGAAACTACTGATTTATAAAGCATATTATTGATTGATTTACAACACGAGTCCCAAAAGAAGAAAGTGGTGGCTAAAACCAACATATTTAGGAATGAACTGATGTAGCCAGCGACGAAGAATTGTAGACCGATTATATAGCATAGCATTTACATTTCTAGCAGCTGATTTATAATGCACCTTTTTGATTGACTTACTACAAAGTCCTAGAAGGAGGATTGGTGGCTAAAAATGTCAAAGAGGCGTAGGCAGAGTCCAGGGTCTGCAAATTGCCACGCTCCTGACAAACCTATTTAAAACATAAACTTAAACACAAAATATTTACATACGGGCACATACATTGCTTCTGGCCCCACACTAGGATACCCTGTGTCGTGGGAACCAGAAACAACGACATCACAAACACGTAAACATCCAAGACGTGGGGTTTTTTTTGCCCCCAGCCGGGATTCGAACCCGGGACCTCTCGCATGGTAGGCAGATGCGCTACCGCTGCACCACGGAGGTCGTCGTATTTCGCTTTATCAACATTCGTGCATGCAGGCACGCCGGTTTAGGGCTCTTTATATCTTGCTTTTCGCTAATTCATTCCCTAATTGGTTGACCTATACATACATACATAAGCAGCCTATATACGTCCCACTGTAGGGCACAGGCCTTCTCTCAGGGAGAGAGTATGGGCTTAATCACCACGCGTGCCCACCGCGGATTGGCAATTGCAAGCGCTGAGGTATGTGAATAGCTCAGACACTCAGGTTTCCTCACGATGTTTTCCTTCACATTTAGCGAGTAGTATTGCTACTTTAACTTCACAAATGTACATAACTTAGAAAACCAAGTCATAGTTACATGCCCGCACTGGGGATCGAACCTGGGTCCCCCACTTCCGAGTCCAAGGTTCTACCCACTAGGTTACCACCGTTCGCCTGTTATATCCATTACCGGCCTATCCACCCAAATTCACTGGCTATACTCAATCTTCGTTCCTTCATCTCCTCCGTATGGCCAAACCAACGCAACCCTACTTTCTCAATAATTCTTGTCACCTCTGTCAGTCCACAACGTTTCCTAATTACACTATTGCGTATCCTGTGATTCAAAGTAATATCACGCATACTTCTCAAGGAACATATTTATACTGCATTAATCCTACTTTCTTGATTCTTCTGCCATAACCAAGTATCGTGGTTCATGGTGGTATGTCCGTTGTTCGTTACTTAATCCATCATATCTTTTAATGTTTAAAGTTGAACCGATTTAACATAGCATAAACTCACGCCTGTATCCCAGAGGGCAAGGCAGAGACCAGGGTCTGCCACTTGCTCTGTTGCTTCATCAACATTCGTTAGTCGTTGTACTAATATTACATTGACGCATTTAATGAGTTATTTCATTGACTTCCACAAGTCTCACCGTATAAATTCTAGAAAGCACAGGTCAGCATATCAACCTCTATCACAGTCTAACATGAAAACAATGTACGTTACAATACTATCAGCGATTTTATCGAACCCAGTACAGGTACAGTCGTAGGCAAATTATACATTTTCAGATGTATAATATGGTTTTTCATTGAATTCACCAGTACCCGCCGAGATTCTGGGTAAGTGTTCTCAAGTGCATTAAAAAAGGAATAAAATATGCCTCTTACAATACAGAAGAAGCTACTATACTATAGCATTAAGAATTATTTAGATGACACAGATATCTGGAATTAAAGCCAGTTAAATGCATTAGTACTAGGTTTTAGAAGATTAAAATATGTTAACTCTGTTAGTTAAGGAACATGTTTGAAAAGACTAGGTTTGGATTTTTTTTGTCTGATTTTCGCGAAATGATCCAGATTTTGAAATGGGCTCCTAGTTTTACTTGTAACGTTCAATAAATCACAGTTTCTGTGCTACTTTGAATATATTTTTTTTAATTTTGAAGGTGATAATAGTTTCATAAACACATTTAAGTAAATGCTTGTTTAGGATTTTTGTAGTTTATGTTGTTTACTTTGTGCACGTATTTAAAACCGTATTTTACTGCTTCTCCGACTCTCCAAGGTTTGCTGGAAGAAATTTCTTCCGGAGTTAAGCTCCTATTTGTAATGTTATTTTTCATGTTAATTTTTTCGTGTGAAATAAAGCATAAAAATTCATAAAAAAGGTGATAATTAGTTACTTGAAATGATAAGCAATTATGTTTAATAGACTTGATTAGAGCATTTTTAGAACGCATTGTTTGAGAATCTCTTCCTTTTCTGAAGTAGGTTAAAAAAATGAGACGCTCACAGTACATGCGATACCTACTTTTACCCTACAACTACAGTACCAACGCGTTTATCAATCCCAAGTGTGTACTTGTCTACGTTTTCTAAGCAACAACTTAAGCCCGATAAAAATCAAACTCATAAAGATCCATTACGTCATTCATCTCACATTGTTAACTTGTCAGCATCCAGCTAAGATCCGCCAATCTTTTTCTTCATCTAAGGCAAAGGAAAATAAACTCAGAGGCTTTAGAGATAAGTGTCATTGAAGCAGTAACGCAAGGTTGGTTGAGTTCACTCTCACTGATTTGTAAAGTACTCGTATGACCTGGGTGGAATCTGATTCTGTTGACTTTCCAACGCTTTGCAGACGAAGCAAAATCGGACTGGGTTAGCACTTGTTAGGTAGATTTCCGATGGTTGAAGGTTTTCAGGTGTGTAGGCAATCCTTGTTTTAAGTGACATGCAGTGAAGAGTTACCTACAACAAAGAAAGTAATATTTTATACAAAGCTGAGGTAATATAAGCAGAAGTATCTTGCCAATAAATGGAAAATATATTATTATATACTCTATAAACGGCCATCTATATGAGTGACAGAACATGTACAGATGATAAACTCAATTATTATTTTCTATTTACTCATTTCTTTTCTCAATTTCTAAGGATTTTAGAAGAAAATTAGATACCTACATGAAATAATTTGATAAAACCAAAAACACCGTTGGCTTGATTACCCTCACTCGAATAAGACGAAGACAATAAAATTAAGTCTAAGTTTGAAATGAGAACTCTATCCATACAAAACACATTCTCATTTTAAACTTAATGCGACGTTTCTTTGCCAAGTGGCAAACATTTCCGTCAGCTTAACTTTTAACAGAATAAGGGCCTATTTAGACAGTTCCCATATTGTTACGTTTACTAATGAGGTAACGATAATGTAAAAAGAAGCTTAGCCGTGACGCACGCATTTCGCGACACACTAGGCTGTTGAGGAATTTGTAAAAGAAACTGGTTAGCAATTGGCTGCATAGGTAGAGCACTTAGTACTGATCAACCTTTAAGTAGAACGCGCCGCGCCGAAGACGAAACCTACCCGCGCCGAAGACATCGATGGCGCCGAATGGATCAACCGCGCCGAAAGAATTTCCTGTGCTCAGGTTGTCCATGTGTAACGCAATTGAAACAATGTGGTGCTTCGATAGCTCCTCACCTACGAATAACGGTTTGTTTGCGGGATGTTATTTTATTATTATTCTCTGATGACGTCATCCGAATTCGAATGAGAGCCTTCGGATTTTCTCTAGCGATTTGCGCTATGTGGTGCTGGTTGGTGACCGAAGCTCCGTAGGATTTCATACCAATAATTGAACCGTGTTACGCAGAAACGTTCCACCTACAATACGTAACTTGCGACAAAAGTGCTTTTTATGTATAACATGTTCTTCGCCGTGTTTTCGTTCAGCCGTGTTTGATGTTATACAAAAAACGTCGGAACAAAAAAAAAATTCGCAAGTTACGTATTGTGCGTTGGAACGTTTCTGCGTAGCAAGTTTCAGTTCTAAAATTAGTTTCGTTCGGCTTGGTCGTCGCGTTCGGCTCACTTAGGTGCGCGTTTATGTTTACACGCGAACACTCTCGTTATGCCACCGGCGACTTCGAGACATAAATGTGATGGTTTCTTTGTTGTCGACAGTACAGTCGACAGCACATCTAAACAGTTACCTACGTAACAAAAATGTAAAGGTTGACCTGCTGCCGATAGTACATTTGACGGCTGATGAACCTTCATCTTCTGTTCTTGAAACTGTACTTACATAACAAAAGCAGTCATAAGTACAACGTGTTTTTAAAGGAGAACTAAAAAGGATTTCTTAAAAATCGGTAACTAAACCACATTCAATGAGGGTAGTTTAATATTCTCAATTTTATTTTTCTCGAAGTGAAAAATGGTGTAAGGGTGGAAACAGAAGCGGCAGAGAATAATAACTTCCACACAACTTGTCCTTGTCCTTGTGCCAATCTAGGATACCCTGTGCCCTGGTGCAGACTGAGGCCATTTGTATAAATGTACGGCGGCCCCCAGTGGGAATCGAACCGACGACCTCTGGCATGGTGATCAGACATGATACCGCTGGACCGACGAGGCAAAGGGAGAGAGAGAGATAGAATGGAAAGATGAATGGTAGTATTTCATGCTGTTTCAATTTTATTCTTTATGTATCTAAATTATTTATTCTTAGGGAAATTACCTATTTTGTATATTACATAGTACACTGATATTTCCCTAAGATAAAAACAAGTTTTTCAAGCCGGATGACTGAATAATAGGCTTGAATAAATCTAGAAAAAATAAAGCAACTAGGTACTTAAGAATGAAGACCGAGCGATGTGTTGACGGAAATTATCTTTGTTAATGCTTCAGATGAAGGTTGAAGGTAAGCCGCCATCGTAAACCGGTATTTACTATATACATATATATTGAAAATTGAAGTTGTGGTTGTAAATAAATACATACTTAAATACACATATACACTCACGGCTGTATCCCAGAGGGGTAGGCAGAGACTAGGAACTGCCACTTGCCACGATCCTGACAGATCACTTTCAATTCCTCAACATTCATTGGTCGTTGTATGCACACACGCCGGTTTCGGGTTCGGGTACCCTTATGTATAGCAGCGACACTTGGGTATGGCAAAAGAAGCAAGAAAGTAGGATTAATGCAGTAGAAATTAGGTCCTTGCGAAGTATGTCTGGCGTTACTTTGAATGACAGGATACGCAATAGTTTGATTAGTGGACTGAAAGAGGATGTAGTGACTAGAATTAAGAAAGGAATGTTGCGTTGGTCTGGACATGTGGAGAGGATAAGGGAAGAAAGTTTGACGAAACAAATATATCGAGCGAATGTTGGTAGAAAGACCGGTAAGAGATGACCCAGGCGGACATACTTCGACCAAATAGGGGATGTATTAGCAAAGGGCAAGATAAATAAACAGAATAAATTGAATTATCGTGGCAATAATCACGTTCCTTATACAATTATCTCTCGGTTTTTACTAGTCACCAATTTTCCAACTACGCTAATTTACCTATAAAGTTTGTAATAGCGATACCATACCACTAGTTATCAAACAATCAATCATTCCGTATTCCGTCCTATTTCTGTCCTCGGCCAGCCTCACCCAGCCGCTGCCGGCAATCTGCTTCAGATCGTTGGTCCAGCGAGCTTGTGGACGAGTTCGTAGTCTCCAATCGAGAACCTTTGCATTGTAGCCTAACCTTTGCAATCGGGCCTTCTTCATATGTGACCAGCCCAGCCCACTTCAACTTGCTGATCTTGTAGGCTATGTCACAATTTCACAATTTCGCACATGTAAGCCACGCCCGATCTAGTGCATAAATCAAAGCCCTATTTTCACACAACGTGTACACAAGTGGGTTTATACAATACATACAACTGTTTATACAATATCGGATCAACAAATCTCGCTCCGGGAGATAGGATCGGACCAATTTCACTCTTACGGCAATCCGTCTCACGATTGTTCTCTGTTCACACGTTCGTATTCGCTTTTTAGTGTGGCTGTTGTCTTCCTGACTGTTTGCTACGATTGGCGCCGATACTTGGGCCAGCGTTTGCCCCAAAGAGAGAATGTAGGTCACGTCAAGTTTTCTCGACAGTTGTGTCAGGCACTGCAGCGTCCGAGTGGTCCCTTCAACCATCTAGTGTGAGCGAAGGTGCCACTGGACGCTGTATAAATCACGTAGATGCAAAGGCCAAAGATTTTTTTTGTGTCAGCTGATGGGTAGGTAGTGTGTCAGGATCGTGGCAAGAGGCAAACCTCTGTCTCTGTCTTTGCACGGCACTTTTGGGATACAGGCGTGAGTAATTTTTTCTTGCTTAAGATAATTTTTTTCCAACCTAAACGAAATTTATGTTTTCATTTTGTACAGATATGGTTTAAATAAGGCTTATTAGATAGTGGTTAAAATTAGTACGCCTTGTATGTTATGGCGCTTGCGCTTGGGGCCAACTGAATCGCATTGGCCAACTTGGAGCACGCAAGTACATATTATGCACCGATGAAGTTATTTCACGACCCCGGTGAGAATGATCGATGGATTATGGTTTAACACGATATATCTGATGTTTTTTTTGTTTTTTACATTATGCGTGTTAGCGTATTGTCAGTGGGATAATCCAGACGCGGTTTTATTTATGAATTGAAGTCGGTAAAGTGGAACGTTGGGAATGTGTAGACTAGATATAAAATTATTTATTGTACGTTATTATATTAACACATGTAACATGCATATATGCGGGCTATGTTGCTATTATGTTGTTTCTGTACTATAAACGTAGTATATAGAGTAAGAGCACGATGTTTTCTTTAACGGTTAGCGTGTGGTATTGCTACGATTAATTCGAGCTAAATATTAATTCGAAGATGTACGTAACTTTGAAAATAAACAAAGTCACAGGTACATGCCCACACTGGGAATCGAACCTAGGTCTCCCCCTTCCAAGTCCATTATTCTACCCACTGGGCTACCACCGCTTTGCTCGTTACCCGGGGCATTGTTGGCTCCGCACGTATCTTTCCTGTCTTTCCATCTTTCCTGAAGATGGAGATTGGAACTGCAGGATAAAGGCCTCCCTCATAGTTTTCCCTAACCATGAACGGTTTTGCCATAATCGCCACGCTTGGCAGGCGGGTTGGCGATCGCAGTATGCGATTGGAATCTCACTAAGACGCTGCTGCCCGTTTCCTGGTAATTTATTTCCTTAGTCGCCTTCTACGACATCCACGGAAGGAAACGGAGTGACGCTATTCTTAATCAGGCGCCACACAGACTCGCACTTGGCCGGTTTTTATTTCAAGTGGTTTGTCGGGCACTGTACACGCAATTTTAAAACAATACCGCATGCTTCTGAGAACCAAACGGTGGCCTTCGTTCCGGTCGGAATCAATGTTATCGCGTAAATCTAAATTCGTTATTAACGATGTATCCATTACGGCAGTTTCGAAATGCGCGACGATGGAAAGCAAGGTCAATGAGGCTTCTTTTTGATTAGAAAATGGAGATTGGAACTGAACTACGCAGCGAACTTGTGATGCGTTGGACTCCAATAAATGTCATTGTGTAATGAGTAAAATACTTTTTGTAGGTCACAAGTTTTCTCAATATATCTGTAGTTTGCGATCTGGAAAAAGAGACAGAATCCGTTAATAACTTAAGGAAAATACATAAGTTTATAAATGGTTCTGACGGTTTTTCTTTCAATATAGGTTCTCGTAGGTATATTTAAATAGGGTAAGGTGAGGTGAGATGTGACTAATTAGGGGGGCTTGACACGTGTATGCCCATTATAATCATGAGTTGATCCTTTATAACTGTCTTATTTAAATCAGAAATTAGAAATTAATAATTTATTTCAACGTGAAGAATTTACATTCTGTTTGCTGAATGTCAATGTACTGTTACTATTTTAGCCGTTACTATACGGCCGTATTTGTAGTGGAGAAAAAGGCAGCGGGAAAAAAACTCCACTCTGAACATCTTTTCTCAAATTATCTTAAACTTAATATATCTAATAACTTTAACTAAAAAAAAACGATTCCACTAAAACTCTATTAAGATGGAGTTAAACCCGATTTATAACAGGACTTATTGTTTGAACCGGCTTTAACTTTGTCTTAAGCGTGTTTCAGTGGAATCAACTGTTTATAAATAAGACTTTTTGATGCATATAAACTTTGTGAAACTGTACCCTCACAACTTGATAGTAGATTCGTTGTAGGATTACAATTGAACTGCGTTAAATAACTTTAGCAACCTTATTTGTAACATTTTAGATATTTTTAAGCTCTATTGAACGAGCTTTTGAAGTTTCCCTAATATGGTGCTACATCAAAAATTCGCCGTCATTAAGCGATCCCAAAAAGCTCAGAAGACACAATAAAAGGTCGCAATACTCCTCTCATTTCACGCCTGTTAGCTCCATCAGATATCGGAGGGTAAAGACCCTAGTATATTGAGTTGTTTTGAGAGTTTCGAAGAGGATTTTAAGAATAGCTTAGTATTGAAATAGGACAAATGAATCGTGTAGTAGTCAGTATAATGCACAAATACAGCTTAAATGTCCTGTAGTAGCCAGTGCAGTACACTGGAATATGTAATACCATAGTAAGTTGGTCTTCGTAAGTTTGTATTATAATTGTTTCACTTTGTCAGCGGTAGTAGCGCATTGGTAGAACGCTTCCAAACATTCAACTGGTCCTGGGTTCGCTTCCGGCATGTGACTTTATGTAGATGTCAGAATCCGTTTATACGATTCTTGCAAAACGCCATCAATTTTTAAAATACAACGTTCGCTCGCACAACGCCATCTAGTTTAAACTTAAAAGAAATTTTATCCCACAGGAACGCATTACCGGAATATCAAGTATGTTATATCTCAATTCAGGTCTTTGTCTATCTGTACACTAAGATTAATGTAAATCCGTTCAGCCGTTATTGCGTGATTGAGTAACAAACATCCAAACATCTTTACAAACTTTCGCATTTTTAATATGATATAAGTAGGATTTGTGAAGTTATAGTAACAATACCACTCGCTAACTGTGAAGGAAAACATTGTCTTCACATTACTCGGCGCTTGAATTGTGGTGGGCACGGGTGGTGATTATGTTCATACTCGCCCAATCGGAGAGAAGGCATGTGGGCCGTAGTCTGCTTGCGTCTATGTTTATTTTCTACTTTAAAAATACTAAAGTAAGAAATTGGCATCTTTGTACAAAAAAAAATTTCTAAAAATGTCCAAAAGAAAAACAAGTTACGAGTATATATGAGTAAATAAAAATCTAAACACGAAACATCGAACTATTTATTAGCGACTGTTCATTAAACATTCTTGGTCACCACTCTTACTATTAGAAATCTACGAACTAAATGCTACGAACTCATCCATAAACTTACGCCTGTATCCTAAGATGGTAAGCAGAGAAAAGAAAGAAAGAATAGAAAGAGCGGCATAGACAAATAAAGAAAGAAGACATTGCAAAAAAGTCTATTAAGAGTACTATTAAAACAATGAACAAAGACCCTTATAAACAACATCCGATTGCCCGACCGGCAAAATAGTGTGTGCAATATATCTAAAGTATTGCCAGTTTGTTTGTATGTTTAATTACTATCGCAATACGTGTGGGCTAATTAATGGCTTACTTACTGACCTGTAACTTTGACTATTGTCTAAAGAGTATGTACAAAACCCGTCGTACAAAACCCGTCAGAAACTCAGGTTTCCTCACAGTATTTTTTTTCGCTGCTATAGCAAATGGTATCGCTATTTAAAAATCATGAATGTACTTAACTTACGCTGGCTTGCATTAACGATCTATCTGCTTATCCATGCGTAAGCTCTATCCAATGGATAAGTCCAAAACCTAAGAAAGGAAAGAGCAAAATGGTATTCCTACAATTAAAGTTTACAGACTTTCCTCCTGGTGGAGTAGTGGTGGGAACAACGTACATACATACATAAACTCACGCCTGTATCCTAGAGGGGTAGATAGAGACCAGGGACTGCCACTTGACATGGACCTGACAGATCACTTTCACTTCCTCAACATTCATCATTCGTTGTATGCACGCACGCCGGTTTCGGGTACCTTTTATCTGGGAACAAGCACCTTTTAAACCTAGTTTTACTTGTAACGTTCAATAAGTTTCTGTGTAATTTTGACTAGCTGACTCGGCCAAAGTTGTTTTGAAATATTAATTAGCCTACGATCTATTCTCAGACCTACCAAGTATACACAAAAATTCATAAAAATCGGTAAAGCCGTTTCGGAGGAGTTCGATAAGAAACACTGACATAAGATTTTTATATATTAGATGACTATGTAATCAATCCCCAGCACATGTGCCAATGACTTTGTTTTGTACTCGCTAACTGTGAAGAAAAACATCGTGAGCAAACCTGGTGCCGGAGGCGTTTACATATTTCAACGCTAAAAATCGCCAATCCGCCAAGGGCACGCGTGGTAATTACGCCCGTACTCTCTCTCTGAGAGAAGGTATGTGCAGTATTATTTTTATTATTCATGTAAACAACATTCAATCAGAGAACCAAAGTCACCGGCATAGCCCACCGAATTACCATGCTGAAGTGGCAGTGGGCCGGCCATATCAACCAAAGAACTGATAACCCGATGGGGTAGACGAGTTCTCGAGTGAAGACCGCGGATCGGTAAACGTAGTTTAGGACGTCCTCAGACTCGGTGGAGCAGTGATGTCCGCAGGGCGGCTGGCGAGAGCTGGATGAGAGTAGCCAAGGACCGTGCTCGGCCTATGTCCAGCAGTGGACAAGCGTAGGCCGATGATGATGATGTAATCTGCCATGTCATCACTAGACCAATGAAGCAGTCGATATAAGCATAACTTTAAAAGCAATATTCCTTAGCAACTTTTACTACCATCATCACCAAAATTACGTCAAAAGAGAGCTCCTACCAGTAATTACCGACAAACAAAAGACAATATCAATTGTGGTCCGAAAGAAAGTAAATCACGATGCAAAATTAATGACATAACCATCTTAAGTAGGTCTCTGTCGGTCGATAGGGAGTCTCTACGGTCACGTTTTTGTCTAAAAATTACCCCGCCATTAAATCATTATTGGAGACGTATTGGCGATTGCTTCTCTATACTCTGTTTCAGATAAAACTTCTCTGGGTGCAAAGAAACCGTTGACATACATAGTTAAAAATACAAAAAACAACTTCGAAAAATATTTTGTTTCATTGAGCTTTGGTCTGGGTCTATTAAAAAAGAAAATATCGAAATATCAAAATAGAGGTTAATATTTCTTGAATTAATAAGACGAATAATGATCTAGGACGATTAAAGAACTTGATAGAAGTTATTGCTTCTCGTATTTAACTTTTATATCTATCAAAGGTTTTTTATATGTAGACCAAAGCTGAATGTGATGAAATATATACAAGATTATACTATTGTTGGCGCTTCAGCTTTTCTTTAAGATTCTATCAAAAGTCTTAAACTGTACTGAGTTATTCTAACTAAATAATAATTACTAAATAATTACTAAACTAAGCTAGACTCAATAATTATCATAATTATTATTTATAAATCGTACACATCGAACTCTCAAGCGAAAATCCATAGAAAAGACATCAACGCGCACATAAATCTTTTGCTTTATTTTGGTTTCGTTAGATGTGAATAAAATTGAAAGTCGGCTTAGGAAGTTGGGCGTTTCATTTCAGTGTACAGTAAATATAAACTGCTACGTTATTTCTGCTTTGCGCAGGGATGAAATTCTGAGATGTGGGGTTCGATTGCTGTAGGAGGTCGATTTGTTCATATGGCCTCAGTATGGGTAATTTTTGGGTTGTAATTGCCTGATAACTAAACTAAAGGAAATCACGGCTTGGAACCAGTAAGCATAAGTGAAAATGCTTCCAAATTTAAGGTGCTCATGTCTTGCAACAAAAACAGCGCGACTAAAACGAGCTTTAACTTTCATTTATTGTACTTTTTCGAACATTAACTGATATTGTGACGATGTTTATAGTGACTCTTGATATCATACGTATTATTAACAAAAACAGGGTCACCAAATTAGCCTGTTTTGAGGTTATGCAACAATGTACGCGGTGTGACTAAGTCTAATGATAATGCTATGATCTAGTTCGCTATTTTATTTTTTATTAAAGGTAACCTTACAGGTTACAACCACATATGTATTTAGAAACTGTAATCAGTCTTAAACTAGGCTGCAACCTAAAAGCAGTTAACACATTGTTTAGAACTCTAATTATCATTATAATCATTCATAATACATCAAGAATAAATATTGTACATTACAATTTTCTTGACATACTTACTTATGATTCACGAAATAGTAAAGGAATCAAAGTTTAGCGGTAGCAGATTGATTGATTACTGTGGTTCACAACTTGCATCCATGTTAATGCCTTTGCTAACCCTTTAGAGTGAGAGCGTATACGGCTAAATATAAGAGTAACCAACATACTCTCTCTATCTCACTCTCTCAGTCACTCGAGAGTAACCAACATACTCTCTCTATCTCACTCTCTCAGTCACTCGAGAGTAACCAACATACTCTCTCTATCTCACTCTCTCAGTCACTCGAGAGTAACCAACATACTCTCTCTATCTCACTCTCTCAGTCACTCGAGAGTAACCAACATACTCTCTCTATCTCACTCTCTCAGTCACTCGAGAGTAACCAACATACTCTCTCTATTTCACTTTCTCAGTCACTCGAGAGTAACCAACATACTCTCTCTATCTCACTCTCTCAGTCACTCGAGAGTAACCAACATACTCTCTCTATCTCACTCTCTCAGTCACTCGAGAGTAACCAACATACTCTCTCTATCTCACTCTCTCAGTCACTCGAGAGTAACCAACATACTCTCTCTATCTCACTCTCTCAGTCACTCGAGAGTAACCAACATACTCTCTCTATCTCACTCTCTCTATCTCACTTTCTCAGTCACTCGAGAGTAACCAACATACTCTCTCTATCTCACTCTCTCAGTCACTCGAGAGTAACCAACATACTCTCTCTCTATCTCACTCTCTCAGTCACTCGAGAGTAACCAACATACTCTCTCTATCTCACTTTCTCAGTCACTCGAGAGTAACCAACATACTCTCTCTATCTCACTCTCTCAGTCACTCGAGAGAGAGAAAGGGTGTAAACGTGTTTACAAACTACTAAAAAACGACTAGGCAATTTAAAAAAAAATGTACCGACGTGTGAAATAATCTTGCGACTCGTATTAAATTTGCCTCTATATATACTCTTTTTATATAGCTTATTTACGTATCACTGCTCAGCACAGGTCTTCCCTCAGATAGAAGGAGTATAGGGGATTGGCAATTTCAAGCGCTGAGTAAGTGAACGCCTCAGACACTCAGATTTCCTCACGATATTTTCCTTCACAGTTGCTCCTACAACTTCATAAAATTACGTTGGTACATGCCGGGATTCAAACCCGTGGCAACTGCTGCGCTACCACCTCATATACAATAAATACTATGAAACTGTTTGTACGTAAGCCGTCAACATATTATTTCTTTGGGTCTTACTTGATATCTATTGCAATTCTCACACGGATATAATGATTAAGTCGGCAAGCAGTAAAATATTAAATGTCGATGTCGTGGGAATAAAACTGAAGATACACTAAACTTATTGAATGAACGTAATCGAATGTAATCGATTGGTCGCAAGATATGTCAAGGATTCTTTAAAAGACTTGAACTTTTATGTTTCGTGTTAATGTATTTTTATGAATATGCACACAGTATTTTTAAAAGCGTAGTGCACCGTGTCCTCACAGTCTGAGGCTACATTAGTGAATAAATATTCGTGACAGTTTGTGCT
The DNA here is from genome assembly GCA_963969515.1 of Yponomeuta evonymella. Classification (NCBI taxonomy): domain Eukaryota; kingdom Metazoa; phylum Arthropoda; class Insecta; order Lepidoptera; family Yponomeutidae; genus Yponomeuta; species Yponomeuta evonymella. The sequence continues at coordinate 17,739,976 of OZ018359.1, read as the reverse complement.
TTATGCTGAAAACTTTGACTAAGGAGACAAAGTAAATAACTGTTTTATGTTTAACGTTTGTTTAATGATACCCTGTGCTAATATAACCGGGCAATGACGTCACAAACGTGAAAACACACCCAAACTGCGGCCATTTGTGCATTTCAAGTACACTGGCCCACGGGAAGTTGAAACCACGACCCACCTGTTTTGGTTATCAAGCGTGTTAATTGCAAAATCAAGGAGGCAGTAAAAATAAGTCTAAATAGGTACGTCAAACTTTTCAAAAAAACCAAGAACCTTAGTAAGATTATGCGCCAGACGGCAGCAATAAAATGATTTAACTATTCAACGTCAATTAATTATAATTACTTAACTTTTAACAATAGTTCCCTCACCCCCAGGAGGCCGCGTGGTGTGAAAACTTGACTTACAAAATGACAGACACGCAGACACAAGATAAAAAGACAAATAGGTAGGTAACGTTACAGAAGCATATATGTAGTAGGTACACAAAGATATTATGGAAATTTACGGCCTCAGTGGGGTATCTTAGGTTTCTAAACTTTTCTATAATATAACAATATATATATATAACAATAACTTCACACAACACAATCACTTGTCTTGCCCTTGTGTCACATAACTTTCCACTCTATCGAGTTAAGAATTTAGACAGCTCCAAAGTGTCAAAATATTTTATGTATTTGACAGTTATGAGTAGGTAAACTCAGACAAATCCATACAGTGGTGGACTTATGTGGTCGCACCCCCTGGTCCGAAACTAGGATTCCTGTACTATATTAACGACGTAACATACATTGCATGGTAATTATACGTGATACCGCTAGGCCGACGAGGCAGTCTAGGCTTCCTAGTCTAGGAAAAAATATCTTCAAATTAAGCTGTCTAAGCTGAAAGCATGGAATAGTTGCTGAGCAAGCCTACTCCATCTAAAAAATATGTCCCAGGCCCTAAAACGTCTTTGTCGTATTCAAATTTTATGATTTTCTAAAAGATTAGCTGAGAATTAAAAAAATATATATTTTCTAAGTATGTGGCCTTCCCACAATTTTGCTGAATTCGCAGTTAATTATTAACGAATCGTTTTAAATCAAAAAGTAAACAGTAAATACATCTCTCTTGGAGATATTGTAAATAGATTTAATTAAAATTCAACGACGTACATTCTGTCGGTCGCAAGACTGAAAGAAAAAATACTTAACATCTGCACACATGGTCTATCTGTTTATTAGTTTTAGCCTGCAAGTTTTGTTTTATTATTTAAGAAATTCCTCTGTTTGACACAATAGATGTCAAGGCACCGTCATTAGTCGCGTTTGACACAGTTACTTTTATTTTATGGAGTTATTTTTGGCATTATTATATAGGGGCATATAGAATGCGTTGAAGGTGCACTAGAATGGTCGTATGGTAATCGAAGAACGCGTAATTATGCGACAAATACGAACGAATATTGTAAGTGAAAAATATGCGCGTCGGATTGAGAACCTCCTCCTCTTTTGGAGTCGGTTAAAAAGTAACTCTGTCTGTTTGTTAAGATTTTACATATATTTTATGGAATCAGGCGTTACTTTGCGGAAATCCATAATAGCATTAAAATGTGAAAATAATACGGTGCATTAACTAACCGCATGGTGCTTGTGGGATTTTGGCGGAATTTAGCAAAGTAATCTTCACATTTTAATGCTCAGATTTTACATGTTAAAGAGTTTTGGTAAACATAGACATAGAAGGCATTCTGAGGAAGGACGTAGGTTGCGCCAAGTCACTAGATAAGTTAGTAAATAGACAATTTCGTATCCCGGGATACCTAATAAAAATATTAGGGGTTAAAGTATGAAATTGCCGTTTTATTGCAATAGGTTCTTTGAATTGACATAGAATCTTCATGGTTTGAGGTTTTCGAATGAAACTTTTTTCAAATGGTTTCTATGATGTTCTTTTTTTAAAAAATGTGAAACATTTGAATATCGACTTTCAATTGTTTTTGTTATTCAATTTAGACAAGAAAGATGGATACTGCGAAAATTCGAGTGATTATGAGGCACCCATTTTTCGTATTTTTTTATTTTATTGATTTGACGCAAGTGAGTCAATATTGTGGGTAAGGTAACGTTAAACCATGCCGCTAATTCCTGGGTAGTTTGACTAGGGTCGGCTTCCACTATCTCTCTTAATTCATCGTTATTCACCTGTGTGGGCGGTCTTCCTCGTGGCTCGTTCTTTAAGTCGAAATTTCCATCACGAAAGCGTTTAAACCAAAATCGCACGGTGTGTTCATTAGTAGACCCCTTTCCAAACGCAGCATTGATATTGCGGGCTGTTTCTGCTGCGTTAGTTCCGCGTCGGAACTCGTATTCAAAAATCACTCGAATTTTCGCAGTATCCATCTTTCTTGTCAAAATTGAATAACAAAAACAATTGAAAGTCGATATTCAAATGTTTCACATTTTTTAAAAAAAGAACATCATAGAAACCATTTGAAAAAAGTTTCATTCGAAAACCTCAAACCATGAAGATTCTATGTCAATTCAAAGAACCTATTGCAATAAAACGGCAATTTCATACTTTAACCCCTATTATATAATAATATATTGTATGACTGATTACCCAGTCAATCAGTTATTTATCCGTGGAGGTATAACTGGATACGTAATTATCTATTTTATATAACACCTGCTCGTCAATGGCATATTATGTGTCATGCAAACTCAACTTAAAGCAAGTCATTTGTGTCCTATGGTCTAGCCGAGTCATTATAAATGTACTGAATTTCATAATCCCCTAGGGAATTATGAAATTTGAATTTGGAATGCAATCAACATTGAATATACGAGCTCCTTGCAATCCATGACCAAACGTCAAAATTAGAATATAAACTTTTCATAGAGCCCTACACCAAGAAGAATTTATTCAAAATTAGAATGAAAACTTTTTCTTTTTAATTGTATTATGTTTTATTGCCTCGCAGTGTTTATATAAAGTAGAGTATGCATTTTGGGGATAAAGCAGTGTATTTGTCTCGGGCATTTTTGAACCCCTCGGCCTCGGGATTCTAGCTTTAACTCCCTCGCTTCGCTCGGGAGTTAACTCTGTAACTCCCTCGCTTCGCTCGTGAGTTAACCCTAGGATCCCTCGTCCTTGGGGTTCAAAATATCGCCCGAGACATAATACACTGCTTTATCCCCTTAATGCATAATCTACCATACTAACGTATCTAGTGGCTTCACGCAATTGAGGTACTAATAAAAAAGCCAAACTATTATATTATCTTCGGATAGCTCTGAAAATATCATGATTCAAGATGTTTTTGCACTTTTTCACTGAACAGAACTTACCCCTGGATAAAATATAGATAGTGCAGTCAGATAGCGTAGGCGTAAGCCAGCCTAAGTCACGGTCAGAATGGCTCTTATTATTTTTCTAACGAACGAATTCAAGGTATTACAAGATTCGGTTTGAAAGAGAACTTTAACTTCAATTGGGGATGTCACAATGACAACAAAAAGGAAGTCTTTTATTATGATCATCCATCTAAAAAGCTAATTCTCAAAACTTGACCTCAACCTATTCCATTACAGTCAAGGCTTAAAAATAATCTATCTCTGTTCTTACATCTTAATATCGTATTGTTACTATTTGTAATACTTAGGTACTGAGCCGTAGTTCTTTATCCAGTCAATTATGTCCCTTATAAGTGGAGAGAGTCTTTTTGGGTCTGGTACTACCTATGTACCGACAACAATGACTGAATGGTGTGATTCTCTTAGGAATGTTGATATTTTTTTGATACGCTTGTTCGTCTCTATAATACAAATGCAATGAAAGGTTTCGTGTTACAGAAAGATCCAATTAAACTTAATGCGGTTATCGATACAAATAACTCTTATTATAAGAGCGGTGGTAGCGAAGCGGCAGAACGCTGACTCCTCATTCGGGAGGTCGTGGGTTCGAATCCCGGCAGGTAACAATGACTTTGTTTTCTAAGTTACGTACATTTGTAAAGTTATAGCAGCAATACCACTAGCTAACGGTAAAAGAAAACACCGTGAGGAAACATGAGAGTCTGAGGTGTTCACAAATCGCAATGCTTGAAATGGCCAGACCGCGTTCGTTGGGCTTGCGTGGTGGTTAAGTCCATACTCTCTCTATGAGAGAAGGCCCTGCAGTGAGATACAGGCTACATAAAAAAAAAATTAAAAGTAAGACCAACTCTGAAATAGCCAAAAAATATTAGCACTTCCATACTAAATAATACCCGTTCTAACGAATGTATGGAACTTGATGAAACTCAGATGATGATATGTGGAAACCGGCGTGCGTGCAAATAATAATAATAATGACTGCCACACAACACAATCACTTGACCTGGTCCCAAACTAGGATACCCTGTGCTATGGTAACCAGGCAAGGACATCACAAACATGGAGACCTCAGTCTGGGTCCATTTGTACAAATGTATGGCGGCCCCCAGTGGAAATAGAACCCACAACCTCTATCTTGGTAGTAAGTGCCTTAGCGGCTAGTCCATAGAAATTCATGTCCAGACTAATTAATGTCGATGAAGTGAAAGAGAATTGACAGGATCGTGGCAAATGACAAACTCTGGCCTAAGAGTCTAATACACACATAGTTTTTCAAAAGAATTATATAAGCACGATAATACCTTTTATTTGTGTCTATTTGGTAGTCTACTAAGCAATAGCAATGCAACGTCATTCCAGTGGTATATGTAATAATAATAATATTAACTTTCACACAATACAATCTCTCGACCTAGGTCCCAAACTAGGATACCCTGTGCTATGGTAACCAGGCAAAGACCTTACAAACATGAAAGTACATCCAGACTAATGCTTTTTGTACACCGCACGGCGGCCCCTAGTGGGAATCGAACCCACAGCCGACTGTTTTGGTCGCGTACAAACCGCGCAAATCAAATAGGCATCTTTCGCGAAAAGATGAAATCGCGCGAGGTGCCGAGTTAATTTCCACGAGTCTAGAATAGTGTCAATGAAAAAACCATTACCGTACTAATATGACTCTATTGAACAACTATACATTTTAGAGACTTGGCCCCCTGGTCTCTGCCTACGCTCCGAGTTTATACATGTATGTTTTTCATAGATGAGATATACCTTAAGGTTTTGTCAGTGACCCTTAATTACTGCTTTCGAGTGTTTTGACCCAATAAAGCTCATTTTATGAGGAGGTAACACTAACTGATAAACTATTACTCAAAGTATACGTTCCACTTGACACTTTCTGGTTACATGAAAACTATTGCGCAACGTAATAAAACCATGAGGAGACCTGGCTGTTTGAAAGGTTAATAAGTTTCTTCTGTGACAACTGGTAACATGACGGTGTCGGAGTATGTGTTCGTTTTTCATGTAAACTTTTTTTTAGGGTTCCGTACCCAATAGGTAAGGGACCCTATTACTAAGACTCCGCTGTCCGTCCGTCCCTACGTCCGTCTGTCACTAGGCTGTATCTCATGAACCGTGATAGTTAGGCAGTTGAAATTTTTACAGATGATGTATTTCTGTTGTCGCTATAACAAGGAATACTAAAAACCGAATAAAATTAATATTTAAGGGGGGCTCCCATACAACAAACGTGATTTATTGCCGTTTTTTGCTCGATAATAATAACGACCACAGGTAGACGCTTAAAATATTCTAACGTTCTAATGATAAGGAACCCTTCGTGCGTGAGTTCAACTTGCACTTGGCCGGTTTTACTGATAAGGGTGATTATACACTGGAGATTATTCTTTGGTATTGAAATATTTCGTCAGTGTGCAGAGCAGCCACCCCGATGGTTAAACGTTATAGTTAATTCGGCGGAAAGTTCTTGGTCACGGATAGAATTTGGGGAAGCAGTGGACAGCGGTGGGCTTATGATGATGATGATTGTATTATTTCTACAATTTGGGACAAAGTGCCTAAGTTAGGGATCATTCACAATTTTTTATAAAATTAATAAAATTTCTCAAAGTAGCTTCTTTATACACTTGGACTTGTTATTAAATACTCGTATAATTTTAGAATTTTTATATGCACGCCTAGACCCGAAAGAACTATTGGGCTTATTTGCGCTAGTATCACTGGCTAACAAAGAAAGAGAACATCGTGAGAAAACCTGAGGCTTGAGTGTCTGAGGTATTCACATAACTCAGGCGGTGGGCACGCGCGGTGATTAAGCACATACTCTCTATCTGAGAGAAGGCATGCGCTCTGCAGTACGAGATATAGAGGTTGCTTACGCTTATGAGTTCCGTGTGACGCCGGATTAAGAATAGCGTCACTCCATTTCCTTCCGTGGATGTCGTAGAAGGCGACTAAGGAAATTAATTACCAGGAGACGGGCAGCAGCGTCTTCCTGAGATTCCAACCGCACACTGCGATCGCCAACCCGCCTGCCAATCGTGGCGAATATGGCAAAACTCCTCATGGTTATGAAAAGCATGAAGGAGGCCTATGTCCTGCAGTGGGCGTCACATAGCTGGTGACGATGATGCGTAAATTAGTCTATAAATAGGTTTTTCTCTACAAAACAAAACACTATGCAATACAATAGCATCTGCAAACCACACAAACCATACTCATATTCAATTTGCGTCCGCCTGAAACCACAGCTTCAGTTCCGGGGTAGCAAAACTCGCGAACAGTTGCGACTGCGGTCACAGATTCCTGCGATTGCGGTCGCAAATGTGTCTCCGACCTAATAACCTGACGCTTGACACGCGAAGCTGCTTATATAAGTGCGATAATTAAAAATCTCGAACGTGGGAAGAGCAATTGTTCCCCTCTTATAAGATGAATATTTGGGACACACGTTGCTTGCCCTAGAGGGCTTAGAAGGTCCACTGAATGCCGAATAAAGTGCTCTTATTTGTTAAAATACGGTGTCACCAAAAGCTTTGAAACATTTCAAATTAATACGTAGTCTGTAATATAATACTTAATCATCATCATCAGTCAGCCACAAGAGGTCCACTGCTAGACATAGGCCTCCTCCATGGATTTAAAAAAAAACCGGTTGGAAGCGGCCTGCATCCAGCGCCTTCCTGCCACTTGGATGAGGTCATCTGTCCATCTTGTGGCTGATCGTCCTACGCTGCGCTTGCCGATATGTGGTCTCCATTCGAGAACTTTTCGGCCCCATCGGCCATCAGTCCTGCGTGCTATGTGCCCCGCCCACTGCCACTTCAACTTACTAATCCGCTGGTCCACGACTTTCGTTCGTCTACGGATCTCATAATTTCTGATTCGATCTCGTAGACTATAATACTTAAATGGAGGTTTAATTTCCGCTGGAACTCGCCTTGCTCGATTTGTACAAATGACGTCTGGGTTTATGCCTGGTTACCATCCTAGCACTGGGTATCCTATATAGTTTGGGACAAGTGATTGTGTTTTGTGGAAGATTTAACGAAGGAATAACTTTTATTATGAGAACAACTCCGAAATATTTATTTATCCGTTCTAATAATCGTATGTGCGAAAGACAAGGGCGCTAAGGGACTACCCGGAGCTTGTTAGTGCCCTCAATTTAACTTAGTAAGCGGACGTTTTTTTTGGGAAAATGCTTCAATGTGCCAGGTTCTAAAAATTTCTATCACAATTATTGAGATTTGTGTTGTTAATTTTTTGAGAAATCATGATCCTTTTTTATAAAAGCACATATGGTTTTTTTTTTCAATTGGTGGCGGTAAGCTCCGGGTCGCCCCGGGTTGACACACGTCCTTTAAACTATTACCTTGAAGCAAACCTTCGGTGCACATTTTTACTCTAGTAGCCTTTTGTGCAAGTCAGATTGATATTACAACTGTAGTTTTTTTCAGCAAACGTTTGAAGCTGGGTGTGATAGGTTTAGCGATTGTTTAGTTGTGGCTAATTGAATTAGTGGCGATTGTTGTTATTAAATTGTGTTAAGGCATGACTTTTCTTATTGTTTCGGTGCCCAAGCTTAGCCAGAACAAATTATGTAATCACATACAAAATCAGAGAATAAGCGCAGATTTAAATAATATTTGTTACATACATAAAAGAGAAGCGGTGGCAGCCTAGTGCGTAGAAAATTGGACTCGGAAGCTAGAGACCCTGGTTCGATTCCCAGTGCGGGCATGTACCTATGACTTTGTTTTCTAAGTTATGTACATTTGTGAAGTTATAGTAGCAATACTCACCACTCGCTTACTGTGAAGGTAAACATCGTGAGGAAACATGAGTATCTGAGCCATTCACATACCTCAGCGCTTGAAATCGCCAATCCGCGGTGGGCACGCGTGGTGATTAAAACCATACTCTCTCCCTGAGAGAAGGCCTGTGCCCTTTATAACAACACGATTCCCTGAAATACTCTTCATAGGCAGTTTACTTAGTCTGTGGTAAAGGGAAAAAAGTAACCACAGATTACTTAAACTGCCTTTGAGGAGTCTTTTAGAGGAACCGTGTTTTTATAAATAAGACTGTATATATTTTTATGACCACACGACAGAAGTAAAAAGTAATATTATTTTTCAAGTTTAAAAAAACATGTTTATGATGACTGGCTGAAAGTATACCCGATTCAGCCTCACCGACCTAGACTAGAGCAGAGTATACCTGATTCGGCGTCACGTACGCTACGAGTAACAGGTTACGCTACGGTGTGGGGGATTAAGTTACATGAGCCCTGGGGAAAATAAACATAATAACTTCCACACAAAACAATTACTTATTCTGGTCCCAAACTAGGATACCCTGTGCTATGGTTACCAGGCAAGGACATCACAAACATGGAAGTACACTCAAACTAAGGCCATTTGTACAAATGTACGGCGGCCCCCAGTGTGAATCGAACCCACGACCTCCAGTAATAGGCCCCGAGTTGGAATAAACCTGACATAAACTCACGCCTGTATGCCGGAGGGAGAGGCAGAGACCAGTGTTTTCCATTTGCGACGATCGTGACAAGTCTATTTCTGTTCATCCTCACCTTCGTTTAATCGCTGCACACACGCAGACAAAGTTGGAATAAATAAAGAGTATGAAACGGCCTTGAAGTTAGAAAGCCAGAAGCGTTTTTGGAAGAGCAATCTGGATCACCTTAAATGGTTCAATTTGTACAGAAAATGTGATTGTCTCGCTATAGTAATACACTTCCTGTTGTCGTGTTTTAAATGTCACGTATGTCTACATGGATTCCGGTTGTACCCACACGGAGAATGTGCCGTGTGCAGCAGTTCATTTGTAAATTGTAGTTTGGGTAATTGTCACACAATCGATAATGCAAGACAACAATTTCTCGAACAAACAATAATGTTAGATATACGGATCACAGTTAAATCGAGCAATTGGTTTTGTGGGCCCGTATTATAAAAAATGTAAAATAATGTTTTATATTAATAAATACATACATAAGCAGCCTATTACGTTCCATTGCAGGGCTTAGACCCTCTGTCAGGGAGACGGAGAGAGGGAGTATGGGCTTAATCACCACGCGTGCCCACCGCGGATAGGCGATTTCAAGCGCCGAAGTTCAAGAACACCTCAGACACTCACGTTTTCTCACGACGTTTTGCTTCACCGTTAGCTAGTAGTATTGCTACTACACAAATGCACGTACCTTTGAAAACAACGTGGTAGCGAATTGATATAACGGTAGCCTCACATTTGAGAGGCCTCTTGCATTCTTTGTTGCAAAGTCGCCCATAACTTAACTGCGTAGTGCACGGGTTTAAAAGTTGATGTGCTGTCGAGTGTACCAATGAAGGACTATCCACATTACAGGTCGGCGCGTGCGGGCGCAAAAACAAAAACTAAAATATTAAATCTTCTAAGGTTAGAGACTATAATATTTACTAGCGCAAAAAGGGGCCCGGCCACGTGCGGCCAAAGGGCACTACTGGGAACTGAGTTTTTTGTACTTGCAATGTCGTCTTGGAATCGAACCTTACCTTTTTTAGGGTTCCGCCAAAACCCTTTGGCGGAACCCTAAAAAGGTAAGAGAGGGTCCCTAAGACTCCACTGTCGGTTTGTCTGTGTGTCTGTCACCAGGCTGTATCTCATGAACCGTGATAACTAAGCTAGCGTAATTGCTAGCTAGCTAGTTAAAATTTTCACACATGATTGTATGTCTGTTGCCGCTATAACAACGAATACTAAAAACAGAATAAAATAAATATTTAATTGGAGCTCCCATACAACAAACGTGATGTTTTTTTTTGCCATTTTTTGCTCGATATTAATAACGGCAAAGGAGCAACGCTTGAATTATTCAAATGTTGTATAGATAATGGTACGGAACCCTTCGTGCGCGAGTCCGACTCACACTTGGCTGGTTTTTTGTAAGTTACGTACATTTGTGATTTTCGCCTAGAACTGTTCTCCAAAATTGTGATTGTCCTAACGCAGTTGATTACATCCTGATACAACTTATGGCTGTAAAAGACATGGAGACAAAATTAGAGAATTACTTAATTGAAAATAAGTGAACATCGAGACAGGATTCTTGAGTGACCTTTCAAGAACCGGTTTCTGTGGAAGTTGTCTCAAAACGCAAGGTCAATAATTCACAAAATGTAAACAAACATCTGACGTAAAGTTCAATGCATTCCATGAGGTTGACGCAATTTAACTGCCGCATTACATCGGTCAGCGAGCTTTAGAGTTTTTGCCGTCATTGCAAAAAGACCTGTGTCAATCAGATTTCAGATTTCCTCACTAGGTTTCCCGTTCTTCTCTTGAATTTCATTACTCGTCCGGGATGGTTGGGACCATACCAAGAAAATTTTACTCCGTTCCTCTCTGTTCTAGGCCAGGAGCCTGTTTCATAGAACCACAATTCATGGTTCACTATGAATATTCCAAGTACATTGCAAAGTCGATTAACCCACAAATTAACTTTTACATCGAGTTGTCAAGATAAAATTGTGGTTTTACGAAACGCGGCCCAGGTCGTTGATGCTAGCCCATCATCATCATCGGCCATTTGACGCCCACTGCAGGACATAGGCCTCCCTCATGGTTTTCCAACCTTTCCGGTCTTGTTCCGCCCGCATCTAGCGACTCCCCGCCACCGTAACCAGGTCGTCAGACGATCTGGTGGGGGGCCTCCCCACGCTGCGTCGTCGCTAATTGCTTAGACTGATCTTTTCCATATCTGCTACGGTCGACCTGGCCACCTTTAGGTTTCCAGCTAAGTGCGATCTTTAGTATTTAGTATTTTTCCCCACAGTTGGCATTTAACTTAATTTCAAATGATACCAAACAAACACTTTGGTTCTTACTTTTAACTACAACCTAAAATGTATGGAACAGCAGTTTTTTTTTCTTTTTCTTGTGGTCCCCATGGTAAAAGTTGTTCGTATTGAATATTAGAAATGTAAACAAAAAAATTAATATAAACTAAGGGAGTAATAATTATAATCAACATTTTAAAAACCATCACTTCACTTCTTTAGTGGGGTCGTAAGCATGCACCTTAATTTTAGTTTTAACACGCTGTCATCTACAATGTAGTAACATTAAAACCATATTGTGCTGACTCTTCCCAGCGTAAGCGGCGCGTCCTTGAACTTTCTTCCATTGCCTCATGCGACGACGCCGCACAATGTGCGCCCGCGCACGCTCTCCGGCTAGCGGTGAGTGGTCAACCAATTTTTTTAAGGGGAAGCTGGTGCTTAAAGTTGTTTTAAAGGGCTGAGGCAGAAAGAGAGATAGAGAGAGAGAGAGCGAGAGAGATAGAGAGACAAACAGACAAAAAGAGAGAAAAAAGGAGTGTGCGGGGTTTTGTAAGTTACGTTATTTGTGAGTTTTTGGTAGCTATATTACTCACTTACCATAAAAAAGTATTGTAGGGAAACCTGAGTATCAGAGTCTTATTTAACAAATTTACAAATAAATCGTAGTAAAATTCAAACTCCGTGTTTCAGAAATTGCACCTGTTGGGGGAAAACCGGAATCTGTTCCTATAGGGCAGGTCCGGATTCGGACCGCGGTCTGTCATTTGTTGACCCCTGCTATAGGCGAACCTCCAGTATCCGGTTCCTATATTTAACGAATCGTTATGTTTAAAAAAATGTATAGGAACTTTACAAATTGTTATCTCCATACATTTATCGTACGGTACGTTATTCGAAACCGTTTTTAAGAGGAATGCTTGAGTAGACATTTTAACCATCCGTAAGCAAAACAAGTCGTTCTTGAATATAGGAACCGAGCATAAATGACCGTTATGTAGTAACACATGCATCGCGATTAGATAAAAACGTACAATCGCGATTAGATCCATTAAATGCATAATTACGTGTGAGAAACGCAAGTCATTAAAAATACTACGCTAACTTAGTTATCCTAATTCCATAAGTTTCCATTGAAAGTAATTATAACTATGTTGTGTGATGGGATGCTCATTCTCATACTTTGATAACGTCAATTATTTATTACCATACAGACTTCAAACCCCTGGGGAGTTAGCCTTGACCACTGCATCTCAAATTCCATCACTTAATTAAAATTCAACTATCCATCCGTTGATAATAACCGAGAAATTTAAATATACAGAAGGTTATGTTTTGTGGAGTTTCGTTTGTCTAGTGCTGATTTATGTTATTTTTTATCTTTTAATACAGATCTTCTGCACAGGTATTATGGCAACGCCTCAAGTCGCGAGTTTCCAGTACATCACAATAAGATAAGTCTACTTGTACCTAAAGTATTGTATGCCATCTACTTTTCTATATATACTTATTGCTTTATGTGTGTGTGTGTGTCTCTAAGCACAAATAAATGATTTGTCTATCTATATATCTAAGGGTTATAACATTTAATATTGCAGAAATAAAGCAAGCACCGCATGATATCAACTGATATGATAGAAACAAAAAATTCGTCAAAATTGTCATTGTTAGAAATTTATTTTAGCAATAAAGCCGCCGATTGTACTGTGTATCTTTGCACTTTTTTTACAATAAACAATATTCTGATCTCATTAATATGTCAAATTTAAACATTTTCGCGGCACACACACAACGCGCAACTTCCGCCGTCATGCTGCTGTGCTACATATTGATATGTAAAACCCTCATTGTCGGATAAACAATCCCATATATTCATTCGGATACTCTCTTCATAAAATACTATGTTATCTGCGCGGTTCTTTTGTTTTTATTGTAAATCATAACAAGTTTAGCTTGACCTTAACAACAAAACACTCGTGTGTACAAAGACGAAACCGTGAGAACTGTGCTCAGCCTAGTTTTTACATCGGGCAGTCGTCGTTAGCGTTACTTCTATTGGCAATCGGGCCCTGATTCAAATTTGTCCGATAGTAAGCCGTTATTATACATATATTTGGACGAATAGGTTTTTTACAACGAAACTTTTGAGAAATTGTTGAAAAATATTTGGTTCTAGCAAAGTCACCAAACTTGCTATTCATAGGCATTTATGCAAACATTTTTTTTTTGTAAAATTTTCGACCTTTAAGAAATTTGGGAGAAAACGTATGTGTAGACACATATTAGCTGAAATTCGGTGGAGTTTTCACAAAGAACAAAAAAAATGTTTAGATTTTACTTCATATTGATTCGGGAGCTATCGAATCGATTTCGATTCCGAATGATTCAGAATCGGGCAGTTTATTTAGTTGTAATGTCAATGGTAGACCTTTCGGACATAATGCGCTAAGCTAGGCTAGACTAGTTGACATTTCTAGCTGTAGGTACTAATTCCTGTGTCGCTTTAATGTTCTGCAGTGGTAAACAACTCTGTAATTTATTATTACGAGTTTGTTTAGGTTGATTATTTCGTAAGAAAAGGCGAAACCTTTGGTGGATATCGTAATATATAATTTTACTAGCTGTACCGGCGAACTTCGTACCGCCACAGAATCCGTTTATACGATTCTTGCACGACGCCATCTATTTTAAACTTAAAATAAATATTATCCCACGGGAACGCACCACCGGGATGTCAAGTATGCTATGTCTCAACTCAGGTCTTTGTCTATCTGTACGCCGAGTTTCATTTAAATCCGTTCAGCCGTTATTAAATTTCGTGATTGAATAACAAACATTGTAAAATCCAAACATCTTTACAAATTTTCACATTTATAACATTAGTAGGATATGTGACATCTTTTTTTTTAAATAAATATCATTAAATATGATCGTTCATAACAATTAATGCAATATTACTACTTGATGTTGTTATTGTGTCATTACCACAATGTTTCGTTGTTATAACAATGTGGCTTTAGAAGCCGAAGAGTTTTTTTCTGATTAATATTGTTCGAAATTTCATGAATAATAATCATAAAAAGCGGTGGTATCCTAGTGGGTAGAACATTGGACTCGGAAGCGAGAGACTCATATCCAATTCCCAGTGCGGGCATGTACCTATGTCTTTGTTTCTAAGTTATGTACATTTGTGAAGTTATAGTAGCAATACCACTCGTTAACTGTGAAGACCAACATCGTGAGGAAACCTGAGTATCTAAGCTTTACAAACCTCAGCGCTTGTAATCGCCAATCCGCGGTGGGCACGCGTGGTGATTTAGCCCATAGTCTCTCCCTGAGAGAAGGCTTGTGCCCTACAGTGGGACGTGGAATCATAATAACATAAACACCAACATTTTCGTGTTTTTATTTTTAAAGAACACAATAAAATTTACTCATACCATATTGAATATGGTATGAGAAATATGAGATCCGCGGTATATGAGAATAATGAGAAACCACGTTTTAATTACGCGTTTTAACAGTTCATCACGTGGAGTATAAGTCTCCCGTGCTTACCCCGCGGATTATTAGAATGACACAGAGTATAGGTAACTACGAAAAAGAGGGTACCTATTTGGTAATTCACTATGACGATGACGATTGCAAAAGTAATTTGGTCAGCAAGGAGAACGGGTCTAATGGATGTAACATAATGTTGGTTATTTGATTTTGTAGCTATTTTACTGATTTAAGATTAGTGTCATCTGATGGGCCATGTACCTAATTTGAAAGAATCTAAAGAACAATATTTAGGTGGGGTGGAACAAACTGAAATGGCCAGTTTCGAAAATTAAAATAGGTACTATCCGTCTCAGAATCACCATTTCAAGGGATTGAAATGAGATATCTTGTAGGGATTTCATTTAATTATTTAGATACAATGAAGCGGGTGTCCAAAGTCCGCTTTCCGCCCCCTCGTGTGTTCCGGCGTGAGGCGCGGCGACCAACCTCGCCACCTTCGATACGTTTTTTTTACAAACTTCATCTTGTTCCCACGAGCGGCTAGGGAAAGGTTGTCCATCCCAGCAGAGCCCCGCATGCCAAGACAGGGCTTTTAGTGCCTGAAGAGCGCCTAACTCCTAACTCGCCAAACTCCAGGACGTACGCTTTAGACTAGGCTCGCCCCTAGCCACGCATCCGTCGGCACGTTGACCTTAGATTGGCATTAGGTAGAGGACCAGGAATCATGGAAAGGGAAGGTGTAGGGACTTTTGATGAGGAGCAGGTTCGGGTAGGAATAAGGTACTAAAAGGACAACTATTTCTTCGAAATTAATGTTTGTGACGTCTTTGCCTGGTTACCATAGCACAGGGTATCCTAGTTTGGGACCAGGTCAAGTGATTGTATTGTGTGGAAGTTATTATTATTATTACTACGAAAGGGATACTTTGTGAGTGCAGCAATAGAGGCAGCGAAAGTGATCTGTCAGGATCGTAGCAAGTGGCAGTCTCTGGTCTCTGCCTACCCCCCTGGGGTACAGGCGTGAGATTATGTATGTATGTATGTATGTATGTATGTAGGTACAATGATAGTGAATATTCGAAGTTAAGGTCAGAAACTTAGCTTATCACGGGAGCATAGATCACATTCACGTCCCTTATATATTTTTCCTATTCTGATGCATTAATGTATGAGAAAGTTGTAGGAAATATATGAATTGCAGTTAGGTATTTTAAATTTCGAACAACTAGCATATGGCACCGGATTTGAATTTTGTGGCCCCAAAATCCCTCCGCTACCGGGTTCGTCCGGGGTTGTTCTAAAGGCGGCTACACACGTTACGATATATCGTAGCGATTAAACTGTGCAAACCGGTTTGCGCAGATTTATCGATCATGTGTATGATAAATCGTTGCAGTTTATCGTTCATCGGTGGCAGTTGCAATTTCTATTAGATAAATCGTTGTCGATTGCGTTTGCACAGTTTTATCGTCGCGTGTGGATGGCGATCGCTCAGTTATCGTAGCTCGCGCCAGTACTTCACGCCATTTGTGTGCGCTGCTGATCGCTCTGCAAAATGATGGAAGATGAAAGAGGTGGATACCGCGAACAACTGCAAGGTCTGCAAGAGTTCATAGAGACTTACAGAAGCGAACCTTGCCTTAGGAAGACTAAATCAAAGGATTACCATAATCGAGAGAAAAAAATGCCGCCTACAACAAGCTAGTCGAAAAATATAAAAAAGATCGAAGAGATTAACTAAAGGCAGTAGATTTAAGTATGTCTCCTCATTCATCCTCAAATAATTATGCCAATCTTTCGGAGCGAATGTCAACTCATTTAATAAGTTGGTATGAGAAAATAGATTTCTTTTCATGAGCCAGTAAAGACTGGCTTTGAAGGAGGAGACATACTTTTTTTTTCTTTTTTTTCCAGTCCTAATATCGCAAGCGCGTCATCATCTTCCATCGTGGACGACATGTTTGTTGCGCGAGCTTTTGCGGAAAACTGACGATCGACGCAGTTATCGATACCGTGTGGAGACGCTAGGGGCTTTCGATTTAACTGCACAGTCTGAAATCGTTACGATATATCGTAACGAGTGTAGCCGCTTTAAGGAGCCGATCTTTGATTCGAATCAGTTTGATTATTTTTGTTTTATTTACCAGCAGATTTTGCTGAAATTCGAACCCCCAAACAGTTTTGGGGGCGACAAAGTTCAAATTGTTCAAAAGTGCTGTATGCTAGTAAAGTTGTTCCAAATTCAACACAGCGGCGCCAATAGGATCACCCGCATTTTGGAGTATTTTAGTCCTGCACGCAATTAAGTCTGTGCCATCTGAACGTGCGCTAGAGCTTTAAACGGTACCTACATATTGTATTGCCGAGATGCCCTATGCGGCTATAAGAAAAACATAGGACATTTTGGAATTTCAAGATGATGACCGAGATATCGGCCATTAATATCATTAAATTAGGTGTGGGAATTTTCAGTATTTCAAATCTAAGTTTTCTATGGAGGACATACTTTTCTCCGATCGCAGGCGGAAGATTCATAAAATTCAGTTTGAATACATAGGACAACTTTTATTGTAATCTAACACAATCTCAAAGACCAGCTGCTAGTTGTAATGCTGCAGTCAGTTCAATCGAGTTCAAAAAGTCTAGAATGTCTCCAAGCTTACTTCATACCCGATTACTTTTTCGGGACATCTGCAACGCTCTTCATTGCCCTAGAATCCGTCTCACATTAGTGCCGTTGCATAATGACGGCGAAACCTGCACTGTTCTTCATTTTATTTACATAACGCCTGCAACAATAGGATCATGGGAACGGAGCTGTAATCTAAGCTAACTAGGAAATTCGTCGCGTGAAATTGAATCAGTGTTTAATTGTCAAATAGGTGGTTTACAGAGTAAGCAAGTCTCTTGTAGCTTAGCGGGTCAAAAAGGGCAAAAGATATGTAGAAAAACATAACATACATAAGTACCCGAAACCGGCGTGCGTGCATGCAACGAATAATGAATATTGATGCGAAAGAGATCTTAACGTGGGAAAAAGTGGGATGAAGAGTGTTTTAAGCGTCTTTAAGAGAAGAAGGAGGTAGTCAATGTGATCACTAAGGTCACTTTGTTATCCATTCGTCTGTACGTCCTTGTGTCAAAACCTTTTTGTCTTGGGAATAGATAGATAGAAAGTTTATTTGGCACCCTTTAAAAAATAAAACTTATCATCTACATTTAAAAACTAGAAGTTGGCACCAAATGGCCTCCGCTCGGCTTTATGCCGTGGCCGATAGCTACCACGACGCTGGTTTTCAGCGGAAACCACGAAACAAAACAAGACATAGACACACAGACCGGCTTCACTGTAACACAGAGATAGAGCTATCACGTTTCTATCGTCACCAAGTTTCTATTGATATCAAGTCATGTCAATGGACCCTCTGTGTCGTGGACGCGTGCTGTCGGTATGTCTTGCCGCAGAATTGGTGGTATCCTACTTTTGTAAGATAAGTGACAAATGTTTTAGCATTGAAAGTTATTGATTGCACTCATTGGGATCTTGCTTGTAGGGTACTCACACCAACTAATACTTAATATGATTTGAGAAATATGGTCAGTGTGGATTTTTTTTACTGCCCATTTCTCCACCACAAACTCGACCCGAAGGCAGCTGCTAACATTGTATTGACATTCAACTAATATGGTCGCCTGTCACTGACCTCCACGTTGCCCAGGATTCAAATGATATCAAATAGTTTGTATGTTTTTCAAAAGTGATAATTTGAAAAGTATGAAGAGGCATCAAGTTGTACTATTTTCTTTAAAAGTGTTAGTTCGATCAGCATGAATGACATAACTCACAAGTGTTATTCAAGACCCTTAATCGAATTATCACTCGAAGAAAAGACCTATTAGATGTTTTATCGTGTATACACTAAGTAGCGGACAAACTTAGCCTGAATATACTGTGACGTAGCGAGTACAGTCGGCAGTATATCGACCTTTACACGCTTGCACTCTACTCAGCTATGTTACGGGTAACTTTGAAACTCATTTTATTTTATTTGGGACAACCATGTTACTAACAACAAACGTGATTTAGAATTAATAAAAATGTACTCTACTACGCTATACACTATTTACTTGTAGGTTTTTAGCAAAATGTAACTTATAAACAAACGACCAATATATTTTATATATACATACAGGGTTATAAAGAATGCGACATTTCTGGTACACATTAATAAGAACTTGTCATCTACAACAATTATTCTTCTATATAACACCTAAATATTTTTTGTTTTGTTTCCATACAGATATTTTTTGTGACGGTATATCTGCTATCGTAATAACATTTTAATAAAATGGTGTGTCCATCTGATATTGACTGCCTCGTTAGTGTAGCCGTTAAGGCGCTTCCCACTGGGGGCCGCCATTCATTTGTACAAATGGCCTCAGTCTGGGTGTACTTTCATGTTTGTAACGTCCCTGCCTCGTTACCATAGCACAGGGTATCCTAGTTTGGGACCAGGCTAAGTGATTGTATTGTGTGGAAGTTATTGGTAGAACGCGTAAACAAACTAAAACATAAAGGTTAATCTACTGCCAACTGTACGTTTGCTAAGGATTTTGAAACATTCATTTCGCTTCACACACAAGCCGTTACATGCGCCTACGCTCCGCCTTCGGTTTTTTTTTCTTTGGTGCCACTAGTGTGCGACTTTCTGACGGCTCGGTCATTGCCTTCAGTTCCTGATTGCCTGAAGAAATGTCGAAAATGCAATAATGCGTGGTCGCTTTGATTGACGCAACGGTTAGTTGCACAAAAACATTACTGCAGTGTGAATTTGTGATGTCACTCAACAAAAGTTTGGTTCACTGAAGTTAAAGTTTGTTTCAGCCATTTAACGCCCACTGCAGGACATAGGCCTCCTACGTGGTTTTCATAACCATGAGGGGTTTTGCCATAATCGCCACGCTTGGCAGGCGGGTTGGCGATCGCAGTATTCGGTTGAAATCTCAGGAAGACGCTGCTGCCCGTCTCCTGGTAATTGATTTCCTTAGTCGCCTTCTACGACATCTACGGAAGGAAATGGAGTGACGCTATTCTTAATCCGGCGCCACACGGAAGTTTGTTTTAAATACTGCTAAATTAAGTCGATCAAAGATTTCAGGCAGATTGCTGGCGGCGGTTGGATGAGGTTGACCGAAGACAGAATAACTGCAGTGGACAAGTACGGACTGAGAGATTGATGCATAAACTCACGCCTGTATCGCAGAGGGGTAGGAAGTCATTTGTTTGTCACTTGCTACGATTCTGTCAAATTTATTTCGCTTCAATAACTGAATGTTATTCAGTTAGATATTTTCACCGCTTTTTATCAGTCACTTTTGATCTGGGCCTAGTACATCCCCTGTTTAGTTGACATCTGTCTGTATGTTCCTTCCACATATATTCGCTCAAAAGAAACCATCTTAAAAATGGTTTAAAGCAAGTCAATTTACTATGTCTACACTTTAAACTAGTAAAGACTATAACGTAACTCGCTACATTTTATTGCATACCGAGAGTATTATTTTTTTCTGCAACATTTAGGCAGATATTTGATTGCGACAAACCAAACAGTTTCATAATTACCTGATTATCTGAAGAACCCCGTTTATCCAGCTCTTGAAGATGCTTAAATCTGAAAAGAAAGAAAATGTATTATTACTCAAAAAAAAAAATGCTGTTCCGTATTTAACAATCTTCGTAACAAAAAAGCCTGACAAGCTCAAAAACAGCGACTTAAAAAGGGTTACAAGGTACACTAGGTATCCAAATAATTTAGCAGCCGACTTAGGAATCTACAAAGTTAGAAAAAAACCGGCCAAGTGCGAGTCGGACTCGCGCACGAAGGGTTCCGCACCATTATCTATACAACATTTGAATGTTTCAAGCGTCTACCTGTTGCCGTTTTTAATATCGAGTAAAAAGCGGCAAAAAAATCACGTTTGTTGTATGGGAGCCCTTCTTAAATATTTATTTTATTCTGTTTTTATAGTTTGTTATAGCGGCAACAGAAATACATCATCTGTGAAAATTTCAACAGTCTAACTAACACGGTACATGAGATACGGCCCGATAACAACGGACGGACGGACGGACAGCGGAGTCTTAATAATAGGGTCCCCCTTGGGTACGGAACCCGAAAAAAGAACAAGACAATTTTCCCTGCTCTACTAACGTGAGATACAACGACAGCGACATACAACATTATACCGTGGTACTGATCTCGGTACTTAACTGCAATATTCGTAGCCCACATAGAGTCACGATTTGCCGAGCGGAAAATCATCCTGACTTAAATTTCTCTCAACCCCATGAGTCACAACTAGTTACAAGACCTTTCTACACGCTGATCGAGGGTTCAAGCGTGTGTTGATACTAAGTATGATTTATCGAATATCGAATCGGTCCTCATAAAGTGACGACATAACCTATTGTCTGACTTCGAAGAGATACGATTCGGGAATTGAGACATCTCACTTTAGCCGATCCATTGACCACATTTTTATTACTATTGGTTAAGAAGCGTGGGTCTTTATAAATGGTCTGAATGCGTCGCGTGACTGAAAGCAAAGGTTACTTTTCCACTGATCAATCAAACAATTAGCTGACAATCATGTGTCGTGAAATACGAGAAAATTGCTTGGCTTTTTTGTTGTCCGGCCTTGGATTTGCGCGGTAATTATAATTAAACATTTGATTTGATAAGATTTCGCATCGTAACGTAAGCGATCTTTGTAAATCAGGTATGTTGATAGTTACGAGTAGCGTTTTATCATTTAAATAACTTTTAGCTTCTTCTTCGTTAGTAAGATGGTACCTTTTCATTTAGAGATACTTCGAAATTTACGTAAGAGCCATTTTTCTAATTTCAACTGGGCATAGTTCAGTTCACAGTTCAGTTAAACTTTGTAAGAGATTGCTCTACTTCATTAGGACACTCCATATAATAGATAAGAAAGTAATCTTAGTTTAGTTTTAGAACTAGATAACATTACTTTATTGATTTATTTGCCTCTTAGCTAAATAGGTTACAGGTGTTACATACAAAAACCGGCCAAGTACGAGTCGGACCACGCGCAATATAGGTTCCATAGAAAAAGGGTTTTTTATCTGCTTTACAGAAGTAACAACTTCATCGAAGTCATTTTAAATGGATTTAAATGGATTATATGTGCTACTACCCTGAATTTTTTCAAGTTTCTACAATGAACCATTTAGCCAGAGAGGGGCGGGGGCGGACGCACTACTCGGAAAAAATATATACGCTCTGAAGCTTAATATTTCTCAAACGGAACCCTAAATCAAAAATTGGTCTTCCTCCACCCACAATATTTTTCAACGACCAATTCAATGATATCCCACACTATCGTTTAGGCGAGGAAAAAAAATTGCTGTGTATTTTTAAATTCCTAAAAGATTTTTTTTTCCAGGTTTTATTCTACCGTTTTGTCAGTGTTATAAATATGTACACTAGTACTTACCGTCTCTGTGCTAAGCCGCGGACGGACAGATATACAGACAGACGGACTGACATGGCGAAACTATAAGGGTTCCTTGTCCATTACCGAACCCTAAAAAGGATGTTCTTTTATTTTTTTTAATTAGTGCCCTACTGAGTTCAACCCGTAACATGAGTAGGTGTAACCAGTGAAGGAAAGAGGAAACCAGTGATCATCATGTTTAACAGTGAATGTTTTACTTTTACTGGTATACTGAATAAAGATTGTCAACTTCTCAGTCAAATATTGTGAACGTGTCGATAGCAAGTCGAAAGCACATCTGATACATCAATCAGCCAACAAGTCCGTATTGATCCACTGCTATCTGTCCTCGCCCATCCTCATCTAGCAGCTGCCAGGAATCTGCCTTAGATTATCGTTCAAACGTGGTATCTGTTGCAAGATTTACATACGTTCACTTTCAGTTGCTTTACGGGTGACTTTCCAACTGAAATGTATGGTTCGAACGGCTGTTCACTGTACTTAATGCATTGTTTCTCAGAATCTTTATCGAAAACTAACGCGCAATGCACGCCGAGTAGAACTATTTATTTCTTTTCAACCGTTCCACTTAAGCCGACAGTAAATCACAGTATCATTACCACGAGTTATCACGTACCTAGCACACGCTCGTAATAACAATAATATTAAACTCTAGATAGATAGATAATTCATTTATTTAACGGCACAATACTGAAAACACAACATACAATAAAACAACATGAAAATATAAAATACCAAATTAACAGCGACTCAAATATTAAGAAAACACAAAATTATTAAATAAACAGGGAAAAATATAAATTTACTACCATTTGCATTTTCCAGTTCGGGTTTAAAGTATTGAGCCCCTAAAACGGCCCCGACTCAGCATGTGTTGCAGGAGCACCGAGATACCTACCTACAACGCTGACATTCAGTCGTGGCCATGTTGCATAAACATACATAAACTCACGCCTGTATCCCAGAGAGGTAGGCAGAGACCAGGGACTGCCACTTGCCACGATCCTGACATATCACTTTCGCTTCCTCAATATTCATTAATCGTTGCATGCACGCACGAATATTAAAATCTGTCGCTTATTTATAAAAAGACAAGATTCCTTAAAACGCCGATTAAAATAGTCTGTGGCGGAGATTTTACAAGGAAAAGTCGTAACCACATATTAAATAAACTTCCTCTTAGGAGTGCTTAGAATAGTCGTTTTTTTTAAGACCGTTTGTCTTTCACTCCTATTTTAAAGTGCAGCATGACGGGCAATATAATTCTAGACCAAATGGATGTATGGAGTGTATGCTAGACATACGTAGAGATGGAAAGTCATTGCGTGACGTCACGGAGTGTGGCTCGCATGCCATTTCTGCATGCCAGCTGGGATGATGATGATGATGGCGACCCGTAAGCCTGTGGTTTAGCTTGCAAGGCTGATCGGTGACCTGCCACGAAAATATTGAGGTAAGCATCTGTTACTTTACATCGGATTAGGGTCAAATGTGTATTATTAGTTATGGCTAGGTCGTACAATGAAGCTACGACAGGTGCCGAAAATTTAGCGAAATCCGGAGATAAGTATTTAAGATTTCGGCTTTGTTAGCTGTTGGTCGCGAATTCATTCGCGTGGAAATTTTATGTGTATTTTTTCGTGATTAAAAGTAGCTTATGTGCTATTTCTGACTATTATCTATCTCTGTGAGAAATTTCACACTGATTCGTTCAGCCGTTCTGGAAAAATTGTTTGGTTTTATATGTTACTTACATTTGCTCATCGTGAAGCAAAACATCGCGAGGAAACCCTAGTGTCTGAGATATTAACGTACCTCGGTTTGCCACGTACAGTTGCCCAACTGTGAGCCTAAGTGCGGAAATCTCAGGTCTTACTAACTAACTAGCCAGGGTGGATGTCACATTTACTTCTGATACTGTTCAACGCATTCATTCAATACTGCAAAATTGCGTCAATACTGATACCACACGCCTACTAGGTAACCGGTAGACAGCGCGCACTTTTTACCTGACTGCGCGCATGCAAAGAAGGTTAATAGCATGTAATGTCATTGTTTAATTACAATACAAACATGGTGACGGAAAATATGCTTTAATAGTAACTTGTCACGATTATAGACCGAATGAGGGCCAACATGTAGGAACACTGATGTTGGTGTCCATGTTTTAACTCTACATGAGATATAAGAAACACGTTGACGAAAAATGTCGAAATACAGGGCCCTTACTATGAAGCAGCAATATGTTCGGTATGCTTGAGCCCGACAATTTACTCGAATCTAGCGACAAATACGGTTCTTTTGTTGAATAGTTTCCATAGCTGAATAGTTTAGTCGAATAGTAATAGCTTCCGATAATGTCGCATTTTTCATGATGAGGGCCCAGAATATGGTATCGGGCTGTTACAAAAAAAAAACGCTTTCACAAAATCAGACCGTTGTACTATGTAGTAAGACAAAAGTAGGAATACGTATTTCTTAGAAACTCAAATGAGTTCAATAAATGATCTGTGTGAAAAATTTGCGAAGAGATTGCTACATAAAAATAGGAATGCAACATGAATGTAACATAACATAAACTTAATATAAACTCAATAAAATAGATCCTGACAGATCACTTTCGCTTCCTCAACATTCATTAGTCGTTGCATGCACGCACGCCGGTTTCGGGTACTTTTTATCTTGCCCTTTGTTAATACATCCTCTATTTGGTCGAAGTATGTCCGTCTGGGTCGTCCCTTACCGGCCCTTCCATCCACATTCGCTCGATATATTTGCAACATGAATGTCCCTCGTGAAAACATCTTATTTGAGATTCTGAGAAATATGTATTCTTTATTCCTATTCCGTGTGGCGCCGGATTAAGAATAGCGTCACTCCATTTCCTCCCGTGAATGTCGAGTAAGGAAATAAATTACCAGGAGATGGGCAGCAGCGTCTTCCTGAGATTCCAACCAAATTCTGCGATCGCCAACCCGCCTGCCAAGCATGACGATTATGGCAAAACCCCTTATGGTTATGAAAACCATGAGGGAGGCCGATGTCCTGCAGTGGGCGTCAAACGTCTGATGATGATGATGATATATTCCTATTCTTTACAAGCAATATTATTTATTTCCAATCGTCTGTTAATTCGTTCGTGGACCCATGTCCTCAACTGTCCTCAGCGAGCAATCTGCCTCAGATCGACGATCCAGTGAACCATCGTTCCGTGCTGCATTTGATGATTCGAGAATCCTATTTACCCCAAAAGTTATCAATTCTTCGGCAAATTTGAAGAGCCCACTGCCGCTTAAGCTTGCTAATGTTACTGGCTATGTCAATCACCTTAGTTCCCTAGCAGATTAACTCATTTCTGATACAACTGATCAAAGAGTCTCCGTTTCACACGTCCTACACAGAAGCAATCATCATCATCCCACACACAATATCACATCGGTATCGAACAAGCGAACCGCTCTACATTTCGAAAGTGAGTCCGCTTGGATCCGTCCGTATGTGACCGTGACTTTTCCGAGTGACTGTTGCCTTCGCATCGTGTTTGTGGAGTTGACTCTACATCACATTCACAGCGGCCAGTGTGCGCAGGTCCGAACCTGATTGCTCGGTCGAGATGCGATCCCCAAGTGTAGCTAGTAGGCTGAAGAAGCAGGTTTAAGCCTCATTGCTTGACGCAGGATCGCCAAGCGTAACTGGCAGGCTGAAGAAACAGATTAGAACCTCATTGTTGAACCTCCAGGCGCTAGGAGCTGGCAGGCTGAAAAACCACGTTCGAACCTCATTGGTCGATATGCAAATGCCATGTGTACCTAGCAGACCATAAACGGTAAAGTAACCGGAAAGAAAACTTTCGAATAAAAATATTTTTTTGTTATATTCGATAATTTGAGATTTTGATTGTATTGATGTTATGTTCTGGTTTAAATATAATTACTAAAACGTGGAGAAATACTATTTTTTTTATTCATTTCCAAAAATACTTGATTACGGTAAATAGTGTACGAATTTTAGTTTTTTACTGTAACTTTCTAAATTATTATTATTATGAAGAATAATTCACAATCAGATCATATCATAGCATAAATTATAGTATAACATTTAATAATAAAAAAACACTGCAAATTTAAATTAAAGTAAAATTGGTGTGACTTTTGATGTTGCAGATTAGAAGACAACGTATATTGCGATTCAACAAACAAAATAAAACTAAGTAGGTACTTAACTAAATTAATCAAAAATACCACCCGGGACAAGCCCGATCCAAAAGTTCCCATGACGCTAGCAGCGTTCCCCGTTGCACCGCCAGGGAAATCCTTTGCATCAGGTATGTCCCGGAATAATGGTCAAACGATGTTATGTAAATTGTATCTAGGCCAGCCTGCGTAAAATTGGAGTTTGCAGATCCGTTCATTTTCTAATACTTAATAAAATTAGCTCAGTTTCATTGTTTCCTCATTATCATCATCATCATCATTCAGCCACAAGAAGTCCACTGCTGGACATAGGCCCCCTCATGGACTTCCAAAAAGACCGGTTGGAAGCTTGCATCCAGCGTCTCCCTACCACTTGCATGAGGTCATTGGATGTTTCCTCACATATTAGGTTAAAAGAAAAGTTGTTTCATTTCATTTAGCTAAACGCTTGCGAGTTGTTAGCCTAAAATCTCCAATTGCCAGTATTAATCGGTAGTCATAGAATCATACAAAAGGTCTACTCAAGACACTAATAAGATAGAAATTACAATTTGGTATAACTGCTCACATTGTTTGTTAGTCATTCTCTTTTCGCACTAAAACTTTCGTAAGCACTACACACTATTTGCGTAATTCCGGATACACTTACTTGAAAAAAAAAAGTACGTGAATCCGGAATGAAGCAAATACAATTTTCTTTCTATGAAAGAAGGCCTAGTTATACATAGCTTAGTTTTACAAAGTCAGAGCTTACCAGTAAACTTGTTTTGTTTTCCAAAGCATGATACTTCTTGCAAAGAATTGGTATATTTTAACTTAACACACATCCATACATAAACTCACGCATGTATCCCAGACGTAAAGGCAGTGACTACTTAAGTGACGCCAAAAATCTATTCGCAAGGTCTTACGTAATTAGCACCTCTGGATTAGCACCGTTTAAGTATTTAAACTTTCTACCTCTATTACCTTCGAATAAGTTCATTCGCAGTTAATAATTAGTGCAATTTTTGTTTCCGTGGAACGAATTTGGCGCTAAGTCTAATGGTGATAGAGACTAATTTGTACTGACAGAACTGCGGTGATCACTTTTGACCTTTTGTACTGAAATTGCACCTATTAAGTTCAAGTACAATTTGCCAAATGCCTTTCGAATCTCGTCTTTATATGTAACGTGGCTACCTATCTATTTGTAAAAACTAATACTTTACGTAAATTCAAAATATTATTGTATAAGTTGAAATAAAAAAAAAATATTTTTCGCATCAAATTACATTAAAAAAATCATAATAATATAAATAATTCTAAACTGAGGTATATTGATAAAAAGCGGTTTAAAAAAAGCCGTCAGGCGACGTTTAGTGTTGGGTTCCGTAGAAGGAGGGATGTTTACTGCTTCACATACTTTACAGAACTAATAATAATAATAACTTCCACACAATACAATGACTCCACCAAAGCAACAATAGCTTCATCAAATTAATTTTTATTGGAATTTGTACGAAGTTCTCCTTTTATGAATCCGTGTGGCGCCGGATTAAGAATAGCGTCACTCCATTTCCTCCCGTGGATGTCGTAGAAGGTGACTAAGGAAATAAATTACCAGGAGACGGGCAACAGCGTCTTCCTGAGATTACAACCACATATTGCGATCGCCAACCCGCCTGCTAAGCGTGGCGATTTCGGCAAAACCCCTCACAGTTATGAAAACCAAGAGGGAGGCCTGTGCCCTGCAGTGGGCGTCAAGTGGCTGATGATGATGATTCAATGAATAAATAATAATAATTATATAAACTATATTGCAATAAAATTGCCTAGTTATTATAACAAGATACATACCAAATACATATAAAATACGTACTATAACACAAAAAACACAACTACGTAAAATTTACTTATATAATAGGATTATTACTGTGAAGTTCGAAGTAGTGCTCATGGATTCTAATTTTGAACACGTCGACTGACGGGGCCTGGCGTATGTACAGGGGTAGCGCGTTCCACAAGCGCACCGCTGTCACAGTGAAAGAATTCGAATAGCCTACCGTACCATGCACGGGGATGTCTAGAAGCAGGTCTTTGCATGGCCGCTGAAGGCGACTATGCATGCCACGAGGGGCGAAACGTTCGCGGAGATACTGGGGAGAGGAGGGGTTAGGTAAGTGGAGGTAGGGGTGTAGTAGTGTAGGTAGGTGAGAGAAAAAAAGTTGCATCCCTAATTGAGGTGTAGGGCAGGTACCTTAAAAAAATGTTTTTAAGATTTTATCCTCCCGTTTTGTCGGCGTGATTAATATGTATTGTATATCTATGCCAAATTTTAGCTGTTTAGCTTGCCGTCTCTTTGCTGAGCCGTGGAAATACATACGGACAGATAGATAGACGGAAGGACACGGCGAAACTATAAAGGTATTTTGTTGACAACAGAACCCTAAAAAGTTGCAATAATACTCAAGCGTTTGCTGTCATCCTTTGCAATACGAGCTTCAACATTCTGGAGAATAAGGTTTTGCAAGAGGTCGTCGTGAAATCAAACCCGCGGTCAACTGTACGTTTTACATTATACAATGTTACAATAAGCAAATCGCTTCTCAAACAAATAGTGCACCGTAATTTAATGTATAGTGGGTATAACGCAATTCTTTTATTTATGCGCGAACATGGTTGGCCGATTGGGCAAGTTATTTTCGTTCGAGCAATTATTATACAATTCTCCCTTTAATACGTTAATCTGTGAGGTGATTGGAGATTTGCAAGAATTAATATAAGGCTTTTAATCATGGTCGAAATAAACCTAGACCTTAGAGCTCGTCCCAGTTCTGCTGGGGACTGGTTGATAATATTTTCATTTCATTGGTGTTTGCCAATTTCTGAAAAACTACTGAGGAGTTCTCTATACGTTATGAAAAAGTGATTTTATCAATATATTGCGGGATTCATTTTCATTGGTCGGTAGGAAACGAGCCTTTTTAAGGCCCAGCAGCACTGGCCCCACCAGTAGAAAAAATTATATCTTCTGTTACAGATCGTTTTAGCAAAAAATGACAGAACGTTCTCTTAAACATGTTAATAGTGATTTGTAGGACCTAGGAGAGATTGGTCTGACACTGTTTGCTAAAGCGATTGCCCATACAGGATGTCATGTAGGTACCTCAGCAAAATTACGTTTATTAACTGTAACATTTAACGTGATTTTATTTTATGATTTGATTAGATAAACTTACATAGCCTTATTCCTGACGGAAATAATCGCGACCCATTAAATGTATAACATACATACTTAAAAATACATAAACTCACGCCTGTATCCCAGAGGGGTAGGCAGAGACCAGGGACTGCCACTTGCCACGATGCTGACAGATCACTTTGGCTTCCTCAACATTCATTAGTCGTTGCATGCACGCACGCCAGTTTCGGGTACTTTTTATCTTTCCCTTTGCTAATTCATCCCCTATTTGGTCGAAGTATGTCCGCCTGGGTCGTCCCTTACCAGCCCTTCCACCCACATTCGCTCGATATATTTGTTTCGTCAATCTTTCTTCCTTCATCCTCTCCACATGTCCAAACCAATGTATAAAATGTTATGTGTGAGCATCGTGCGTCATTAAAAACAAACAGAGGCCTATTATGCGCACGAAATCCTGTCGGAGTCCTGACGTTTGCGGCAGCAATTAATATGGAATTCGACAATTAGACGATTGGAATCGTGATTTAATGCGCGTAATGCAGGAGCAGTTCGCGCTATCCTCGGGTCGCAGTTCAGATGGTTACGGAAGCGTTTGCGCAACTCCGCCGCTCGCAGACGCGCGGATTATAGAAAAACACGCGGTGAATGTATCGCGGTGGATGGAGCTATTTAAAACACATTATTTGTTTGTTACTCTTTGCGGCGGGCTGTTCCTCGTTGCTCGGTGTTTTGTGGATCTAAGGATTGTTGCACTTGACTACCAAAACAGTGGGTTCGACTCCCACTAGAGGCCGCAGTACTAGATTTGTACAAACGGCCTCATTGTGGATGTATTTCTATGTAATGTCATTACCAGGACAAGTGATCATGTTGCGTGGAAGTTGTTATTATTATTAGAAAAAATGAACCGGATTGGAATTTAGAACCCGGCGCAAACGCAGTTTTTTTTGAGTTATTTAATTTTTAGTCAACTAGATTATTAACTAGGACTAAGTCGGTGAATTCACAAAATTAGCTACCATCATTTTATAACTTCGCCATAATTTGTCTATACGTGATATGACGTTTATAGGAATAGCCCGCAAGTTGTGTGTTGAGCAGATTAGATCTCAATTTCTTTGCTCTAACCCTAGTTTGCGGTGAAGTCTCGTTTGTAGGCTACTAACAGAGTAAAGAGTTTAGTTGAGTAACAGTTCAACTTTGAATCTACGCCGAGAACGTAGGCTTTTTATTTAAGTTTTAATAAGAGGTTTAGTATCTACACTGTTTGCCAACGACTCAAACTCAGTGTGGTACTATAGAAAGGTTTCTCTTTGATAGATCACATCAAAATGAGACCAAAGAACTAAGGTGATTGACATAACTTAAAGATTGGCAAGTTCCAGTCCATTTTTTCCACACCAAACTATCAAACACAGCATAAGATTCCCGCCAGTTCATGGGACTGGTGATCTGAAATAGATTGCTGGCAATGGTGACAATATGCTTGCCTTGGGGAAACTCCAGTGGGTGATTATGGGCTGATACCTGGGATTGGAATACATGGGCACTTAAGGAAGCGGCCGGAAGGCGCTGGATGCAGGCCGCTTCCAACCGGTCTTTTTGGAAATCCATGGAGGAGGCCTACGTCCAGCAGTGGATCTCTTGTGGCTGAATGATGATGATGATGAAGAAACCTACACACGTAACTGGCCTTCATGTGCATCGAGCTTAATACGTTGAAAGGGTTAGTATAATAGTCATGCATGACTTCTCTTAAGGGGATCCAGTGAGCTAACTAAAAAAAAAATCATATCTTTTACAGATCGTATTTGCAAAAAGTATCAGAACAATCTCTCAATCTTGTTAACAGTGATTTTTAAGACTCACGACAAAGAAACTGGGACTAGTTAACATTTATGCCAAAAACGGCCGTTTCTGGCTTTAATGCTATCAAGTCCTAGGTTTTTTGCCTTGGCTTCACAGCCATGGGTCCTAAAAATCACTATTAACAAGATTGAGAGATTGTCATAAGCAGCCTATATACGTCCCACTGTAGGGCACAGGCCTTCTCTCAGAGAGAGAGTCTGGGCTTAATCACCACGCGTGCCCACCGCGGATTGGCGATTTCAAGCGCTGAGGTATATGTATAGCTAAGACACTCAGGTTTCCTCACGATGTTTTCCTTCACCGTTAGCGAGTGGTATTGCTACTATAACTTCACAAATGTACATAAGTTAGAAAACCTAGCCCGCACTGGGGATCGAACCTGGGTCTCTCGCTTTCGAGTCCGATGTTCTACCCACTAGGCTACCACCGCTGTTTGAGAGATTGTACTGACACTTTTTGCAAATTTGATCTGTAAAAAAAGATATGATTTTTTTTTTCTCGGTGGCGCTAGTGTTACTTCCCTTAAATACGGAGGAAGAGAATTGGCGATTTCAAATGCTGAGGTATGTTACCATTTATATGTTAAATAGTGGACATTCCTCTATGTAGGACAATGATTGAATGAAGGTTGTAATAATTTACATTGGTAGAGAGCATAAACCTCGAATTTCACAAAATTACATAAACCCTAGTATCTCTCTCTGGGAGAGGGCCTGTGCCCTGCAGTAGGACATTAATAGGCTACATAAAAAAACCTTGATATTCCGAAAAATAAAAATCTCAGAAAAAATCTATGAGACAAAAGTAGTTGCCAAACACAAACTTTAATTGGGTTGTCTCTGGAATTGGGAATTTTAGAAATAAACCTGCACTTAACTACTACCTATTGAGCGACTTACTCCATCTATATAAATGACTCCCAATCACTGAATTGTCTGCTGAGTGGTCACTTCAACCATCTATTCTGGATAACAGTGCTATTAGATGCTATAAAATCCTAAATAATATGCAACACAATAAAAGAATACGATCCCAAATCGTGGAAATAATACAAGTCTATTGGGCATAATAAAAACTTGTGCAAGAATCGAAATAATGTTTAAACCATTTCTAGAAGTGAATGCTTTAAAACTGTCGAATTGATGAACAAATTACCCAAAATCTCCCATTGTCCGAATCCCACACAATTTGTTGTGTTGGCGAATAGCACACATTTCGGAAAAATTGTGTAACATGCAGGAAATACCTCTTCCTACGCTTATAGGTTAAAATATCATCCTAAAAACTACTTTAAAAACTCCACTGGAGAGTCCCCTACATGGTAAACGCACACGTTTAATCATAACACGTGTCCACTGAGCATTGCGATTATAAGTAACAATACTGTAAGTAAGGACTACTAAGCATGCGGGACCAACTTAGACACCACGCAAAGGGTCACATTGTTAAATTTGGGTCCCGCCTGCTTAGAAGAAGAAGAGAAGAAGAAGAAGAAAGATATTTATTATACCAACAAGACACATCACAGTAACAAAATAAGCACATAAGTAACATAATATGCACAACAACAGAAAGAAAACTAAATACACAACAGACAAAACTAATAAATAAAACAGGACCATAGATGTAGCCTGTGGTGTATCTTAGCAGTTAGTTCAGCAGCCGGATTGTTGGCAATTTTTTATTTCTAGTTTTTTATTGTTGTCATTTTAGTGTTTTTTATTGCATTAATATTGCATAATATAGCGTATGACACTCGCGCAAACACGACAAATCGATAGAGATAAATCGATATATTAGGGAACATAGAAACAGACATACTATCATACATACCAGCCAAACACAATACCCTCCTTCTGAGCTCCACCGCAGTCGGGTAATGAGCTCCACCGCAGGTAGGTAAAAAATAAATGTTGTCTGCTAATATCGTGTTTGATTCAGCAAAAAATAGCAGCAGCTTAAATACTGCCACGACCCTATAGTAGTATTTATTATGTAAGTAACGAGGTTCCCCTTAATTCAAAATTAGTAATTTAATGCAGAGTGCAAAAACCGCTCTCCTCTCCCAGCTCCTAACTTAGATGGTACAGTTTGTGAACTCAGTACCATTGTGTTCAACTTCTAACGCAACGCTAAGATCGCGCCACTTGATACGACGGTCTCTTAAATTACCATCATATTCTCTGCCCTTCGTCATAATACATGCCCAAGCGTGGTGGGAACATATTTTCGGTCTAAAATGAATGAATTGTGACGGGTTTTAATTGCCATCATAAACTGCGGTATAGGCTGATAGGTAGGCGGATGGAGATTTTTTTTTCAATTTACCATTTTGTAAGAAAAGTATGAATTATCGCGGGTATTCTGCGTTGAGGAGGCGTCATTTGAGACATCTAATGAACATTCTTCTTTCTCTTCTTCTTAACAATGTTGCAATGTAAGTCTAAATAATCAAAAGAAGTGAATTAGGTGTTCTCTAAGTATATTGATCTATTGATTTATTATGTAAATAGTTATTTATTCAAACATGACCTAACAAAACAATATTTTCTTTCCACCTAATATCGACAACATAGATATCACATACAAACTAGCTGGAATGAGAGCGATGGGTGATGTTTGTAACAGAAAGAAAGAAACCATTTATTACATTGCCACAAAAGCACCTAATTACGACAAGAATAAAAAAAACAATAATCTAACAAAATAAATGAAGACAATGTGCCTCCGTAGCAACAAAAAAGGGTCACCAACTCAGCATACATTTGCTGGCGTGTGCTGTAAACAACACATCACCAACAAAACTGATTTTGACAACAGCTCCCATAAGTTCTTGATTTGGCCTACTGTGCTTCGCATATTTAGAAGAGGTGGTCTGAATGATGGGTATAATCAGCGCACCATGTGTCCGAAGCATTGCAACATATTGGAGATGTCGTTTGGCGTGTTGTATTGAATTGGGAACACTTTAGCAATATAAATGGGCCTTAGTTAATGCATCGTTTCTTCTGTAAAAGCTTCAAAAGTTGTAACATCAACAACAGTATTGATCTATTTACTTTCATAGTTTGAAATATTACTGAGTTATGTGACCATTGCGTGTCAACATGTTTAGGGTTCCGTACCCGAAGAGTGCCAAACAGGACCCCATTACTAAGACTTCGGTCCGTCTGTTTGTCTGGCTCTCTGTCACCAGGCTGTATCTCATGAACCGTGATAGTTAGGCAGTTGACAGTTTCACGTAGTATGAAATTTTGTAAATTAGAAGAAATTTAAATCGTAATAGTATACACAGCTAATCAGACCGAGGATTACGATGTCTTGCACGTGTGACAGAACCATTTTTTATACAATTTCGATAACAAAACAAAAATCGTGTTTTTTTACATGTGACATTTTGCAATATGAACTGCAAAATGTCACGTGTCAAAAAAATACGATTTTTGTTTTTACATCAAAACGGAGCAATCCGTTACCCAAGCGTATAATATTAAGCTGATGATAAAACGTAAGAGAAAAATATATTAGAGTTACCACCGACGCGGTTTAAAAAATGTATTAAGCATACTCTGTGCAAAAAAGCCTATTATAACATTAAGGATTATTTGGAAGTCAAGGATGTCTGGTATTTAAATAATGTTAACAGGAACGAGTGTAGTGTAACTTTAAGTTGAAAACTCTGTTAATTAAGCAAGCCTATTTCGAAAAGAATAAATGTGGAGTTTCTTTGTTAGCTTCTTCTCCGCGTAATCTATTAATTGTGAAAATGACAGCTTTGACGTTCATTAAGTAAACATTTTGTTTTTATAGTGAATAAAATTTTTGACTTTGACTTTGCTCTTTAAAAAGTAAACAAAGTAGAAAGAAGGATCCTAAGGAAACAAAACAATGTAAAAAAAACTAAATAAATCATGTGTTTGATGATTGAATTGTTCTCCCAGTTCAAAATTTATTTGCTACAAACTTAAAATTTTCCATTTGTTTCTTCTGCTGACGGAAAAATCCGAAAAGCTGGTAGGTAAAAAGTAGGTACGCTTTAATTTGTACAACTAGCTAGTTCTCTTCTTTTTTCGCTTTATCCGTTCCGTTTCCGCCCAAAGATGGTCGGAATGAGATCGCTTTTTGACTGCCAATTGTAAAAAAAGTTTACCCTGATATATAAGAAAATATAATTTCGAAAGTTATAAGAAGAAGAAGAAAGACATTAATGATACCAACAAGATACATCACAGAAACAAAATAAGCAGATAAGTAACATAATATGACTCAGCGTTGGGCTGAGGAAGTGATCCCTCAGCACCAATTTTCAGTCAGTGCCATAAGCACCCTCACGATAGCGGTATCAATCCTGTCATTTCTATCAAGTAATTTTCTTGTTTATGATTTACCCACATAACGTCTATTGAATTCTGCCCCAGAGGCAAATGTGCAACGCACACTGACCACTGTCGGTCATAACAATAAGGTTCACAATTACGCAACAAGGTGAAATGCCAACGCCAGTCTAAATTACCCCAAGTTGTGTGATGTGATGAGGCGATACAAACCTTACAGCCAATTAACTTTAACTTGGACGATAGAGATGGCTCTTAGCCATAAGGCGGTTGTTAGTTTTTTAGGTCACGTTTGAACGGTTTTGCTTTCTTAACCACCTATTTCTCGTACACAGCCCATTTGTTAATCTACTCTTAACAACTGTCAGTTTGCCAAAGCGCATACAAACAAACAACGGACAGTGTTAACTAACAGTGGATTAACACATTGTTAGTGAACGAGAAACCGGAGGTAAGACATCCATAGAATATAATAGCTGTCCCAAAGAAGGAAACCCTACGTTATGGTAAAAGCCACACGTACTGGGCTCGTTAATTTGTGCACATTAAATGTAGGGGGCTCTGCGGGACTGGGGCACTTGCGTCTTACTAGATTGGAGTGACATTGCTTTCATACCGTAGAAGAAATTTAACAACTTAGAAAAAAAATTACAAAATAAATACACAAAAATAATTTTTCGGGGTTTTCGGGATCACAAAAGAAGCGAAAACTAATGTTACTCTAATAATAAAAAGACTTATTAGATTTAGTTTTTACATTGAATTCTAAATGTTTTCTTGCAAGGGCGTAGATACTAAAAAACATAATTATACAAGATAATTCAAATAACTTATAAAGCTTCATGTGCAAGTTTTGACGTCATAGTTTGAGCCCGATTTGCACGCGTTTTTGTACCAGTTGACTATATTGACTTTTCTTCAGATTATATTTATGTACACCTACCTACTCGCTTCATCTTACAGTCCTATCCATCCTAAGGTTGTCTGCAAGAGATCGCTTTTAGCGATAAGACCGCCAGTTGTATACTATGCAACTTAGATATTTAAGATTTTCCATGTATCTTTATAATGTACGCTGTGCAATAAAGAGTATTAATCTAATTTAATCTATATTATGAAAAGTATTAATCGTATAGAAAAAAAAATACCACGATTATTTATGTTTTAAAATGGTCTCTCCTATTATATTAAAATATTTTTAGTGCAACCCCTGCGTTAGTTGGTATACAAGAGCTTACCCCAGTGAGGCAGTTCTTGAGAAAGGGGTTCAGGGCGGGAGTGGAATTGCTATTACAAATTAAAAAAAATAGAGAACAAAGTCACTAGGTTCGTGTCGGAACCGAACCTACGACTTCCCGAATGTGAGGCAAGCTTTATACCGCTGCGCTACTACCGCTTCCACCCATAAAACCACTTCTCACCTACATATCACTTACAATTTTCACCTTCTTTTAATATTCAGCCTATGTTGGTGTATCAATCCTTTCGAATTGGTCGGGCTAAATCAGGCTAAGTCAATGAAGCAATACTTGAGATAGCATAGCATATTTTATTCCACGTAGTGCTTTCAATCCCCGTCATTTCATCTGCCAAGTGGTACGCAAAAGATCGTAGTAAAGCTAGTCTAGAAACTAGATTTCGAAGCACTGAACATTGATATACTCGTATGTCATTAGCATAGTGCATTTTGATGAGGTGATTTTTAGGGTTCCGTACCCGAAGGGTGCCAAACAGGACCCTATTACTAAGACTTCACTGTCCGTCTGTCTGTATGTCTGTCAGTCCGTCTGTCTGTCTGTCTGTCTGTTACCAGGCTGTATCTCAAGAACCGAGATAACTAGGCAGTTGAAATTTCCACAGATGATGTATTTCTGTTGCCGCTATAACTTCATCATCATCATCAGCCATTTCAAGCCCACTGCAGGACATAGGCCTACCTCATAGTTCTCCTAACCATGAAGGGTTTAGCCACAATCGCCACGCTTGGCAGGCGGGTTGGCGATCGCAGTATGCGGTTGGAATCTAACATAAATTAACTTAAATCAATCTTGCAAAAATACACTTTCTGTGAATCCAAATTGCATGCTATAATATAATCAGCAAAAGTTCTGAATACCACCATTATATCTCTTATAGTGTACAAAATAAGAACGAGTATCGAACAAGACTGGCTATCCTCTGTCGTCCCCGCCTGTACGTAGACCGAATAAATCTTGGTTATTCGAATATACAGTCTCTCTCTGCGTTGGGACATTCACCATACGTTGAAATACTTTAACTGAATTATTTATAATATTGCTGATACAAATTGAATGTAAATTTAATTTTTTTAAAGAAACTATTGAACTAAGAATCTAAAATTATGTAGATTTTGAAATAAATACCAAGTATAACTTATAACGTTCATTAAGTCGTAGTTTCTGTATTACTTCGAGTAAAAACATTTTGATTGGATGGATTTGATGTGAACCCCTGCGTTGAAATTTTTCAACTGAATCATTCATTTTTTTTCTTGTACATACTGAACATAAATTTGCGTTTGTAGTAATTAAATATTTAGCGCATCCTACTGGTTTTATTATTCTTGCCTATATTTTTGTTTAAAGATACGGCACATTTTTACAATTTTTATCTGCACAATACAGATGAATAATTACAATAGAGACTAAAACTAAAATTATGCCTAAATAGACTCGAGGAGATTTTATTTAAAATAAAATTTTACATACATAAATGCATAAACTCATGCCTGTATCCCAAAGGGGTAGGCAGAGACCAGGAACTGCCACGATCCTGACATATCACTTTCGCTTCCTCAATATTCATTAGTCGTTGCATGCACGCACGCTAAATAAATTTCTTATTAAAAATAAAACTAGCTCAGTCTCACTTGTCATTAATTTTTTCAGTAATTTATTTCAGAATTAAACTATTGTATTATTCGTTTCGGAATCAGTTAAATGTAAGATTCACCGTGTTTATGTTTTTGTTTTAAGCAATTAAACTCACGCCTGTATTCCGGAGGGGTAGGCAGAGACCTGGGTTTGCTACTTGCCACCAGCTGACCTCGCACGCACGCCGGTTCCGGCGACTAAGTAATTATGTTGTGAATAAATTAATCCTTATAAACCCAAACTATCTGATAATGGCCGTGGGAGCGTATGGGAATAGGTACATCGCCTTTGGCTGCACAACTTCGCAGACTATCATCAATCTCATCTCATTTATTGCTCAATGGAAAAGGTGATCGAAACACGTATGTTTCGCTGTACATTGTGCTTGGGAAGGTGAATAATTCACACATTCACATTGGTAATGATTCTAAAGCTAGCGGCAGAGACACATTTTAAAACTTTCGTGGTTGTACAGTCGACAACACATCAACCTTCAATAAACATATTAAAAAACAAAAGTATAATAAAAAATAAATAGGATTTTACTGATCACTCAAGTTTAAATACAGAAGTTTTTATATAAATAGGTACATAAGTACACTGAATATGGATGAGTGATGAAAAGGACAGATGCTCAGCATACTTGCTGTTTGTAAAGTATAAAGTTGTAAAGTTTCTCGTAACGTGGCTGAGCAATGTTTAGGGATGTAAAAGTTGACGTGCTGTGAGCTGTACATACACATTACCTGTTGTGTAAGAAACGAAATTATTACTACGAGTATTAATTTACGAGTTCTCAAAACGCGTTTTACAAATATTTTTTTTAGCTACCTAAAACAAAAATGTTACGAAAGATATCAAGATAACAGTATTTATAATCGATTCTGATATGCTAAGCAGTATAGACCTTTGAACACAAAAGTTACCTTATAATATTAAGGTTCTTTGTGGTCTGAATCCTGCCAATCATATAATTTTGAGTTGCATTTAAGTTACGGACATTTGCTAAATTGTAGTATCAAATAGTTATAGCTAACTAAAAACTTATTCGAACGGAACACTGGATCGATTAAATTTTTTTGTTATTTTTCAACAAATATATTTTTAGACATCCGTATCATAAAAGTAACCTATAGGCTACTTTTATAAGAATCCCTCATAAACAAAATCACTGTCACGCTAGTTCCCGATATAAGTTTTAGGTCAATTTTATAGAATTAACAGCAGTACCAATGTGTGGTAAAATTTACGACAGGCACAAAGAATTGTACCAAAGATCGAATGAGGCAGTTTTCTTGCAGCAGCTAGATGAGTATGGCTGACGACAGGAAGCAGTAGAAGGCTTTCAGGGAGGCCTACCCCGATCCAGAAGTAGACGAAAACGGACTGATACATTGACTAAGAGGAAAATCGATTAAGCGACTCCTCATCAAACCTTTACCCAACCCGGAAGTAAAGCACAGAAAACTCTCAACGATAGGAAACAAACAATCGATTGTGATAGACTTATTATGGCAAGTAGCATGACCCGCTGTGAGGTACCGCTGCTTGCCCACCGCAGGGCGCACGCGTGATGTAAGAAACAAATTGCTTGTATAATGCCCAAGGAATAACTTGACCAAATGACTTTGATTTCGCTTTGATGTATTTCGGGTCTCGTTGGAGAAGAACACTGGGTGTGTCACTTTCGCGAATCCCTAGTTTGCAAACTTTTATTTGTTTATGATGAAGTAGAATCTATAGATAAAGCTTAATATAATTGGTAGGTACTACATATCTATGTATGCTATGGACCGTCCGCAACCTATAAAAGACATCAACGCGCGGAGGAATAAAATGTTCTTTATTTCTTTTAACCTTTAATCTGCAGGCTTAACCATTAACCTTTCATCATAAGTAGCCATTAACCATTAACCTTTCATCATATGTCCCACTGTAGGGCACAGGCCTTCTCTTAGAGAGAGAGTATGGTCTTATTCACGCGTGCCCACTGCAAATTGGCGATTTCAAGCGCTGAGGTATGTGAATAGCTCAGACACTCAGGTTTCCTCACAATGTTTTCCTTCACAGTTAGCGAGTGGAATCGAATCTGGGTCTCTCGCTTCCGAGTCCAATGTTCTACCCACTAGGCTACCACCGCTCTTTTTCCACTCTTAACCTTTCATGTCTTATTTAATTTGTAACTATATTGAGATGCAAACCTATTAAGTTTGAATGAACCTCAAAAACTAAAAGTATGCAATATCGCGATTTGTTTTCAGTTGTACAGGCTGTTTCCTATCGTCTTTCTACTTTTAAGTACATACAATGTTTATTATTGCATGTTGTTATTGCACTCACGGGGTCTTGTTAGATCCGTACCAACTACTATATTATAATTAATACAATGTGAGAAAAGATGGTCAGAGCAGAGTTTTTTTTCGCTGACTTTTTCTGTACACAGCTCGACCCGAGGGCAGCGGACAATATTGTGCATTGACATTCAACAGACAGAATGTAAATAATATTCTTTGTCGCAACAATCCGTGCTAAGGACAATTTCGAAAACCTATTTAGAGGCTAGAAATTCCCCCCATCCACTCGAGGCTGCAAGTGATGTAAATTACTTCAGCCAGATGTCAGTGCCTGTACGTAATATAGAGAAGTTTGTAGATAGGTTCAAAATTTCGCCGATGCCTGCACTTGCCCATTTAAGTCCCGGTTCAAGTCCCGGCATGGGTGGAATTTATAGCCTCTAAATAGGATTTTAGAATGTAAATTATTTACGTTGAAATCTATTTTTGATTTCCATTTATTGAGGAGACGGTTTTAAATTTGTTCAATACTAGAAAACGCGTAATAACGTACGTCATAACTGCCAGGCGTATTAAAAGTTTAAATAATTATAGCTTTGGCTGTTGTTACTGTACTCCTCTATCTAGGTACATTACTAACCAAACAGTGAAAGTATTTGTTTACTCGAAGCTTATTTTTATTAACATTGCACAAGATTTGCAAATGCCTGGTTTCGAGGGGCCTCATGACGTAACCGCAGCATCCCAGTATCATCTTCAAATGTGCGAACCCTCTCACGTACACGGCGCGCCGCATTATAATATAAAACTATAGAAAATTTAGAAATATTTGAATTTGTTTAATATAAGCCGGGTTGACGAAAGAAATACATCGAGATAATGTGGATGGAAGGGTCGGTCAGGGACGCCCCACCGTTCCAGGTGGATATATTTAATCAAAATAGAGATGAGCAGGATAAAAAGTACTTACCTGAAATTGGCGTGCGTCCTTGGTTCTAGGTTGTCTAGTTTTTATTTTTGCAAAAGCGATTGGCAAGAGAAGATAATAGCCCTGTTTTATGTGGCCTTATAAACGTCCTAGTGCAGGGTGCAGGCCTTCTCTCAGAGAGACAGTATGGGCTTAATTACCACGCGTCCCCACCGCGGACAGGCAATTTTAAGCGCTAATTTGTGAAATTGTTGTAGTAGTACCACTCGCTAACGGCAAAGTTAAACATCGTGAGGAAACCGGAGCGTCTGAGGTGTTCACATACAGAACCCGCTAACAATAATTTAATTATTTCACATTTCAATAAGTAGTTTGCATCGTCTCTCGCGTGCGTACGTGATTAAGCGTAAAACGGCCTTCTTAAATAGTCGACTTTGATTTATCACCTAACACTTGCAGTTTTTATTTCACTTTCACTCAAAGAAATAAATTTAATAAGCCGTATCATCACAAAGACGACGCTACGGGGCCCTTAACCTACAATCAGTTACGAGAGTTACGTCTGCCGCGTAACTTGTAGTTAAGTTACCGCTAGATAACTGGCATATTAACGCATCTATAGGTATAATACGGACTCCAAAGTTAACACCCCGTAACATACTTTTAAGATAAAAAAACGCATATAAAGCCGATAAAATGCGGTAGCAGTTCGGCGAATTTATGTAATTGTTGATCTTCGTAGTTTTTTCAGAAATAAATAAACATCTATGGTAAGTGCCGTAGATGCTACAAAATCTGAGTGATTGATTCACTTGAAAAATTCGGACAGGATGTAAAACAATGCTATTATTAATGAAGAATAGGTTTCTATTTGTAATCACGAGTAGAAACCTATTGTGAGGTATTTCAAAGTCGCAAAAAAGTTATCATCTTTTTCTTAAGTTTTGGTGTCGTAGATAGATCGATAAATAGATAACGTATTTTTTACACCAGGAGACTTGTATAACAAAGAACAGTACAATTGGTGGCCTTATTACTGGAAGTAATTTCTTCCAGACAACTATTAGATAGTAACTTTATTACGGAAAAGTAGATAATATATTTTTTATTTATTTATCTTTATTTATTTAATATTTAGGAAAAGTAGTGCCGACAAAAATTTAA
This sequence comes from Yponomeuta evonymella, assembly GCA_963969515.1. NCBI lineage: Eukaryota > Metazoa > Arthropoda > Insecta > Lepidoptera > Yponomeutidae > Yponomeuta > Yponomeuta evonymella. The sequence continues at coordinate 17,696,840 of OZ018359.1, read as the reverse complement.
TATTACAAAGCCGAGATAAAAACAGACAGCCATTAAAAGTTCCCACAGAGAAATACAACGAACAATGTTACATTGGTATAACTAAAACAGTTATTTTACAGACAATTAATTTTAAGGATTGAAAAACCATTTTTTGCGATATTGACGAACTGAATCGCTCTTTTTCATAATTATAAAGAGATTTTGTTACGCCCTGTATAAACCACCTAACTAAATCACATCTTAAGCGATCTACACAGTATCCGAGAGCAATTGTTTTACTCGACTGTGGTGGAGTACAAAAGGAGGGTAATGTGTTTTTGGCTCGTATGTATGTATGTAAGTATGTCCGTTTCTGTGTTCCCAATTAACTCTTTAACCAATGGCAAGATTTTGACAATTGAGATTGTCGTATTTGCGTGAGTGCCATAGGCTATATGAAATCAGCATAAATCTATGAAAAATATAAAAAATCACTAAAAAGATAAAAATAAAAAAAATTAAATCGAAAATATCCAGTAACCCGACTGCTGAGCATAAACTACTAGGCAGGCGGGACCCAAATTCAATGTGAGGTACTTGGGTTGGTCCCGCCTGCTTACTAGTTACATGCTCAGCAGTCGTGTTGTAGGTTGTTTTTTATTTCAGTTTTTTTTTACAGAATTCTTTCATTATTACAATAAAATAAATGAACCTTCAGCGGTGTCTATAGACAAGACAAGTTAGACAGTGCCTGCTTGCCTACTTAAGCGTAAATGCCACCTGTAATCGTACAAATGTAATCTACTTTAGTTGCCAAATGTTATTTAAGAAACCAGCCGTCATGAAGGTCCATTACAGCTGAACATGCGAGGCTGTACGAGCCCATCTAAGTGCTACATTTATGGGCAAAGTAACAAAGGAACGAACAGAATACCCTTTGCAAAATTGTGGTCATACAAACATGTGCTGCCTGGAGATAAATTTGACGGTAAACTGACGGTAGGTACAACTTTCTTTTTATGTAGCCTATATAGGTACGTCTCGCTGCTGGGCACAGGCCTTCTCTCAGAGAGAGTATGGGCCCAGTTGCCACGCGTTACTAAGTACAACTTACTCAATTTGAATAAAGAAATAGCGCTTATGATAACATGTATCCTACTTAAAATTCAATGCATGTATTAAGCTCGCCTTGGTACAATGTCGTTTTTTTTTAGTGCAATAAAGAATTTTTCAATTTAATTCAACGTAATGGAGGTAAAACCTTATAAACAGATCTAAATGACGAGTGAAGCCAAGTTTACGCGATTCAACGTCACCGACCGACTGAAGCCGAGTGTATTATTTTCTTATTATTTAAATAATTGGAGAAGGGGAAAGACAGAAAAGGATAAAAAATGGAGGAGCACTTTCCTCTGTTTTCTGTCCTTTGCCGACCATTTTTTTCTGCGTAACCGGAAATATCGTCACTCCAGCGGGCATATTCCCAGTAGGGTGGTCAGGCAGACCAGCCTTAATATATGTACTAGATGACCCCGTAACCTTCGTATTACTTACATCAATCTGTTTTTTCTTCTCACCGTTTGAACCTTCCCTGTATTTCCACAAATATAAAAAAAGAAAAATTTGCCAAATCGGCCCAGCCGTTCCCGACTTCTGGCGATATATTCTAGGTAAGGTAGATAACTTCTAAGTATATATCTTGTATATAAGATTCATGGTTTACTATGACAATTCGATATATAGAATATTCTGTGTTGTACATCAGGAATTACAATAAATAGCCGATTACCCCACAGACTAACAAGTAAGAAGACTAGTTTTACCAATTGGCTACGCAATGTAATTAAATTGTCATAATAAACTTTAAATTGTAGTTTTATGAAACGCGGCTCCTATTTATTCGGGCCTTCTAGTAGCAGTTAGAGTCTACCGTCTTCCAGTCTTGCAACAAGCCGGCCCTCTTCCATTTCAATGCCAGCGTAGTGCGTCTCTGATCTTCGTTTTACCTCTTAATTTCGAGAGACGAACTTTCTCAACTTTTCTTAATTTAGTATTTAGTATTTTAACAAACCCTTCATGGTTTGTAAAACCATGAGGGAGGCCTATGTCCTGCACTGGGCGTCGAATGGATGATGATGATGATTTAGTATTTTTAGACATAATAAAAACTTAATTTGCACGGATGTCAACTTTTTATTTTAATTTATTTTCATTTTATAATTTTCCGACGTTTCGGTACTTCGGGAAGACGGTCTCTATAGACCGAGTAAATTCAGTTTTTATTTTCTTAATTTCATAATGGCTCTTTCCATGGCTCCTTGACGTGTATGGATTTTAAATATCCATAAGAACGAATCTGGCAGAGATGACGGACAATCTCTTAACCTTTTTTTTTAACTTATTAAAAGGAACGGGCTGAAAACCAGCGCTGTGACTACGCATGCAATCACGGCAATAAAGCTGAGCGTTCATTCCCTTTAACCACAACGTGAACGAAGAAACTTAATATTTATTGTTGTTGTAACATTTGTAGTAAATAAAACATTTTCACTTTCGCTTTCTTTTGCCCGGATGAAAGAGGATTGCTCAAGACAGAGAAGAGTGGAAGATCATGGTGGAGGCCTTTGCCTAGCAGTGAGACACAAACCCGGCTAACTAAAAAAAGAGAACGAATCTGACCTTTTGTCGTTGTTTAATTCGCGATGCTACACTTATGGGCAACAACACCTTATGTCTTTACATAATAACCTCTCGGAGAATTTGCCCCAGTTGCGTTTTGCCTTTTGTTTTTGTTTTGGTGTCAAAATGTGCACGAGTATCGTCTTTTATTTTATTTGGAGTGGATTAAAAAAACTGTTTTTCGTTTATATAAGAGGATTTTTGCGTTTGCCTATACGGTGGACCTAATATATATGTAGAGTCGAAGACTGATTATCTACATCCATACTAATATTATAAAGAGAAAAATTTTGTAAGTTTATATGTTTGTAAGTTTATATGTTTGTAAGTTTGTATGTTGTTGTTGCGTTAGTATGGACACGTGGAGAGGATGAAGTAAGAAAGTTTGGCGAAACAAATACATCGAGCAAATTTGGGTAGAAGGGCCGGTAAGGGACGACCCAGACAGACATTCTTCGACCAAATAAAGGATGCCCTTTGCTAAAGGGCAAGATAAAAAGTACCCGAAACCGGCGTGCGTGCATGCAACGACTAATGAATGTTGAGGAAGCGAAAGTGATCTGTCAGGATCGTGGCAAATGGCAGTCCCTGGTCTCTGCCTACCCCTCTGGGATACAGGCGTGAGTTTATGTATGTATGTATGTGAGTTTGTATGTAGGGGGTGATCTCCGAAAGAACTTATGCGATATCTAAAATTCTTTCAACTACGCAAACGCAGTCACGGGCACTGGTAGTACTTTATAATTTTGGTTTAAAATTTTCCCGTAACATAACTCAATAGAGCTTTCTCGTATAAAGGGCTGATATCCTATTGATTTTATAAAGTAATCCGCCGGTACAAATTAAGAATTTCAGTAAGTAAATACTTTAAAGTGTGGATCTGCCTCGTTCTTTTCTTAAGCGATCCTACTTAGACAAGCATTTACCTAGATAAACAAGAGAAGAGGGGGCGCTGTGTCATCAAGACACAGAAAATTGTTACCGTAGCAAAAAAAAATTAACTTCGCGATCAAGCAAACTCCGAAATCGCGAAAAATATATCAGTGTTTCATACACATTTAAATCGTTTTCATAGTAAAACTGGTTTGGATTGTCACGTAGAAAGAATCTTTCCTCAGCTTACAAGGGAATTTTGACACAGAGGGTATATCAAAATTCCCTTGCCATCATTTTCCTAAGTTTAGCGTGACAACTTGACAACAAATTTTTGTCGAAGTGGTCCAGAGGTAGAGAAAATCTCTGCAATAAAATCTCCCACCCATGTTACGGAGGCAAAAACATCCTACGAGTACGTTCCAGTACTATAGTAATAAAACTGTTAGCCACTTACCACACTCGAAGTTTCAACGCGGAGAGCCCGAGGAAAACCGTTCACAAAGTTCGAATAAGGAAAGCTTTCACAAACACTCGTAAATAGTTTCACTGAAAAAGTACACTTTCCGTTGCGTATTTCCAAACTACACAAACATTTTAAGAAGCATAAAAAAAAATTAAATAGCACTGATTTAAAGCTATTATTTGATAGTGATAAAAATATCGCGTTTTCTTAACAATGACAAATTCTAAGAGCAAAGGTGCCCATACTCACGGATAAGCCGCAAAGCTAATGGCAATCTGCCACAGGATTATGACAATATGAATTTGTGGTAATGCGAGTAATACCTATATTGTATAATATACAGCGCGGCGTAACATAAGCTAATCTCTGCGTAAAAAGTGCCAATCTTTACCTCAGAGCGCGAGACAATGTCTTCACACGCCGAGCTAAAAATCTTTAAATGTTGCGCAAGAGTTGCGCGATAATTAGGGTTCTTTTTCTGTCGCTGCTAAAACAGATATTGTTCCCAATTCGACAAAGAATAGGTTAGTAAATAATTTGTTTGTCTCTTGTTTCTTACGTCTCTTGTTTTGGAAGAATTGTTTACTTTTAGTTATCTTTTTTATTTTTGTCTGGTCCTTCAGTCTCTAATTAGGTATCTGATAAACTTCTAAATATCTATCTAGTGCCTAATTAATTATTGTATTGTTTCAGATAAAAAAATACAAAGAAAATCTCAGCCAAAGCCAATTAAAATATCCACCCTCGAAAAAAATCTAACGAACACAAATTCCATTAAATAACCGAGGCAAAGTTTGAAAACACGCAACCGCTAAGGGAATTAAAATGATTATTACCGCAAGTGTGTATCGGAACGCTAGCTGAAGATGCGCACGCGACGAGCGCTGGCCGGCGAAGACTGTGCGGATCGGCGCGCGCGCAGCCTTGCCATCTCGCTAGAAAGGCATCCACCACCGACACGGGGACGTAGCTAGGATGACATCTTAGTATCTTGAAGAAACCTTCTTGTAAGGCCGTATAAAGAGTAACGGTGTTGTTTATAAAAAATCGATCCCACTAAAACTTATAAGACGGAGTTAAAGCCGGTTTATGAGAGGAATTCCTGTTATAGACCTGCTTTAACTCCATCTTAAGGGTGTTTTAGTGGAATCGTCTTTTTTATAAGACCGTTGCCATAAAAAGCACTTGGTGCTCTTACCTCTGAGACTGCTCTTGAGTGCTCTGTTTTATTCCAAACAGCGTCTTGAAATAGTCACTCCAATCGATCCGAACCAAGCGATCTCAGAGATTAGAGCGCTTTATTAATACGGCACTTAAACAACAAAAACTTCACAGATTAAAATAAATTCCATACAACACATGTGCTGGTCCCAAGCTAGGATGCCCTGTGCTAAGGTAACCAGGCGAGGACATCACAAATATGGAAATACACCCAGACTGCTCTGAAGACCCGTACGGGTCTGTAGGAATTGGACCCACGACCTCTGGCATGATAATCAGACGCTAGATCAACGAGGCAGTCGACAACATTAATGATCTCCTCAACGATTCCGACGGCGACACCCTGACGACGACTTATTACAGGCCCGAGCATGCATTCGGACGTGTGATGCAAAACTGAATTTGCACTTTTGCAAGAATTAGACGCGCAATCGAAAGAGGGCTTAGGACGTGTCTTCCAAAAGTGGTGTTTAGTGTCGAGTTCTTGAAAATGTGCTTGTTAAAGGCTGAGGTGTCTGGGCTAATAGTCAGGTGGGTAGTTAATAGCCAATGCTTAGGGCCACTGCCAGTAATGCTACTCGTTCGGGTACCCAAGGGCCAAGTGTAAGGGTACCTCATACTTCATCATCAGCACTGCAGGACATAGGCCTCCTTCGTGGTTTTCATAACCATGAGGGGTTTTGCCATAATTGCCACGCTTGGCAAGCGGGTTGGCGATCGCAGTATGCGGTTGGAATCTCATGAAGACGCTGCTGCCCGTCTCCTGCTAATTGATTTCCTTAGTCGTCTTCTACGACATCCACAGAAGGAAACTCATACTTACCCTTGGGTAACGTGGGTGAACTAATAGACGCGAGTAGCTTCAACCCTCAAAAAGTGCGCGAAAAAAAACATTATATACTTGTTTGAACCCTTTACACCTCAGTAGGGTTGGTAACGCAGAGGTAGAACGCCGGCTTTACATTCGGGAGGTCATGGGTTCGAATCCCGGCATGTAGCGAGAGTTTTTTTTTCTAAGTTACGTATATTTTTGAAGTTGTAGTAGCAATACCCTCGCTAACCGTGTTCACATAACTCAACACTTGAAATTGCCAATCCGCGGTGGGCACGCTTTCTCTGAAAGAAAACCTGTGCCATGCAGTGGGACGTATATAGGCTACAGGCTTGACTGCCTCGTTGGTCTAGCTGTTGAGGCCCTTAGCTACCAAAACAGAGGTCGTGGGTTCGATTCCCACTGGGGGCCGCCGCACATTTGTACAGATGACCTCAGTCTGGGTGTCATTTCATGTTAATGGTGTACTTGCTTGGTTACCATAGCACAGGGTATCCTAGTTTGAGACCAGGTCAGGTGATTGTATTGTGTGGAAGTTATTATTATTATTAAGACATAAAAAAAAACCTCTCTACGCCGCAGAATTACGTGAAAGAATGGATCATAATTAAAAAGCTAAAATGGTACCTCTAATTTAGAACTTAGCTTTTGAAGGTTAGTGGAATTTTAAGCTCACAGAAAGCATTGGTATATCTGACATATCCAGCAGTGGACAATTGTGGGCTGATGGATTAAATTGGATAACAGAAAAATGCATTCAGTATTTCTGTAAACAGATTGTCAGCATGCAAGGAAACCTAAACTATACCTGGTATCAACTGCTATCCCTGATTACATCTCTGGGCCATACTTACCGACCCTCTTTATCAGACTCCTTATTCTAGCCATCTTGTCTTATTGTGTGAACTATAGGGTTCAAATTCGAGTAAAAATTAAGTTTCTACTTAGTAAACTCTAGGATGCCTCACAGCTTTCTTCGTCATTTTAAAAGTTGTACCCGTAGTGACTAGGAATTTAACAGCACAACTGCGCTTTTTTAGAAAGAGAATTATGACCCTACACCATTGGTTAATAATAACTTCCACACAACACAATCACTTACCCTGGTCCTAAAGTAATACCCTGAACGAACAAATACCCTGTGATATGGTAACCAGGCAAGGACATTTATCATCATCATTCAGCCACAAGAAGTCCACTGCTGGACATAGGCCTCTTCCATGGATTTCCAAAAAGACCGGTTGGAAGCGGCTTACATCCAGCGTCTTCCTACCACTTGGATGAGGTCATCTGTCCATCCACTTGACGACCTCGTGGCGCAGCGGTAGTGCATCTGCATACCATGCGAGAGGTCCCGGGTTCGAATCCCGGCTAGGGACAAAAAAAACCCCAGGACTTGGATGTTTACATGTTTGTGATGTCGTTGTTTCTGGTTCCCACGTCACAGGGTATCCTTGTGTGGGGCCAGAAGCAATGTATGTGCCTGTATGTAAATGTTTATGTTTATGTTTATCTTGTGGCTTGATATGTGGTCTCCATTCGAGAACTTTCCTGCCTCATCGGCCATCAGTTCTGCGTGATATGTTCCCCGCCCACTGCCACTTTAACTTACTAATCCGCTGGGCTATGTCGACGACTTTGTTCGTCAACGGATCTCATCATTTCTGATGCAATCTCGTAGAGAATTTCCGAGCATAGCCCCAGACCGAGGCTATTTGCACAAATGAAGTACGATCGCCTCCAGTGGGAATCGAATTCCTGATCTCCGTTTTGGTAGTCAAGTGTACACTAGACCAAACATCCGGTCATGAGGATATACAAAACTCCATACACCTTTCAACTTTTACTTTCTGGAAATATCGAAATCGCAAAAAATCTGTCAGCTGTCTCATACTAAAGTTCATCCCACATCCCCTTTCTTTTATTGGACAGCCAGGCGGCTGGCTCATAAGCACGCATTTGTCGTGAAAATTACGCGAATTGGCACCAAGCCGTTCGCGAATTCATTCATATTAAGAACGGTAAAGATGTGGAACGCGTTGCCGTCGTCTGTTTTTCCAGAGACATGTGTATAACCTGGGTGTCTTTAAAATTAATGTCCACCGGCATTTAACAGGTAAACACCTAACATCTTAGAGCCCGTCTTCGTCTCCGTAGAGGCGTAACTGGGGCCAAGTGAACACCAGTCCTAATAAAAAAAAAGTTGCCACAGTGGCATGAACATTGTATGGAATACCAGACTGATATTGTTGCCATGATTTCAAAGTTTACGCCATTGTGAAAGTTGTTGCACATAAGCCGAAGAAGCGATGGTCGATGGGGTGCAAAGGTTCTCGGGAAAACGCAGCGTAGGACGCCCACCAGCTCGCTGGACCGACGATCTGAGGCTGACTGCTGGCAGCGACTGGATGAGTATGGCCGAGAACAGAAGGAAGTGGCGTGCCTTTGGAAAGGACTAGGTCTAGCAATGGACGATTACGGGTTGATAGATAGATAGAATATTCTTTATTGTACACAGAAACTGATTGATTTTTGATTGACTTGCTTTGAAAATTATTTTGTATTGACGAGTAGAATCCCATTTTCGGATGTATGTGGGAATTTTTGTTACACCATGTATAAATGTGTTCCACAACTTCCTTTTTTACGCATGTTCTCATTAAACTCTCACGGTCTTATTTATAAAAATACGGTTCCTCAAAACACTCCTCAAACGCAGTTTCAACAATCTAAATAAATAATGAAACTACCTCTGAGGAGTGTTGACCGTTAGTTTATTACAATAATCATAAAACAGTAAAACGTGACTAACTAACAGACAACAGACTAAAGCAATAGGCCTAGAGATCTATGAGGAAAATATCCATTGAGGACCCTTGGGATATTTAGTGAAGGAAAACATCGTGAGGAAACTTCAGTGCCGGATTGAGCTAGCGCGGGGCCTGTAGCAAATTTGAGCAAGAAGCCCTGGTATGCAACAAAACAAAACTGACAATGAAACTAATATGAATATGATAATAATCTTTTGCAGTTCGGGAGGCCTGGAAAGCTAAGATACAGATCTTTTGATTTATGCTCCGGGCTTTCCACAAATAGAACATTATTTTGCTGTGGATCATTTATTCAATGTTTTTTTGTACACAATGTATTTTGTGGACAGAAAATAAACAAATATCTTATCTTATAAAGAAAGATAATATTGTTATTAAAAATTAATTTTTTTTGTACGGTCAGAAATCGGGGCCCCCAAATGCTACTCTTGCTACGTGGCTAATCCGCCACTGGGAAACCTTAGTGTCTGAGCTATTCACATACCTCAGCGCTTCAAATCGCCAAACCGCGATGGGCACGCGTGGTGATTAAACCCATTCTATCTCCCTCGCTGAGAGAAGGCCTGTGCCCTACAGTGGGACGTATATATACGTCCCACTGTAGGGCACAGGCCTAGCTGATAATAACGATGCATTTAGTTTAGATTGTTGTGTAGGATTTTTGTAGTTAATGGAGTATTTTTACACCTTCACCGACTCTCCAAGATTTGCTGCAAGAAATATCTTAAAGAGACAAGCTCGCCTTTGTACACATTATTTTTTTATGTAATGTATGCAATTAAGTATAACGAATAATACCTAATGATTCACCTGGACCTTTTCTGATAGATACAACATGATTGTCCTTCTTACTTGATTAAACAACATAAAAAAATCTACACAAAACTAGCACAGTTCATGGCTAATCTACACAACACATTTATTTGTTCAAAAGTCGTGTCATTTTCTACAGAGATGCGTCTTTCAAATCATCACTGTACCTAATTTGATGTCCGTCAGTCGAGATTCGTTACGTTATGTACAAACAAATGTACAAACATACCTTTTATTATACTGAAACTTGACAATAGAGCCTTCAATTGATTTGGTATTTCACAGCAATGATAATGTGCAATATTAGGGAATGATTTCATCAATATGTTACCCAGATAAATGACACCGTAACATAAAAACATCAGAAAGTGCAAGTAGGACTCGCCCTTTCAGAATTACAGCTTGCGTATTTTTGTGCCGGCAGCAACAGTTTCCTGCTCGTGATTGCCGAGCGATACGACACACGCTTTTTTAGGGTTCCGTACCCAAAGGGTAAGAGACTCTAGATCCTATTACTAGGACTCCGCTGTCCGTCTATCCGTCCGTCCGCCCCTCCGTGCGTCCTTCTGTCACCGAGCTGTATCGCATGAACCGTGATAGTTAGACAGTTGAAATTTTCACAGATGATGTACTTCTGTCGCCGCTATAACAACAAATACTAAAAACAGAATAAATTAAATATTTTTCCCATACAAGAAACGTGATCTTGTGCCGTTTTTTTGCTCGATAACGGCAAGAGGTAGACGCTTGAAATATTCAAATATTGTATAGATAATGGTACGGAACCCTTCGTGCGCGAGTCCGACTCGCACTTGACCGGTTTTTAAAGCATTAGTGTCAATCGCATGCCAAATAAATAGTAGGAAGTAAGTTTCTAAGTACTACTTCTAACTTCTCGGCTCGCAGTGTTTGCTATCGAACTTCTCCGAAACGGCTTCACCGATTTTTATTATTTTTGTGTTTATTTGGTAGGTCTGAGAATAGGTTATAGGCTAATTAATATGACAAAACAACGTTTGCCGAGTCAGCTAGTAAAAGTTGTGTGTATCTACTAATACAAGTATGGATTTAAAAACTGAAATAAAATACTACTGAAATATATATATATATATATATATATATATATATATATATATATATATATATATATATTACTTTGTGTTTTTGTGACAAATTAAATAAATGTCTTCTTACTAACAGAAAAATGACTGCAGATGACAGTGCATTTCTTTCGTGCCCTGTACGTGGTAGCTGTAATAATATTAAGTTTCCTTTTTTCCATACAGATTCAGTAATAAACGTTACGTCGTCACTTCTAAGTACCTACACTGTTGACATTTCTATCTATTTCCCACAATAGCTAGGCGTTTTCGACTGTGTCCAATGCCACACGTAACGTAATTGAGCAGAGTATCAATGGTAGCTCGGCTCACTGTCTCATAGTCGACGTTGATTAATCACTGTCGGTGTACAATAAGCCTGCGAAAGCCAATATCGCGCCAATACATTGAATGTGAAAAGGGACCAAGTTTGACCAACTGATGGACTTCTAAAGTCGACTTCGGTGATAAAAGTTTCGTGTAAATTACCGGGAATAAGATTCCTTTGATTTAGTTGTCAGTCGTGTAAAACAATCAAGAAACGCTACTACGGAACCATACACTGCGCGTGGTCCGACTTGGCCGGTTTTTTTTCTGCGTGTTTAATTTAATTTACTTTATTAGTTGTTTAGTTGTTGTTTCATACAGGCACAATGAAAACTTAAACATCTTATTCTACCAGCGGGCGAAAACCACAAGCTGAAAGGGTTATTTTAAAAAACAGAAATATAATTTAATTATTTTTTTATTGTTTTCTAAATCAGAAGGTCGAGAACTATTGTAGGTATAGCATTTTTTTAACAATTAAGTTTTGAAGCAAGCCGTCTGAAAAATAGAATAGCAGTGTTCTGCTATCAGACAACAGTCTTGCTACTTCGCTGTCGCCATAAACTTTTGCTGTCCACTGTAGGTGTAACATTTTTATAGGAACCACATGACATTTTCAGCAGACAGCAGAAAGGTTTTTTTTTTTTTTTTTCGGATATTTTCTTGTCACTCATTTGCAATTCGTTCGAGTTGCGCAATCGGACAATGTTTTAGCACGCCTGTCGAGGGACCGACAATCGAAGGGGTACAATGCCCGACCATATAAAAGTAAATAAAGTATTAATGAGTGTCAATAGTACTGTGAACTGTTAGGCGCGGAGCCCACTGATCTGGCGTCTGGCAAGGGCCTGGCACGGACCTGGCGCGGACATGGCGCAGGCATGACGATAAAGGGCGTGGAGCGAAGGAAATGACTGCGAACTGACCTGGAACTGGAACTGATTGCAATCGGGCGCGGACGTCTAATTGGCGTGCTGTAGCACGTCCGACGAAAGTACGTTGAGTGTGTTCAAATAATGACCTTATGACCGTGTGTTTGTACGGTATTAGAATAAAACAGAATGCCAGAAGATTTTGTTCATATCAGCTAAACGTAGTGCACATTTGATATTTCTAAGACCAACCATGTATTGTATACCTATGTTTGACAAATAAAATATCTGTATCTTATGGAAGTTAATTTTTACATAACACCGATGGTAGGGGAGCAGTAGAACGCCAGGGAAGTCGTGGGGTCGAATCCGGGCATGTGACAATGACTTTGTTTTCTAAGTTACGTATATTTATGAATTTATAGTAGCAATAACACTCGCTAACTGAGAAGGAAAACTTCGTGAGAAAACCTGAGTGTCTGAGGTGGTCACATACCTCAGTGCTTGAAATTGCCAATCCGCGTTGACTAAGCCCATACTCTCCCTCTGGGATGAGGCTGCTTAAAAAAATACATAGCATAAAATGGTAATTACCTACCGATGTAAAATGCTGTGTAAAATTATGTTTATTGTACGCGAGACTGCTCCCACAGTCAAACCAAACAATTGGCTTTGTTATAACAGATGTGTCACATTAAAAAAAACCTATTTAGAGGCTAAAACTTCCACCCATGCCGGGACTTGAACCCGCGACCTCTGGCTAACCGTACCAGCGCTCTCCCAACTGAGCCAATGGGCAAGTGCTGGGTTTTTAAAAATGTCCTCAACAGTGTTTAGTGCAACAAAAAGAATATAAGATGTGTAACTTGTTCTTTTTTTTTAATAAATACCATGCAAAGAAATACAAAAATGTGACTTAGAATTGTCAAATTAACAATAATAAAAAAATACTCTGACGTGTTCATAGCAAACTCATTCCGACTGCGCAGATTTTTGTTCAAGTTATCTGCCGGGCACAATACCTACGTATGACTGCCGCGTTGGTCTAGCGATATCAGGCTTTATTACCACCATAGAGGTCTTGGGTGCGATTTCTGCTGATTTGTAAAAATGTCTTCAATCCGGGAGGTTTTTAGGGTTCCGTATCCGAACGGTGTCAAACGGGACCCTATTACAAGGACTTCACTGTCCGTCTGTCTGTCTGTCTGCCAGTCTGTCACCAGGCTATATCTCATGAACCGTCATAGCTAGACAGTTGAAATTTTCACAGATGATGTATTTCTATTGCCGCTACAACAACAAATACTAAAAACAGATTAAAATAAATATTTAAGGGGGGCTTCGATACAACAAACGTGATTTTTTGCCGTTTTTTCTCGATCATTCCACTGAGCCGTTTGGATGGCAAAGGCTTTTTTGATTTTTGGGGTCCCGCACTTCAAAAAGAAAAAAACGACACCCTTACGGAATTACTTTGTTGTCCGTCGTCCGTCCGTCCGTCCGTCCGTCCGTCTGTCTGTCAATACCCTTTGTCTCGCGAACGCATACTCAGGATATGGTTTTAATTTCAACTCGATACCTCCGTATGTTACAGTCCCTTGAAGCTGTGAAGAAATCGAACTTCTAAGTTAACTTAGAAAAATATACGCTCGTTTATGCCGCAAAAAATGTATATTTCGACATTCAAGCGAATCAAAATTTATAGGGTAATTACCGTTGACCTGGAACTATGAAATTTTGCAAGAAATATCGTCTTATATACTAAAAGTACAGGAAAAAATCTGAAAACTATACATTTTTAATTAATCATTCAAAATTTGGTCTCTGAAGCTCGGAGAAAACTGCGAGACTCGATTCCTGAACTATTTATAGCATGTCCGACTCGCACTTGTCCGGTTTTTTTACTATGCCAATTCTTTAATTTCATCCACTTACCTTTCTGCTAATTACAGCTGTGAGGCTAATTTTCTTTCTCAAGACCAATTATTTGCATTAAACGTTAGCATTTTGAACTCAAGGTCCACAATAGGTTGCACGTAAGCTTGCAACTCGGTTTCAAGTATTGTGCTCGACAAATTGCAAGTGCTGATGAGGATTGTAGCGAGATTAAGCGATCTTGACCTTTTAAGACAAGTTAATTGGTAGAGAATCTGTAACATTTCATTCACGTGGGATATAAATGAGCGCAATAAAGTGTTCCCCATCTAGGTATCCTATACCTCTGAATCTACAATCCTTAGATAAGTATCCTATATACTTCCTACTGTAGGGCACAGGCCTTCTCTCAGGGAGAGAGTATAGGCTTAATCTCCACGCATGCCCACCGCGGATTGGCGATTTCAAGCGCTGAGGTATGTGAATAGCTCAGACACTCAGGTTTCTTCACAATGTTTTCTTTCACCGTTAGCGAGTGGAATTGCTGCTATAACTTTACAAATGTACATAACTTAGAAAACAAAGTCATAGGTACGAGTACATGCCCGCACTGGGAATCGAACCTGGGTCTTTCGCTTCCGAGTCCAATGTTCTACCCACTAGGCTAACACCGCTCAACATTTATTTATACTCTTTATGGAACCTTTAATTATTTTCCTATTGTTTCAACGTCTTTCGGCAAGAAGCTCTTGCCGGAGTGGTCGGAGGTGGCAAATTGTCAAAAATCTTGGTCAGAAAGGTGGCAGGCCTTTGACTTGTAGTGCGACACGTGCGACACCCATGTTATGAAGGCTAGATAAAAAAGTATTTATGGTTGTTGCCGACCGACCAACCAACCTTTTTTTATGTTTTTACTTCTTTTATACTTTTTCTATATTATTATGTCTAATATTTTAAAAAGTGAAAAAGAACTATGTCAAGGAACAAAGACGAATAAAACAGATTACTAAAAGTTACTCTCGCGTTTTCTTAAATATTTACGTGCATGCGTTTCAATGGTAGTTGGCTTTCAAACCCGTTATCGTAAAGAAGTGGAAGATGGTGCGCTGACAAGTTTCTAACTTATAAATATAATCATGATGTTCATAATCTCATCGATCAATTGAGGGTACTTTCTCTGCATTGAGGGGCTGTCCACAATTACTTTTTAAGGTTCACTAGCCCAATCAATGGAAAAAAATCCCTTGTTCTTCGTACATAACTGAGTTACATTACTAGCAATGTTTAAAGAAAAAACATTCCTCGTAAAAAACTGGGTAATGTACTAAGAAACGAAGAAGTATTATAAAGAAAGTCTGGTGTATAATAAAGAATATTATATTCGTGTTCTTTTACAGACATTTTTTGCAAAGAGATTAGATTAGATTAAAACTCTTGAGTGTATTTTTATTTTCTCAATCATGTTATAGTGATTTTTAGGACCCACGACCATGAACCTAAGATCAAGGACCTGGGACGTGCCTGGGACCAGATAGCATTTATACCCTGATGATTGAGAAAATGCATAATAAGTAAATTAAAATTGAGAATAAACAGACATTTTATTCAAAAACGACCTGTAAATGAAAATATGATATTTTTGTCCATTGGTGGCGTTAGCTAAGATAAGATAAGATAAGAAAATTCTTTATTGTACACTTGAGCACAAAATATACAAATTTGGAAAATACACAGTACAATTGGCGGCCTTAATGCAAATGGCGGCTAAAAGCAATTTCTTCCAGACAACCCTATGACGAAAAGTTGCTAACTAACGAGGCGATGGCACGTGACTAATATCGCTGTATGGAATCATGTTCAGCATAAATATTACATATACCTACCGTATTACGCATCTACATGTGTTGTGACGGTGTGGATACAGAATGCCAGTGATTTCCATTCACTTAGCGCTGATCGCTACCGTTTCCGCATCTCATGTCATTATTTACACTTTTTTGCACTCAACCGCTTGTTCAGCTGCTTGTTGTAAGTAAGCAGATATGAGGCAGCAGTAGTTAGGATAACGAAGATACAAATACAAAATATTTATAGCCATAGAAACATTTTTACATGAAGAACGAAGATACAACGTCTCTATATTATACGCACCAAATGTTGAACGTTTCCACTCGTCTAACTGTCAAATTCCGTACTAATTTCTATGAAACGTCAGGATTCTGACAGGATTTCGTGCGCATAATTAGGCCCAAGTTATGAACCAGAAGCGAGCTTGCTATTTGCACACAATTAATTAAGCACGAAATTTGAAAACACTAGTCTTATTTATAAAAAATCGATCCCACTAAAACACTCTGGAGAAGAATATGCGGAGCTGACCGCCAACCTCCATTAGGAGGGAGGCACAGGAGGAAGAAGAAGGAGTTACTGCCGGTTTATGAGAGGAATTCCTCACATAAACCGGCCTTAAGTTCGTCTTAGGAGTGTATTAAAGGTTTCGACTTTTTATAAATAAGACTGTAATTTTGAGTGTTTGTGTCCATTTTTTTCTCCAAAATTATCTATCTTTTGAAATAGACACCTATTTTTACTTGTGAGTTGTGACGTTCATTTAGACACAGTTTCAGAGTTCCAAAACACTTTGATTTTGGTTTTGAAATCTTCGAAGTTTAATTCGCTGTGATGGAATAGTACATTACTTCAGAGGGAAGAAAGTGACAGTTCCATACCGAGATTATGGCATTTGCGCCACGAGCTTGCGAGGGGCGCAAACCATTTGAGGTATGGAACTGTACTTTATCCTGAGGTATGTATAGTGCTTTTTATTACACCTACGAGGAAAATTATAGACATAAATGCATAGAAATGTTTACAAAAAACACAAAGATAAATGCTAAATCAATCGAAGTTTTTGCGAAAATGCGCGGGCTTTTCCTTTTTTTATTCGCCCGTTTCTGGAGTAGGCTAAGATCATAAGGTCATGCAGCCACTTTTTCCGTGATTCCGCGCGTTTTATATACAAAAATAATTTCGTTTTTAATTTTCTGTATGCACCAAGGAGGTTGGTAACAGGTAAAAAAAAAACTGTATGTGGCCAGTAACAATTTACTTGAAATTTAATTAGTAGACAGTTAAAGTCTCTTTGCAGTATGACTGCTGACAAATTAAAAAAAAAAACCGGGTATGTAATGGAATTTCATACATACTTCCCACCCTTGGGTCGGAAGGATTTTCATACAAACTTCCATACCTTGGGATGAAAGGATTTGAAGGGCGGGATAAAGGCGTTTCTTCCCTCTAATTGGTATAATTAGTATGTATTTTCAGAGCAGGTGTGATAAAAATTACATTTATATGTAAGTGACCCGCTAATTTGTCCACGTGAAATTTGGATAAAAAGTAAAAATAACAGGTAGAAACCAGAGTTTTCCACATGCCACGTTCCTGTCAGACCTCTTTTGCTTCATCAACATTCGTTAGACGTTGCATGCGCGCACGCCGGTTTCAGGTACTTTATTATGGACAAATCAAACCTACCAGGTCACTCTTCGGCTTAGAAATAGAGATGTTTATCCTATAAAAACACACTTTGGGTGAAATCGATATCGCGATAAGAGTGGACATTTTTAATGTATTTACGAGGAGTTGCCCGTAGCCACGAATCGCGCGATCAGATTCGACAATTCACAGCATGAAAAAAGTGTAAAACATTAAACTCTCGATGCTTTTACATGTTTTGCGAAAGCTGACGCCGGTGTGAACTTCCTCGATCATTTTCGGAGCGAGTTTTCTGACGAATCCGTAGCACTGATTTAGTATTGTAAATCGTCGGAAAATACGCACATACGAACAGCCCAGTGAAGCATCAGCATAATACAATATTCAGCGAAAATTTCAACTGGTTACCTAATAAGGCTCAAGTGTCAAGAGAGACAGACAAAGAACGTATGCATAGTAATAGGGGTTTATTGGTACTCTCAGGGAAGGAACCCTAAAAACCACATATCTATCGGCTACGTATCTCCTGTCACGTAAGGAAGGATGCATTAAGTGGAGGAGGAGATGGCAGGCTTGCCTTGATTACACCACCTTCAGCGGTTTCTCAAAATCGAGATAGGACACACCTATTTAATTACCACAATTTAGGCTTTAAAGTAAACTGACAAAGGGCTTAGATTAGGGCACATTGCGTAGGTTGGCCTTGCGTTGCCAAACCGTTCTTGTGACAGCTGTGAGCAACGCGGAGTCAAACCGCAACTCATTGTCATTGTGGCGAAAGCCGCCACTGCACCACTGTACCTTTGCCTTGTGGTCCAGTCATCCAGTCATTTTTGTAAAACTTGACTTCTGAAGACTTAGACTAGTGATTATTCTGGCGAGCACATGTCAAATCTGCGCGCGTACTATAAAGTCCGACATTCCTGCGTCGCGCAAGCAAAATGTTTCACGTGACATACCATAAATATAACGAACATCGGTCGGACCCGCGGCCGTCCTCAGGCATACGATCTGCCTGGCGGGAAATTTCCCTTTTTAGTGGAAAAGCACGATCACACGCTCTTCCCTATATTAATTATCTGCTGCAGGTTACTTATTTGTAACTACTTATATGTACTAGATTTCATTTAATATTAATAATATTCAATAAGTACCTTATCTCTGTAAATTACTGGTGTGCAATAAAGAGTTGTTTATCTACCTATCTAATAGCTTTTGCTACAATGTTATAAATTTAGATCTTTTATTGTCAATTTTAGCCATTAAGATGCTTGAAGAAGCCCTATTTTTAATGTAAGATGTCTTTATATATTTGTCGAATGCAAAAAATTAATAAATTTAAATTGAAATTTGAGATACAGGTATTTTTTTTTGACTTAGTTCAAGCGGTTGGTTGGTGGGTGTTTCCTCTTCCTTGAAGCATCCGCGTCATGGCGGATTGTCAGTCAGTCCTACGGTATGGAAGCACAGATTAAAAAGAAAAAAAGACAAGTCTTTATGGAAGTGAGCAGTCAGACGACGTAATGTGGCGGGAAAATCTAAATTCTCATGATTTTTTTCAATCGTATGGCTAGACTAGTCTAGACAAACTACAAACAACAATAAATTTTTCTCAAACATGCTTGAAAATTTGAGCATTATTTCGACAACCTTCTTCGAGATAAATCGAAAGTGCTGTACTCTCGAGCAGCGGCCGGAAAAAGTTCTATGAAAATTCATAACTGTCGTGTTTTGCGGCCAAATAAATTACATACTAAACTCATATCTGTCGTGTTATTTAAAAATGGAACGATCTTTTACTCTGAACAATGACAACCAAGGAAGTAACTTATCAGAGGTTTTATTTAAATTTCGAATTGGCTTGCGACAGAAAGCTGGATATGCCTATTGAAAAAAAAGAACACTTTAACGCGGCAAAAATTATTGTTGTTTGTTCGTGTTTCGTCTGATTTTGAAAGTTTATTGAATTTAACAGAATGAGTTCAAGTGATGAAAATGACTGAGATGAACCTATTTTAACGCCACCTGAAATTCAAGAGGCGGCAAGAGCCGTAATAGAAAACTTGTTACCGCCAAAAATCGAAAGAAAAATATTTTTCAAATAAAAAGTTCTGCCTTAGTTTTCATTTCCGCGCATTATTTGAGAAAAATCATGTACAAGCCTTGGCCACAACTGGGTTCGTCCATCAATGCCTCGTTTGCTGGCCGCTGCAGTAAATAGTACATTACTATTTCCCGCGTTAAACTGTTCATTTGTTTTTTTTTCAATAAACAGCTTTCTACTTACAAGCCACTTTTAAATTTAAATAAAACCTTAAGTTACCTCCTTGGTTGCAATGTTTCTGCGTATAGTCGGCACAGATCTTTTTGGCGGTACATCGCTTACTGTCAAAGTGCAAAGTGCAAAGTGCAACGTGCAAAGTGCAAACCACGTGCAAACGACCTGTGACTATGTTCACTTTACCGTAAAAAAAAAAAATTGTGCGGACTATCGTTCCATTTTTAAATTACACGACAGATACGAGTTTACTATGTAATTAATTTGGCCGCTAAAATACGACAGATATTATTATATTATATGATATTGCCGGCCGCTGTTTGCATGTATTTGGCCAGTAGAGCATAGAGCAATTACTTATCTCAGAGAAGGTTGTCAAAATAATGCTCAAATTTCCAAGCATGTTGAGAAAAAAATATCGCCACTTAAGAAAATTTAACCCACAGGCTATCGCTTCTTCGGCAGATGTAACTGTACCCTATGTCAATGAAGCATCTCCTTGGTGTTTTTTCTCCCTTTATCTTTTCTTCCTTTTCGTTTTTAGGGTTCCGTACCCAAACGGTAAGGGACGCTATTACTGAGACTCCACTGTCCGTCTGTCTGTCTGTCACCAGGCTGTATCTCATGAAACGTGATAGCAAGGCACTTGAAATTTTCACAGAATATCAAATACTAAAAACAGAATAATATAAATAGTTAAAGGGGCTCTCATACAATAAACGCAATTTTTTGCCGTTTTTGGCTGGATATTAATAATGGCAACACGTATATTCACTTTAGAAATAAATAAATTGAAACAAAATAAATATTTGAGTCGGGCTCCCATACAAAAAATAGTTAAAGGGGCTCTCATACAATAAACGCAATTTTTTGCCGTTTTTTGCTGGATATTAATAATGGCAACACGTATATTCACTTTAGAAATAAATAAATTGAAACAAAATAAATATTTGAGTCGGGCTCCCATACAAAAAAACTTGATTATTTTTGCCGTTTTTTCCTCGATATTAACAACGGCAACAGGTAGAGGCTTGAAATATTCATTTGTTATATAGATTATAGTACGGGACCCTTCGTGCGCGAGTCCGACTCCCACTTGGCCAGTTTTTACATCGTTCTTCTCTTCTCTACTCCTTGCGAAGCTTGTTCATTTGTAGTGTGCAGTATCAGTGTGCGTATCCGCTATCATTTAAGTGCGCAATCAATTATTATCCTAAGAAATTGGTTCGGATCATTTAATATTGCCAAACAAATAAAAAAATGCATGAGGCAAGGACCCAAGCGTTCTCTTTTGATGAAGAATTATTGCGAAATAATAATTTCCTCATTTGTTACGAAATTGATGCTTCTATGCTTTTGAGCTTTGTTCTCCTTAGCTTAA
Source organism: Yponomeuta evonymella (assembly GCA_963969515.1). Lineage (NCBI taxonomy): Eukaryota > Metazoa > Arthropoda > Insecta > Lepidoptera > Yponomeutidae > Yponomeuta > Yponomeuta evonymella. The sequence goes on along the minus strand of OZ018359.1, from coordinate 17,675,833 downwards.
GTGATATTTTTCAGCGCTATATGATGTAATACATTGTTATAAGGTTGTGGCTTAAGCACTCCTAAAACTCTCTTTTTGCTTAATCCAGCTATTTTAGGGTGTGGTATAATTTTATTAGGTATGTAAGTAGTATGGTATAGTAAGGTTTTATGTTTAGATTTTTCCACTCAATCACCAGTTTTCGGTTAAATTAAATACCTACTACAGTTTTATGTAGCCTATATATGTCTTCAAGGCACAAGCCTCGTCTCAGAAAGAGAGTATTGACGGAGCGGATTGACAATTTCGGGAGGTGAAGTATGTGAACACCTTGGACACTCAGGTTTTCACACAACGTTTTTTTTTTCACCGTTAGCGAGAGATATTGCTACTACAAATGTACGTGACTTACAAAACGAAGCCATTGGTACATGCTAGGATTTGAACCCACGACCTCCCGAATGTGAGTTCTACCGCTGCTTTACCTCCGCTAGTACAGTCCTAGCCTATAAAACGTTCACTACTTTAATTCAGCGCTCGATATGTACGGTGGGGTTACATACTTATTTCATTGGCACATCCAAATTGCCGATTGAATACGTTTAATTGCTCCGAGTACATCCTACGATCTCTCCATATGGATCGGTAATTATTTCTCTAAAGAACGAGAGTAGGACCTTTGACCTGTGTATGATATGATGTCTTATGAAACGATGTTCCCATAATGTGGCCAGTAAATTATAGCGGAGACTATGAAGTTGACAGCATTTGACTGGACATGCACTCTACATAGTACAACTATGTAGAGGCGGGCGACATTATTACGGACACGTAAGGGTTGAGCAGTTTACCGTACCAGAATAGGTAGGTATAACTTATCTGTTTATCTTTGGCTTCACATTAAATTCTTACTTACTTACTTACTCATATCTCAGACTCCTGCCGTCTGCTGAAACAATATGAGTAAGTAAGTAATTTATTTATTGATAAAAACTGAATTTACACGGATATTTAGGGCCGATTCGACCAAACTGTTTGTGCTTGGTATAAGTGGTAATCTCGGAATAAATCGAGAAATACTCTGGAGTAAGCCTGTATCACGTTCTACCAACTACTAATCCCGGGCTAATTCACACTATTGCAATTTATCAGATTAGTTATTCCTGGTATAAAGCTTAGTTGGTCGAATCGGCCCTTACTCGTTTATTTTTATTTTAGGATTTTCCGACGTTTCGGTACTTTTGCAAGTCCCGTGGTCTCGGTAGATTGAGGTGACAGGCGTGTTTTTGAAAGCATTAACTGTTAGTTTACTACCCTCGGCAAAAATTACAAAAAAGAATTATTAAGTTACATACGTTCCAAAATTATTTTGAATTTTTTTTATTTAAATTGGCAAAACAGTTATTGTTTATAAATTCAAAAATATTGATTATTAGTTATTGAAATTAAAATTTAATCTACAAAAAAAATAATTTGATTATTTTTGTATTTTAATTAATTTATCTCTCAAAAGGTATCAGAACATAAATAGTAGGTACAATTTGAGTAATCAGGACTTATTCCTATGTGAGAGGCTGCAGTCCATACTAGGAAAGATCCTGTGTGACAGATCTCCAGGCCCTCACTAAAGTTACAATGCATTGTTTCTTAATTGTATGTAATTTTTTTAAAGATACTGTGTTTAACAGGAAATTATAACTGGCAATGTTATTACAGGCAATATAATGTTTAAACCAAATTAAAAGAAAAATAAGATCTATGTGTACTTAATGAGCGTATGAGAGTGCGTGCATGCGTGCGTGCGTGCGTGCGTGCGTGCGTGCGTGCGTACGTGCGTGCGTGAGTGAGTGCGTGAGTGCGTGCGTGCGTGCGTGTGTGCGTGTGTGCGTGCGTGCGTGCGTGTGTGTGTGTGTGTGTATGTGGGTGTATGTTTGTGGGTGCGTATATGTATAAATAAAAATAAAAACTTCCACACAACACCATCACTTGTCGTGGTCCCATACCTGTATACCCTGTACTATGGCAACCAGCCAAGGACACTACAAACGTAGAAATACAGCCAGACTATACACTTGTTGCAATTATGATTTCACAATTATAGTTTCAATTATATAATAATTATATAATTATTGAATCTCTTTATGACACAGTATAATTTTAGGATTGCCTCGAAGAAATCTCATTTAGCAATAACTCTGTAGAATTAAGATTTCATGTCTTTTTATGTCCCGATTTAAATATTATTTCTTAAGCAGATGCTATAATTTTCTGATCAACTAAAGAGTTCCGTTAGTCAGTGGTAGTAGCTGATTCTACGTATTGCGATTTCAAATGTACCAGTGTATTTATCTGTGTAAATAACCCTAAAATCCTCTTTTTTTAAGACCTTTTTAGACCTTTTTTATATGTTACCTATGTTTATGAATAAAACAATTTTATTATTATTCTTATTCCTGTTCTTCGCACCTGATCTCCAAGAAATTGACTTTTTTTTCCTAAAATGTTCCATGTGCCTCACATTTTGGTTCGAATCCCTCCATGTACCGATGACTTTGTTTTTTTTTTAAGCTACGTACATTTGTGAAGTTGTGATAGCAATACCATTGGCTAACGGTCAAGGAAAATATCGTGAAGAAACCTGAGTTTCTGAGGTTATATATCAGCACCTGAAATTGCCAATCCGCGGTGGGCACGTGTGGTAATTAAGCCATACTCTCTCTCTCCCTCTCTCTCTCTCTCTGAAAGAGGTAATGTGCCCTGCAGTCGGATTTATATAGGCTACATAAAAAAAGATATTGCATATCTTGGACACCAAAGTTTATAGTAATGCAACAAAAAAGATGTTTTAATTTTTTATTTTAGATACAGGCAAATCAAATTAATAAAATAAGGCCGTTGAAAAATTAAAAAGAAAAACTTACCTGTCGTTAGTTGTCATTGTCACCCATTTTATGTCAAATTAATCCATTCATGTTACAAAATGCATGAAACACCAAATTCGCTAAATTGCAAAGTGTAAGTGGATCGCAAGACGAAACAACAGACATACAAAACAAGAAACAATGGGCTTAAAAACTCTACGTCGATTTCGTCAAAAAATATCTCACCAAAAGTTCTCATCGTAAAGTGAGTGAAACAGTCATAATTCGCTTTAATTTTGCTGATTTTCTTGCATATATTATAATACAACAGATGCATATGCAGAAAGATAATATAATAATTATCTTTCAGCGTATGCCTCTGTTACAGTTTTACCTCCATTTATTATTTAGGTATGTACCAGCTTAGTTTGAAAGAGTCAAAACCTTCGTGATTATACACTGTCACTGAGACTTCTTATAAACTAAACTTAGGAGCCAGCCACAAATTACCTACCGCACAGGAATTTTATAATCTTTGGTCCTGACGTGATTATTTTCTAACTCTTCCAGTTCCGTACGCGCGACCAGCGTCAACAGACTCCCCCCCGCATGGAGGGGGGCAAGCAGTCTCGGCTGCTCAGTCGGCTGCTCAGCAAACTGCGTCCAGACCATCAGAACAAATACGTGTCCCTAGCAGTGAACTACTCGCTCGCTTCCACAGTGTAAGTGTCGCGTAGCGTAAGAATGGCGAAAGCAACGAAAATAAATGAAACCGCCGAACCGGAAATGGTAGTGTGGGGCGTCTGTCAGCTAGTTCAAATGAAATGAATTTATTTTGTGACCAACATTAAATTTTCCACGGACAGAAAATACATAATAGGTATACTTAATACAATAGACAGCAATTCGATAAATTGCAATAAAGTGTACATATTATTATATTATAATATGAGGATATTATAATATAATAAAATTTACACTTTATTCGGTTTCGTTACGTGTGACCTTGTAACCTAGGTATACAGATTGAGCCGCTGTCGACTGTAGGTGTCTAGCCAATAACTCAGGGATGCCTATTTTTTTTAAGCTGGATCGATGACCTAAAGCTTTGCCGGTGACCTACTTTTGACGACGCCCGCCTCTAAGTCTAGCAGTATATGAATATGGCCTGTTGAATTGAATTGGCTTCCAATTTTACAACTACAATTTTCGTAAGCACTGCACATGTTATATGTTGATTAACCGTTAAATCAATATATAAAATTCATTGGATTAATTGAACTGATTAAATGGCGTATTAAAATAGGATTAAATAGCTGCTGGAGGAGACTACTGTTAGAGATCAGGTGGCAAGCAGTCTCGGCTGCTCAGTCACCTGCTCAGCAAACTTTGCCCCGACCATCAGAACAACCATTCTCCCTAGCAGTGAACTATTTGCTTGTTTCTACAGTGTAAGTGTCGCGTGGAAAGTGTAAACCATGCGTAATGTAAGAATAGCGTAACCAACGAAAATGAATTAGGCAAGGCCTAAGTTGGGCTGGATGATTGTGACAATGTGGTGATTGTATTGGACTGTGGCGAGCACATGTCAACTCTGCGCGCGCACTATAAACTCCAACATTGCTGCATCGCGCAAGCAAAATGTTTCACATGACATACCATAAATATAACGTCCGACGAACGTTAGTCGGACCGGCCGTCCCCAGGCATACGATCTGCCTGGCGGGACCCTCTATAGTGGAAGAGCACGATCACCCGCCCTTCCCTACAGTGGTGAACCTCGACAGATCATTGTCAACCTTCCTTCGCTCTCGCAGCACTCCACATAGGTACAATCAGTCTCAAAAAGCAAGACCAGCATCCTCTTCCCTCTCATCTCATCAGTTCCACTACAGTCAACGCACCGACTACTGGTACTGATGGTGATCTCCCACGCCCGCACGCACGCACGACGGCGTGGTAATCAGACGTGATACCGCTAGATCAACGAGGAAGTCGTGTTGGAATGAATTCGATTTTAAATGGCGTAGACCATCCCTCTTTGAGACAGAATAATTGATAGCCCTGATAATAATTGATAGTGAATGCCTCATTCTTGCTATCTTTTTCCCTTCTGTTAGAACTGTTGTTCTGTTGACAGAGGGCAAAAGTCTCAACTGCACCCCAACCACCAGAACAAAAAGCAATAAATTAATCTGTACAATTCATGGACGCATTGAGAGACTAATAAATGCTGATGAAGCGAAAGAGGTTTGTCAGGATCCTGACAAGTGGCAAAGCTCCGCCTATCCCTCCGCGATACAGGATGTATTTAAGGTTTCAATTATAAACCTTTTTTCGCAGCATGAGCGAGAGCACAGAACGAAGCTCTACCTCTCGCTCTACCCCGGACGACGACTCCGAGTCGCCAGAGACGGAAACAGCCGAACGGGAGCCGAGCGGCCCCGAGGAAGAGCATTCTCCCAACATTGACTTGAGGTGAGAACGAGATGGATAGTGCTGTCGCCGGAGACGGAAACTGCCGAACGGGAGCCGAGCAGCCCTGAGGAAGAGTATTTGGCCCTGAGGATGAGTATCAGCCCTGAGAAAGTGCCCGCGACGCAACGTTGCAGGTAGTATCTCGGTGCTCCTGCAACACATGCTGAGTCAGGGCCATTTTAGGGGCTCAATACCTTAAACCCGGTCTTGAAAATGAAACCATGATGTAAATGTGTAACTTTTTGTTTTCTTTGGTTTTGTGTTAGGTATCCTAATATTTGAGCATCTGTATATTATTATATGTTATGTTTCATGTTGTTTGTGTTGTATATTGTGTTTTTAGTATTGTGCCGTTAAATGAATTTATTATCTATTTATCTATTTTCCAAAATTGACTTGAGGTGAGAGCAAGATGAACAGTGCAGTCGTCAGAGGCGGGAACTGCCGAGGGAGTGTCGAGCGGCCCCGAGCCAGTTACCAAACTTGGTCTGTGAATTGAATGCGAATCATTCATCATCATCAGCCATTTGACGCCCACTGCAGGACATAGGTCTCGCTCATGGTTTTCCATGTTTCCGGCTCTTGTGCCACCAGTAGCGAATGGCGTCGATTGTAACCAGTTCGTCAGACCACCGGCTGGGGGGCCTGCCCACGCTGCGTCGTCCGGTCCGCGGTCGCCAGGTCAGAGCTTTTCCGCCCCAACGGCCATCAGCAAATATTTGAACTTAATTAGTTTCTATTAGTGAAACCGTTCTTTAGTTTATTTATTTATATTTACTCTCAACAAAACAAGAAAAACCACACAGTTTGCCAAACTGCTAATGCAGTTTATCGGCAAGCTCTTGGTAACAATCCTTTGCGAAGCGCATTTAGGTTTTAAAGCTATCTCCTGTGAAAAATAGAAGAGCAACAATCGTCATGATAACTTTTCAAATAGCTATAACCAATCGGCCAGGCAGGCATTCATTGCGTATGGCACAGAACAGTGAAATGTGGCTGAACATGAAAAGGCTTTAGGAAATAGAGCTCCTTTGACTAAGACAGGGAGTGAGGGTTGTTTTGTATGACCATCATCTTGACTGGGGCCTAGGGTCATAATTGCATAGTTGTTCAATAACTACTAACTATATCACACATTTTATAACTGGCAAGAACTCAATCTGTAGGTTTGCTAACAGTCATTCGGATAGTGTCGTGGTGGCCGGGTCATCTATCTCCCTCTAAAATGGTTGAGACTGGTGATGGCTGACGCCTGCGTTATGCTCTTGAACGGGTGCTGTTCGTGTGTCTAGCTGCAGCATTAATGTTTTTCCTACTTTTGTAAGAAAATTAAGCAATACTTTATCTTTAAAAGTTATTGATTGCAATCACGGAATCTTTTCATGTTTAAGATGATTTGAGAAAAGACGGTCAGAGTGGAGATTTTTTACACTACAAATACGGCCCGAAAGCAGCGGCTAATATAGTAACACAGTACATTGACATTCAGCAAACAGAATGTAAATTCTTTACGTTGAAATCAATTATTGATTTCTGAATAGAATGGTATTACCACGACAACAACCATTATTTGCCTGGTGTTGGTAGTCTCCTATGCATTAAAAAGACTTGCCTCCCAGATTCATTGGATGCCGGCCACCTTAATTATTCGTCAAAATTAAGTGGATGTATTATTGTATGCTGCGGTATGCGATAAGCAAGACATAATTGAGGAGCAGTTGGCCGTATTTCGGTGTCAACTTTTGGAACATTTTATACGTTAAGAAATCGCCTTGACTGTTCCAATGTTATTTTATCTTCCTAGATACGGTGGCCAGTACTTCACACCAGAACAGCTGCCCGAGTTCTGTGACCAACTACATCACCTGGTAGAGGTCATACGGAACATCCAGTCCTACGCCACTATCACTGGAGAATATCCTAGGTAAGTGACCGCCACATATGAAGAGCACTGTGATTCACCAAAGATGGCTGGAAAGTTTGGAATATTTACAAGTTTCTTGGTTTAAAAAGCTAGTTGATTGTTGGCTTAGTATTTGGATAGGGTGATGGTGATAGGGTAAAAACCTTTTTTGAATGAAGAGTTCTGCACACGCCCAACCTCGCTTCCTCAGCCGAATATAAATTATATGGCTGATTTTGGTTTAATGATGATGGCTGAGGATAGGATGATAATTACCTACCACAAATTCGAAAATTCCATGTTCTGACATTGCATAGCCGAATCTACCTCCTTGTTAATCTGGGGGTGAATCGACTTTGCAATGTACCTAGTTTCATTTAAACCATAAATTGTAAGGCCCTGTTGGTGATACATTGGATTGCGTCTATCGTTGCCGCTCTCTGCAATGATCTAGCCTTGCTTTTCAGAGAGAGGGCGTCCGGCCTTAAAAAGCGATGGCGCCCCTATCTACGTCAAAGCCGGCGTGGTACACTAATTGATTACAAAGTAGAGTATGTAACAAAAAGTGGAAAAAGGTTCTTTCTTTCACCAATACACCGTCACACGACGTCTCTTGAGTTCTTGACAGATATATCAAGAGACGTCGCTATAGTAGGAAATCGGTGACAAAACCCTTTTTCCACTTTTTGTTTATGTTCGTGCTCCAGTTTCTAATCACCCCGTTTTACGGTATATAATAATTATTATCATCTATGTTCCTTAACCAGTGAACTGGAGCGTCGTCTGGAGCAGGAGGCGGCTGAAGTGGCTGCGCTGGCTGCGGAGGCGCGCAACGCCCGCGATGTGGTGGCGAGGACGCGCGCGCAGAGACGCGCGGTGCGCGCGCAGCGGCGCCATCTTGTGACGCACCTCTCGAGCCTGCGGGAAACTGGTGAGACCTACGCAAGTTCTCCACTACATGGAGCTGTCCGGTTTAACCTACTCCGAACTGTTAAGTACGTGCATATTTTGAAACTTTGGAATCTCTCAAAATGGTTAACCCAATAGAGTGGACAGCGTAATAGGAAGGCCGTTCGGTTTATGGTATTCTGTGATATAGGTATGGAAATAAGAATTGTAGTGCGGTAGATTAGTACCTCTATCTTCAATTAAAAGTTTATTAGCAATTGCGAGCTTTATGAAACAGGGCCTACCTATATGGGGGGCCCAGGAATTTTTTTATGAAATCTTTCGTTTGGTTTTGTGGGAAACCACAAAACACTAAGAAAAATAGCATTTTAACTGTCAATTCCCCGATTTCATGTCTGTATACAGTCTAATAAATTACTATTGACAATACATTACTGTTTTTGGCGGATCTAGAGCCAGGTTAACCCAAAACTGGTCGCGCTTTACTCTTCGACTGGTTTTAGATCATCCTTTCGTCTTTTTTTCTTGTCAGAGGTATACAATACAGACTGATTGATTGAACAATACTGTTCAATCAATTAATCAGTCTGTATTCGGCCGGTCTGTACACGTAGGCCTCCCCTAACGCACGCAACTTCTTTCTTTCCTCGGCTATACTCATCCAGCTGCTGCCAGCAACCTGCTTCAGATCGTCCAGCGAGCTGGTGGGCGTCCTACGCTGCGTTTGCCAGTTCCTGACAAAGCCTATAAGATTAGCAAGTTGTAGTGGCAGTTGGCTGTTCACGCCTGCCGAAGAACTGGTATTGAGTGAAGACAATACTGTTGTGTTCACCTAATTTTGTTCATGTTTGACGTACAGAGCTACGTGAGCTCGAGAGTTCGGTGCGCCTGTCAGACCGTAAGCTGTACAAGACCTGGGAATCGCTGAAAGATTCGACCGATCCCGCTGCTTTTGAGCCGCTTCTGGATGAGATACGGGTAAGAAACAATATAATGTAATGGACCTCATAAGGATCCAGCTATAATCGAACCCACGACCTCTCTCTGGTTAGTTAAACTCTTACCATTGGATACACGAGGCAGTCCGCAACGCAGGACTGATTGACTGAAGAAAAATAATACCGGATATTACTAAAGATTATAAGTATAACAGGATCTCATGAGAACTGTTGAAATTTAAATTTGGGGATGGCCCTTGGCAGGGGGAACTATGTATATTATTATTATGAATTCTTTATTGCACAATGGAAAGTGTACAAAAAGTGTATGAGATTATCACTTCTAGCGTCTCTTTCAACTAAAAAGAAGTTTGTCTAAAAATGTCAATATTTGACAATGTTTGATTTCTTTTTTCTTAATTACGCATTGCTATATCCTTATTTACAAATTGCGTAACCTATCATCGTAGACCCAATTATAAACACAAAATCCTGCCGGTATCCTGACGTTTGCGATAGCAGTTAGTATGGAATTTGACAGTTAGATGATTGGAATCTTTCAGCATTTGGTGCTCGTAATATAGGAGCAGATCACCATTACTCTCTCATTGCTATCCTTTTACAGACAAAACAAGCTGCTCTGGACTGTCTGGCCCGTCTCATAGACTCCAGACGTTCGAACATGGCGCGCGGACCGATAGCTCATCCCCTGCCACCACCACCTTCCACAGATGCCGCGCCGCCTTCTGACCAGGACGGTAAGGGCTACATTTGCATAATCATAGTGTGCACCTCAGCACCCGGACTGTTCAACGATAGAGGCATGCCGGAGCCGGTCTTCGTTTTAGGGCAGGCTATCCAACTGGTTAGAGGCAACTTTGAGAAAGAGGCTGCGAGAAGGATCCAATTGAATGGGGTTGCGTTCGGAAAACTGCACCTGGTTTTCTCCTCAGCTAGTTTTAAGGGTCTAAACACAAGGGTCTTTAACCAGTGTGTCCTGCCAGTTACGACTTATGGAGCACTGACGGCAGGACTAGTCCACCGACTCAATGTCACTTAGCGTGCTATGGAAGACAAGATAAGAATAATCTTGCCATAAAAACATGTAAAGATACAGAGTACAATGCCTTATTGCCCTTTATGGAACGGGCTATGCTCGGAGTCTCTTTGATGGAGCACATCAGAAATGAGTCAATCCACCAAAGAACTAAGGTGACTGACATAGCCTATAATATTAGGAAGCTAAAGTGGCAGTGGGCTGGTCACATATGCCGAAGAATCGATGGTCGATGGGGCGCGAAGGTTCTCGAGTGGAGACCACGTACTGGCAAATGCAGGGAAGGAAGCCCACCAGCTCGCTGGACCGATGATCTATGGCAGATTGCTAGAAGCGGCTGTAAGAGGATAGCTGAGGACAGAAGGAAGTGGCGTACCTCGGGGGAGGACTATGTCCAGTAGTGGACGAGTACGGGCTGATTGATTGATTGATAAGTTCACAAAAACTTAAAATAACAAAAAAAACGAGCAGAAGTGGGATACACTGATGCTTTAGTTTCAGATGTAAGTTAGTAAAAAATACACAAATACACACCCACTGACATATTCTCTCTCTCTCTCTTACACACATACACACGATTAGTGTTTTCTTTCTTGTTTTTGTAAATCGCATTTTGTTAAATATGTTTGTCCCATTACTGTGGCGTAACATTAGGAATCGCTGTAATGGTTCATTGCATTCACATAAAACGCATGCTTGTTGCTCGACTCACGCATTATACGCGCCATTTGGACTAGCTGTTACTTCTAATGCAGTGTGCTGTGATCCATAGAGGCCATGCGGCGGCGCGCGGAAGTGCCGCGCCGCGGCGTGAAGCGGCGACGGCGCGAGGCGCGCTCCGTGCCGCTCTCTGGCCAGCCCAGCGTGCATCGGGTTGACCCGGCGCCCTTGACAGTAAGTGTAGGGTATGAGCTCGTTGCTAAGCCCGATATTATGAAGAGCGTGCGTCGAAGAGGAAACGGACTGTAAGAACATGCGAGCTCCGTGCCGCCTTCTATGGGTTGACCCGGTGCCTTTGAAGTAGCAAAGCTCGCAGGGGATAAGTCAAAGAAGCACCGAACTGAGAGTGGTCCGTACCGCTCTCTAGTCAGCCCAGTGTGCATCGGATTGACTCGACGCCCTTAACAGTAAGTATTAGGATGTAGGATCGTAGCGAAGCCTACTATGCAGGGCATGAGTCAAAGAAGCAGCGGACTGAAATATCCCACCAGATATGTGTTATTCTCCGGCTAGTCCAGCGTGCATTGGGTTCACTCGGCGCCCTTGACAATAAGTATAGGATATGGGCTCATGGTGGGCACGTGTGGTGATTAAGCCCTTACTCTCTCTCTCTGAGAGGCCTGTACCCTACAGTGGGACGTATATAGGCTGCTTATGAATTATGAATGAAAGGGCTCGTAGCAAAGCCCGCTATGTAGGGCATGCATCAAAGGAGCAACGGACTGAGAGATCCCTTAAGCACCGTAATGCTCTCCAATTAGCCCAGCGTGCATCAGGTTGAGCCGTAATAGTAAATAGGGTCGTAGCTAAGCCTGCAATATGTCAAAAAACGCAATGGACTGAGATATTCCGCAAGCTCAGTGCTGCTGTTTAGTTAGCCCAGCGAGTATTGTATTGACTCGGACAGTAAGTACTAGACAGTTGGGTAGGTCGTAGCGATGCAGGGGATGCGTCAAAGGAGAGATTATACCCTCGTGATTATTTACGAGAGAGAGGCTGGAAAAGCAACAGATTTCTTTGAGATACAGCGAGCTCAGTGCTACTTTCTTGAGGAGGCCGGCTGCGACATCAGAGCATTGCTGGTCTGTAGGCTTGCTTGAAGTCTTATAATATAATCTATTACAAAGTAAAAGCTCGCACCTTCACACGTGGGTTCTACGGCTGCCGTACCTGGGTCAGCTGCTGAAGCTGCAGCTAGACTCAAGTGTGCAAAATATAGCCAGCTGATGAGCAGCTATCTGTTTGTGCCACTCGCCGTAGAAACCACTGGAGTTTGGGGTGCCCAGGGGAAAGTTTTTGTCAAGGAGATAGGGCATCGTCTCAGGAACCGTGGCTTTGACAACCGCTCAGGGGCATTTCTGATGCAAAGGATATCCCTTGCTGTGCAGCGCGGTAACGCTGCCAGTGTTATGGATACCTTTGGGTCGGACATGTCTCGGGGCGGTTTATTTAATTGACTGTACTTGTGTGAGTGTGTGTGTTGTTTTTTTTTTATTGACATTATATTGTATTTTAAAGTGACATTTTATTGGTTTGGAAATACCTTTAAAAAAAAAAAAAAAAATTTAAAAAATTACAAAGTTAGTTTATTCCCTAGTACCTACATAATTAGCACTCTAGGAAGGATTGTCAATTGTCGACCTGAAGCTCCAGGTCAAAGGTCTCCGACTGCGTCTTTCCAGTATTAATCTCTTATACTCCCTCGTATACTCTCTAGTTCCTGCATTATTTTGTAATATTAAATAAAATGCCTTTATTCGAACAAAAACATGCACGTACAGAATATTACACAAGCCTCCGTTATTTGTTTTTTCCTCCTTTTCATATTGTTTGTTTTATTGTTCTTTTTTTTTTGGTACTGGTTCTAGCATTAAAATGTGAAAATTACTTTCCTAAATTCTGCCAAAATCCCACAAGCACAATGCGGTTAGTTAATGCACCGCCCTCCCTCCTACTTTTTCAAGCAGAAGCCAAGAAACAAACACACCACCACCGACACCAGTACCTGTGTGAAAAAATGTTTCGCCTCTAACACAAGGCATCCTCAGGCTCTTATGGTCGACTGACTGGTGCTTATTGAAGTTCAGTCTCTCCTGCAGGGTATAGAGTGCCGCTCCCGGTACCGAGTGGGCAGTGCAGGCGCAGTGGCCCTCGCGGCCTTGGAGCTGCCTTCTGGACCCAGCGTACGGGACATCCTGTTCTTCTCCAACTCATGACTAGAGGACTTGTTTGAGGACGTGCCACTGGATTTGGTGAACTGTGACGCAGAACAATATATGGTAGCGGTAAACGAATAAGGGCGCTTTTCCGGGAAAATCTCAGGATATTGAAAATGCGGAAATGCCTTTTCGTTTCCTTTGTGAGGCTAAAGATGGAAGCGTGGGAATTCATGGAGTCCAGTGTTACAGTACCTATCTATCTCTTTTGACCCAAATCATGAGGATTGAACATCAAGATTAACGTAACTATAATGCTTTACGGAAGGTCCATTTGAAATGAATTTTTGGTAGACTGCGACAGACACCTAAAAAACAAAGTCGGTTCTTCGAAAATACCTATTATAAAAGATGGGTCTCGTTGTACATCTCTCTCAATAGAGGACACGCATTTTTCGAGTGTGTCGAAGTGTTAAGACGTTGTCGTTAGGTCATCAGAGATTATTATTATGAAACTAAATCAACGATGTTGGGAAGGTTGGGAAGGCAATGAAAGAACTTTGGGGTCACTGTAGTTTGAACTTAGCTAACCAGAGAAGAAATTAATGGGGTACTTGCTACGCGATGGTAAGATACTGCAATGATCCTGTGGAAATCTGGTAGGAATTTTAGTAAATATTCACTTATTACTAATCTGTACCCGAATCATAGCTTGGACTGCTGAAATTGTAGTAAATTTATAAGAATTTTAAATACTTACTTTATTATACGTCTGAGCTTGTAAATTAATGTACAGATGAAATTTATTAAAAGTAAAACATTTGTCAAGATTAAATACTGATTTCAACACCCTTGAGACAATTGAGATACTTATTGCTAAAAAATCAGACATTATAAGCCTATAATCAGAATAAGCGAATTAGAGCGAAACCTGGTCGGATTCTTCTGACAAAAATCAAGTAAGTGAATCCAGAATTAGGCTAATAATTATAAGCTTACTTTAATTACAATTACAACAATGTATCCCAAAGGGGTAGGCAGAGACCAAGCCTCTTTCGCTTCATTAACATTCACTAACACTCGGTGGAGTGATGATCTTCGGAGGGCAGCTGGCAAGAGCTGGATGAGAGTAGCTGAGGACCGTGCTCAGTGGCATGCAATAGGAGAGCATAGGCTGATGATGATGGTGAACATTCATTAATCCTTGAATGGACGACAAACATGCAAGCTTATTTTCCTCGAGCAGAATTATTTCTTGGATCTTTGACTACAAGTGGCATACAATATAGCAGGCTTTACTTTCTTGCAGTCACAAATCACTTTAAAAAATTGCATGGCCCATTCCGAATAGAATCGTAGGAAAAGAAAAAAGTATTTTACTCTATTTGGTGACTGCTTCCCTATATCCTGCCTTAAGTGTTTTCTGGCGTGCACAATAAAGAATATTCTTATCTTGTTTCGTTTATTAGGTAAAACAAGGCCTCTGTTATGTAAGTCACCGCTGGGTTGGATGACATAATTTTTAAAATATTGAAGTTACTCCAGCTGTCAAATACGTATATTGGCACTTCGGAAACGCTGACATGGATAACTCAACACGTTGGAGACTTCATAATAGATGCGCTGAAAACTGCCAGTTAGAGTTTGCTATGTACTCAAAACCTTGTTGAACAAAATTTGTTGTTAAAGATTAGAAATAATCCTGTGTTGGTTGAACAAAAAGGTTCAACAAAAATAGGTAGCGATATTTTCTTGGGTCGAATAGAATGTGATAAGAATAGATGGAGATCATTTATGAAATGTCACAAAAATCATATGTCATCATCATCATCAGCCTATGCTTGTCCACTGCTGGACATAGGCCTCTCCTATTGCACGCCACTGAGCACGGTCCTCGGCTACTCTCGTGCAGCTCTTGCCAGCCGCCCTGCGTCCCGCGGTAGTATAGTGGTCAGTATCCACGCCTGTCATATGTAAATGTCATATAAAATAAAAATCTATGTTATTCCGATTGTGTAAGTACTATATGATATGAATTATATTATATCATTAATATTTGGGAACCGAAAATATCATTATCTACTTATTTTTGTTAGACATTATCATATCGACTTTTTCATAAAATTTTTATTAAATAAAAAATTAAAGAGGTCCCAAAATGCTTCCGAAGTCTTTATTATGCCCTTTACCGAGCAATTTTTGCAAAACAACATTTTATGTGAGCGAAAGTAGGTATTTTTGGCCGTTAATCGATTTATGGCGCAGCGGATGGCTCTGAGTGGGAGGCCGGAGTGTCGCTAGATCCAGTCACATGCACGAGGTTTGACAGTGGCCCGTCATCGTTGTGTGGGGCAGCCGCATTCACGGAGTCAGCGGATGGCCCCGAATGGGAGGCGGGCATGTCCCCAGGTCCGGTCAAATGCACGAGATTCGAGAGAGGCGCTTCCTCGTCTTTTCTTGCGCCTTCAGACAACGACTCGGCTCGCCACCTGGGCTCCTGCAAGTTGAGTTATAAAAAATTAGGATAGACACCTAGCCACACTCTAGAAATTAAGTCTACTTAGGTAATATTTTAGAATCACTCAAAAGCGTCTCAA
This sequence comes from Yponomeuta evonymella, assembly GCA_963969515.1. Classification (NCBI taxonomy): domain Eukaryota; kingdom Metazoa; phylum Arthropoda; class Insecta; order Lepidoptera; family Yponomeutidae; genus Yponomeuta; species Yponomeuta evonymella. The sequence continues at coordinate 17,660,235 of OZ018359.1, read as the reverse complement.
TAGTTTTGAAATTTCAGACTTGAGGGCATATTAAACTAAAATATCGTTTGATATCTCTGTTCATTATACATACGTCTATGCCATGCGCGTTCGCAGTAGGATCGTTGTGGTGATTTCTCATGACTGACTGAGCATCTTGCGCTGGCGCCGCGACCGCCTGGTGCAGCTGGTGGCAAAATTGTAAAACTGAGAAATGTCACAAAAAATGTTTTAATCTGGATGGGTAGAACAATGGCACGAGTCACGCGTTTTGTGGCGCTAAAATGTCAGAATTTGATAACTGATTTACTGGAAAGTCGCGACTTTTGACATTTAAAACGCCCGACTAGCGTCTCGTACTACCCAGGCATGTCGAAATGTAAATAATTGTGGGTAGTTTTTCCCCTTCTGCTGATACTTTTTAACCCCCGACGCAACGTAAAGAGGGGTGTTATAAGTTTGAAGCCTACGTCTGTGTGTCTGTACGTTCCGTCGTAGCGCCTAAACGGATCAAGCGTTTTTTCTTAGTTGAAAGCTAGATTTTAACCATGTTTGATAGAAATCCATTCAGCCGTTTATGGACATGGTCAACTGCCTGACAAAACGGTAAGATATATAGGGATGGTGCTTTAACTAAAACAACGTACACTCTGGGTAAATTTAAGTGCGATACCAAAAATTTTGTTGCTGTTTGTACTTTTGAGTTAGTTTTTTGTGTCAGTGGTTTTTTAAATCTTTAATATTTTATCCTAATAAGTTTTTTAAAACACGAAATAATTTATATATTTTAAAAACCTGTACAACATTTATAACTACATTCATACTTATCGTCTGTTAACACAAACAACTCATAAATATGAGTAAAATAACCAATTAAGTTTCACAAGACCTTTCTGCAACACGCTTTGTTTTTCTACACGTTTTCTAAAAAGATCCAAAATAGTTACCTCGACTGCCAAAAAGGTGAAGATGGCTACTGAGTAGAAAGTCTTCATCTTGATCGCTCGCTGGTTGAAGTTGGCTGTGGAAAGGACAAGACAGGTGGTATATACAGCTCGTTCAAGTATATGGGGTCATATTCTATCTCTTATGGGCATACATTTGCATTTAAAGCGATAAAACTGTTTGTAGATGTTTTACCCAGTGAACTTTTATCAAGTCTTCATTTAGCCCATTAAGGCCTAATGGCCTCGATTCTTGGGGTACTAATTACCAGGTTATCGATGCTTTGTTTCCTTAACTACTGGTTAAACTTCCGTAGATAATAGGTGTTTCTGGATAACTTTAATGTATACGAGTGGTAAGTTCAGGGTAAGAAATTGAGATAGAGTATAAAAAAAACCGGCCAATTGCGAGTTTACCATTATCTATTTTACCATTATCTACATAACATTAGACAAAGATCGAGACAGGAGAGATTAGGTACATTGATAACAGCGCCATCTATGGAAACCAACAAGAAGCGTTTAACATTGACATTTAACGACATGACATCGGCGCTGTGAAGTTTACATAGATGACAGCTAGATGGCGAGCGCTGTCTTTAGTCAATGTTTATTGTATGGGCCCCTTCAATATTTATTTTATTCTGTTTTCAGTAGTTGTTGTTATAGCGGCAACAGAAATGCATCATCTGTGAAAATTTCAACTGTCTAGACAACGGTTCATGAGATACCTACATACAACCCGGTGACAGACAGCCAGACAGACAGACAGACGGACAGGGGAGTCTTAGTAACAGGGTCCTTTACCGCTTTGGGTACGGAACGCTAAAAAGCAATCAAAATGTGTCAGCAAGTGGAAAAAAACGCAATCCTTAACTTTCAGAGCAATGACCAAATATTAGGGAGGTATGTTGCGTGTGTATTTACTCAGGTATTGTTTTTATTCCTGAGTCGTTGCATGCACGCTGGTTTTAGATTTTTTTTAAATCTTAGCCTTCGCTAACACATCTCCTATTCGGTAGTATGTGTGCTTAGGACGTCTCTTGCTGGCCCTTCCACCTGCATTGGCCCGTTATTTATTTATAATGAATGTTGACGAAGCGAAAGAGGTTCGACAGGTTCAGGTCAAGATCGTGGCGATTGGCAAACCCTGGGGCCTATTTGATATAACTACAATAATAATGAATGGTTTACTATGACAATTCAATATACCTACATTGCACAGTCGACTAACCCACAGGTTAATAAGTAGAAAGACTCGGCTGTGCAGTGTACATCGAATTGATATAATAATAATAATACTAACCTTCACATCATCAGGCATTTGACGCCTACTGCAGGACATAGGCCTCCCTCATGGTTTCCCTATAGGGAAGGTTATAAACCTTGAAGGGTTTTGCCATAATCGCCACGCTTGGCAGGCGGGTTAGCAATCGCAGTATGCGATTGGAATTTCAGGAAGACGCAGCTGCCCGTCTCCTGGTAATTTATTTCCTTAGTCTCCTGGAGTGACGCTATTCTTAATCCGGCACCACACGGAGTAATAATAATAACCTTGTAGCCATGATTCTCCATCAGGTGCTTGCTCTGAAATATGGCCTCGTCGCACAGAGACTACCGTATTACAAGTACATGCCGTAGATCGTGCTCGAAAATAACCGCACCAAGCTGTACTGGGACCGGCCCATTATCACGGACACGACTATTCTCTCAAATAAGCCTGATATTTTGGTGGTGAACCGGACGCAGAATAAGGCGTTTTTGGTCGACATCACTGTTCCATATGATGAGAACCTCGTAAAAGCCGAAATAGATAAGAAAAACCAGGTATCTGGACCTTGCTCACGAGTTTACCGACATGTGGGGGGGTGGTATCGACCGAAATCGTTAATTCCAACCAGTCTCGCTGACCATCTGAGGTGGTTGGAACTCCGTGTGGGCATGCTTCCGGCTATCACGCAGAAGGCGGTGCTGTTTGATACAGCCCGGATAGGCCGACGTTTTCTTTCTATTTATATTTTCTATATATTTATTTCAGACCAATGATCCATAGTTGTTAGTATGAGCGTAACCTGTGTTAGTAAATATCAAATAAATCAGGATTAAAATTCTAATGAAATATTGAGACATGCATTTTCATCCAATGCCTCGGGATAGGACAGTCAACCTTGTTCAATACCAGTCAACCTGGTATGAAGAATGCTGTCGGAGCTGTCATGCACCCTGCGCATCAGAGAGACTCCTGAGGATCGCGTGAAAATCTCCGCCTCTGCAAGCATCCCTGAAGCGCTGCCTTGGCAGCCCCAACATCCTACCAATATTATAAATGTGAAAGTTTGTGAAGATATTTGGATGTTTGTCACTCAATCACCCAATAATTGCTAAACCGAGTACCTAACATGAAACTTGGCATACAGATAGACAAAGATCAGAATTGAGATATAGGATACTTGATATCCCGGTAATGCGTTCCCGTGGAATAATATTAGGGGTTAAAGTATGAAATTGCCGTTTTATTGCAATAGGTTCTTTGAATTGACATGGAATCTTCATGGTTTGAGGTTTTCCAATGAAACTTTTTTCAAATGGTTTCTATGATGTTCTTTTTTTAAAAAATGTGAAACATTTGAATATCGACTTTCAATTGTTTTTGTTATTCAATTTAGACAAGAAAGATGGATACTGCGAAAATTCGAGTGATTATGAGGCACCCATTTTTCGTAATTTTTATTTTATTGATTTGACGCAAGTGAGTCAATATTGTGGGTAAGGTAACGTTAAACCATGCCGCTAATTCCTGGGTAGTTTGACTAGGGTCGGCTTCCACTATCTCTCTTAATTCATCTGTGTGGGCGGTCTTCCTCGTGGCTCGTTCTTTAAGTCGAAATTTCCATCACGAAAGCGTTTAAACCAAAATCGCACGGTGCGTTCATTAGTAGACCCCTCTCCAAACGCAGCATTGATATTGCGGGCTGTTTCTGCCGCGTTAGTTCCGCGTCGGAACTCGTATTCAAAAATCACTCGAATTTTCGCAGTATCCATCTTTCTTGTCTAAATTGAATAATAAAAACAATTGAAAGTCGCTATTCAAATGTTTCACATTTTTTAAAAAAAGAACTTCACAGAAACCATTTGAAAAAAGTTTCATTCGAAAACGTCAAACCATGAAGATTCTATGTCAATTCAAAGAACCTATTGCAATAAAACGGCAATTTCATACTTTAACCCCTATTATTTTATTGTTACCGTAGCCTTTTTTCAAGCCAAACTCTAAGACATGCACTTGCCCATTAGCTCAGTTGGGAGAGCGCTGGCACGGTTAGTCAGATATCGCGGGTTTAAGTCTCGGCATGGGTGGAATTTTTAGCCTCTAAATAGGTTTTTAAAATTGTCCTCAGCACGGATTAGTGCAACAAAAAGAATATAATCATGTAGGTGCAGCGATATAATTCTGATGTAAAACCTAACTGCAAAGTGGATGTCCTGGCTGCAAATGATGTAAATTACTTCAGCCACATGTCGCTGTCTGTATATAATACAGACAAGTTTGTAAAGAGGTCTGAAATTTCGTCGATGCTTGCACTTGCACGCACACCATTAGCTCAGTTGGGAGAGCGCTGGCACGGTTAGCCGGAGGTGTCCGGCTCATGGAGGCTTTATGTCGAAATACCTCATTTTCCTAATATCTAAAAGTCAAAATGACTGAGTACCCAAAATGCCTGAAATTCAAAATCCCATAATGAACTTACGCCATAAAAAGAAAATGACAATCGATGTACAGTTGCAAACAAAATTTATTAGAAATTAAAAACTTAACTTTTGTAGCTTCTTAAAATAACTCATAAGCGCCTACATCATCTTAACTAATCAATTACCTACGTGTAACGTCGTTTCAATAAAATGACGTTTTCCAAAAATGAAAATGGAGAAATACTCTGCTCTCTCAGCTCCCGCAGTTGTTTTTTGTATGCGAAGTCAAAACTTCTTTCGTTCCGATTTCGACGCGCCCCTGAAAATAATGCATTTTTTATGCGGGTGTCCTGGAACTTTGCTTCTTTTTTTAAAATAAAAATGAACCGGATAAGTGTTGGTTTATGGGGCATTCTTACATTTAGCCGCCTATTCCATCCTTCTAAAGCATTATTGCTTCGTCGGTGCTCATGGTTTCCGCAGCTGATAGTATCAGCTCCCAGGCTTAACCATTGCTTCTCAAAATATGCTTGAAATTCTTTCATTTCGTGATCTTTCTTCATTCCGCATTTTATTTTCAACCAACAGGCATCAATATGCTGTTCAGGAAGCAAAGGAAGACTTGCACATAAACGGACAATATGTCGTCTGTTTTCATTTGTGCATATCTTCATTTCTTTTGCCTTCTTCCACACCGCCTTGCTAAAATGAAAGTAGCATCCAGATACATACAGACTGACATATCTAATCAATGTCAAGTATACTTCATAATATTGAATTTCAAGTGGCCAGTGATTTTCATACCACAACCAAGAAGTACGAGTACCTACAAAGGTATTTCAACATAAAGCCTCCATGAGCCGGACGCCCTAGGAAAGAATTGACCCGAAATTTGATTGGGTACTTAATCAACTAATTGTTTAAAAAGTTTTTCCTTTAACTGTACCAAACCTCAATGGCATTTTGTAAATCAGTTATTATTGGATGTGGACAAATCGAATTTCAGGCATTTTGGGTAGGTACTCAGTCATTTTGACTTTTAGATATTAGAAAAATGAGGTATTTCGACATAAAGCCTCCATGAGCCGGACCGCTCAGCATGGATTAGTGCAACAAAAAGAATATAAACTCGACCAACTTATAAAAATTTAGTATTTTTTTTGTACTACAAATTTAGTACACAATCCATAAAAAATTACTGTAATGAAGTTGTTACTTTTGTAAAGCAGATAAAACCCCCTCTTTCTACGGAACCCTACACTGCGAGTGGCCCGACACGCATTATATATATAAAGTTATTTATTTATTGCGTTGCCATGGTAACAAGAATAGTATAAACGGATTCTGTGGCGGAACGAAGTTCGCAGGGACAGCTAGTCATGGAAGTAGTATCTACAGCTAGTAATATAATGACATGTCATGAAATATGAGCTCATGCAAATATGTAATTAAAATTTATTTATGTAATTAGTGTCAAAATACCATTTATGAAATACAAACGTCAATTCTACTGTCGGGTAATAAATCTACGATGCTGAATACAATGTCCAATTTAATTAATTGAAATTTCAGTTCCACTGAATTAAGTAAAATAGATTAAAATTAAAAATCATTAGAAATCATTCGAAATCCAATATCTTTAGACCTCGGATTGCATTTGTATGTATTTCAAGTTTGGTTTTACTTGTGGTTTGCCTTTTTTCGGACGTGCCCCTGGAGTGGTTTCAAATGCATGCATGACCCAAGCCTTCCCCTTACAACTCCGTATACAGTCTACCCACGTAATTGCATAACATAAACTCACGCCTGTATCCCGGAGGGATAAGCAAAGACCAGGGTCTGCCACTTGCGACGATCCTGACAGAAATCAACATTCAATTCTACCCGTTAGTGTTGATTAAGGGGTCTTAAAGCGATTGAATTAATTAGATTAACGTAATTACCTTAAGTAATGTTACCTAAATGTATATTCTGGCTATACCAAATTGATGATATGCAACTCCATAAATTTGCATGCAAGTGTGCCGCCTTTATAAGAATCTCCGTTGGAAGAAAGAGCCAAAGCAGGCTTGTCTTTTGCACAGCCAAGTTCAGCCAACTTCATCTAGCAATCAATATGAAGACTTTCCAGCTCGTCGCCATCTTTGCTCTTTTGGCTGTCCAGGTAAGCTTGACGAAAATTGAGTTAATAACTATATTATTTTTCTTTTTGTGTGTAAAATAAAAGACTGGAGAAAAATTAGTGGATTTTCTTAAAACATAATACAAATGTAAGTCAATACAATTTGATAAAACGGGTACCTATTTCGCCGTGTTTTAAACTTCAACTCCTATGAGGGTGTAAAATATATGTCAAGGGAGTATCGCGCAAATGCAGTGCGCGGTTTTGGGAGCATGATGACTGAGGAGGAATCGATGTTGTCGACACGAAAGAAGAAGAAGCCAGGAGTACAGATTTTGTAACCTCGTTTAGGTACCTATTCTTTGTTATCCGGGATCTCCTCCTAAGAATTCGAACATTATTTTACTTCCAACCCATTTTCCAATGCCAATAAGTCACAGGGACAGTGATTGAAAACAGCCGGACTGGATTTTAGGGAGAACTGCTTCTCGCACGGCCCTCTTTACGTTGCCTGGTTTGTGAGCTCTCCCAGCATCCTGCTGGGGAAAGAACTTCTAACATAGTAAAAATAAATGATATAAAGAGATTGAGAAAGAGCTTGTACCATAAATATAACTCCAAGAGATTAATCACATCTGGTAAATACAAAACACGTACTTATAGCCCTTAGGCCCGAGACCTACAGATGGGACGTGGGGCGAGGGCGCGGTAATATGTATAGAGTCACAGTCACAGTTATTCCTCTGCGGTCGCTCTTGGTCTGTGTCTGTCTTTCTCCTTCGGAAACCTCTCCGTCACAAGGTTGTCTGGAAGAAATTGCTGTTAGCAATAAGGCCGCCCATTGTACTTTTTCATTGTAACTTTCATATTTGATGTCTCGCTTCTTGTGTACAATAAAGAACCGCGCCATCGCCTCGCGCCAATGTCGACTCACGAGTCGTTTAAAAAAAGTTACTTAAAACTCGACGAAAGCTCGGCCGTCATGTAATTATACTTTAGACACTACGTATTTTTTGTATTTTCTGTAACTTATTTAGAACCACTCTTATCAACTAAAGGCCGCGCGGACGAAGTCGCGGGCAAAAGCTTGGTATCATAATAAACTACGAATGTTAGTTTTATGAAATTTGGCCCGGTTCTGTCCATTGACCGTTTTCCTTTTCCTCCACTCTGTTATTACCCTGGTTGACCAGTCGTCTTCCTACCTGGCCATCGCCATCGTGTAAATAACGGAAAATATCCTAAAATGTATAGGTACTGTAAATTTGAACCAGCTGTACCAGGTTGCCGCATTGCCAGCCGCACCGCACGTGTCAGCAAAGGCAGCACCGTATGCGCCGGCAAAAGCTGTACCAACAGTCTCGGAGTCAGACCGCTCGCACACCAACTCCGATTCTACTGCTGAGGGGCATGGTGCAGACGTATGTATCCTTTTTTCCTTTTAATCACGACTAGACTTTGGCACGGCCAGACTTTGGGCATGGGCGTCTACGGTTTGACAAGCGGACGGCGGCGTCGGCCGATAAATTGATAGGCCGCATTGCCGTACGCGACAGCAAAAACAGCACCGACTGTCTGACAGTCACGGACACAGACCACCCGCACTGTCTCATACTCCGATTTCACTGTTGAGAGGCAATGACAGAAGGTTATTGTTGAGAGGCATGGTGTCGGTAGCCCCCCCCCCCGCCTTGCTTGCCGCCTTGCTCAGTGCGGGGCAGTGAGCAAGGCGGCGTCGTCGGCCAAAGGTCGCAATCCCTGTCTAAATCGTAGCATTTATGACTGGCACGCAAGCAACCCCAGTCAGCCGTGCTACCAATTTACTAATAACTTGCTTTTCTGCTGTTTAGAATGAAAATGCCCCGGGTAGTTAATACATAACATAAGCAGCCTATATACATCCCACTGTAGGGCACAGGCCTTCTCTCAGGGAGAGAGTATGGGCTTAATCAATACGCGTACCCACCGCGGATTGGCGATTTAAAGCGCTGAGGTATGTGAATAGCTCAGACACTCAGGTTTCCTCACGATGTTTTCCTTTACCGTTAGCGAGTGGTATTGCTACTATAACTTTACAAATGTAGATAACTTAGAAAACCAAGTCATATGTACATGCCTGCACCGGGGATCGAACCTGGGTCTCCCACTTCTGAGTCCGAGGTTCTACCCACTAGGCTACCACCGCTGGGTAATTAATAATGTGTACTAATAATGTTACTCATGCAGTAAAAAGCAAAAGCAGAATATTATTTCTTATTTATTGCAAGACTCCCTGATAATTAAATTTTAATGACGTTAAACAAGAGAATGGTCTAATAGACACCTAATAAGATATCACGACAAAATCTCAGCTGTCAAACCAACAGCTTTCTAGTACTAATCGTCTTTCAGACTTGCACCGACTTCACTTCACTATGAAGAATTTTTGTTGAGCGCTACTTAATCCCCTTAGAAAGTGGTGCAAATCAGCCTAAGTATAAACAAACAAATGTTTACGTGTACGTAAATTTTATATCCATTTCACTCTACAGTGTTTGTTATCGAACTCCTCCGAAACGGCTTAACAGATTTTCATGAAATTTTTGGCGTATATTTGGTAGGTCGTTAAGCCAAGTCAGAGGCCTTAGGGCGGCTTGACAACTTCTGACAGTAGACGAGCCACTAGTCTACAAGCCTCCACCAATCCGGACTTGGCCCCCGTGGTGGAGTATGGCCTATACCTTCCTCAGGGAAGAGACCAGTGCCCCTCGGTGGGGACATAATGGGTTGATGATGATGATGTTAGGTCTGAGAATAGGTCATAGGCTAACTAATATGCCAAAAAAACTTTTGCCGAGTCAGCTAGTAAAATATAATAAATTGCAATAACCTTTTACGATTTCAAGGTTGTTCTGGTAGGATATAAATGTTTTTCGTAATTGTGACTAGAATCACCTCCTATCCGGAAGACTGGAGGATTGTACAGCGTGGTTAACTAATAATATAACACAACATACTCCTAACCATTATCTACGGAAGTAAAACTAGTTTAAAGCATCGTAACAAAACCTGAAAATTTAATTCCAAGGCCACTGAAACCCTAAATGAGTACAATAATGCAAATGGACCCCTGTAACTGATAACGTGTGACCCCATAGACTTGAACGCGAGAGTGCTGTCCTTATAAGCCGTATCGTAGCTAGCAACGAGCCACAACAGTGTTGCTCTTCGCTCAGCCAACATTATCTCAACATGAAGACGTTCCAGTTAGTGGCCATCTTCGCATTTTTGGCTGTCCAGGTACGATTGGTTTATACATAAATACAATAAACAAATAAACTCTATAATGGGGAACTTGTGTCTAATTTAGATTGGAGTGACATTGCTTTTATACCATAGAAATCATATAAAAACCTTGGAAAAATTTAAAAATACAACAATGAAAATATATTTTTCGGGGCTTTCGAGGTCACAAAATATGCGAAAAATAAAAATACTGTAATATTACATAAAACTTATTAGATTTCGTTTTTTCATTGAATTCTGAATGTTTTCTTATAAGGGTGTACCTACATGCATAAAAACATTAGGTATTTTACGAGATTACTCAAATATTGATAAACGCTTCATACATTATATAGGCGTTAAGTTAGGGAGTGACATCATAGTCTAAGGTCGATTTGTATGGCGCGTTTTAGTACCACGTGACTATATTGACTTTTCAACTGGAATATTATCAAAAGTATTAGTCGCAGAGAAAAAAATACCACGTTTATTTATCTTTATGAACATACAGACGACTTATATATATTTTAAAAATACCTATTCTAAGGTAAGGTTCTTGCAAAAATGTTGCTGAAATTGGAAAAACACATAGCATCGTCTAAAATCAGAAGTGGGGCTTGTCGCTAATTGGAACCGGATTACCCGATGAAAACCTAATGAATAACCTAACCTAACCTAACTTAGTGTAATCTTGTCAACAGATTTACCAGATTACAGCGATGCCACAATCGCACACGGTCTCGCTTCATGATATCATGGCATCCAGCACGGAAAACGCGATCGTAAGTGTTCTTCCGTGAGGCGCCGGATTAAGAATAGCGTCACTCAATTTCCTTCCGTGGATATCGTAAAAGACGACTAAGGAAATCAATTACCAGGAGACGGGCAGCAGCGTCTTCCTGAGATTCCGACCGCATACTGCGATCGCCAACTCGCTTGCCAAGCGTGGCGATTATGGCAAGACCATTCATGGTTAGAAAAGCATGAGGGAGGCCTATGTCCTGCAGTGGGCGTCGTGAAGTGTTCTTCGGAGCGACCCAATTACACGGAAGGAGATGGGGGCTCTCTTTCATAGAATTACAATTCACTCAAAGATTAACAAGTAGAAAGACTCGGATACTCAAAGTACAATTGTACATCATCATCATCGGCCATTTGACGCCCACTGTAGGACATAGGCCTCCTTCATAGTTTTCATAATCATGAAGGGTTTTGTCATAAAAATTGTACATCATACATAGATACATAAGCAGCCTATATACGTCCCACTATAGGGCACAGCCCTTCTCTCAGGGAGAGAGTATGGGCTTAATCACCACGCGTGCCCACCGCCGATTGGCGATTTCAAGCGCTGAGGTATGTGAATACCTCAGACACTCAGGTTTCCTCACGATGTTTTCCTTCACCATTAGCGAGTCGTATTGCTACTATAACTTCACAAATGTACATAACTTAGAAAACCAATTCATAGGTACATGCCCGCACTGGGGATCGAACCTGGGTCTCTCGCTTCCGAGTCCGATGTTCTACCCACTAGGCTACCACTGCTTGTACATCAAATTGTCATAAATACTTCTATATCTTATCATAATAAACAATTAATTGTAGTTTTCTGGTACGCGGCCGTCGTGTAGAAGGATGTGGAGTGTGGCGAGAAATCCATTAAGATGGTCCCGCCTGCTTAGTAGTTAATGTTCAGCAGTCGGGTTTTTGGTTTTTTTAACTCGACGGCGGTGGAGCCCAAAATGGGGGTAATGTGTTTGGCTCGCATGTAAGTATGTGCCCGATTCTGTTGCCTCACAACTTCTACGGTCAGATTTTGACAAACAAGGTCTCAATTGATTCGTCGTAATTGCGCGAGTGTCACAGGCCAACAATCAGTATAAAACTAAAAAACAACAATGAAACTCAATGCGAGGTACCTAGGTTGGTCCCGGTCCTAGTGGTTAATGCTCAGTAGGTAGTCGAGTTTTTAATTTTTGTCTTTTTAACGGGATATGAACACCTCGGTGATTGTTCTGTTCCATATTTTGTTTGCTGCCATGCTATTGATACTATCCCGATTTCTATCATCATCATCATCATCCGTCTATTCCACTGGACCGTATTCCGTGTTCCATTAGACCGTATTCGTCCACTGCTAAACATATGTCACCCCCAAAGTACGACACTTCATTCTGTCCGCGGTCATCATCATCCAGCCGCTACTAGCGCTATCCAGCACCTAATTTCTGTATAGTAACTTGTCGCTTGCAGATGGTAGCATATTGATCACCAACGTACCTATATTGACTTTTAATACATTAACTTACAATAAATAAAATCCTCCGTGTGGCGCCGGATTAAGAATAGCGTCACTCCAGTTTCTTCCGTGGATGTCGTAGAAGGCGACTAAGGAAATCAATTGCCAGGAGACGGGCAGCAGCGTCTTCCTGAGATTCCAACCGCATACTGCGATCGCCAACCCGCCTGCCGAGCGTGGCGATTATGGCAAAACCCCTCATGGTTATGGAAACCACGAAGGAGGCCTATGTCCTGCGGATATTACCGTCCAGTCTAGTTCAATTTCATTCGATTCGATTTTATTTATTATTAGTTAATTTATCGAATGAAATTGAACTGGACTGGACGGATGTTACCGTCGAGTACAGTTAAATTTCATTCGATTCAATTTTATTTATTATTAGTTAATTTATTAAAAGTCAATATCGGTACGTTGGTGATCAATATGCTACCATCTGCAAGCGACAAGTTACTATACAGAAATTAGGTGCTGGATAGCGCTAGTAGCGGTTGGATGAGTATGACCGCGGACAGAATGAAGTGGCGTACTTTGGGGGTGACATATGTTTAGCAGTGGACGAATACGGTCTAATGGAACACGGATGTTTGAAATCCTACAGAAAGCTGTTCCTTTCGATGCTCTCATGGCCAGCATGTCATCAATGGTAACGTATTTTTTTTTGCTACACATTTAGCCAAAACTGGCTGCCCAGATAGATAGATAGATAGACATTACATAAATCGTAATTGTAAGATCCCTGGGGACATACACAATTTATATTCGCTGCCCTTGTTCCAGCCATGTAGCATTCGTTGAAAAGAGAGACAATAAAAAGCCGTCTATTTATCTATCTATCTATGACTGCCCAGAGTTACCTCTAATGGATGAAACACACCAACGGGTTTGCGCTGGCGGTGGCGGTCCATGGACCGTGTGGCGCCGGATTAAGAATAGCGTCACTCCATTTGACAGTCACTCCAGCTGACCAAAAATCAGCGCTGAGGAGTAACACCCTCAGCAGTATGCTGAGTCAGATGCCTATTGCAGCAGCAGAGACACACCGTGACCATTGTTTGTCAATGTTTTGTTAAGTATTCTGTTTTGTAATGTCTCAATGTATTAAGTTGTCAGTATGTCTAATGTTGTATGAGATCTCGGTATTCTGTAAAAAATAAACCGGCCAAGTGCGAGTCGGACTCGCGCACGAAGGGTTCCGTACCATTATTATGCAACATGAGACACAAAGATCGAGAAAGAACGGCAAAAAATCAAGTTTGTTGAATGGGGGGGCTCCGTTGAATATTTATTTTATTTTAATTTAATTATTTACTTTTATTCAACTAAATATTCTGTGAATATTTCAAGCGTCTACCTGTTGCCACTATTAAAATATAAAAAAAAAATTACGTTTGTTGTATAGGCCCCCCCTTAAATATCTATTTTATTCTGTTTTTAGTATTTGTTGTTATAGTGGCAACAGAAATTCATCATGTGTGAAAATTTCAACTGCCTAGCTATCACTGTTCATGAGATACAGCCTGGTGACAAACAGCCAGACAGACAGACCGACAGTTAAGTCTTAGTTATAGGATCCCGTTTGGCACCCTTCGTGTACGGAACCCTAAAAACAAAATATATAACTTATGACTTGTGGGACACGTGAGCGTAAAAGGTTATTCCGAATTCCGAACTCGCTACACTCGTGTTTTCACTCTGTGGCACTTACACTTGTATTAGCTATTTTCAGTTTTGTTTGTTTCGATGACGTGGAAAGTTGCTGCAAGGAGGTTGCAGTACTTTCCAATGAACTTCCGGTTTCGTATTCGGACTCTTTTTTTCGCTTTAAAAAATAATTAAAGAAGCTCAAATCAAAATATTCGGTGGAGAGGTTTAATTAGGCGCATCAAATCCTGTTGGAATCCTGATATCTGCGACAGCAATTAGTGTAAAATTTGACAGTTAGACGATTGGAATCGTTCAAGATTTGATGCGCGTAATATAAAAGTAAAAAGTAAAGTAAAAGTAAAAGCAATTTATTCGTAAAACATGAGTACATGATGTTGAAATTGTTACATACGAGTCCTATGCATGTTTTGCCTTAATAGGCACACGAATTTCGAGAAGGCGCCTTGAAAGGAAACAGACCTATATCGAAAAAATTAAAACAGAAAACCTTTACCGCAAACACAAATTATCATTAAAGATATGTCAAGAATTAGTAAAAATTGTGTTCAATTCAAACGAAATAGGACGAGGATTTCAAAATTTCATGTTTTTACTACCTTATTATGAAGCAGCGATATGTTGTCAACGTCGTCACCTACCAGCTGGCAGGAAATTTCAAAACTATTCAAAAAAACAACCGTATTTGTCGCTACACAAAACGTTCTTGTCTCTACATTTGAGTGAATTGTCGGGCTCAGGCGCGACGTTGACGACCGTTCCGAACATAATTATCGCTGCTTCATAATAAGGGCCCAGAACAACTTTTAGAAGACATTGCCCAATCTCAGTGTACGAAACCCATACGCAGATTCTATACTCACAAAACTCAATTTCTTACAGATGCCATCCGAAGACCCCACGGATGAGGCTGCTTAACCCCTGACCCATTCAACGACTCGAGAGCAAAAAAAAATCTAACTGTAGAGTTTTATAAGTACCTACATTTGCCGGATATCCTTCTAAGTCTAGGCCTTGAAAGTAAAGATGGTTTCCGATTGTTATTTTCAAGGTTAGGACTGAGGAGGTTATGTAACTTACTGAAAGGCCCCACGTTGGGCGGCTTTATGAGGGTGTAGGTAAATGATAGTCTGTAAATTATATACACCCTCCAATACTGTGTTTTGTTTGATAAATAATGATAACATTTCAATTAAAAACAGAATAATAGAAATAGAATAATAGATACATTCGTTTTAGGCATTTTGCTTAGTAGTAGTTTTGATTTCTAGGCAGCATGATCAAAAAGGGTCAAAAGGTGAAGTAGCAATGAAAATACAAAAGAAATCTAGAGTGGGTGACGTAATTTTAAATGTTGATTTAAAAATTAAAGACAGAAATTTAAAAGAACGAAAAAAGGTTTACACCGTTATAGAAAGGATCACAGATGAAATAAACTGCCTCTGAGGAGTGTTTCAAAGTATTCGTGTTTTTATAAGGCCGTTACCTTTCCTTACACATTCCCTAAACATTATCACCTTGACTGTACTAGCGCAGACACGCTCTCGCAGTTCATTGCACAGACTTCATGAAGTTTGATTTGATCTGTACGGGGTCCGGCTCACTAACCAATCGCGTGCCCGAAACAAACCTCTCCCACCCCGCGACACTTTTCCACAAAGAATCCAAAAAATCTCCTACTGCGCATTGCTCAAGATGTTTCCCGGCATCAGTTTAGTTCGCGCAGATCTTTTTGGCGGTAACGTGAACATAGTCACAGATCGTTTGCACATCGCTTACTGTCTTTATAGTGTATGTGTGAGTAATTGACGTAGAGTGATGCGTAGTAAATTACTATTAGTCAATTACTAAAGCAGTCAATTACTCACACATACACTATAAAGACAGTAAGCGATGTGCAAACGATCTGCGACTATGTTCACGTTACCGCCAAAAAGATTTGTGCGGACTTTAATAATAATATCGAATGTTATTCAATTTTCGCTCGGCTTTCATTTTATCATAAATTCAGTGTGTTGATGTGTTATTTATCATAAATCCAGTGTTGATACATCTCAAGCGTCTGTTGTGTATGCAAAATCAATTAAAACTCTATAATTTACAGTTATATACGTTATTTTATTACGGTTAGTTTTATTTATGTTAATATGTGGGCGACGTGAAAGTTACTAAATAGACTCCGCACTCAGATTGGCAGATGTAGTAACAACGTATGCATGTGGGGATAACATGACCTGATGGGTCAGGAGCTAAACCACTGCTGTTGTGGGGTCCCCCCAGACTGTGGAGCACCTCTCTGTATGTCCCTGGTGCCCGTCCACTTGCACCTGAGAGAACTTGCTGAGTGCCAAAGACGCTGGCTAATTGGTTTTGTCACCGACGTGATACCTATTTATGTTCAGGTTCTTATAATGCAGTAAAATATAACGAACAAGCGTTTTCTATTAAGAATAATGGGTGAGAACCTCGGACAGATATCAATGGCAACTGATGATTGTCCACCAGACCAAGCTATGGATGATCTCGATTAAATAAGCGATTAATTTCAAAAACCGCATCGTACCTAATCGGTCAATTCGTTTGACTGCTGCCACAGACCGATTCGTGCGTCAAGTTTATAACCATCCTAGTTTCTCAAAGTCAGAGGTTAAAAAGAAACAACATTCTGATCTAAATGCCTCTACACTTTATTCCAACGAACATCTTACATTCTCCGCATATCAGTGATTTGCTCCTATATTACGCGCGGCAAATCTTGTTGGAATCCTAACGTTTAGCAGTTAGCATAGAATTTGATAGTTAAACTTTAGGAGTCCTCCAGAATTCGGAGCGCATAATTAGGCCTTTGGCCTCCAAGTTCTTCCAATGGCTCTAGACGCCCTTGGCTACGACTGGTGTAGGTCCAGCGGATTTCACTGGTACAGCAGCTGGGGCTGGGTTGGCTGCTGGCGCGATGGCTGCTGGGGCGGCGGAGTCAGCAGCAGCAGCTGCCGGCGGAGCTGCCGGCGGAACCGCCGGCGGAGCTGCTGGCGGAGCTGCTGGCGGAGCTGCCGGTGGTGCGCGAGGAGACTCCGCTAGATCCGCTGGCTTCGCCTGGAATTTAAGCATTAGACTCAATGTTTTGGAGTTTTCTTGATCATTTAATCTACAAAACGCCGCAGATCGAGCTTGAAATGGATACCTAACATACATACATAAGCACCCCATATACGTCCCACTGTATAGGGCACAGACCTTCAGGGAGAGAGTATGGGCTTAATCACCACGCGTGCCCACTTCACCCGATTTCAAGCGCTGAGGTAAGTGAATAGCTCAGACACTCACGATGTTTTCCTTTACAATTAGCGAGTGGTATTCACAAATATCATAACTAAGAAAACAAAGTCACAGGTAGTTGCCCGCACCGGGAATCGAACCGGGTCTCTCGCTTCCGAGTCCAATGTTCTGCCCACTAGGCTGCCACCACCCAAAATGGGTAGGCGGGCTTCACAGTGCCCAGTTCTCGGCCACCACTCTGTGACCATCTTCGTCTACCGTCCGTCTTCGGATTAAGAAGACATTAAGAAGGCGGCAGGAGGGTATTGGACGAGATTGGCCCAACAGTAGGCGTTTTTCATGGGCTCTCTATAAGGATTAATAGAAAATTGAAGATATAATGCCTTAAGAACTTGATCAATAATCCGCGCAGTCGAGATGAGTTTGCGACAGACACGTAAGAGGACTTGTTCTTTTTAGGGTTCTGTAGTCAATAGGGAACCCATAATAGTTTCGCCATGTCCGTCCGTCGGTCTGTATGTCTGTCTCCGTCTGTCCGCGGCTTAGCACAGAGACGATAAGTACTGGGGGGCAGAAATTTAGCAAAATTATTACGCCGACAAAATTTTACAATAAATTGTATAAAGTTTTTATTTTAAGGTTAGTACATCGAAATTAGGGGTGCAATTTTTTTTCTCGTCTGCGCCGTAGTCCGGGATATCGTTGGAATGGTTGTTTAAAAATACTGTGGGTGTAGAAATACCATTTTGCAATTGCAGGTTCTGTTTGCGAAATATTAAGGGATGGTTTCTGAATTGAGATTTTCACTAAGTAAATAGGTAAATTAAGTAACGTTCTGTTATGCTATTTTCTGAAAAATTCGAAGAGACAGCACTACAGTTAACTATTTACTTAAAGAAATTCTCAATTCAGAAACTGTCCCTTAGCCTTCAAGCGCAAATCTTTGTTAGAGTAGGGATTGTGCTGTTAGTGTAATGGTATTATTTATAAAAACACGATCCATCTAAAACATTCCCCATTTATATAGTTTGTGTTAACGTCTTTTCCTTTACCATAGACTATTTAAACTGCCTCTGAGTAGTGTCTTAAGCAATTATAAATAATAATCATCATCATCATCATCATCAGCCATTTGACGCCTACTGCAGGACGTAGGCCTCCCTCATGGTTTTCATAACCATGAGGGGTTTTGCCATAATCGCCACGCTTGGCAGGCGGGTTGGCGATCGCAGTATGCAGTTGGAATCTCAGGAAGACGCTGCTGCCCGTCTCCTGGTAATTGATTTCCGTAGCCGCCTTCTACGACATCCACGGAAGGAAATGGGGTGACGCTATTCTTAATCCGGCGCTACACGGAATAAATAATACTGTAGGTTTATTTGCAACTACTGAAGTTGCTTATAACGCTACGGTATATGGCGTACATACGTCTGTAGTGGCTGCGCCGGAACTGTTGCTCACAAGTGCCGGTGATGCTGGCACCACAGAAGCCCGGCAGAGCTGGTGAAACATTAAACAATTCACGTTGGGACTCAGTTTTAACAATCAGCATATGTAATAATAAAAGATACGATAAAAGATAAAAAAATATTTAAATCTGTGGCACTTAAGCGGTAAACCTCTTTCTAATAAAATATACATTTTTCTAATTACATAAAAGTATGATTAACTCAGGAATTAAAGTTGGAAATGGTATTGACGATCAAGAGTTTACCGTTGCACCCCACACTAGACGGTAATCTGTATAGTGAGGCCCTGGTTATGATGAATTGACAGTGATCAAAGTTGGCGACGGGTACACTAGTGTTTTTTTGATTTTTTTTTTGTGTTCTCGTGTCCATTTCACCCAAATGTATAAATGTGTGTAAATAAAACATTATGTTATCTTATCTTACCTTATCTTATATTCTCCTCCCTGAGAGAAGGCCTCTGCCCTACAGTGGGACGTATTAGGCTGCTTATATTATAGACATCCCATTGAAGGGCACAGGCAGCCCTTCTCTCTCAGAGAAAGAGAGTAAAGGCATAATATCGTACTTTAATAGCATAATGGTATTATGAATGTACCTCCAGTGGGAATCGCACCCACAACCTCTGTTTTGGTAGTCAAGCGTGTAAATTGCCAACGAATAGCCGCATTTAAATAGGTACCGTTTACTAATGCCCTTCCCAAAACCCACACATTCTCTGCCTTATTAAGTTCATCATCATAAGCAGCCTATATACGTCCCACTGTAGGGCACAGGCCTTCTCTCAGAGAGAGAGTATGGGCTTAATCATTATTAAGTACGAACATTTGTTTACAATAATATTTGGTTCAAAAGGAACTTAGCTTAAGGAATCCACGATTTGGGATATGGTTCAAACTCGCATTTTATATTGCATTTTTTGCATAAACGCATCTAGACCAAATTTTAGGTAGACCTGTCATTTTTTTTCAAGGAACCTTATCGAAACTTTTAAGCTTGGTTGTCGAAAAATTACATTATCAAATGTCATTAAAGTTGGTCCAGTTGTTCTAGAACTAACCGGACTTTGATCTTGTAAGATTGATGCCATTAAAAAAGTCTCGCAACTTAGTTCTTCCACCGTAAAAAGTTGTCAAAACCATGTAATACCAAGTCGGTTAATTTATTCAGTCCCTACTTAAGGGTCCTTCTGTCTTAAGTTATTATGTAATTAGCTAACCTAACAACATCTTATAGTGAAATTTAAAAAATCTTTTATGTTTTAAATAAAAAGATTGACTCGGCCATGTAACTGCTGCCTCTGTAATCGTTTCCTCGTGTACGATAAAGAATATTCTTACCTTATCTCATCCGTCAGATTTCCCATGTTTGTTATACTTTATACTTTCTATATAAGATCGGAAACTTTATGCAGATCAAACGTACCTGTACAGCCAGACAGGCGAAGACGGCGACTAATTGGAAAGTCTTCATGTTCATCGCCAGTTGAAGTGAGTTGTGCAAGGGACGAAACTGCAGTGGCCCTTGGCTAGGGCGGCTCGGCTTATAAAGACGTAGTGCGCTCGCGAGCAAGAACGATGGTACCGGGTTACCTATCTTAAAAAATCGACCAAGTGCGTGTCCGGCCACGTTCACGAACTTGTAGGGTTCTGTAGAAGGAGGGGTTCTTACCTTAATTTTTTATTTAAGATTTTATCCTACCTTTTTGTCGGCGTGATTAATATGTATATACAAGGCGTTGATTTATCGAGTAACGCCCGACTCAGGGTACTTTCGACTCATCAATACGAACTTTTACTGTGGGTCTAACTCTAAAATCTTTAAAAAAAATCAACTCTTCCATACATTTTGTTTAATAGGTATCGAATTTTAGTATGGAACAGCGGCTTTTTTCTGCGATTTCGAGGTCGACCCCAAACTAAATGTTGTTCGTGTTGATGAGTAGAAAGTACCCTGAGTCGGGCGTTACTTTACAAATTAACACGTTGTATAAGCCAAATTTCAGCTTTTCTAGTACTTCTTGTCTCTGTGCCTTAGCGGCTTACCGCAGACAGACAGACAGACAGACGGACGGATGGACGGACGCACTCCCTTGTATAGGAGCCCCAATTAAATATTTATTTTATTAAGTTTTTTATATTTTTTGTTGTAGCGGCAACAGAAATACATCACCTGTGAAAATTTCAACTGTGGCTAGACAGTTATCACGCTACATGAGATACAGCCTGGTGACAGACAGACAGACGGACGGACATGGTGGAAGTATAAGGATTCCTTGTTGACTACGGAACACTAAAAAGGCGGAATTCGCGAAATAGGTACCCTAATTAAAGTTTAAGTAGTACAGCAACTTTTGTTTCAGAGATTTTGTCAGATTTATATTTTTTTAATAAAATATCCGGCTTATAACTTTATTAAATTCACGCTTTGCACGCTCTGTAGATGTCACAGCCTTCAGTAAATAATTGTAGCTACCGACATAGAACAATGTCCATTGTTTGAATGCTTAAAGTTGTTGTAAATGAAAAACTCTAACTGATACTTTACAGGAATTCCAGAAATAAAACTACCTATATTAAATACAGATCCAGTAGGTGTAAGTAGAAGCAGTGATAGCCTAATGGGTAGAACATTGGACTCGGAAGCGTGAGACCCAGTTTCGATTCCCTTTTTCGCATTTACCCATGACTTGTTTTACTAAGTTATGTATATTTGTGAAGTTATAGTTGCAATACCACTCGCTAACTGTGAAGGAAAACATCGTGAGGAAACCTGAGTGTCTGAGCTATTCAAATACCTCAGCGCTTGAAATCGCCAATCGGCGGTGGGCACGCGTGGTGATTAAGCCCATACTCCCTCCCAGAGAGAAGGCCTGTGCCCTTCAGTGGGACGTGTATAGGCTGCTTATGTAAGTAGAAGCATACACCGATGAATCTTGATATGACATAAAATGTGACTCCAAGGTCCATTTCCTTCCCCGCCACTGTAATAAAGTCACCTTTAACTAGGTACCTAAGTACCTGAAAGTACTTTGCAACAGAACAATGCAAATATTGGCAAAACATTGACCGGAACAATGATTATGTTATCAATCTTATGGGTGGAATGGTCTTTGCAAGATTTCCTTTCCTCGTTTAAGAATTTTCCTCCTTTCATCAAGAGATGACTAAACTATGGGTTAACGAGCTACCATGGGCTGTGCACTAAAACATCCTTGGCTGTGCACGATAGACGGTTTAACCATCGTGCACAGGAAGCTAACGATGACGTAAGATTCGTGCAAAACGCGTCATGAAGAACTTGCAAAAAAGTTTTTCTCAAACATGCTTGGAACTATGAGCATTATTTTGACAACCTTCTTCGAGGTAAATCGAAATTGCTGTAGGTACTGGCCAAATACACGCGAGCAGCGGCCGGAAAAAGTTGTATGAAAATCTCAGGAAACTCCGTATCTGTCGTGTCTCAGTGGCCAAGTTAATTACCTACATAGTAAAGTCATAATACATAATATACATAAATAATACGACAGATACCTGTCGTGTAATTTAAATACCGGACAAGTGCGAGTCGGATTCGTCCATCGAGGGTTCCATACAAATTTGTAGGTTTCATATTATAAATAGTTCAGGAATCGAGTCTCGCAGTTTTTTCCGAGCTTTTCCCGAACTTCGGACATTTTTTTGTGATTTAATTACAAATTTACCCACAGTATTAAGATTTTTCCCTGTACTTGTAGTGTAAGACGATATTACTTGCCAAATTTCATAGTTGTAGGCCAACGGAAAGTACTCAATAAATTTTGATTCCTTGAGTGAGAATTCCTTTTTTCCTCTGTGGTGAGAACCATACGTTTTTCGCGGCATAAACGGCTGTATTTTTTGTGTCAGAAAGCTGTTTACAAAACAGAAGCAGCCTAACATGTCCCACTGTAGGGCACCGGCCTTCTCTCAGGCAGAGAGTATGGGCCTAATCACCGTGCGTACCCACAGCGGATTGTCGATTTGAGTGTTAGCCTAGTGAGTAGAACATTGGACTCGGAAGCGAGAGACCCAGGTTTGATTCCCAGTGTGGGCAAGTACCTATGACTTTGTTTTCTAAGTTATGTACATTTTTGTAGTTATAGTAGCAATACCACTCGCTAACGGTGAAGGCAAACATCGTGAAAGCTGTTTATTGAAAAAAAAAAAAAAAGGATTTCTCTTCTTTTTAATCTGACCTTTAACGCAGGAAAAAATATTGTTGTTCGTTGCTCGTTATAATTTTGAAAAGTAATGAATTCTACATATTTTCCAATAAAGTGTTCTGCCTAGGTATCTACTACTTAGTTTTAATTTACGCGCATTATTTGATAAAAGTACTATACAAGCCTTGGCCACAACTAGGCATTGTTGGACTTACGTATGTGGTTTCGGCTTCGCCTCGGCCCACATTTCCACGTTCGTCCATCAATGCCTGTTTTGCTGGCCGCTGCAGTACCTAATGTGCTATTAATCTCATTGTAGAGACCATTTAAAGAAGACCCGGCCAAGTGCGAGTCGGATGCGTATGTTGGTTGTAAAGTCACCCCTAACGTCGCTGATTAACTGATCTATAGTTTTAGAGAAAAATCTCAATCATCTTTAGGTCTCCGTACCCCAAGGGTAGGGCTATTACTAAGACTCCGCTCTTCGTCTGTCCGTCCGTCTGTCTCTCACCAGGCTGTATCTGATGAACAGTGATAGCTAGACAGTTGAAATTTTCACAGTGATTGTATTTCTGTTGCCGCTGTGACATTAAATTACTAAAAACAGAATAAAATAAATATTTAAGAGGGGCTCCGATACAACAAACGTGAATTTTTTGCTGTTTTTTGCTCGATATTAATAACAGCAACAGGTAGACGGGGAGGCATTGGTACTCGGTTTAGAATTATATTTAAAATACTCGTAGATCCCCTGTCATGGTTATACATACTGGTCACTCAATAAGGGTATTATTACGCCGTCATTATCTCAGCTAAGTCTAATGTTAGGCATTTTGGTGAACCCGTGAAATAAAAAAATATACGCGTCGAATTGGTAACTTTTGAAGTCGGTTAATAAAAGCGTTCACGAGAATCCCCAACTTCCAGTTTCTAAAAATGTTGGCTTTAAGAAACACAATAAGCAAAAAACAGTGCAAGTTTTACACTAAATAAAACTTGTATTATTAAGAAAAGACGATGCATGCACAGTGCACGGCATCTGTTGTGAGAGTGCGTCGCTCCCGGTTCAGCAATCTGCTTAAGAACAATAGGTAACTCAAGCTACTTACTTCCGGTTCCGCCATTTTGGTCACCTGGGGTTGAGGTCGCTCAACGTTGCCTCATGCATGAGTCTCTCACCAGGAGGCTGATGCTGATGTGATGCTGCGCAACATCTCTGCTTATGTTGTTTTATTTTAGTGTAAAACTTGCACTATTATTCGGCATGTGACGAAGCACAGCACCTCGACTGTCCCAAAAATAAACACAGTAAGCAGTAAGGGACATTTTTTTTTTCAAAACTGTGAAATACCCCTATCATCATTCAGCCACAAGAGGTCCACTGCTGGACATAAGCCTCCTCCATAGATTTCCAAAAAGACCGCTTGGAAGCGGCCAGGATCCAGCGCCTTCCTGCCACTTGGATGAGGTCATCTGTCCATCTTGTGGCTGGTCGTCCTACGCTGCGCTTGCCGATTGCGATTCCGCAATTTGCCGCAAGATTTCCGCGATTGCGGCAATTGTTTGTATTACTATATTACTGTCGATGACCAATTATGGGATACAATGTAAAGAGATAGGTATATAATTTATCAAACCTAGTTAACAACGCCACGGTCTATTTAGGTACTTCTTGATTTCTGAAAGAATGGTGTGACCATATTAGGCCAAATATTGTTTTCCATTCCATTGACTTTTAATACTCCTTGGTTAACACCATTTATATAACTCAAGAACGACTGGACCGATTTTTATGAACTTTGATTGGTTGGTTTTGTCCACAGGTTAACAATAAGTTTTCACTCCACCCGATTTGTTTAATTTTTTACATTGACGCGTTCCGTTATAGGTACACTGCGATTATTCAAGCCACGCTAAGTTCGGATTCGGAACGCAACTAATTTTGTCTTGAGTTGACAGCTATTTGACATTTATATGGGTCTGGCTAGTTCGCAAATCAAGTGAATTATACTGAATTTTGGTGTTTTATTGGCTTAAAATTTAAGTGGTTTTACCACTTTCTATCCCGAGATTTATATTGTTTTCCGTACTAAAACGAATTTTACTCATAAAGTTGTCGTATCACCTCATTTTTCCGTCTAATCTGCCTGCTTACGTGTTGTTTAGAAATCTTGAACACCGGTTTCGCTAAACGCAACAAAAAGTAAGTATTTTTACTTATTACTAGTAAATTTATGACTCCACACTTCCGTATTCGGTAACGTACTAGCTTTGGCTTAGGATAAACATAAATTTTCGTTAAAAGTTACTGTTGACTGCACGCAAAGTAAATACTTCGTGGGAGTAAAAATGTAATCCAAATATCATCTTATCATGTTGATAAGCTGCTATATCGTAACTTAGACCTAAATAACGGGTAAATAAATCAGATACGTAAATCTGTAATAGGTCATATTAGTCTGTACAATGAATGGGTCCATTTTAGTCATTATAAATGAGTCATCTTTTTTATCACACCAAGCTGTTTTATTCAATACACAGACACTCCCGGCTTGCTTTTAATTTGGTTCACAAATATAGATAGATAAATCATTCATTTACATTTTCACACACACATAACACGTTCACAAAGCAAAAAATAAAAGGATGAAAGTAACAAAATAGACACAGACAACAAGAACATACAATATTGCCTTATAATGTATGTCAAAAATACAATAAATATATGAATGAACAACATAGATATTCTTACAACATCATAGTTTGGGTGTTGATAGTGTGTTCGTTGAATCCTTTTCTCACTTGTGTGAAGTTGTTGGTTTCAGTATCTACTAATGATTTTGTTCTGTAAGTTACTTCCTGAAATTCTAGTAGCAAGCACACATAACAAATGCATACATAAAACACAAAATTTACAAAATAAAAATTGTACATGTCGAGCTTATAAATAGCAGAAATTTCTTCCAGCCAAATCTTGACGACAAACATGTGGTGATACAAAGATTATAAATGAGGGGGGAAAGTGTACAATAATTATTGTAATATATTAATCTAACACAAATACAAATAGTTTATTACATAAAACAATTTCTGGTTCACATCTCCACTTATTGTAAAACTTAGCCGAAAGGACCAACCAAAAGATGACATTTTTAAAATAAGTGGCAAGCTTCTGTTGCTGAACTAGGCAGAGCCTGTGTTTCAGCATACAGTGCCGCACGCCACGGGTGGGAATGGCGCAATCAAATTAGGTTATCACTAATACTATGTAATTTTAAAATAATAAATACAATTATATCAATAAATAAAATATAAGATAAGATACATATAATGAGAATATTCTTTTTTGTACCAGGAAAACCGCAAATATAAAATATTTACAAAAATAAAATTTTCGGCCTCATTGCTTACAGCTATTTATTCCGGGCAACCAACAATGGAGAGTTGCTGAACGAAAAGTACACAAATTTTAATATTGATTTAAATACTTATACTTATGTACCTATTGTAATATTGAAGAAGGTGGTGCTCTTACAATTTTGTCTTTGAGTCAGCAACAGCTGCACCCTCCCTGATGTACTTGGGTAGACCATTCCACATATTATGAGATCAATGCCTTGCACTACATAAATAATCCGCCAATAAGGCCGCCAATTGTATCTCTTTTTTTGTCATTGCTGTTTCTGTAACATTTTTTCCAGTATACATAAAGGAATATTCTTATCTTATGTTATCTTAATCTGTACTATGTCCATTACAAACAAAATGTTAAGTTAAGTGTTTTTATGTGTGTCTCTAGACAAATCCTCAGGACAAAAAGCTGCCTCACTCTAAGAACTTCAGCATCTTTGTAGAGTTTGTTTGTAGCATACCGAAAATGCCGAACCCAAGTTTTTTGGTCGAAACCGAAACAGAATAACAGTCGGACACTACTATTTACCCACTAGTAATATTACTAGATGCAGATAAAGTTAAAATTTTGTCAACAGATGTGGAAGGCTGGGATAGACATGACAACAGCTCCGGCCCCAGAGGACGGTGACGACTGGGAGACCGACCCCGACTTTGTCAACGATGTCACAGAGCATGAGCAGCGCTGGGGGCCTGGCGGCAGGAACGTCGAGGCTATTGAGTGAGTTGCTGCATTAATGTTGCTTTTAATTCTTACCCCCGGTTTCTCGTACACTAACAAGCTCTTAATCTACTGTTAACAGCTGTCAGTGAAGATCTATCACACAGGACATTTCGTAGCATGATCTCCAGATTTTCAGATAGAAACTAAGTTGGATTTCTCAAATTTGTATAATAATAACCTATTAAAGTGACCTAAAATTTTATAAACACTTCATCACCATCAGCCATTTGACGCCCACTGCAGGACATAGGCCTCCCTCATGGTTTTCCAAGCTTTCCGGTCTTGTGCCGCCCGCATCCAACGACTCCCCGCCACCGTAACCAGACACCTGGTGGGGGCCTTCTCCATGCTGTACTCCACACGCCGTGTGGAGGTTATTATTTATTATTACGTTTTACCAACCGTCACTTCTACTAACTGAAGATTATTTATTTCAGCATGCAACAGCTCAGAGACGAGGTGCTGCAAGCTGACAAACAATCCAAACAGAAGCAGTATGAACAAGGACCGAAGCCGTCATTTGGGTGCGTAACTTTATTACATACTAGCAATGCCTGCGACTACGTTCGCGTGGTAAACCGCTTATCATCATCATCATCAACCCATTATGTCCCCACCGAGGGGCACGGGTCTCTTCCCTGAGGAAGGTATAGGCCATACTCCACCACGGGGGCCAAGTCCGGATTGGTGGAGGCTTGTAGACTAGTGGCTCGTCTACTGTCAGAAGTTGTCAAGCCGCCCTAAGGCCTCTGACTTGGCTTAACGACTGCCATCTATCGACGGCAGCCGGCACCAACAGCTTAACGTGCCTTGCGAAGCACGGAACCGCTCGGAAAAATGCCACTAGTGTTAGGCATAGACGGCGACCCATCCATGCACTGAACGCGCCCTGTGTTGCTTAACCTTCGTGATCGTTTAAGATCACTCAGGCAGCCGGGGCTACGAGCGAAACCGCTTATACTATAGCCTATGTCTACCCTGAAGGTCCATTCTAGTGAAAGGATTTTTGAAATCGGATCCGTACTTTTCAAGGTTACCCCCTACAAACAATCATATAAACTTACAAACTTTTATAATATTAGTGTAGATGTGGATTAGCGTAGATTTTGTCGTGGTAGTATTGTAACTATAGCATCACTCCATTTCCTTCCGTGGAGGTCGTAGAAGGCGACTAAGGAAATAAATTACCAGGAGACGGGCAGCAGCGTCTTCCTGAGATTCCAACCGCATACTGCGATCGCAAACCCGCCTGCCAAGCGTGGCGATAATGGCAAAAACCCCTCGTGATTGGGAACCACGAGGGAGGCCTATGTCCCGCGGTGGGCGTCAAATGGCTGATGATGATGGTGATGAAGCGAACACATGTCAGCTCGGCGCACGCACTAAAAACTACAATTCATAGTTTTGTATAACTATTCCCGCTTGCTAATCTGAAGGTTAACTGACTTTGCAGTTTACAACGAATTTTCATAGTAAACCATGAACCAGTAGCCCCTGGTTGTACCGTAGGTCCCCAGCTCTTTGCTGCAGGTAGTCGTCCTCATAGTCAGGCCATTGTACGTAGCGAGTGCTGAGGTATGTGAACACACCAGATGTTCTCCTTCACAGTTTGCTATTGACATTGCTACTGCAAATTCGCAAATTTAGCGTTACGTGTAAGTTAGAAAACAAATTTATTGGTACATGGCGGTGTTCGTTCTACCGATGCTCTACCATTGCTCCGCATGTGGGAGGTTTGTATTTGATTTCAGTACTTGGGATGGTATATTTTTATAATGCTGATTTTGTCTATCACTAAAACTAAGTATTTAGTTTTTGCGGCGCTTGAAATCGCCAAACCGCAGTGGGCACGAATGGTGATTTTGTCTGAACACATAGCAAACTCTCTCTGAGAGGAGACTTGTGTGGTGTTAGGCTGTAGACCTATGTAATGATTACGTTCCCTACTAGTTAATAATAATAATTAGGAGTTATTCCGACGAGCCCGTCGGAGGGGCTAGTCAAGTTTGATCTTCCGGCGACTCGGAGTAGTAAAATGCAGAAAGCTGTTATACTCCGCACAATAGCAATCGTTAGGCATCACCTAAACCTGCCATGGAACGGTAGTGTGTTGCCGGATAGGTCCACACTACTGAAACACTCCCGTTAAGGTGAATAAATAAATATTAATAATACAGCCTATATACGTCCCACTGCAGGGCACAGGCCTACCATTACCCTCCCAACTTTTTAATTAAAAAAAATTTACATCTATACAAGGCAAACAATTGCTCTGGTCCTCAACAGAATCACTGCTAAAATCAGAAAATTAGTTTATCGTAAACAATTTCCATCCTTTGTTAAAGCTGACTTGCACCGCTTTCTTAAATGTGGCTTAAACAACCAAAGGGCATGATAAAAAGTACCCGAAACCGGCGTGCGTGCATGCAACGACTAATGAATGTTGAGGAAGCGAAAGTGATCTATCAGGATCGTAGCAAGTGGCAGTCCCTGGTCTCTGCCTACCCTTCATACAAAAGTCGATTAGAATGGCCACTTAAGTGACATTTAGGACGTGGTGCAAGTCCGCCTAAATGTCGATATACTGTGTAAGCTGCCTTTGGGCCGGGTTTGTTAAAGGAAAAATGCAGCGAATGTATCGAATATAATTAAAAATTACAGTTATAGTCATTATAATTATGCATGACAAACGGAAAACACCTACGTAGTATCTCTGTCAATGCATCAATGACATGACCAGGTCAAGAACAGTATAATTATAGCAACAAAATTGTTTTAGGCCTTTTGTCTTCCCCGGATTATACGATAGTCCTAGAGTCTTATCGTAGGACACTAATTACTGAATCTATCAATTATATTTAATAATTATAAAAGCCGGCATCCATTATCTCAATATTTAATACACGGTAGGTAATTGTTATGCATTCCAATATCTCACAACTTGGTCGTTTGTTTTCATCACATTAGCTGCTCTAAGTTCGATTAAACACAGCTTGTTTGGCAAAATATTGGAACGTCTATCTTTCACCTGGAAAATTGCAGTAACATTACGACGGTTGAAGTAGATTTGTTTGCAAACATTGGTAAAGTAAAGTAACTTGGGCCTCGTTGGTCTATTAGATACTAGAGTCACCGAAAGAAAGCCGATGACACTCTTTAGAAGGCAACTTTTTTCAAATGCGTAAATTGAACTGAAGTGGAACTGGGCCGGCTACGTAACCCGCATGCACCCGAATAGGTGGCCGCGACTTGCCACCGAGTGGGTAACGCGCGCCGGCCATTGCAAACGGGGGTGGCCGAGAAGACGATGGCGGGATCATCTCGACAAGTTCTTGCTGGAGTGGTCAGAGGTGGCAAACGACCGAAAATCTTGGTCTGAACGGGGGCAGGCCTTTGCCCTGCAGTGGGGTCGGACACCCATATTATGAAGGCTACATAAAAAAAAACAGGCATCTGTACAACATTACACAAAGATCTAATTTGAGAACAGCGCCATCTATTGAAACTAACAAGAAGCGTTTAACATTGACATCGGCGCTATGAAGGTTACATAGATGGCCGCTAGATGGCGAGCGCTGTCTTTAGACAACGGTTGTTGTATGGGAGCCCCCCTTATGTATTTATTTTATTCTGTTTTTAGTATTTGTCGTCATAGCGGCAACAGAAATACATTATCTGTGAAAATTTCAACTGCCTTGCTATCACGGTTCATGAGATACAGCCTGGTGACAG
Source organism: Yponomeuta evonymella (assembly GCA_963969515.1). Classification (NCBI taxonomy): domain Eukaryota; kingdom Metazoa; phylum Arthropoda; class Insecta; order Lepidoptera; family Yponomeutidae; genus Yponomeuta; species Yponomeuta evonymella. The sequence continues at coordinate 17,629,474 of OZ018359.1, read as the reverse complement.
ACAGAGAGACAGACAGACAGACAGACAGGCAGACAGACGGACAGACAAACAGTGAAGTCTAAGTAATAGGGTCCCGTTTGGCACAGTTACCAGAGTTAAAATAACAAATGCGTGTAGAGAGCAAAAAGCATTGAACATTATCTCAAAAAGGTCCCAAAAATGTTGCAGGTATGGAGGTAAATTCGGCGTGCAAGCCGATCGTATGGACAAATCCGCTGTTGGACACGACTACATTGGGACGACTGAGAAGCATGTCTCTCAGAAGGATTACGCTCAAGGTAACTACTAGCATTATATTCTACATCGGCGATACGTGTAAAAATAGCGAGTTGTATAAAAAACTAGCTGTGCCCGCGACTCCGTTCGCGTACATTTCGATTTTTACGAAGCAGCATTTGTATGGGGGCCACGTCTTATCATAACTGGAGCTAGAATTTAAATAGCCTATCCTGTGTCCCAGATGTCTATATGTTTTTATACCAAATTTCATCAAATTCGGATAATTGGTTTAAGAGTTATGGAGGAACATACATACATACCCACATACAGAAAAAAAATCTAAAAATCGTGAAATCAGTTTCAGTATCATATATTGAGCCTATAAACACAATATCTCTGAAAACAAACTAACTTACTCCATGACCGACCCTTACAGATTTATTATTAGTATAGATAGATACAAACGTACGTAACTTAGACTACAAAGTCACTGGTACATGCTACAATGGAAGCCAGAACCTCTCAATTATTTTACCAACGCTCTAACTCTGCTTCAAAATCTAAATTATAAATTACTAAATCTAAAAGGTGATTCGTAGGTACCTTATGGATATAAATTATTGTGCTTTATTAACAACTAGCTTTTGTCTGCGACTTGGTCCGCATGGAATGAGTAATTTCCGGGATGAAAGTATCCTATGTCCTTCCCCGGGAACCAAACTATCTCCATCCCAAATTTCATCTAAATCCGTTCAGTCGTTATTGCGTGATTGAGTAACAAACATCCTCACATCTTTCATATTTATAATATTAGTAGGATAATTTAACACTTTCAAATTATTGTGTTTGTGCTTATTTGCCCTTTATCTAGCTGTCTGTTAAATATTCATATCTAAGCCCGCTGGTAGAAATTTCATAGAAACACGTCCGCCTTTTTTACATAAATAAGAACAATCCTTTTTTTTGTTTTTATTTTTTTATTTTGTGCAACAAAATGTTGGTAACGAACGAATCAGTTTCGACACGATTTCGTATAGGGAAAGATTCTACCACAGAACTATATAAACTGCATTAGAACTATATAGACTGCATTTGAGGAGTGCTTTAACGGATCGTGTATTTATCATTTTATCACTTTACCGTGGGATTGCCTAGTGAAGTGTTTAGGCACTTACTGCATACTGCATACTGCATATATATATAATGTATGTGTTGGTCATGTTACTTGGCATATATATATGTAGAGTTAAAATGAGAACACCCACAATCTTCGTAATCTTCTTTTATTTTAGAAATCCACTATATTATAACAAAACGTCTTGCCCAAAATGCCGGCTCATTAGCGAGGAGGAAAAGGAAAAAAAAAACAGTGTTGCTACACCTCAGTTAAACAAAAAAAACTCTACTCATTGAAAAAACAAAATGCTGCCAGTAGGCTAATCCTAATTTGCCACAAAATCAAGCCTGTGATTAAAATTATCCCACACGGCCCTCCTGCTCTTCGTCTGCCCCGGACGAGCCAGAATCCTCTTCTCCAATCCATGTTTTCATAAGGTCAGCCGAACTCGTGGTATTGATAGGGCCCTCTCCGTTCCCGATCTTGGTAAGCTGGTACCTATCATTGCCCGTTCTCTTCGTTATCTGATATGGGCCAAGATATTTGGGGTAAAGTTTCGCACCTTGGGCGAATTGTGTCCTTCGAATAGCTACGAGGTCACCTTCTTCATATTGAGTAGCTGCTTTCCTTTTTCTGTTGTATTCCTTTTTATTTTCTTCCTGTATCTTCTGTATGGACTGTCTAGCTCTAGCTCTTAGATCTGATCTTGCCTCGTTAAATCTTTCAATAATCTCTTCATCGATTAATTTTAATAGTTCAGGATCGCCGTCTTTCATTTTGACACCCATCAGAAGTTCAAAAGGTGACATACCAATGCTTCTTTGGAAAGTATTGTTTAGGCATCTTTGTACATTGCTGACGCGTCGGTACCACTTCGTGGGGTCATCTGAGCTCAACTTGCTTAGTACACCAATGATTATCTGATGGACCCTCTCAACTTGTCCATTGCCTCTGGGTTGACCGGTCGTAATAGTGTGGTGGGTGATACCTTCTTTAATGCAGTAATCTTTGAAATCGTTGGATGTGAATGCGGCGTTGCGATCTGTGATTATTCTCTGAGGGGAGCCAAAAGTTTGTTGTTGTATCTTAAGTTTTTCTATTACTTCTTGAGTTGCCAAAGTTTTCGTCGGGTAGATCCACGTAAACTTCGTGAAGCCATCTACAATTGTCAAAATGTACTTATAATTCTTATTCGTTGATGTCAGGGGACCAAGATGATCGATGTGGTACGTTGACAAGGGAGTATCGCCTTTATCCAGCGGATGTAAGTATCCTTCCTTCTTTCCCCTTTTATGTGCAATTAAAATGCATTCTACGCAATTGTTAATAACTGATTTTATCTTTTCTGTCAGGTTATCGATGTAATATTCTCTGTGTATTAATTCTTCTGTCTTGATTATTCCGAAGTGTCCATTCTCATGTTTCTTTCTTATTATTTCAGATTGCATCTTCTTCGGCACCACAATCTGCTTATTTCCGTGATTTTCTTTGAAAAGTATTCCATTCTCTATTACAAAGTCTTCATATGGTCCATTTTCTAAAATTTTCTTTATCATTTTAATCTTATCATCTTCATCTTGAGCTCTTTTTATTCGTGTTGTCGTTTCCGTGATTATCAAACTTACAGGGTATCTGCTTAGGGCGTCTGCGTGTCTCATTTTTGTTCCTGGTCGGTGTTCGATTGTGTAGTTGTATTCTTCTATCAACAGCGCCCATCGTGCGACTCTCGGAGGTAAGTCTTTCTTTTGCAGGGTCATGGTCAACGCTGAACAGTCGGTTACAATCTTGAATGGGATTCCCAGTAAGTACACCCTGAACTTCTTAACTGCTTCTGCTATGGCTAACACTTCGAGATAGTAACTGTGATATTTTCTTTCTGCTTCTGTAGTCTTCTTGCTTGTGTAGTACACAGGGTGCATCTTGTCATCTTTCATGCTCTTCTGCAGCAGTACAGCTCCATATCCATCCATGCTGGCATCGGTGTGCAGCTCAGTCTCAACAGCAGGATTGTAGATCTGCAGCACTGGTGAGTTACATAGGCTCTTCTTCAAGGCTTCAAAGGCTGCCTGGCAACTTTCATCAAACCTGAACTCTTCATCTTTTTTCAGCAGGTTGGTCAACGGTCTGGCAGTAAGGGAGTAGTTGGGTATGAACTTTCTAAAATACCCTGTCAGCCCAAGAAATGACTGCACTCCTTTGACATTTGTAGGTAGTTTGAACTTCATAACTGCCTGGATCTTGGCTGGAGATGGTTGGACTGTGTTCTCAGCTATGATGTACCCAAGGTACTCAATCTGCCTCTTCATGAATTGACATTTTTCCCAGTTGATATTCAGGCCATACTCTTCGGCTCTTCGCAGAACCGCTTCTAACTTCTTCATGGCATCCTCTTCATTATCTGCCGGTATGTTGAGGTCATCCAAAAATGACAACACTGTGCCATTCAGTAAGAGATCCTTGAAAACGCTGTTAATGAATCTTTGAAAGACTGATGGTGCCGTTGAGAGTCCGAATGGCATCCTCTGGAACTCGTACTGGCCTGTTGGTGTGACAAAGGCTGTGTACTTCTGGCTGCCTTCATCTACATGCACATGGTGGAAACCATTCTTCAGGTCAATAGTTGTGTACAGCTCTGCATCCCTCAGTTTGTCCAGCTGGTCTTCAATTAATGGTAGTGGGAACCTCTCTTTAATTATCTTCTTATTTAATCTTCTGTAGTCAATACACAATCGGTAGCTTCCATTTTTCTTCTTAGCTAGCACAACTGGGCTGGCAAAATCCGAATTGCTGGGTTGAATAACTTCTTCTTTTTCCCATGTCTTAATCTGTTCCTCAACAATGTCTAACTCAAATGGTGATAGCCGACGGGGAGCCTGATATATTGGGTTTTCATCGGTAAGTACTATCTTAAGCACCACAGCACTTTTCTTTGTCTCTTCTGGGTTGTATTCTTCTATCAGCCTTATAACTTCTTCTTTGTACTTCGTATCACCTATGTCAATGGACGTCACCTTTTCATCTGATAATCCCAGTAGGCACAGCTGTGAGGCCTCCTTGGCAACAACTCCTTCTTGTGTTATGGTCAGGTCTACATAGTGGAGCAAACCGTTTCCTAGCAGAATGCCATAGGGCATTGCATCGTTGTTGATTATGTGTATGTTCATCTTCAGGTTGCACGAGTCTATGTTCAGTTCAGCAAGGAACAGTCCTTTGGTGTAGACTTGATGCTGTCCAATCCCTGTCAGCTGTGTTATTGTCGGTTCAAACTGTATACCAAGTCTCTTAAAGTTACTCTCTGTCATTAGGTTGATGTCACTTCCCGTGTCTATATGAGCAGTCATTTGAACATTGTTAATAAAGACATCCTTTTGTGGGATTTTGGTCTTCTCATCTTTGTGTATGTTGAGCGTCTTTTTATTTCCAGGGCATTGAGGAGCGATATGCCCAAACTCATTGCACTTGAAGCACTTAGCACCTTTCTGCTTATGACGGCAGTTGACAGCATCGTGGTCATCTTCTCCACAGGCAAAGCACCTTCTCATTGGACGTCTGTAGCCGCTTGGTCCTCCTCTTGAATTGTTCACCGCCCTACTTGGGATGGCTCTCTGATAGCTTGGTCCATTTCTGTCTTGGCCTGATTCGGCTTTTGGGTGACTATTTCTTGAAAGATTTCTAGCTTTTTGCGGAATTCAGCTATGTCCTTTGCACCATACAGCACAGCCTTACATGCCGGTTCACCCCTTAGGCCGTTTATGACATACTCCATCAGTGATGCATCCTCCACCTTGCCATTCAAAGCTAACTCCTTCATTTGCAAGAAGTATTGCTGTATAGAGAGATCTCCTGTCATCTTCTTCGACGCCAGCTGTTGGTGAATAGTTGCACTATTAATTCTCGGACCAAACTCATCAATAAGTGCATTCCTGAGCTCTTGATAACTTCTTACAGGACCTAAAGCTCTGAGGAAAAGGCGTGCAGTTCCCTGAAGTAGCCTTTTCGCATAAATCAACTGTTCTGCCTCAGTCCACTCCATGATCACAATCATCTCTTCAAATTCATCTAACCAGGTTTGCAGTGGGTAAGTGTCATCTCCAGTGAAGGGGACAGTGGCTCTCTCAACATCATGGAATGAGATTCTGGGACGGGCCTCCCCCTTAAACTCTACTAGATCTTTATCATCAGAAGGAACGTTAGACTTGACTTTTTGTGGCATTACAAATGTTGACTCTAATTTTACTAGATCTGAATAAAATAATTGAAACAACTTACGGAAAAATACGCTTAGAGCTCGGCACTTCTTTACTTTAACTTGAAAATTAATTGCCAATCGTCTTAAATGAAGCAAAAACTTATAAAAACAATAATATAACCTCAAAAACACAACTTTGACGTCTTGACAGTTCCGCATAGACTAGATAGATCACTTGATTGAACGAATTGAATGAACTAAAAACGTCACCTGTCAGTTTTATACTACTACTCTGTGTGTCCGGTGGTGTTGCCGTGCTCCAACCTCCACTTGCGCCCGTTTCCGGATCCGGTGTCCCGTTCGTTTTCTTGTGTTGGCACGTCTTGATAATGGCGTCTTGAACTCTTGACGACCTCCGTTTGCAACTTGTTGCGACTGACAATCAGCGTCTTCGTTTCTTTTTTGATGTTTTTCAGCTTCTTTCTTGCAGATTCTTGATAAGGTCTCTTCTTTCTTGAATAGCGGAGACTATTACGTCGGTTTAGGTGTTCTTCGAGCTTCGTTTTAGGTTTTTTCTTCACTTGGTTTGATCGTCTTTCTCCACACGTAGACACTTTTTTCAATCTTCGGCTTCGATCTTCGTCTTTAGCTTCAATATTCGTCTTCGGACTTCGCCTTCGGTCTTCGTATTCTTTTCTTCTTAATAGTTTTATCTTCTTTCTTGCAATTTTCGTCGTGTTCGTCTTACAGCGTCGACAATGGCGTCTTCTTGAAGGAGTTTTTCTCGGCGTCTGCGTCTTCGTCTTCTTATGACCGTCTTCTCGTTTTCCAATCCCGGACGAGCCCCCAAAAGTTGTAGAGTTAAAATGAGAACACCCACAATCTTCGTAATCTTCTTTTATTTTAGAAATCCACTATATTATAACAAAACGTCTTGCCCAAAATGCCGGCTCATTAGCGAGGAGGAAAAGGAAAAAAAAAACAGTGTTGCTACACCTCAGTTAAACAAAAAAAACTCTACTCATTGAAAAAACAAAATGCTGCCAGTAGGCTAATCCTAATTTGCCACAAAATCAAGCCTGTGATTAAAATTATCCCACATATATATAGTATAGTATAGTATAGTAATAGACGTAGTAATAATATTCACAAAAAATCGTGAAATAATATTTTTTTATGAAAAATAAAAACCAACTTGAAAGCACTACAGCGCTAAAAATTATTTGAACAAATATGACCTTTAACTTCGTTGTAGGTGTTGTAGAAATATGTTTTTAGCGCTGTAGTGCTTTCAAGTTGGTTTTTATTTTTCATAAAAAAATATTATTTCACGATTTTTTGTGAATATTATTACTACGTCTGCGCTAAATTAAGTTTTCAGAAACCAAATGCACGAGTAAATAAAAACACACCCAAATCGCTTCAAGTGTGCCTTAAAAAGAAGAAGAGTTCCCGCGTTTTCTCTAGGATCCCATCATCAGATCCTGACTTGATGATTATGGGACCGGAACAAAAAATAACCAGGCCAAGTACGATCGGACTCGCGGACGAAGGGTTCCGTACCATTATCTATACAGCATTAGGTAAAGATCGAATTTGAGAACAGCGCCATTTATAGAAATCATATCAACAAGAAGCGTTTAACATTGACATTTAACGTCATGACATCGACGTTATGAAGGTGACATAGATGGCCGCTAGATGGCGAGTGCTGTTTTTAGACAGCGTTTGTTGCATGAAAGCCCCCCTTAAATATTCATTTTATCCTGTTTTTAGTATTTGTTGTTATAGCGGCAACAGAACTACATCTGTGAAAATTTCAACTGCCTAGCTATCACAGTTCATGAAATACAGCCTGGTGATAGACAGACAGACGGACAGACAGACAGACAGACAGACATCAGACAGACGGACAGTGAAGTCTTATTAAACCGATGTACCGGGTACGAAACCCTAAAGAAGATTCCGAAGAATTGAGAACCTTTTTTTGGAGCCGGTTAAAAACTAATTTTTTTTTTCCTGTATTGTTCCAGGTTTTGGCGGCAAGTTCGGGGTGCAAACAGACCGCATGGACGCCTCAGCTGTAGGTCACGACTACGACGGGAAGACGGAGAAGCATGTGTCCCAGACTGACCACTCGCGCGGCTTCGGGGGGAAGTTCGGTGTTCAGACGGATCGCGTCGACAAGGTGAGCCTGTTCGCCCATAATCTAGTACAACCAGGAGGAGATCCACAGAAGAACCCGCGTTACTGATATAGCTCGAAGAATTGCTCAGTTGAAGTGGCAGTGGGCGGGACACATAGCTCCGAGAACTGATGGTCGTTGGGGCGAAAACGTTCGTACCTGGCGACCGCGGACCGGACCCCCACTGGACGACCTGGTTACGGTGGCGAGGAGTCGCTGGATACGGGCGGCACAACACTGGGAAACTTGGAAAACCATGAGGGAGGCCTATGTCCTGCAGAAGCATAAGCAGCCTCTATACGTCCCACTTTAGGGCACAGGCCTTCTCTTAGAGAGAGAGTGTGGGCTTAATCACCACGCGTGCCCACCGCGGATGTGCGATTTCAAGCGCTGAGGTATGTGAATAGCTCAAACACTCAGGTTTCCTCACGATGTCTCCTTCACCTTTAGCGAGTGTTATCGCTACTATAATTTCCCAAATGTACATGACTTAGAATACAAAGTCATAGGTACATGCCGGCACTGGGAATCGAACCTGGGCCTCTCGCTTCAGAGTCCAATGTTCTACCCACTAGGCTACCACCGCTCCTCACTAGGCTGCCACCTCTCCTCTATGTTCTGCAGTGGGCGTCAAATGGCTGATGATGATGATGACTTGTACAGGGTCATACCTAAAATGCGCAATTCCTGATAAATGTAGCAGCGCATTTTAGAGACCCGGCAACGCTTTCATAAAGCGACAATGTTTGCAACACTGATCTCCTATCAACAATTCACTGTGACCGCGAAAAAATTCCAAATAGCTCACAGCAATGATTATAATACTGAGTTTAATTGTGTATTTAATGTAATTATAACACAAGTCAAACGCCAGATCCGGCTAGCCGGCAAACAAAACCACAAAATCTAAATCTTGATCTAAAATATGACAGTATGTATTATTACCACGAACTGGCGAACGCAGCGTAGGACGCCCACCAGCTCGCTGAGACGACGATCTGAGGCAGATTGCTGGCAGCGGCTGTATGAGGATGGCGGAGGACAGAAAGAAGTGGCGTGCCTTCGTGGAGGCCTACGTCCAGCAGTGGACGGATGAATGACCGGACGTATGATTGATTTGATTAGATTCCTGGGCTAGTAATACCAGTGCCGTATTCGCCAGTCCTTAATGGTGAACAAACTTATATGTTCTATTCATTCAATGCCCCCATGTATCCCTATATAATATTTGTACATGGTTTGCTGTAGCGATGGGCCGAGTCACATCTTTTTCAACTCGAGTAGCTCGAGATTAAATAAGTGCTGACTTGAGTAGGTACTCGAGTCAGCGTTGTCTCGGCGCACACGCACCACCGTCAAGTTGCGCGATTCGGTCGGACCGGACACACTAACGCGGTGGCAGTGGCGGTCCATACGAACATCCATATAAATAGTACTAAAGTAAGCGGCGTATGTATGGACCGCCATCCACCGCCACCGCGTTGGCTTGTTTCATCATTCATGTATGCACAGCCGCGTTAATATAGAGCGCTCCGCCAACAAAGTGCTACGCAGTTTGGCGAAATTGTGGACTACAATAAGGTTTTTTATTTTTTTGAAAAAAAAAAAAAAAAAACACGCGAGTCAGCTCGCTCGCGCACACGGAATTTTCAACTCAAGTTAACTCGCTGGCAGCCCAACTCGAGTAAATTGACTCGAGTCGGCCATCGCTAATTTGCTGTCGGTGCACCTTTATGAATAAATAAAATAGTTTTAGTTGTTGTCATTTTGCATGAATGTCGAATCTTACCGATCAGACTCTTACAACATCTAGTTTGTAAATTTGTATTCCATGATTAAACATTGTCATAAGTGTGGATATCACTGTAATGTTTGCTTTTTGTGATTGCGCATGCAAATTATTAAATAAACTCTAGTCTAGTCTATTAATTCTATTTTTCTCTCCGTTCGCAGAGTGCGGCTGGCTGGGAACACAGAGAGGAGGTGGTTAAGCATTCCTCCCAAAAGGATTACTCCGTGGGCTTCGGTGGGAAATTTGGCGTCCAAGAGGACAGAAAGGACGCCTCGGCCGTAGGCTGGGACCATAAAGAGGACACGCAGCATCACCAGTCACAGACAGGTTCGTTTTCTTTTTGTAGACCTAACCTATCTTAAAGCGTACAGTTTCAAAGTGGTGAGACACGGATTAGATGGTACGGACATGTGATGAGACGAGAGGACAATCATGTTGTCAAACAGGCCCTACAGATCCCAACCATTAAAAGAGGTAGAGGACGTCCACAAACTACCTGTGGTCAACGGTTGCAGGGAACTTGGAGCATGGCCAATTGAGCGATCAGACAACCCAGGAAAGAAAATCCTGGAGCAAACGAACGAGGAGAGCCCCCAAATAATGGGATGAGGCAAAGACAAAGAAGAAGAATCTATCTTAAAGCTACACTTACTGCCGTACTCACAGTCGTCAATTAAACTTAATGTTCATTAAGTGTCGTGCTATCCCTTTCATATGTCATTGAAATGAAAGAGATGACATGATACTTAATTGACATTAAATCTTAATTGACGACTCTGAGTACGGCAGTTAGGCAAGAGACAGTATGGGCCGGAACCAGTCACACGTTTTGTGGCGCTGAAATGTCAGAATCTGACTGTATTGTACTGTACTGGTGACTTTTGACATTTAACAGGCGACTCGTGTCATCGTACCGCCTTTGCAGGGGGGTTTGAGTCTCTTAATTGGATAGTTGTTCAATATACTGATATTAGCACGGTAATGGTTTCATTGACACTATTGGTCGTCTGCTAACCAATCGTATTCCAATGGTATAACCCGTGCAACTTAACTCGGCGCCTCGGTTTGATATTCTACGCGAGAGATGCCTATTTAGAGATGCCGGTGTATTTTCATGTTTGTGACGTCCTTGCCTGGTTACCATAGCACAGGGTATCCTAGTTTGGGACCAGGTCAAGTGATTGTATTGTGTGGAAGTTACTATTATTATTATTTAATCTGCGCGGATTACTGGAATGGCATTGTACTGCCCTTACTTAGGAGACTACAAAAGGCGAATAAGAGCTACTGTCGTGCTGATATAATTTTATTGAACAACTGTGTGTGTCTCTAGGCCCAGGAGATTTACACAGCGACACGCACACGTTATTCATACACTAACAATTAGATAAACTGCTGTCAGTTACTTTTGGTATGCACTTTCGCCAAATGACAACTGTTGACAACCACCACCATCAGCCTCTTGACGCCCACTGCAGGACACAGGCCTCCCTCATGGTTTTCATAACCATAAGGGGTTTTGCCATAATCGGCACGCTTGGCAGGCGGGTTGGCGATCGCAGTATGCGGTTGGAACCTCAGGAGGACGCTGCTACCCGTCTCCTGGTAATTTATTTCCTTAGTCGCCTTCTACGACATCCACGGGAGGAAATGTAGTGACGCTATTCTTAATCCGGCGCCACACGGATTTACGGTTGACAACAGTATATTATTATTTTATTTATATTTTCCTCAGATCACTCCAAAGGCTTCGGAGGCAAATTTGGCATACAAACGGACAGGCAAGACGCTTCGGCCGTGGGTTGGGACCACCACGAGAAGACTCCCGCGCACGCTAGCCAGATGGATCACAAGAAGGTATGTTGCACGATCGTTGTGGAAGGGTCGGTCATTGCAAATATTGTTGTAATTAATTAGTAAGTTGTGGATAACTGTTATTGGCCTTTTTTATTTTAGTTACTTAGTAGTTATAAGCAGTAAATAAATAAATACAAAAACACCAGCCGGAGTGTTTTAGAGGAATCGTGTCTTATAAATAACACTTGACAATTAAGTCAATCAACGTCAAAGTCGTTAGTTCCAGAATTTATTCTCCACATGATCTGTGGAGAAGAAGCTACAAAGAAACTCCATATTTATTTAGACCCACCCTGTATGAACCTCAGCCCCACCTGTTCCCAGGGTTTCGGTGGCAAATTCGGCGTGCAGACGGACCGCGTGGACAAGTCGGCGCTGCCCTTTAGTGCGAAGACTGAGCGGAAGGTGGAGCGCGCCAAGCCCGACATCGGCGGCGCAAAGCCCTCCAGTCTGCGCGCGCACTTCGAGAACATGGCCAAGGAGAAGGAACAGGTACGGGAAGGAACAGTTACCTGGGTTACTGTCTAAAAATATAAAGAACTGTAAAGGATAAGAAAGTAAGTTGTAGCGCGAAGACGGAGCTGACGACGGAGCGCGTCAAGCCCGAGTCTCCAGTCTGCGGCTGAACTTCGAGAACGTGGCCAAGGAGATGGAACAGGTACGGGAAGGAACAGTTACCTGAGGTACTGTCTAAAAATGTAAAGAACTATAAAGTATAGGAAAGTAAGTTGTACCGCGAAGACGCGAAAGGTGGAGTGCGCCAAATCCGGCATCGGCCCCGCTCGTGTTCTGCAGGGCTGGTCTGGTCGTCGTCGATACGGCTTGACAAAACCACACAGGCGAAGCTCACGTTGTCCGACTTCCGGACGAGGTCGAAACTAGTCGGTGAACGTCGAGTTCATAAAAGTAAGTGAAACCGTTAAACCAGTATATAAAACGTGCAATGCTTTCGAATGGTGTTACTTATAAATAAAATATTATAATAAAATGTGTACAACATCGTGTCCGAGGTTTTCGCATACCTCAGCGCTTGAAATTGCCTATCCGCGGTGGGCACACGTGGTAATTAAGCCCTTACTCTCTGAGAGAAGGCCCTACAGTGAGATGTATATAGGCTACATAAAAATGTGTTTACTAACCTCTATACATACTTGTGATGCTAACACTATGGGCTTGTTACGAAATAAAAATATTGAATAAAATAATTTTCCTTGGTTTTCATTGTTCCCAGGAAGCATTGCAGTCTGTTCAAAGGATACGAGAGCAGCGGGCCAAACAAGATAAGGACCTCTCGCAAAAGGTATTATTAGCTTATCAATATGTTACGTTAAAAGCACATTGACTCGGTCGAAATCAACAGGGATTAGGTACCTAGGTTTGATAAATTAAGATAAGATAAGAATATTCTTTATTGTATACTGGAAAAAATGTTACAGAAACAGCAATGACAAAAGAAAAGATACAATTGGCGGCCTTATTGCTAATAGCAATTTCTTCCAGGCCACCTCATATCGGAGAATTTGCCGAAGGAGAAATAGACGCTTAAATTTATTAACAAAAATGCAAAAGTTCAAACTGAACACAATACAAACACAAACAAATTCAATGCAAAGTACGCCGCAGGTTTCGTCAAAATCAAATTAATTACTTACAAAAAAATACAATTAAGAAAAAAAAAATCAAAACGATATTAAAAATAATAATAATGTAGCTTTAATTAAAGTTGCCATTGACATTGTATTTTTTTAGTTATGTGCAATATACGTGTTAATAATAATAAACTTCACTGGGACATTGGTTCACAAATCCATGATCTTTCCTTTACAGCGAGATGCCATAGTTTTTGGTTTTGACGCCGGTTTTGGTGTATTCACGAACAAGTGATCCAAGTGGATTTTGAAGGGTTGAGCGTGCTCTAAGTTTACTTTGATTGGACGCCGTTATCAAGTGTACTTTGATCTGTGTTGCCACAGTCAAAAATATCGTCCAAGCTGACTTTGGACTTACAGCCTCAAGTGTTGCCACGGTCAAAATAGCGTCCAAGTAGCTATCAACGTTACTTTGTCCAAGTATATACCATGTATTTGAAAGGAACTGAAAGGGTATTGAACTGACCACGTGGATCCTACTCGTTTGCCGGGAAACGTTACTATTTTAAGCACAATCACACTTCAATCCGGTATGTCGTTTGTAAATTAAAACCAAACTAAATAAATATATTCAATTTGACGATGTCTAGACTAGTTTGGGACCAGTAGTCATTGTGAAGATGGTAAAAAAAAGCTGCTGGGGCTGTGTCGGGTTACACTGCCGTTGCTTGAACATGAAACGAGCGTGGTATGAACGTGTAACCTCAAACTGCGCAATGTGTTACGCGGCACTGACGCCATCTACCGGCACGAATCAAAAGGATCTCAGCAATGGCTACTCTACTCTACTCTACGATCTATAAATAACCACTTAAAAATGTGACACGACACGCAGTTACATAGTTATAGCCCTCGCCGTGTCGACATGTTTTCGTTGCATGCGGTTGTCAAACCGCAAGTACCGACTACTTCCGGACTGCAAGAAGTTTCACCAAAAAAAAAAAAAACTTTTTTCTTCACTCCTTCCAACCAGGAACAAGAGAAGCAAGCGAACGCTGACTCAGACTCCGAGCCCTCAACGCCGCCATCCCAGCCTACGACACCCGTTGCCAAGGCGACCGTGGCCAAGGCGACCGTTGCCAAGGAGACCGTTGCTAAGGAGACGGAGCTGGTGGTTGAGGCGCCTAGCGTGGTGGACAGCGAAGTCAAAGCTGCCAATTTGCCCGATGTGCTGCCAGCTGGGGCCACGGAAGGAAAGGAGACTGAAGAGGCAAGTGTCCAGTCCTTTTGCCAAGTTCTTACTAGCCAACATTATAAAAGTCCAACAGAAATAAATTATAGGGTAAAAAGCAAGGCAACATTTTTAGCCACTCCGGGACATATCGGACGCAAATGTCTCCATAACACTGGCTGCATTACCACGTTGCCGTGTGGCGCCGGATTAAGAACAGCGTCGCTCCATTTCCTTCCGTGGATGTCGTAGAAGGCGACTAAGGAAATCAATTACCAGGAGACGGGCAGCAGCGTCTTCCTGAGATTCCAACCGCATACTGCGATCGCCAACCCGCCTGTGAAGCGTGGTGATTATTGCAAAACCCTTCATGGTTTGTAAAACCATGAGGGAGGCCTATGTCCTGCAGTGGGCGTCGAATGGCTGGTGATGATGATGCTGATGATTGCCACGTTGAACAGATAAAGAGATCCGTTGCATGAGATATGCCCCAGTTTTTACTTACTCTAGTACTTGTCTAAGGCGCGGAGCCCACTGATCTCGCTGATCTGGGCATGGCGCGGACATCATTCTGTTTCATTCAAATACCGTACCAAACACACGGTCATAAGGTCATTATTAACAAACACACGGTCATAAGGTCATTATTTGAACACGGTCAACGGCCTTTAGTCGGACGTGCTATATAGCACGCCATTTCGGAGCCCGTGCCCGATTGCAGTCAGTTCCAGGTCAGTTCGCAGTCCGTTCCTTCGCTCCACGCCTTTTAATAGTAATGCCTGCGCCATGTCCGCGCCAGGAGCTCTATTTTTGAATCACTCGTATGAAATTGTATCGTCGAATGCGACTTAAGTCACACTCGTCTTCTAAGTCGCATGATGTCGTTTTTCCGTATTTTTGAATCGTTCGCCTGAAGTGTTGCCAGTACAATTTGAAGTATTGTATTTTATCCATTCCACGCAGAAATTAAAAAACAGAAACAGAACGTAAAACACAGTTTTATTGGCTGTTTAAATAAAAAATCTTTGTCTTTTGTTACAAACAAAACACTACATACTGTCAACTCTTTTTGATTGTTGACACTCAGAATGACAAACAGTACCAACACACATTTATCGTTTTTTGACAATTAATCTACCGATCGCCATGCGAGACGAGTGGTAAGGACCATTCGTTGCAGTCGAGTGATTCAAAAATACGGAATTTCAGATGTCGAACGAAAATCAGTAGAAATCGAGCGCTCGACGCGATACGAGTGATTCAAAAATAGAGCTCCAGGTCCGCGCCAGGTCCGAGCCATGTCAGATCCGTGGGCTCCGCGCCTAATAGTCATGTCCGTATGGCACGGGCCAAGTCCGCGCCAGGTCCGCGCCATGCCTGCGCCATGTCCCGCGCCTACGTACTTGTACGTAGCAAGTGCTGAGGCCTGTAAATACTTTAGACGCCGGGGTTTCCTCACGATGTTTTCCTTCACAGTTAGCGAGTGGTATTGCTAATATAACTTTACAAATGTACATAACTTACAAAACAAAGTAATTGGTACTTACTCGCATGGGTAGTACGATGGCTCGAGTCACGCTTTTTGTGGCGCTAAAATATCATAATTTGACCATTCATGCACTGGAAAGGCGCGACTTTCGACATTTAAAACGCGCGACTAGCGTCATCGTCGCCACCTCCCGAGTGTGCACACACCACTAACCGGATCAGATATTCTGCAGCTAACACGGCAGCCGACGATCGTGGTCTCCCCGGTGGGGTGGGGGGCGGAGGGGGAGGCGGGGGACGAGGAGGGGTACACTGCGCGCGCGCTTTACGACTACCAGGCCGCAGCGCCCGATGAGATCTCCTTTGACCCCAGCGACCTGATAACGGACATTGTTATGGTGAGTCCTCACTTACCACTGGTATGATGAATGTTTTCATGAAGAAGGGAAAGAATGGAGAAACGATTGTATGAAATGAAGAAGGAAATGAAATGTTCGATAGAATGAAATGAAATGTTCGATAGAATGAAATAACACCTTTCACACTAGCGATTTGCGATCGATTTGAATGCGATGCGATTGCGTAGCGAGCTCGCTGCGATTGCGCAGCGCACACGCCGCGACGACGCTGCGATGTCGCCGCAATTATTACCGTCGACGCCATTTTGTACAATTGCGTTCAACTGTCCGACCCGCCCCACTCGAGTCATATCAAAGATACGTGTGTAAGCCGACGCAGCATCGTTTAGAGGTTCAATCGTTGTTGATACAATGGATACAAAGTTATTTATAACTAAAATTAAAAATCGTCCCTTTATGTGGGATACATAGTAGTCGCTCTCTAAACTCTGATTTTTCATTCCGTAGAATTCTGACATTTGATAAGTGTTGCTACTAAAAAAGTTCTCCACCGAAAAAGGGACAAATTTGACCCATTTGAGGGCAATAAAAAAATGCGACGTATTATTTATGTTTTACCTACAAAAAGGTAAATCTAAATATTTACTTCCTCAAGTGACCTAATACAAAAGTAACAAATATTTCGATATCACGAACAATATATCGAATTAACTTTAATTGCTTTATTTTATTCTTTAGCTGGCATCACTGGCTACTAATTCCAGGTACAGTAAACCTTTTTAAAAAAATAAAATGTTAGCTGTCGCTTCGCGTCTGTCACACCTTTGAATGCTCGAATGCGGTCATGTGTTCTCGGTGTTTGCTGCTATTTGTTGTTATTATCTTGTTATATTTGTTATTCTGTTAAGTTTTTTCTTGTTGACTTTTCGTGTTGTGATCGTTTGTTGATTTTTATAAATGTTATGGAGCCACCACCTGGCCCTTCCCTGGCAGCCCCATCTGACAGAGCACAAGCCTCAAACTGTCTTTCTCCCAAAAAGAAGCGTCCTCGTGGTGCTTTTACGCCCAACCAAAAGACCATAATTCTAAATATTTACAAATATAATATAGAAAATTGGCCGAAAACAACTGATTGGAGTGCAATGGAATGTACTAATAGACTTGAGATGACTGGCGTGGGTCTTTCAAGTGTCTATAAAATTACCAAAGAATATAAAGATACAAAAGAGTTTCAAAAAAGAATGGACCTCAATAAAAAAAAGAGTGGGCCGAAAAAGAGTGGACCTCAATTATTAATTTTCATACAAAAATTTGACGAATTTACTTTCGCCGCAATTCGACGAAAGGTTCACGCGTTTTTCTACGGAACGAGATTACGACCATTGAAAAGGTAAAGTTATTGCTAATTCTTTAACTCTCGTTGCTGACATCCTCCATTGTTTTAAAACTATACTTTAACCTGTGTTGCCTGTCTACATTTTAACTGTAATGTAAATTCTTATTTCAGATTCACCAAGAGATAGCTGGTGATCCAGATATGCCTGTTATATCGAAATCAACATTAAGAAAAGTATTGAAGCATTTAAATTTTAAATATGCAATTCGCAAACGTCGAAGTGCGCTAACAGATCGCAAGGAGATAGTATTATGGCGTCAAAAATACTTGCACCAGATTAAACAGTATAGAAGAGAATGCAGGTTTATATATTATGTCGCAAGATACAACAGAAGTTTTAAAATGGCGGAAGTTAAAAAAACTATTACTGGAAAGTATAATTAATGTTACTCCTGATAAATGGCAAGGATGTATCAGCCATACAATCAAAGAAGAAGAAAAGATGTGCACTTTCGACGATTTGATTGACACAGTCGCAGACTCTTTAATAATTCATTTCAGCGATGATTATGATGATAAAGATAGTGATATTAGTAGGTATTAATGATGATTAAAGATTTTAATAAAAATATGTTACCTTTAATTGTGCGTTTTTTTACTGTTTGTGATGAAAAGGGACGTAATTATCACTCGCCGTAAATCCACTTTTAATGTGGAGCACCACACTTAATAAAATGGATGATTCACTAACAAATAAAATTTATGTATGGACTCACATGTTCAGACTCGTATTGAAATTGAAAAATTTGCCCGGCCAAAAAGGTTTGTAATCTCTGATATGTCAAAAAATGATAGGTGTCAGAATTCTACGGAATTAAAAATCAGAGAATAGTCGATTACTTGATATTGAATCCTCCCAGATTCGTCGTTGACTTGCATCCGCTTGCGGTTCCTGCGTCTTCGAAGTAACAAAGCCAGCAGTAGTGTTTCCTCGTCAGTTTTGCTACTGAGTGTCCAAACGCACGCCGCGAGCTGCACAATCGTCTCGCTTTCAAATCGCTCGCAAATCGTTATTGCGATAGGGCGGTAATGGTCGAATCAATGCCAGATTGACCGAATTAAACAATGAATGAAGGTAGATAGGAAAGAAAGGAATAAAATATGGAGAAAATAGGTAGCTGTAGGATCATTTTCTGCATCTGATGTACATATATAAATTACTAGCTGTGCCCGCGACTCCGTTCGCGTACATTTCGATTTTTACGAAGCATTTGTATGGGGGCCACGTCTTATCATAACTGGAGCTAGAATTTAAATAGCCTATCCTGTGTCCCAGATGTCTATATGTTTTTATACCAAATTTCATCAAATTCGGATAATTGGTTTAAGAGTTATGGAGGAACATACATACATACATACACACATACAGAAAAAAATTCTAAAAATCGTGAAATTAGTTTCAGTATCATATATTGAGCCTATAAACACAATATCTCTGAAAACAAACTAACTTACTCCATGACCGACCCTTACAGATTTATTATTAGTATAGATTTACTTAAAGGATTTCTAAACTACTTATAATAATTAGATAGATAAACAAAATTACACTAACAACAATACATAAATTTCCATGTCTCCTCAAAATTCCCTGTATTGCTCTGCAGTAATAGATTCTATTGTGGCAGATTTTGAGCTTGAATTCCCCATTAAGTAGGCTCGATGTTGTACATTTTTTATATATCTCTTCTGTGAAAAAACATAAGAGAAAAGTTCATGATTTTTTTTCGTTGTCTTGACGTGCACTCTATGTGCACGCACCTTGAAAGCCAAGATCGGCTGCACAAGCTACCTGTGTAACCTGAATAAATAAATATAAATAAGTTACACAACACAACCACTTGCCAGAAACGCGGTTCAAAAAATGTGTATAGCACACTTTGTGCCAGAAGGGCTACTATAATATTAAATATTATTTAGATGACAATGATGTCTGCAATTAAAGCCAGTTCAATGCATGAGTTCCAGGTTTTAGAATGTTTATATAAACTCTGTTAAATAAGGACTTTCAAAGGACTAAGTTTGGAGGTTTTTTGTCTATTTTTTCTCTAAAATTATCTAGATTTGTGTAGATTAGATTAGAAATGGTCCCCTAGATTAACTTGTAACGTTCATTAAGTCGCAGTTTCTGTGCTACTTTCATGAAAAAAAAAATCATTTTAATTTGGCTTGTCCTGGTCCCAAACTAGGATACCCTGTGGTAACCAGACAAGGATATCACAAACATGGAAATACACCCAGACTGATAAAAACCACCGCGGACACCAGCGAAACGTCGGTCGCCACGGCCGAATAAGGCTAGGAGAATATATTTAAAGAGACTTGGAGTTTTTCGTCCATTTTTTGGGTACCGTACCCAAAGGGTAAGGGAATTTGAATTTATTATACAAACGGTCTAATTTATAAAAACACGATTCCTTAAAACACTTCATAAACGCTGTATAGTCTGTGGTTGAGGACTTGGGAAAGACTACCACAGACATTTACACGCCGTTTGTGGAGTGTTTAAGGCAATCGTGTTTTAATAAATAAATAACACCGTTAAAATTACGCTAGTACAATGCGAAAAATCTCATTTTGCCTTGGGCCGCAGAGCCGTTGCAAAATCCCTTTTATTTTCTCGGCCAATAACCCCTTATTTTGTCCTCAGATTGACGAAGGTTGGTGGCAGGGGCTGTGTAAGGGAGCGTTCGGTTTGTTCCCCGCGAATTACGTCCAGCTGGTTGACAAATAAACTCAATGTGTAAACGACCTTACATTCCTTCTCCAGTGCACATTTTGAGCCTTGAAAAACTATTGGTTCGTCTTTGCTACGTTTTTGAAAGCCGTTTCGATATGACTAATTGTCTACTCTAGTCTAATGAGACCCACGATACTAGGATCACGAACCTGGGACTAGATAGCCTGTATGTAAATGTTTATGTTTATGTTTATGTTTATGCCAAAACGACCGTTTTTGCGTTAATGCTATGTAGTCCTAGATTTTTTGCCTTAGGTTCACGGTCGTAGGTCATAAAAATCACGATTAATATGATTGAGAGATTGTACAGACACTTTTTGCGAATTCGATCTGTAAAAAAAGATATCACTTTTTTTTCTTCGGTGACCCTAGTGTTACTCCCTGGAGCCTCTTAAGTTACACCGGACCTTTTGGAAGCACACGGAATCGATATCAACAAACAAAGTGAAGAAAAATAGAAATAAAATAAATAAATGTCAAATAAGGAATGCTATTTCTTGAACCAATGCGACGAATTGCCTAATTATGCGCTCCGAATCCTGTCGGAATTCTGACTTTTGCGTTAGCAATTAGTATGGAATTTGACACTGGCTATTGGGATCTCTCAGGATTTGGTGAGCGTAATATAGGTGCAGAGCGATGTACAACTTGGCAAAAATGAGTGGAAATCAAGGAGAATTCATTTGCTGAGATAATGAGTAGAACATTGGACTCGGGAGCAAGAGACCCAGGTTCGATTCCCAGTGCGGGCATGTACCTATGACTTTTTTTAAGTTATGTACATTTGTGAAGTTATATTAGCAACACCACTCCCTAACTGTGAAGGAAAACATCGTGAGGAAACCTGAGTGTCTGAGCTATTCACATACCTCAGCGCTTGAATTCGCCAATCCGCGGTGGGCACGCGTGGTGATTAAGCCCATGCTCTCTCCCTGAGAGAAGGCCTGTGCCCTACAGTGGGACGTATATAGGCTGCTTAGGCTAAAAATCGGAACTGACACGCCCAAACAACTGTTACAAATACACATTAAGTACTATTACATAATAGTAATGTGTTTTTTGTAACAGTTACAGTTGTATGAGCGTGTCACTTCCGATTTTTACAATTTTTGCCAAGCTTTACATAATTATCGTTAGTGATACATGCTGTCAACTTCTTTTTAATTGTGACAAATATTGAAAAAAAATATCACAGGGCTTAGCTGGGGCGTATGTATTAAGTATCTTCTTATTTTTTAAGTTGCTTGTGTTGTACCCTGTTGTGACTTTCATTTGGCTAAGAGTATACAGGATATTTGCATTAACTATGTAATATTTACGTAGTTCATTCTTAATCAGTATTTTCTATACGCAATTGACGATTACTCTTGTTGGCACAAAATGGCGGGTATGACATCAAACTACAAGATTCTTAAATAATAGTAATATTGTTGACTAGAATATTCTTATAAATAAGTATTTTACGAATATATCGAAGTGTGAACATTTCACGAACAAAATATCAAAAGACAAGTGTTAAAAATGCTAAATGACGTTGCTGTAAATAAAGCATAATAATATTTAATTTAAGTACCCTATAGCCCTGGCCACGCAGAGGGGACGTGGGGCGAGGGCGCGGAAAAGACGCGTCGTCTTTCCAATTCACTTTCATACAAAATGTACTGAAGGGACGGGACGAAGCCCACACAGAAGTGACGGGCGAGGGCGCGAACTCTATACCACGCGTCGCGTCTTTTCCGCGCCCTCGCCCCCTCGCCCCACGTCCCGGGGCCTATGACAATCATCATACAAGGTTATTTCTGAAATATACTAATCCTGGAACTAGTCGTTTACATAATAAAAACTGAATTTGCACGGAAAATTACTCGTTTATTTTTTCATTTTACAATTTTCGTACGTTTCGGTACTTTTGCAAGTACCGTAAATATCCGTGCAAATTCAGTGTGTATTATGTTTAACCTTTGAAAATACTATGTTATTTACAGTTTAGTTCTACGACTTTTCAAAAATGGTAAAACCCAAACTCCTGCCTGGAAGAAATTGTTATCAGCAATAAGGCCGCCAATTGTACCTCTTCTTTTGTAACTGTTGACTCTGTAATGGTTTACTGGTGTGTACAATAAAGAATATTCTTATGTTATCTTAATTTCAGAAATGGAGTATTTCAGAGGTAACAGTGTAGAAAGAAATAAAATGAACTATTACCTCAAAAATTATAAAGGAATTTAACATGTTGAAATTGAATGTAGTGTCAAATTTATATTAAAAATGCCTAAAATATATGAACGTAGTTAGGAATGTATTAGTAAGAATTAAATAAATGGAATATGAAGCTTCAAGCATAAATTACTAATTTGTTTTACATTTATTTGACTGACATTTTTTATCTTCTATCGTGAGTTATTGTAAATTTCTTTTTTCTTAAATGTAAACATTTATTACGCTTTACTATTAAGGAAATAAGGAATAATAAAAATATCCTGAGCGAAAAATTATGTAAACCCACGAAATAAATATTAATTAATAATTTAGGTATCAAATGCCACGCTGTGCGTTTATAAGACTATTTTATAATGTAGTTGAAATATTATATTATTAATAAAAACAACTTTAATTTTACAATGACTTTTGCATATTTATCTGACCGCTATTTCTTGAGTAAAAGATATTTGGGGTGTTTTTTATATTTGAGAGTCCTTTTTACTATTAAGACTACCCATTTCTGCCATTACCTCTCACTTTTCCTTCTGCAACTCTCCATTGTCGGTTGTCTGGAAAAAATTGCTATAAGCAATAATGATGAGATCCGTAGACGAAATAAAGTCGTCGACATAGCCCAGCGGATTAGTAAGTTGAAGTGGCAGTGGGCGGGGCACATAGCACGCAGAACTGATGGCCGATGGGGCCGAAAAGTTCTCGAATGGAGACCACATATCGGCAAGCGCAGCGTAGGACGACCAGCCACAAGATGGACAGATGACCTAATCCAAGTGGCAGGAAGGCGCTGGATGCAAATGTTTGTGTTTTTCCTGGTGTAAAATAAAGAATATTCTTATCTTATCATTTTTGAGAAAAGGGCTGCTCAGCAACCGGCAGCGGTGAGCTGATGAGGATGAGGTTAGTTAATTCGTGTATACTACTTTCCATTTGGTTTCAGCAAAATCTCACTAAAGAGTCTCACTATTCACTTCTTATCATAACTTCACGCCTATATAATAATAATAACTTCCACACAATACAATCAATTGACCTGGCCCCAAACTGGGATACCCTGTGCTATGAAAAGGGAATATACCCATACTACGTGACCCAGTGTTGCCAGCTGGGTCTTGCCAAAAGTTACCATAAAGCAGTGTTGCCAGCCGGGTCTTGTCAAAAGATCCCAAAAAGAGACAAAAAAGTAACCTCTTGATGTAAAATTGAAACCGCCGTAACGGCAAGACCGACGAGGCAGTCTATATAACGGAAAGGTAGACAGAGATCGAGAATTGTAACGGTCCTCGCGCAACGACTGCGTCATTAATCAAGCGGTAATCAAGCGGTAACGCGCTTGACTACCGAAATCGAGGTTGTTTATACCGCCATACTTGATTTATACAAATGAGCTCAGTCTCTTTGTATTTCCATATTGCGATATCCTTGCTTCGGTACCATAGTAGGTACATGGCATCCTAGTTTGGGACGACGCTTTACTAAAATAATACTGTGTGGCTACTGTTACGTATGGGGAGCGGCTAAGTAACACGACAAGTGGCGGATGACAACTGGTTTATTAACGTACCTTCATACATGCATAATCAAGTAGGTGGGTAGATACATCACACTCTCCCATCCTTATTTCAAAACAGTGGTATCGCTAACTAAATCTAACATGCAACTTAACTCTAAAATTAATTAGGTACGATTCTTTTACGAGTAACCTAAACCTCGAAACCATATCGACACGGAGGGCGTCTCGTTCGTCTTGGTCTGGAGTTCGATGGATGCGACTCGTTAACCTCGTCCGGTGTCGGGTGGTGTGCAGCCTCGGGCTGGTCAGCCGCGTGGTTCCGCTGTGCCCCGTCGACGTCGAACCTCTTCTCGTGTGGCGAAAAGGTCGAGCCCGGCGCAGGCGCAGGCGCGGGCGCGCCCGCCGCCAGCTCGCAGCTGGAGGTCTCGAGGGACGGGCCCCAGCCGCTCCAACTGTTCGGCTCCTCCTCCTCATCGCATTTCTGCGGTTCACCGCATTCTTTCCTTGAAGAGACGTCATCTCTTTTGTATAGGTAACTGTTCTATATGTCTTCTGTGCCTCTCCGTGCCGTGTTCTATTTCATACATGTTACTGCCTATTTTATTTGTAACTTTTCCCGTTTCCCATTTTTAAACCATTTTTTAAACATCACTTTATCACCGACTGAAATGTGTCTGTGCTTGCCTCCGTAATTTTCTATTTGCTTGTTCTCGTTTTGATGGACTATGTTTCTCGCGTCTGGTCTAATTAAATCCATACAACTCCTTAACTTTCTTCCCAGTAACATTTCAGTCGGTGATTTCCTTGTAGTGCTATGCTCGCTGTTCCTGTAAGACAACAAGAACCTCCTTAATGCTACGTCAGCGGCAGTTCCGTCGGTCAATGCTTTTTTTAAACAACGTTTTATTTGTCCTACAGTGTTTTTTAACCAACGTTTTATTTGTCCTACAGCGTTTTTTTAACCAACGTTTTATTTGTCCTACAGCGTTTTCGGCGGCACCATTACTACGCGGATGACGTGGCGGTGTCAGTTTGTGTACAATACCATTTTTTACACTCAATTTTGAAAATTGGTCGCTGGTGAAGGGTGGGCCGTTATCAGCGACAATCTCATGAAGCAAACCAAACGTAGCCAACACCTCCCGCACTAGCCGCAGTGTACAGTCGGCAGAAGTTACGGCACGGAGAGGCACAGAAGACATTGTAATCACAGAATTTAAACATCCCATCCTCGTCGCCAATATGTTATGTATGGGAAGCGGCTAAGTAACACGACAAGTGGTGGATGACAACTGGTTTATTAAAGTACCTTCATACATGCATAATCGAGTAGGCGGGTAGATACATCACAGCTGCCATAGCAATACATATACTCGTAGTCTGAATGAAAAAAAAAACTTAAGTTAAAAAAGACGAAAGGTCTTCATTTTCTGCTTATTTATTATTCACTGTATTCCGCAAATATAATTAGTTTATTGCAACCTGCAACAGGTTGAAATATGTGCAGAATATTTAGTTGTATATTCGCTTCAAAAATAATCAATTAAAATAAAATAAATATTTAAAGGGGGCTCCCATACAACAAACGTGATTTTTGGCCGTTTTTTCTCGATCTTTGTGTCTAATGTTGTATAGAGAATGGTACGGAACCCTTCGTGCGTGAGGCCGACTCGCACTTGGCCGGTTTTTCAACTTAAGGGCTTACTCGTCAAACTAGAATATTCTCAGCCGCCCATCAATAATCGCGCGATCTCGACAATACGTGCTAGGCATTCTAATTGCGCCAACGAGCTAATTGGACTTAAATTCAAAGGGCCGAGAAACAAATGGCCTTAATCACGGAAAGAAATAGGAGCTTATTACAGAGCCAGTCGAAATTTATAAATAACGGCCTCGCTGATGAAGCTTTTGTGGTGAAAGCGGTTGTTTGTGCAAAGGATTGGGGACTTCGGCCCGCGATACGAATAAGTATAAAGTTCCCTTTACATCTCCGTCGGACGTGCACAAAAGCGGTGGTTGGTAACCAGTTGCGAACGACGTCTTTTTCGTCCTTGTAAGAATAAAGTTGCAATCTACGAATAAAAAATCCGTAGAAGTAAATTAATAATAACTTCTGCACAACACAATCACTTGTCCAGGGCCTAGTCTAATACGTGTCTAATAATGAGTCTATTGAACAACTGTGCTCATGGAACTAACCAATGGAACTAGTGGGAACATTCGCCTTTTAGAGACTCACTCGCCTGGTCCGAACGCTAGGATGCTCTGTGCTATAGTAACCAGGCAAGGACATCACAAACATTGAAATACACCCAGACTGGGGCTATTTGTACAAATGTATGGCGGCCCCTAGTGGAAATGGAACCCTCGACCTCGGCATGGTAATCAGACGCGAACAGTTCGTGATACCGCTAGACCAACGAGGGAGTCGGAAGTTCGGTCGTTCAGTCCGGTACCTAATCGGACTGGTACACTAACTGGCACCGGACTACTGGGAGAAGTCACCTACCGGCCTCGGTACCGAACTAGCAGGTGAGAAGAACAATATTCTTTATTGTTCACCAGATATGACAGTGTAGAACTTATTAGAAGTATTGCTTCCTAAATACAAACTCCCGCTCAAATGCGTTCCCAGAAAGGAGGTAGTGAAGGTAGTATAGTGAAGCCAATGAAATGAGAGCGACATGTACCTACGGCAGCGTAAATTATTCTGTGATTGGCTAGTTCTGTGCGTCACAGGTGACGCCAACATCGATTGTCCTAGGTACCTAGGTATATTACGGTGACGAAATCACCTGTTTAAATAAAAGAGGAGATTATGATCAATTTCTTTGCATCATTAACGTTTATTCATCAAAATAATACTAGCTTAGTTTTTCCGCGACTAACTCCTAAAACAAAGACATGCAGTGATGCTCTGATTTTTAGACTGACCGACAACTACACCATACGCTTCCAAGGAGACACCTGGATATCACAGTACAAACTAACCGAAACGAATGAAAGTGGACGAATCACTGCAGATGTTGCGGCGAAAGCAAGTGAACTACTTACATAGACCTCCCTAGAATTAGCCACTTGAACTACTGAGATTGGCGTTCGTAAAATATTAAATGGACCTCTATTCCCACTAGTTCAGTGACCGAACTAGTGAGAAAAATATTCTCACTAGTACAGTTGGTAGAACTAGTGTTGTTTTTTTCTCGCTAGTTCAGTCAATTGAAAAAATGAGACAAACTACTCCTACAATAGTTTGTCTCATTTTTTCAGTTGATTTAACTAGTGAGAAATGTTTTTTCAGTAGTTCAGTTGACTACTATTTTATAAAACAGATTGAAAAAACAGTTTTCACTAGTAAAGTCAACTGAACAAATGAGAAAAACCATTCTCACTAGGTATTTTAAAAACCTATATAGAGGCAAAAAAATTCCACCTATGCTGGGACTGGAACCCGCGACCTCTGGCTAATCGTACCAGCGCTCTCCCAACTTAGCTAATGGGCAATTGCAGGCATCGGCGAAATTTCGAGCCTCTTTACAAACTTCTCTATATTACGTACAGGCAGCGACATCTGGCCGAAGCAATTTACATAACTAGCAGCCCCGAGTAACCCACTTTGCAGTTAGGTTTTTACATCGGAATGATATCTCTGTACCTACATGATTATATAATTTTTGTTACACTAACCCGTGCTGAGGAGAATTTTAAAAACCTATTTAGAGGCTAATAATTCCACCCATGCCGGGACTTGAAACTTCGCCGAAATTTCGCCGATGCCTGCACTTGCCCATTAGCTCAGTTGGGAGAGCCCTGGCACGGTTAGCCAGAAGTCGCGGGTTCAAGTCCCGGCATGGGTGGAATTTTTAGCCTCTAAGTAAGTTGCGTGCATGCAACGACTAATGAATGTTGAGGAAGCGAAAGTGATCTGTCAGGATCGTAGCAAGTGGAACTCCCTGGTCTCTACCTACCCCTCTGGGATACAGGCGTGAGTTTATGTTATGTTATGTTATGTTAAGTTTTTAAAATTGTCCTCAGCACGGGTTAGTGCAACAAAAAGAATATAACCATTTTCACTAGTTCAGTTGACTGAACTCTTCTTCTTAGCAATAAGAGAAGTGAGCACTTCTTTTTCGTTCCATGTCACGACCTAGTTTAGGTACAAAATACGGGAATGGAAAGAAGGAATGGTCACCCGAATCGTGGAAGGGAGATGCCTTGCCGCACCGAATTTCATCGCAGCCATTCGTGTCGCAGGTGTCTGTGTTGCGAATTCGCATCGCGCCGATTCGCAGTTTTGTGTACGAAGCCGTGGGATCAATCAATACACATATCAGCAAAGGCATTGAAGCAAGTGAAAAGTCCTCGTAACGCCTACTGCTACAATTGATAGTTGTTTACCAACCAATTACTATCTCCTGTATCCTGATCCATCCTGCCGGTTGCACTGACAACTTTCCATTAGCTGTAAGCTCTGATACTGTGTTGATTGACATATCCGAGAGTTATTATCGGTCGGCGAACACGTTGATTGATAAGTCAAATGTTAGTGTTCAGATTCACGGTTTACTATGATAATTCGACGTACATAGCATAGCCGACTAACCCACATATTAACAAGTAGAAAAACTAATAAGTATACCTCCCTACTTCTTATGAGGCATTTATGAACGTTTCAGTATCTCGCAAAATTATCTATGTTTTAGGTGTCTGTACGGCCTTATTAGAAAAATGTTTAGAATTCAATGGAAAAACTAAATGTAATAAATTTTCTATACAAATTTGAGTACCTACTTAAGTAAATAGAAATTTATTGTATTTGAAAAAAAAATAAAAATTTAACCTCTTCACAGTCACCATGGGCAAGAGCCTTCACAGGACTCTGCCACCAGCGTTACCATAATATGGTGATAATTTCTCAAAGAGAAGGCCTGTGCCCTACAGTGGGATGTATATATATAGGCTGCTTATCTTATCTCACCGCTAGAGTCTGGCAAACGAAGGCGTAACCTGAACCACATACATAAACTCACGCCTGTATCCCAGAGGGGTAGGCAGAGACTAGAGGCCATGTAAAGACTTTAAAGACTGCTTTTACGTAGAGTATGCTGTCTCGATCGCACAATTTAACATTTTTAATTATTGTAATAAAATGAGTACTTACATTTTTGATAAATTTGGTCTGAGGGTTTGAGGCATAATGAAATTACGGACATTTTATATACATTTGTTTTCCTATGCGTTGTTTTTAATAAAGAAAAGTTTCCGAAATTTTCACAATCATAAACTAGGTAGGTACAGGATAAGGGAAATATGTCTTGAATATCCGAAATGTTATTATTTATCGAACAATTTACTATTTTTAGAGATTGTATCACTAAAAATAGTAAATTGTGCGAGCGGGTAAAATTGCTTGACGTAAAAACAGTGTTAGAGAAAATTCGTTCGCCACACTCTATTTACGATATAATCTCTCGACAAGTCTCTAGGCTTTATGGTTCAAATCAAAATCTGGCTGGAAATTAATTTTTTTCCCGCCTTTTTCTAGCTTTTTTTTTGGATTTCATCGTTTAAAACAAGCGATGTAACAATCTCGAAAACTCGCAGGTCAATCTAAACCGGTTTGATAGTACACGCAAACCGACTTGCAAACCGGACCGGAAAATCTATGTAAGCCGGGTTGAAACCGAGTTACAAACCGCAATAAATGACACAGTCGATGCGATGCTGCGATCTGCAGTGACACGGTTTATGTCGTCCTTAGCCGATTCGGCGCACCCGGGCGTGGGTGGGCTGCGGCATCGCGGTTTGCATCGATTTGGCTCTATCGTTCGATTTGACGACATAAACCGCGTCGCCGCGGTCCGTACGACTCTCGTACCCGCTGACGCTGAATCGGTTTGACAATGATACCCGAGTTATGAATGTAAATTTAACTCATGTTATACGTTTAATTTCGTTTTCGGTGGAGACCGAAAACGAAGGACAAAGGGGTTTGAAGATTTTTGTTGGCATACTGGCCAGCTGCTATTTTGTTTTTTTTTTTTTTCAAAATGGCGGCGCACCATAATACTTGGTGGTGGACACTTATACAAACAAAAAAAATACTAAGGTCACTATGTCCGAAAACGTCACGTTGCAGCGGTATTTGCAGTCAATATAACATACATTTATGAAAATAAGATCAAATAAATAAATATACATAGGTACATATAACATAATATACATAATACAGCGGGAGAGAGTCAGCGATCGCTCGGCGTGCACTCGACTCAGGTCGTTCAGGATCGGTTTGACGTCGGCCCAAACCAACTTGCACGATTTGTAGCTCAAACCGGTTTGAACCGGGTTGGTAGATCGAGTTGTTACATCGCTATTTAAAACCTGAATAGTTAGGTAAAACAACAGTTTTTATTATTTGCGGATTTCTGTTATAAGTTATCTGTTGGACATTATAGGTACCTACCTACTAAATCATTGAAATTTCTGTTTTTTCGTTTTAGCAACAACAGGTTACAAAAGGAGATATGAATTTTTTAATTCGTGACAATAGTTACATAGTTCTTTCCAGCTAAACTCAGCCTAGCAGCCATACGCTTCAATATTACCTAATTCCCGTTGCAAATCACGAATATGCGAGTTTATTAAGACGCTAGTGACGCCATGAAGACATAATTGCGTGCCCGCGACAGACGCGAAATAGGGAAGTGTTTGATCCCTTATTAAATGATAAACTAGACTTATGAGGTTTCCGCGTGCTGCGATGGGAATCGGCAAGTTAAGGGAGTAATTGAGATCGCGAGACAAAGAGGTAGGAACAAACAGGGCCATATTTCATTGAACTATTAAAATTCATGGTTTACTATGACAATGCATTTTTGCCAAAAGTGAACATCATACCTAAATACCGGTGACAGTAATTTTTAGAACTTAGTCCGTACCTGAAGGGTGCCAAACGGGACCCTAATAACTCTGCCTTCGCTGTCTGTCCGTCTGTCTGTCTGTCCGTCCATCCGAGCTTTAAAGGGCTTTATCTTTGGAACCGTAATAGCCAGTTGAAATTTTCACAGAATACCTATGTGTTATTACGGCGGATTACGAAACAAATAATAAAATTTTAAAGATAATAAAACATAAGGGGGTCCCCATACGACAAACGTGTTTTTCGCCGTTTGTGTATGCTCTTAGGCAATCACTAGGTACGCGAGCTCACCGCGGAAAGGTGATTTCAAGCGCTAAGATATGTGAACACCTCTGATGATCAGGTTTCCTCACGATGTGTTCATTCACAGTTGGCGAATGGTATTGGTACTTTAGATTCTCAAATGCACATAACTTTAGGAAACAGAGTTATTGGTACATAACACAATTTGTACCCACGACCGCCTGCATGTGATGCAAAGGTTCTACCGATGCCCCACTAAGAACAAATGCCTAAAAAAATTCAACACGTGTTAAAGGTTACAAACATAAATAATAGGGGTTAAAGTATGAAATTTCCGTTTTATTGCAATAGGTTCTTTGAATTGACATAGAATCTTCATGGTTTGAGGTTTTCGAATGAAACTTTTTTCAAATGGTTTCTATGATGTTCTTTTTTTAAAAAATGTGAAACATTTGAATATCGACTTTCAATTGTTTTTGTTATTCAATTTAGACAAGAAAGATGGATACTGCGAAAATTCGAGTGATTTTTGAATACGAGTTCCGACGCGGAACTAACGCGGCAGAAACAGCCCGCAATATCAATGCTGCGTTTGGAGAGGGGTCTACTAATGAACGCACCGTGCGATTTTAGTTTAAACGCTTTCGTGATGGAAATTTCGACTTAAAGAACGAGCCACGAGGAAGACCGCCCACACAGGTGAATAACGATGAATTAAGAGAGATAGTGGAAGCCGACCCTAGTCAAACTACCCAGGAATTAGCGGCATGGTTTAACGTTACCTTACCCACAATATTGACTCACTTGCGTCAAATCAATAAAACAAAAAAATACGAAAAATGGGTGCCTCATAATTACTCGAATTTTCGCAGTATCCATCTTTCTTGTCTAAATTGAATAACAAAAACAATTGAAAGTCGATATTCAAATGTTTCACATTTTTTAAAAAAAGAACATCATAGAAACCATTTGAAAAAAGTTTCATTCGAAAACCTCAAACCATGAAGATTCTATGTCAATTCAAAGAACCTATTGCAATAAAACGGCAATTTCATACTACCCCTTAAAGACAGAGTGTATCGAACAAAAATGCGCTCAAAAGCGATATGCACGCATTTAACGTAACCGTTTGCCTTAGAAGATTAAGGTATGTAACGTTCGCAGACACGCACACACACTTTCACATTAATAGTGTACACGGACAACCGGCGCCCCGTGTGGCACCGGATTAAGAATAGCGTCACTCCATTTCCTTCCGTGGATGTCGTAGAAGGCGACTAAGGAAATCAATTGCCAGGAAGCGGGCAGCATCGTCTTCCTGAGATTCCAACCGCATACTGCGATCGCCAACCCGCCTGCCAAGCATGACGATTATGACAAAACCCCTCATGGTTATGAAAACCACGGAGGAGCCCTATGTCCTGCAGTGGGCGTCGAATGGCTGATGATGACGATGACACTGACAACCGGCTAAGCTAAGCTTGCCAATTTAGCTACGAATTTGTTGCCTCGCTTTGGAAGCACGGGTTGCGGTTTTATACCTTATAATAATTCTATGCTTACAAACTTCTCCGTCCGAAGACTAAAAACGTGTGGGTCGAAATTATTATGCATAAGGGCCTGTGAGAGTCAAATTTATTCATACTTTTCATAGTTTGTCTGTCGCTGAAACAAGTCAGCAAATGAGCGTGCCATTTTGTGTGGTTGAGGCGCGTTTGTTTTTATTTGTATAGTTCTTGGGTCTCGCCCACACTGGCCCTCCGGGAGTAAAAGGAGTCAATACGCGTCAAATAAGTGCGGTTAATTCAACTGTAATGTTCCTGGAAGTCGAGTTTCCGTTACACAGAGTACTGTGACGCCCCAGCTAAATTATTAAACCTAATATTATCAGAAGTATATCTTCATTTTCTATCTTTAATTTCGACATCCTATCGATTTCCTAACTAGTCACCGACTGACACCTTAAACAAAATCGTCAATTCAAAATCTAACCCGACGGGTGTGCCGGCCAGATACCACAAGTACCTATCGTTGCAGTACCTACATAAACACGCAAGCTCGTTTTTTTTTGTGAAAAGGGTATCCTAGCTTGGGATCAGGTCAAGTGATTGTATTGTGTCGAAGTTATTATTTATTTATTTAAAGAATTCAGGAACGACATAAACATAAGTCTACAGTAGCTCACATATTACTGAGATACTTACAATTTCATTATATTAATTAGCCTACGACCTATTTTCAAAACCGGTGAAGCCGTTTCGGATGAGTTCGATAACAAACACTATGACACGAGATTTTTGTATGTTAGATTAATACGAAGAAAAACGGAATTAACAAATATTACGAATAGGCATAGATTAAAAAACACAGTTACGTATTAAACGGGTGTAATCGCGAATATTTATAAGGTGAAATTTTGCTCAAAAATCCTCAGCGCTAGATAAAAGCTCAAGTGAAAAACGTAAAAATATAAAAGTCTTAAAAAGATACAAAATCATCTGTACAAAGAAATATCTTTAAAGAAAGAAAGAAAGAAAGAGAGAGAAACATTTATTGCAACAACAGAAAACACACATTAATTAAAACTAAAAACAAAACAAAATATGTACAATGAAAAATAATAATAGGATAGAATAGAATAGAATAGAAACAGTTTATTTGTTGCACACAAAACACACAAAAGAATTTTAACACAGAGTCAACCAAAGAAATACATAGATACTTAAAACTAGGTTTACATATATAGCCGAATGTGAAAACTGTGTGTCGTCGTGGCAACAAATGGGTACCAGACTCAGCATGTGCTACGGGTTTTCCCGTAACGCTGATATTCTGTCAGGACCCAGAATAAAAACACCTTACAAAATTTGTCGCGGTCAGCTGCTGCAAGTGGCAGCTGACTCAGCCTAGTGCTGAGGGCGTGAACCTATTTACTACAAATAAAAAGAAGAAACAAAACATTGCATTACATACATAATTAATAACGATAAAACATAATAACATCCACACAACTCAATCACTTGTCCTGGTCCCAAACTAGGATACCCTGTGCTATGGTAACCAGGCAAGGACATCACACACATGGAAATACACCCAGACTGAGGCCATGTGTACAAATTTACAATGGCGTCTTATTACAGCGGGAATCGAACCCACGACCTTCGGCATGGTAATCATGGGCTGGGTACTCTGGGTAGACACGCATGATGCGTGATGCAGCCTATAATAGCCTATAATAGGCTGCATCACGCATCATGTGTATATAACACGTCAAATTGTGTCAGCCTTCTCTCAGAGAGAGAGAGTAAGGGCTTAATCACCAAGTGTGTAAGATAGAATCGTACCTCAATAAATTCATGGAAATATAAAAGTTCATCAGGAGTCACGTTCGTATATATTAATAAAGCTTGGCTAATATTCATATTTTCGTGCATGTCATGTAAAATGTCGTCACTGTTTGCAACAAGCAACAGATTTTTACAGGTGTTTTTGAAATTAAAGAGGTTTATTCTTAAAGTCAATACAAACATACTCTCCAAAAGAGCTAGAATGACTATCAATACAGTGCTGGTACCAACACTTCTGTATGGTAGCGAGACTTGGGTGAGGCAGAAGAATCAAGAAAGTAAGATTAAAGCAGTGGAAATGAGGTCCTTGAGAAGTCTATGGTTTGAATGAGAGGGTACGCAATAGTTTGATTAGAGAAAGTTGTGGACTGAAAGAGGCTCTAGTGACTAGAACTGAGAAAGTAGGCAATGCTGCGCTGGTTTGGATATATGGAGAGCATGAAGGAAGAAAGACTGACAGAAGAAATATATCGAGCGAATGTGGGTAAGGAACGTCCGCGTCCCAGGCGGACACACTTCGACCAAATAGGGGATGTCATCTAGTTCTTTAAATATAACGGGGAACTTGTATCAAACTTAATTCGGAGTCACATTGGTTTTATACCATAGAAAACGTAAAAAAAGTCACACAAAAATTAAAATCAAACCATAAAAATATATATAAAATAAAAAGAGATAACTCAAATATTGATAAACGCCTCATAAATCATAAGGTGTCACCTTCGTTGCAATGTGGATAGTCGATTAGTCCTTCGAATCGGTCTTCACCGACCCGTAGCTCCTGTTACATGTGCCATAAGAACGAGTGTGGCTTGCGAAGTTACAAAGTACCCGAAACCGGCGTGCGTGCATGCAACCACTAATGAATGTTGATGAAGCCAAAAGGGTCTGTCAGGATCGTGGCAAGTGCCAAACCCTGGTCTCTACCTACCCCTCCTCTATACGGAGGGGTACAGGATGCATGAGTTTTTGTAATGTAAAGTAGGCTTACTAGTTAACGAGTAATAGGCAACCAACTTATAAAAACCTATTAAGAGGCTAAAAATTCCACCCATGCCGATGCCGGGACTTGAACCCGCGACCTCTGGCTAACCGTGCCAGCGCTCTCCCAACTGAGCTAATGGGCAAGTGCAGACATCAGTGAAATTTCGAGCCTCTTTATAAACTTCTCTGTATTACGAACAGGCAGCGACATCTGGCCGAAGCGAATTACATCACTTGCAGCTCCGAGTAACCCACTTTGCAGTTAGGTTTTTACATCGGAATGATGTCGCTGTGTCCAAACGCAGCATTGATATTGCGGGCTGTTTCTGCCGCGTTAGTTCCGCGTCGGAACTCGTATTCAAAAATCACTCGAATTTTCGCAGTATCCATATTTCTTGTCTAAATTGAATAACAAAAACAATTGAAATTCGATATTCAAATGATTCACATTTTTTAAAAAAAGAACATCATAGAAACCATTTGAAAAAAGTTTCATTCGAAAACCTCAAACCATGAAGATTCTATGTCAATTCAAAGAACCTATTGCAATAAAACGGCAATTTCATACTTTAACCCCTAATATCAACAATTTGTCAGAGTTTAGAGTTGCTTCTAAAATAAAAGTTAAGTGTATTAAGTAAATATAAGAATATTAATTTTCACTGGACCTTTCTGCAACCTATAGGTGCAACAGGTTTTTATGAAAGTGAAGGCAACAGGTTCCGTTGACACTTAAGGCTGGGTTATTCGGCGCACGGATTTGTATGCGCTGCGCAAGCGAATAGTTGGGGGAAAAATAAGGCATGTTTGAAATACTTAATAGAAATAGTTTAAATAGACTTTTCACCAACACATTCAGTGATAGTCATTTTGGTTTACTTCTTATAATCCAAAACTCAGGTACAGCTCAAATAAAACCCTATCTAGTAATAATTTAGACACGCGTTCGCGATTTGTTTTTGTGCTACGAAGTTTAAAAAATCATTAAAAATAATCACCGACGGCGCTAGATAGGACATTGAAAAGTTTTTTTTTTCAGATTTTAAATATACTAAGCGATAGAGAGTAAAGTGTATTTTAAAACGCCTGATTTAGGGTTAATGCCGGAGAACACACTTAACCGAATAGAGTTTAATATTGGATGTGCTTCTGTCAAACAAGGTTAATGTAATGTGTAAATACAAATAAATAATTCATCCATCTATCTAATGTTGGTCTAGCGGTAAGATGCATGACTACTGAAGCATGGGTTCGGATCCCGCCTAGAGGCCGCCGTACTGAATTTGTGCAAATGGCCTCAGTCTGGGTGTATTGACGACCTCGTAGCGCAGCGGTAGTGCATCTGCATACCATGCGAGAGGTCCCGGGTTCGAATCCCGGCTGGGGACAAAAAAAAAAAAAAAACCCCAGGTCTTGGATGTTTACATGTTTGTGATGTCGTTGTTTCTGGTTCCCACGACACGGTATCCTAGTGTGGGGCCAGAAGCAATGTATGTGCCTGTATGTAAATGTTTATGTTTATGTTTTATGTATTTCCATGTTCGTGATCTCCTTGCCTGGTTACCAATTGGCCGTCAATTGTACTGCATTTTTCTAAATAATTCATGTTTGTGTTTGTCCTGGTACAATAAAGAATATTCTTATCTTATCTTACCATAGTACACGGCATCTTTGTTTGACCAGGCTTAGTAACTGCTGTGCTGTGGAGTGCCAGCTTAAGAATAGCACTCCCCCATATCTTCACGTGTGTGTCCTAAAAGGTGACTAAGGGAATATCCGTGCATAATCGTTTAGATTTCGTCAAGATACAATATATAATTCACCTAATATATAAAAATCTCGTGTCACAGTGTTTGTAATCGAACTCCTCCGAAACGACTTCAACGATTTTCTTGAATGTTTTTGTGTTTATCTGGTAGATCTGAGAATATGTCGTAGGCTGATTAATATGGCAAAAAAACGTTTGCCAAGTCAGCTAGTAATTTATATTATACTCATAGCTGATCAACTTTTGTATTTTAGACGACACCGTTTTCATGGTCGAGCCATTGAGTTGAATTACGATTGATTTTGGGAATACTATCGGTGAACACTTAACAGTATGGTGCAATCAAAATCGCATCGCGAATGGAGAAAAAATTAGTTAATTGCTATATTGATGGATATAGGAATTGTTTTCCTACCTACCGTTGTTTTTGGGTTATAGATTGTTACAAAAATGTAACTGCTTTTTCTGGAAGTTAGTTTTTTTTTAATGTTTTTGCTACGAGTAACAATACGCGGAAGGAGTCCACTCAGCTACCGCGCGCTTATGTTGGCATTATATGCCTGGCCATATTGGCAATATTGCTGGGCCTGGTAAATCAATAGGGACGATCAAAGTCAAAGCTTGAACTGAGTAGATTACTTGGAAGGTATTTTTTACCTTTTCAACATAGCGCGGTAAGGCAATAAATACAACTTTTTAAAGTACACTTAATCCTTTGTTGTGAAAGTAAAAAACAATACGGCATCAAGTGAAGAAACTATGTAATCTTGCTATAAAATAAAGTGAAGAACTTGGATGTTTGTGAACCGATAACCTAATCTAAGTGAATTTAGATCACGCTGCTTTGTCAAATTGACTGCCCTATTTGACTTTGACTGTTTCAACGCAGCTTGTCTACGATTTGGGTTCGATTCCCGTAATTATTTTGTACGTGGTATTTTTCACAAGATGGATGCATCTGTCCTCAATAAAATAAAACGGGAGGCACTTTCCCAGTAGACAAAGATGAGGATATATATATTTTTTTATGCAGAACTTTCTATTCAAATATTAGAAACCTACATTTTTTCTTGTTGAAAAGAATTAACTTACCCCTTAAAAGTAAGTGGAAGACATTATAATTATTAATGGTATCGCAATAAGATCACATTGCTATCCAATAGATGATTTCGTACACACACAAACGTATATTTGTTTATTTCGTCGTGGTCAATTTCCGATAACTATGGGCATAAGTTATGTAGGTACCCAATTATTGTGTGCAAAATGTATTTTCGTACCTATCTATGTATAAATTCTTCATTTTTAGGGTTTCGTAGTCCGATAAGGAACCCTTATAGTTTCCCCATGTCCGTCTGTCTGTCTGTATGACTGTCTGTCCGTCCGCGGCCTAGCGTAAAGACCGGTGGTACTAGAAAGCTGTAATTTGGTATGTAAGTACATACATATCTATCACACCAACAAAATTAAAGAATAAAATTTTGGAAAAACTATTTTTTACCTAGCATGAAAAGTGGGGATGATTTTTTTTCTCTTCTACCCCATCATATGGGGCATTGTTGGATTGGTCGTTGAAAAATATCGTGGGTGTAGGAAGACCATTCTTTGATTTAGGGTTCCGTTTGCAAAATATTAAGCTTTAATGCGCAAATTTTGACAAAACGGTTGATGGTAGAAACGTAAAAAAATTCAGGGTAGTAGCACACATAATGAACTTAAAAGGAAAACTATCACGGTTAAGTAAGCTTTACTAGTTAACCAGTAATAGGCAACCAACTTATAAAAGTAAAATTTCATACAAAAGCCTTGGAAATGACTTCGATGAAGTTGTTAGTTCTGTAAAGCAGATAAAAAAAAACTCTTTCTACGGAAACCTACATGGCGCGTGGTCCGACGTGCACTTGGCCGGTTTTTTTTATTTTTAGACGATAGGTAAGTTTTCATAAAAGTTCGAAATAAACATTTTGCTCACTTACTTACACATATTTTAGTGACTCACACAATGGGAGCTCCTATTTACGACAGACATCTCAAATTAGATAGATAGAGAACGCGTTATTGCACAACCAGAAAAAAAGTAAGAACAATTATTATTTCTTATAACTTGCATACATTGTGAAATCCGTGGGTTTGTTGGTACACACGACAGCCGCTCAGCCTTTGTATATTAAAATTTGTTGCAAATTCGCCCGTAACGTAACTAGTTAGAGCGCACGCTTACAAATCTTATATCAATGTACTGTCGACTGTTCCTATCAATAATGGCGCTAATCCTCACGGCGATATAACATACCTTAGCTGCAGGTCTTACTTCAATCCACCCACGGTGTCCGTCCTGATCCTCAGCAACTTGATGATAATGCACGTTGGGCGGACGCCCCGCCCTACTGTGGGCGCCGCCCTGACGCCGAGTAACAGGGAATAGAAGTCTCGACTAAGTATACTAACAAAAGCCCCCATATTACTCGTATGAAGTATACCAACCTGAAGAACCGCGCAAACGCAGCAAGGAGGGTAATGTGTTTGGCTAGTATGTATGTAAGTATGTCCGATTCTAGGTCCCCTCATAGCTCCTTAACCAATAGTCATATTTTGACAAATAATATCTCAATCGATTCGTCTTGCTTGTGCGACTATCATAGGCTATAAGAAATCAGCATAAATCCAACAAAAAATTAAAAATCACGAAATCCATAATACGGGCGAAGTCTATGAATGATATACTTTATAAAAAAAGGAAAAATAATAAAAGAATATTCTTTATTTCACACAAGAAACGACAGATAAGATTTCACTCATGTAACGGTATGACATGGAGTCAACAGAATTTTTATTTGTAAAAATATTCAATTTAAAAGTTAGTTCTAAAATACAAAAGTATTCAAATACTGAGGGAAAAAATCAGTTTAATACCTCTCGCTCCTATCAGAAGTCGGAATACATTAGTCGATTATTTTACAAAGCAGTCGAGTAAAGTTTTTAGAGGTGTTGGAAAATGCACTAAAATGATACCTCTGTGTATTTCTATGTTTCCACTCGGCAGATATAAAGCCTGCTACGCGGCTACGGACGGCACTCTCGTAGCAAGTCCGTAGCCGTCGTAGCAGTTGACGTATCAAGCAGATCATCATCATCCATCTACAATGGCACTAAGGTTAGTGGGGCTATTGTTTTCGATAGTAAATTTTTATGGGATAAATGAAGAGAGGTCTTTTTTATATATGGCCAGTTAGTGAATTTCAAACTTTT
The DNA here is from genome assembly GCA_963969515.1 of Yponomeuta evonymella. Lineage (NCBI taxonomy): Eukaryota > Metazoa > Arthropoda > Insecta > Lepidoptera > Yponomeutidae > Yponomeuta > Yponomeuta evonymella. The sequence goes on along the minus strand of OZ018359.1, from coordinate 17,589,072 downwards.
TGGTTGAGTTTCAAAGAATAATTTTTTTCCAAACTAAAGTTTTTAGAGATTTTTCTTTTTGGAACTTTACCTTTTTGTGCAAGTATGCCGGAGATGACAACAAATTACGGACCTACTGTTATTGAAACTTTAAAGTGGTTTATTTTAATTAATTTTACGAAGTCCAGGAGTTATAAAATAATTTTACGTGAGTATTTCTGCATGTTACGTACTACTGAATTAATTAAAGTGTAGATACTTTTAATCAGTACTTAAGTAGAAAAAGTTTGAAAGATATAAGACAAGAACAAGTTCTGTACAAGTTTCTAGTAGCAGTTTTCCCATAATTTTCTGAGTTCGATTTCCACTGGGGGCCGCCATAAATTAGTACAAATGGCCTCAGTCTGGGTATATTTACATGTTTGTGATATCCTTGCCCGCTTACCATAGCAGGGTATCCTAGGCAGGGTAGCAGGGTATCCAGGGTATCCTAGTTTGGCACCAAGTCAAGTGATTATGTTGTGTGAAGCGTATTGTGATTAAAGATCCTTTAACAAAAAAAGCACTCTTATATCCTTATTATTGAGGTTATGTTTTGTGAAAAGTTGATGTGTAAAAAGAAATAAAACTAACAAATTTAGTTCAGTAAAAGCCCCATAATTGAAATAAAAAAATGTATTTTAAATTATTTTAATATTATTATAGAATAGGTAGGTTTTAGGGTTCCACACACCGTATCAAAAATGGAACCCTTATAGGATCACTCGTGGGTCTGGCTGTCCGTCCGTCTTTCACAGCCCATTTGCTCCGAATCTGTTAACCAAATCAGATGAAAAAATATTTCAACAGACGTAGAACAAAAGTTTTGTAAATGACAAACTCTAACTCCCCGTTTTCCGTACCCGAACAATCTGTGGACAGCTGTCAGTTGGCCGAAGTGCATTTTATGTAGCCTATATACGTACCATTACACAGGGTCTCTTAGAGAGGAGTATGGGGCTAATTACCACGCTTACCGACCGGGGATTGGCAATTTCAAGCGTTGAGCCAAAGTGCATACAACAAAATAACAGACACCTGTCAACAGTAAATTAATTGATTGCTAATCTAAGAGAAACCGAAGGTGAGTGTTTCAAAAATTGCGCATTTTGCGCAGCATAAGCTGTGCCATTTATTTAGTTTACGGGCGATTCTAAAATACAATTTGTCCAAATAAAAATGTGTACCGCAGTCCAGTACGTAGTCTATTTTGTTAATTTGTAGTAGCAATACCAATCGCTTGCTGTGAAGGAAAACATAGTGAGGAAACCTGAGTGTCTGCAGTGTTCACTTACCTCAGCGCTGGAAATTGCCAATCCGCGATGGGCACGCGTGGTGATTAAGCTCATATCTATCTATCTATCTCTCAGAGAGAAGGCATGTGCCCTACAGTAGGACTATATACATAGGCTGCATTTGTCTGCGTAGTGTATTTGTCTGCTAAATTTCATCCATATCCAGTCAGCCGCACATGCGGCCATTGCGTAACTAAATACAAAGCAGATAAAATTGTGTAATTTCTTTTATTATCATGCCTAACGAATATCTAGCGGCAAGGTTTACTGTCACTATAAATTTTGGTCTACGGTTACCCAAATAAGTGTCAAATATCTCTCAGAGGACCTAATTAGCAAGAAAGGCGAAGGTGAAAAATACCTACAGTTCATTTTGTTCAGCTTACCTAAGACTTAACAAACAATCTGTTTGTAAAATCTTAGGAAAATCGATAGACATCGTTAAATACGCAATCAATTGGTTAATTTTTAGGGTTCCGTACCCGAAGAGTGCCAAACGGGACCCTATTACTAAGACTTCACTGTTCGACTGCCTGTCTGTCTGTCTGTGACCAGGCTGAACCGTGATGGCTAGACAGTTGAAATTTTTATAGATTATGTATTTCTGTTGCCGCTATAACAACAAGAAGATGGCTTATGTAGCCTATCTTCACGGCGAAACTCCGTGCACACTGAGGGCACGTGAGAATGCCGTTCTCGTAATTATATATTATGGCAGCAGTTGGGCGCACCAGCGCCTCATCACTGATTAGGGGTCAAAGTGGTCGCCATGGCCGAAACCGGTCGGAACGATCATCATCATCATAACAACAAATACTAAAAACAGAATAAAATAAATAAAAAATATTACCAATTAAAATATTTTAAATTATAATTAAATAAATATTTAAGGGGGGCTCACATCCCATACAATACTTTGTGTCTAATGTTGTATAGAAAATGGTACGGAACCCTTCGTGCGCGAGTCCGACTAGTACCTGGCCGGTTTTTTTAATTATTATTGTTTGTATTTGTGGTAAAGTTTTTCTTTTACCCGCATTTTGGCTGATATTGTCTTTTCTGTTAACCGTTGTAATTTGTCGTGTGATTTTATGTTTTTGGGTATCGTGTCATGAAATAAATGTTCTCATTCTTTTTTCTTAAACTAGCAGTGTCCGCGACTTTGTTTGCATGGTAATTGAAGAAGCCTTTCCTGAAGGTCTATTTTAAATACTGGTGAAAGAATTTTTGAAATCGGATAAGTAGTTTCGAAGATTACCCCCTACATACAAACACACGAACTTTTCCCCCTTTATAATTCAAATATAGATATAGATAATAGTATAGATTAATTTGTTTGCTCGGAATAAGTCATTCATTCGTCTCATTAATTCAAGAAATATCAAAAGGTATCATCAATTTATTACCTTTTGTAGTATTGAAAAATTATTGCTTGCACCCAAAGAATGAAATGAAATATAGTTCTTCATTGTATTATTATTGAACATAGTTTCTAAACTTTGCCCTAACATTTTATCAGTTTATACCTCCCATGGCTGAAATATATTCTCCCAGAGAGATCAAACGAGAAGAATAGTATTAGAAATGTGCAGAGACGTCCCAGGCAGACATCGACCAAATAGGGGTTGTAGTAGCAAAGGGCAAGATAAAAAGTACCCGAAACGTGCATGCAAATTAATGTTGATGGAGCAAAAGAGGTCTGTCAGGATCGTGGCAAGTGGCAAACCGTAACCTTGCTTACCCCTCCGGGATACAGGAGTGAGTTTATATCATGTCTTTTATGTTTCCAATGTAAAGTTTGTACTGAGGGGGGATTTCGATACAGCTAGCATTGAATGACCAACTTTAACTGAAATTAAATATAAACAAGTAGGAGGTAGCTTGAAACAAAGAAATACAAAAGTAAAACCAATTAAAAGAGTCAAAGAAGAATAATTTTATAAGGTGCTTTTCCATTTTTTCTAAAGCTATTTCTAGGTTACGATGCCAAGAGGGTGTTCAAGCGGTAATTCCCATAAAAACGTAGTTTGGTTTTACTTTATAAACGACATTCCGTATCGTAAAGAAACTTTACAAATACGTTTAGAAAACACTAATCGAGGTTTTAGCCTAAAACCCTGATTTTCATCTTTTAAACGTATTCATAATGATCAGTTTCTGTTATCCCTCATTAGGGACAAAAACGTATTATTGATGGTATTGATTGATTGACTGAACTCTTAAAACAGACTTCCATAGCAGCCCATTTTGCGCCTTTAATTCAAGCTCATTCATATTTTGTCCCGATAATAGTGGCTTGGTCCGTGTGGCGCCGGATTAAGAATAGCGTCACTCCATTTCCTTCCGTGGATGTCGTAGAAGCCGACTAAGGAAATCAATTACCAGGAGACGGGCAGCAGCGTCTTCCTGAGATTCTAACCGCAAACTGCGATCGCCAACCCGCCTGTCAAGCGTGGCGATTATGGCAAAACCCCTCATGGTTATGAAAACCACGAAGGAGGCCTATGTCCTGCAGTGGGCGTCAAATGGCTGATGATGATGAATAGTGCTTTCTGCTGGGCTGAGCGTCTCCAGGTGGTTTTAGGCCGTTGGGCACCATTTTCTAAGCGTTTAGTAAAGTCAAAACTAAACAACTATGCCACACAAAGTCTAGCAATAGAAAGCAGATTGCTTCAATTGCCTCGTGGGACTAGCCAGAACAACCAGAGGTCGATAGTTCAATAATGTGACTTATTGCCTTTGTCCAGCCTGCTTAGTAGTTAATGCTCAGCAGTCGGGTTGTTATTTTTATTATTATTAAATCCTTTATTGCATTTAAACAAACAGTTTTGCACATAGGCGAGCTTAATGCTACTTAGCATTATCTACTAGGTAACTTAAGTTATAAAGAAAACATTAACGTTGTTGGTTATTTTTAATTTCAGTTTCTCCATGTTTGAGATAACCTTGTCTGGTTACCATGGCACAGGGTATCCTAGTTTGGAACAGGACGCGTGATTGTGTTCTTCGGAAGTTATTATTAATATACATCTTAGCTTCGGGAAAAACTCGAAAAAACTGCGAGACTACAATTTTGTACGGAACCCTCGATGGGCGAGAACGACTCTCACTTGTCCGGCGTTACGTTTGTCTATGTTGCTATGCAACATGATTTATGCAGCGCCTATAGAGGCATTAAGGAAAGGGTCTGGTATTTGCCTCTCGCTCATTCAGTAAAACATAACATAAACACACGTCTGTACCCTAGAAGGGTAGGCTTGCCAGGATCTGCCACTTTTTGCGGTCTTGGCTAATCTCTTTAGCTTCATCAGCATTCATTAGCCTTTTTATCTGGCTATCATTTTATCCTGCCCTTCGCATCCCCTATTTAGTCGAACCACCGGGTAGCGCCCACTGTTTGACACAGCATTATTAATCTTAGGGTGACTAATGGCTTTCCGGGGTCCATTACAAGAGTGTAGTCATCTGATAAGTAAGACGGCTTAGCTGTAACGGCGAGTGGGATGGTGGGTTCAAGTGGCCGAATTACGTTGAGGGGAGCATTCGTACTCCTTGCCCGATGAACGGATAAAAAACCCCCCTACCCCTAAGTTGACCTGAAAAACGTGAAAAAACTAACAGAACTAATAACACGGTTGTAATCGATAGCTCATCGGCTCTACGACGTGCCACCGTTCTATCCATCAATAAATTGTACACATAGTCATAATCCACGCCGCTCCGACCTGCGTCTGGCAATTTGTCAACAACGGACTACTGCACATGAAATTATCATTGCCGGCCTACCAATACATTGTGTCGGAGAATTAATTAATTTAATCGTCACACAATTGCGCCTAGAACGTTTAGGTGACACCGTAATAAAATGGTAGGCTCAGTCTGTATTTTGTTATTTTAGTCAAATAAGTCTTATGTTATGTATATAAGATTGAAAGATATAGAAGAGCCTGAATTTGGGCTTTATTTATACTTTCGGCTTTGAAGCAAGGATGTGTTAATTTTTATTTTTCATCATCGGTTTGAGATTTCTTTCGTCGAAAAACCTCACAATTTCATCGAACCAAAAGTACCATCATAATTATGTAGCTGGATGAGAGTAGCCGAGGACCGTGCTCAGTGGCGTGCTATAGGAGAGGCCTATGTCCAGCAGTGGACAAGCATAGGCTGATGATGATGAATTATGTAGTACTTAGCATAAGCATAAGCAGCCTATATACGTCCCACTGTAGGGCACAGGCCTTCTCTCAGGGAGAGAGTATGGGCTTAATCACCACGCGAGCACATCGCGGATTGGCGATTTCAAGCGCTGAGGTATATGAATAGCTCAGACACTCAGGTTTCCTCACGATGTTTTCCTTCACAGTTAGCGAGTGATATTGCTACTATAACTTCACAAATGTACATAACTTAGAAAACAAAGTCATAGGTACATGCCCGCACTGGGAATCGAATCTCTCGCTTCCGAGACCGATGTTCTACCCACTAGGCTACCACCGCTCTCGTTTATAAACTGCGAAAATAAAATTGAACTTTTTGTTATTGAAAGTGTCTCAGTAACCGATACTGGAGAAACTGTTTTGAAATGTAAACTAAACAAAGTAACTTAGAGGCATTATTATTATACTTTATTGCACACAAGACATTTAACAGGACATTACATAAGAAATAACATGTACAAAGGCGAGCTTATCTCTGTAAGAGATTTCTTCAAGCAAACCTTAGGGTACAGGAGAAGCAGTAGAAAAACGGGTCTATATCATGTGCACAAAATAAACTACAAAAAGCTTAAATAACAATCTATCATCATCATCATCATGAGCCACTTGACGCCCACTGCAGGACACAGGCCTCCTCCGTGGTTTTCATAACCATGAAGGGTTTTGCCGTAATCGCCACGCTTGGCAGACGGGTTGGCAATCGCAGTATGCGGTTGGAATTCCAGGTAGACGCTGCTGCCCGTCTCCTGGTAATTTATTTCCTTAGTCGCCTTCTACGACATCCACGGGAGGAAATGGAGTGACGCTATTCTCAATCCGGCGCCACACGGACAGTAACAACAATCTAACAGGCATGTTAATAAACAAAAATAAAGTTCTATATAAGGAAATGCCGGTCATTGAACCAAAGACCTCGCAGTTGTCAGCCGGTAGGCGGTCAGGCTAACTAATGTTAAACTTAATGAGGCTACGCCAAAAGTGCTTTATCCAATTTCTCCAAAGCCTTGTGGCAAATTCCGCAAACAAACGGTGATAATGGCCCCGTCTCCGGTTAAATATGATTTAGTAACTGATTTAGCTTGAAATTGCTTAGCGATTTAGCGTTAAGTACTGTTTTAAAATAGGTGGGTATAAAAAATCTGTTAGTAAAATTTTAAATCATTACCATCATCATTCAGCCATAAGAAACCCACTGCTGGACATAGGCGTCCTTCATGGATTTCCAAAAAGACTGGTTGGAAGCTGCTTGCATCCAGCGTCTTTCGGTAACTTGAGGTCTTCTGTCCATCTTGTGGCTGGTCGTCCTACGCTTCGCTTGCCGATATGTGGTCTCCATTGCAAAACTTTTCGGCCTCATCGGCCATCACTTCTGCGTGCTGTGTGCCCCGCCTACTGCCACTTCAACTTACTAATCCGCTGGGCTATGTCGACGACTTTCGTTCGTCTACGGACCTCATGATTTCTGATTCGATCTCGTAGGAAAATTCCGAGCATAGCCCTTTCCATAGCTCGCCGAAATTTTATAATATTCTGTTATTAAAATTGTTCGAGGTATGTACTTTAATGATACTCATAATAACTTCCACGCAACACAATTACTTGTCCTGGCCTCAAACTAGGATAACCTGTGCTATGGTGACGATGATGATGTAACTGATGGTGACGATGAAGATTGTACGCTAAATCCCCTGGGGTAAGCAATCTGTGTTTGAAAGTGATTCTTGATGTTTTATTTACCATTCTAAACAGGAGTGTCTAGACATATGCAAACATTTTCTGGACCAAAGCCCGTAATGTTTTTTATGAATTTATAAAAAAAAAAAAATAATCCATTTGTTTCAAAGGACGTCTAGCAATTTTTAGGTTCTAACTTGAAAGCATAGGAAATTATATATAATTGCTTACATAGGCTACCTGTATACGTCCCACTGTAGGGCCTTCTGACAGAGAGAAAGAGAGTATGGGCTTAATCACCACGCGTGCCCACCGCGGATTGGCGATTTCAAGTGCTGAGCTATGTGAATAGCTCAGACACTCAGGTTTTCTCACGATATTTTCCTTCACAATTAGCAAGTGGTATTGCTACTATAACTTCGCAAATGTACATAACTTATAAAACAAAGTCATAGGTCTGTACATGCTCGCACTGGAAATCGAACCTGTGTGTTTCGCCCCCCAGTCCAATGATCTACCCTACCTACCTACAAATTGCTTGACACAGAATTATCTCCGAAAACTTCCATTACCGAAGTTTCAAGATAACTCATTAGAAGAACCATTATGGCAATTATGGCATAACATGTCATAAAGAAGGATATATGTCCATAAGTATTAATTGAATGCTCGGTATTTATTGGGATATTTTAAATATTAAATTCTCTATTCTTAGGAGCGTAGCTAGAGACTGTCTTAATCGGGATGGTCGGGAATTCTCATTCAGGAGGTCGTGGGTTGGAATCTCGGCATGTACGAGACCAATGACTTTCTTATCTAAGTTACGTACATTTGTAAAGATGCAGCAGCAATATACTGGCTAACTGTGAAGGAAAACATCGTGGGGAAACCTGAGTGTGAGGTGTTCACATACCTCAGCGCTTGGAATTGACAATCCGCGGAGGGAACGCGTGATAATTAAGCCCGTACACTGAGAGAAGGCATGTGCCCTGCAGAGTATATAGGCTACATAAAAAAATCTTTAGACAAGCTATTACTTGTTACTTTCAAAGTAATCAAATTTGAGACACAACATGTTTGCTAGTCGTTTGTATTGTATGCGGCTCGCCTACCTTTCATTACATATTTTATAAAGAAGACTTGAGAAGTTTCGCAAACAAATCTCAAATTCACTTTAGTATCGAGGTATTTTGTGCGCTATAATATGGACTACCTTAGCGGACGTCTATTACTTGGGTACATGAGCGGTTTTTCACTTCTCCACGTGAAATTTTCTGAATGAAATCCGGCAATCATAGTAGAAAATATTATAATACATAGAACAGGCCAGCCCCTCTACTCTCGACTACAGAAATAACTACTTAGTAAACGTTTTAGTTATAAGAAATAGCATTAGACTTCAGAGGGCGTCGCAAACTGGAAGCATATTTGGCTTAATTAATAAATAGAGCGCTTAATTGCAAAGCAAGTTGGCTAAATTAGCGTTGAGAGTGGAGGGGAAGAAAGAAACTGTTTGCATCCACTACTTATATTTCGCGATGAAAGAAAATTTACAGGCTGGGAATGAAAAAAAACCCCGGGATTTCTGAAAAATACATCTGCATTTGGGTAGATTTTCATATAAAACAGCTACTTTGTAAAGTCAACAGTTATGTCCTACATCTTTGTGAACACTCTTTTTACACGAAGAAACTTTTGGAACCATTCTTTTCTCTCGCAGTCTAGAAAAAACAATAACGTTTTTATTTCAAAATTAAAGTCAGTGAGAACAAAAATTCACCTAAAATTCCTCGTCAGGCGAAATCAAACAGCTAAAGATTATGTTTGCTCAAATCTGAAGCCAACGTGTGTGTCCCCAAGGAAATCCCGTTTTCTTGTTATTTTACTCAACGCGCATACCTACATTCGAGAACACCTAGAGATCAATTTCTATTCGATACTCGCACTTATGTGGCAAGTGTTTAAAGCTGCTACGAAGTAGCTCTGACTACAGCCGATTGTACATGCGACTCTAATAGAAAATCGTTTGTGTGGTTATTATTTTTCATTTCGTAGCAACTGCAAATGTAGTTCACTTTCACTTTCGATTTTAAAGAATTTGCTCTGCTTAACTCTGTTTTGCTAACATGAACCAGCATGTAATATTTCCACTTACAACCATTACATTTTACACTTTATTGCACAACCAGGTGAAAGATATTACAAATAGTTTCTTATGTCTAAGTAAAATACTAATACGTTTAATTATTAATAACCTCATCAGTCCCGACCTTGAACATTACAATTAAAAACCATTGTTATTTTCAAGGTCAGGACTGAAGAGGTTATTATTAACTTGTGTTGGACTTGTTCTGGAAATAAATAATTTATTTTTATTTATTATTTATTTTACATTTTTATTGTGTTCCAAAGAGCATCCTTAAAGCACTAAACAACAGGGCTGATAGCCCCTTTTGAAGGCATCATACAAAGGTGCAATCACATATCGGCAAGCGCAGCGTAGGACAACCAGCCACAAGATGGACAGATGACCTCATCCAAGTGGCAGGAAGACGCTGGATGCAGGCCGCTTCCAACAGATCTTTTTGGAAATCTATGGAGGAGGCCTACGTCCAGCAGTGGGCTTCTTGTGGCTGAATGATGATGATGATGATACAAAAGTGCATGTACAATAGTTTCCAAAATTGTTCTCTTAATTTCACTGACATAGTCTGAGTCATTTACTAACTATTTATGGATGTTTCATCTGAAATAAATAAATGATAATATAATTAAAAGAATGATAATGGCAATATGTCAGGCATGATTAGAGCTTAAATTGTCATCTACTAACAAGTTCTTAATATTATAATTTATACTCTAAGGTTTTATTTTCCAAGAGACATTTTATTTACGTTTTTAAATTGCTTGTATTAAAGTTTCGTAATTTCTTTAGCATTTGTTATCAATTGCTGGTCCCATACAAAATCCGCTTTTATGAGAGAATATTATTTAGCGTCTTATTTTTATTTCTATATGGGTAAATATTTTTTGGTGCCAAGGTGGCAAATTGTTGCGTTACCCGCCACAGCGTACAGGCCTGAGGTTCAAGTATTTTCCCAATAAAATTGAAACATGTGCTATAAAAACAGAGGCTATAAAGGAGTTGTTGAAAGGTTCGATTCCACCAGTGTGCTGAACTTTGCGATGCTGTAATGCATAGTGTTCGAGTTGTACGACACAAATGTTTATTCTGGTCGACTCACTCAAGCAAATAATAGGGGTTAAAGTATGAAATTGCCGTTTTATTGCAATAGGTTCTTTGAATTGACATAGAATCTTCATGGTTTGAGGTTTTCGAATGAAACTTTTTTCAAATGGTTTCTATGATGTTCTTTTTTTAAAAAATGTGAAACATTTGAATATCGACTTTCAATTGTTTTTGTTATGAAAGATGGATACTGCGAAAATTCGAGTGATTTGAAAAAAGTTTCATTCGAAAACCTCAAACCATGAAGATTCTATGTCAATTCAAAGAACCTATTGCAATAAAACGGCAATTTCATACTTTAACCCCTAATAATAACAAATTGTGTGCGAACACCATTATTTGCTTGTTTATTTGTAAACGCGCACAATGATAAAATTGTCAAATTTATTCAAGCGATTGAAACAACTCCTAAGGATTCCGGTCACAATTATTATAAAAATAGAAACTAAAAACACGACGCCACTCAAGAGTTGGCTTAAAGTTTTAATTGTGACTCAACTGAGCATTGCACAAAAGGTTTGTAAACAAATGTGCTGCACATTATTTTGGCGGAATCGTATCTTAAAAGTTGCAAGAATAAACAAACAACTTCAACGTAGATGACTTTTCTAACGTAACCACTACGAGTATCATACCCAGCGGCAGATAAACTTTGAGTGGATTTTGCTCATTGTAGGTATATCTTAGACCCCGTCTTCGTTTACCATCAGGCGTGACTGGGGTGAAGTGTCACTACAATAACAAAAAAATATATGTGATAAGAATATTCTTACACCAGGAAAAATACAAATTGGCGGCCTTATTGTTTATAGCAATTTCTTTCAGTCAACCGACATTAAACTATACCTTTAAATTGCCGTCAATCAAATCGCATGGACTTACTTTGGGTCTCAATAGAGGGGGACGCGGGATGTGACTTATTACTTAGTTTAGTCAAATTAACGAACAATTAAAAATGCCAGTCGGGCCTTATACGTCCTACCCAGTGAGTCAACGGTGAGCATGATCTCAGGTACCCTTTCCGTTACAAATTAAATGTTTGTAATTCAAAATCCTGTCGAGACCCGCAGCCAATTAAGGTCTGAAATAAACTGGAGAGCGACAGCCTATGAATTCACACCGGCCCACCGTCCGAATTAACATATTAATCATTAAATTTGGGCCAAAGGTAGGTGCACAGTAGTGGGGTGACCACAGGAGACAATAATGGAGCACTTGCACTAAAAAATGTTTTATTAGGATAGGAGAGGACACGTTAAAAGATGAATAAACGTCGTTTTTTTTCTCTGCGACTAATACTTTTTGTAATCGAAAATTCTGAATATACACGTGGTACTAAAACGCGCTATACAAATCGACCTTAGACTATGACGTCACTCCCTAACGTAACGCCTTGTATGTATGAAGCGTTTATCAATATTTGAGTTATCCCGTAAAAGAATGTTTTTATGCATTTACACCCTTGTAAGAAAACATTCAGAATTCAATGACAAAACGAAATCCCATAAGTTTTATGCAAAATAATGTATTTATGCATATGTACACCCTTATAAGAAAACGTTCAGAATTCAATGAAAAAACGAAATCCCGTAAGTTTTATGTTATTGGAGTAACTTTGTTTTTCGCGTATTTTCTAACCCCGAAAACCCCGAAAAAAATATTTTTCTTGTTTTATTTTGAAATTTTTCCTAAGTTTTTATGGTATAAAAGCAATAGTACTCCAATCTAAGTTAGACGCAAGTTCCCCATTGGTAGAAAGGGCAATCTTACCTTTATTAAAACCTACAATCGTTGCAACCTCTCAGCTTTACTATCAACGTACTCATAGGGCTCAACGGGCTCATAGGTACTAATTGTTGTGAAAAGGGGTAGGTACAAATTAAACGTTCAACGAAGTAGAACATAGAACGAATTCTGTAGAGTAGAGGAAATTGGGGCGTAGAGTCACATAGAGGCGTAAATACATTCTTAACGAAATAAATAAATGCTCACTAAGATGGTTAAATCCTTATTAAATTATAAATATATTTTTTGGGGATTTCTTGGTCCCGGAATTCTACGACAGCAAATCTGATACTTAGATGGATAGAGTATTCTTTATTGTACACAGAAATTACATAAATAGAAATTTTAAAAATCTAAGTAGTAATGCCGGCCTTATTACTAAAAGCAGGCAACCACAGACGGATACAAGAAAGAAATTGGACACGGGTAGTCGGTGCAATTAAGAAATATATTAATACAACTGGATAGAGGAAAGAGTGTACAGGTTTTGTGTAGAGAGTACCAAACTAGTTATGACCACAAATTGGTGTAGTATGGTAACTGAAGCAAATAACTAACAGTATTACTTTACTGTAACATTACTCATTACTACAACATAAGTACGTATGCTGACTTGGCTACCCACGAATGAATGCAGCAATGAGTAATGTTACAGTAAAGTAATACAATTAAAAAGGGCCTTTATTTGGATAACACATTATTTTTATGCATTCATTCGTGGGTAGCCAAGTCAGCATACGTACTTATGTTGTAGTAATGACTAATGTTACAGTAAAGTAATACAATTAGTTGTTTGCTTCAGTTACCATACTACACTGGCATCCCGCAAGCCAGAGCACTGATTTGACCTACAAGCTACAACGCAACCAGAAATCTATCAATGCTGGGAGCTTTGATGAATTATACCACTTTGCCAGTCAAATTGTTATCTGCGGTATTACTCGAACTACATGTTTGGGAGAGGAATCCACTGAGGGACACTTTAAAATAATGAAAATTATGTAATTCGGTAAAGATGCCAATATAATTAATGCTACTGTGCAGTGAAAAATTTTGCGACGTACTGCGGGTGCAATAAAAAAATGCATAGGTGTGATTATATCCACTTGCGAAATAATTTCCGTCGCTGTTAATTAGGTGACAAAGAATAATAGCTAGTTCTTCCATAAAAAGTTTTTAGAAAAATTATGTACTTTAGCACTTTTGTAATTGCACTTTACACTAAATTGATATTCTGTTTAACATTAAATATTTAACTATAAACACTTCAGCCTAAATTATATATCATTAACAAGGAAAGCGTATGTATAATCAAAAGTGTACAATTTCGAAATTGCCAATCCGCGGTGGGCACGCGTGGTTATTAAGCCCATACTCTCTCTTTGTGAGAAGACCTGTGCCTTGCACTAAGACGTACACAGGGTAGGTAGGTACTTAGATTCTTGTAATCTTTCGCTATACATATTTTTTACTTTACATACCAATACGAGTATATTTCAGATTCTCTTATTTACGTACATCCATCTACAGACTATATTCTTCCTGAAATCCAATCCATTCAAGGGTTGTCTGGAAGAGATCGCTTTAAGCGATAAGACCGCCAATTGTATACCCTTAGATATAAAAAAATATTTGTAATTCTTTCACCTGGTTGTGCAATTAAGTTTTCTCTACCTATCTATCTTTATAGGCTACATAAAAAAAAAAACCGTCTATGACTCTGTATTGCAAAAGCTCCTCCAATCACGCTTACTATCCTAGACAGCTCTCCAAACACAGAAGTATCATCTGTCACCGTAACAACCAGGGATGAGTTGGAACACTTATGGCCTCACTTTTTGAGACAAGCTCCCAAAGCCACAGGCCACCAGAAAACTAAGCTTAGCTGCCCCATTATGCAGAAACACGATGACAGTTAATTACGAAACTGTTCGCTAATTACTTCACTTGTTAACGGACAGTATTCGATTTGAATTTCGAATGACCACTGCGGCTTTAGGGGTCCGTGAATAGTTGACCAGCAAAAGGGTCCGCAAGGCGCCCCTTAGGGTCTATGTGGTTATAAAAAGGGGTGTAACGAATAACAAAAAAATCTAAATAATAAAAAAATATTAAGACATGTTTTACGATTGCATGATATTTCAAAAATAAGATTTTTGCTTTTTTGGCTGCCTCGTTGATCTGGGGGTTAACACGCTTGACTACCAAAAAAGAGGTCATGGGATCGATTCCGGAGGCCGCCCTACTTGATTGGTACAAATGGCCTCAGTCTGGGCTTGTTCCATGTTTGTGATGCCTGGTTATCAAAGCACAGGGCATCCAAGTTTCGGACGGACAAGTGATTGTGTAGTGTTATTATTATACATTCTGTATGACCCCCGAATTCTACTTAGATCTTAGAGTGATATGAGAACGTGAGTTAGTCTTGCACTGGGCCCTTTTTTCTGTTTTACTTACACTCATTCTGCATTGCTTCGTGACAGTTCTCTCATCCTAACACTCGGCGTCCCGAGACTTGCCCGACACCTGTCCAGCAAACCGTGACAAATCACCCGTCTGGCTCGCACGCACCGCGCATACAGATGCGGGACAGAGACGGAAGGACGGAGATGGCTGTCTAAATAGGTTTTTAAAATTAATACGCAATACGGAGAAGTTTGTAGAGGCTCGGAATTTCGCCGCCAAGTCCCGACATGGGTGGAATTTTTAGCCTCTAAATAGGTTTTTTAAATACTCCCAGGTGCTTAAATGCTATATAGTGTTTTTAACTTGTTCAAAACAGTTTTTTGGATAAAGTTTATTTCTAATGTATTGAACACAAGACAAAATTGTCCTGTAAATAATTTCAATGCACTATTCCAAGCAAAACAGCTTGACAGCGTATTCAAGCGCTTTATTTGGTGTAGGTACCATCAGCATACCATACTCTCACGTGGAAAGTAAAGGCTAGGCCAAACCAACGCGTTCAGCTCGCGTCCGCGGTGGCGTACGCGGTGGCGATCACTTGTTGTGTACGAACTTGAAGCGACGTGTTCACATCGATGCGTTCTCCGGTGCAGCGTCTGCACGCGGCGGTGGTGATCAGATCGCGCTCGTTGCGTTAGGACGCTGCACGCAGGTATTATTTGTCTAGGGAAACATATCAGACATCATTGTAGTGACGTGCCTCCTGCCTGGTGAACGTCTGAACAAACGCGACAGTGTGCACAACTTTGGCGCAGTAATCGCCACCGTGCACGCCAACGCGGACGCGAGCTGAACGTGTTGGTTTGGCCTAGCCTTTATGGCTAATAACTTGTTTCTGTGGTAGCCAACTTCTTACTTAGACTGAAGTAATAAAAACTGAATTTTCACGGATGTTTACTCGTTTCTTTTTTCATTTTACAGTTTTGGTACTTTTGCAAGTCCCGTGGTCTCGGAAGACTGAGGTGACAGGCGTCTTATTGAAAGCATTAACTGTTAGTTTACTACCCAACCCTACCCAAAACTATTATTTTTTTATAAAATTCAATCTATAAAATAATTATTTTATATAATAATTGGTTTTCGAGTTTATATAAAATAATGAGCCGTTTTCAGTACAAATTCACAAAGCAATTCATAGATGGCGCTTACAGGCGTGGCCATAGAAGAACCGGAATACGGCTGTCAAAATTAATCTGCGCTAAGCAAAATTTGACAGACGTATCCCTGTTCTTGTATGTGCACGCCTATAAGCGCCATCTATGAAGTGCTTTGTGAACTAGTGCTGAAAACGGCTCATTGTAATGCCAATTTAAATTAAAAAAAAAAAATTACCAAAATTATTTTGGAACGTGATTTGTTTGCCGTGTTTTGCTCGAGATTAATAACGACAACAGGTAGTCGCTTGAAATATTGAAATGTTGTACAGATAATGGTACGGAACCCTTCACAGGACACAGGACAAAGCAATATTTAAAAAAATCAAGCGTGACTTACAATAGTAGAACCTCCCACGTTTCCTACGCCATTAGGGATTTCCCACGTCCTGAGCCCACCTCTCAACAGAGATCTATAGCGGCGAAACAAATAGCTACAGTACCCCGTACGGGCCAGATTGAAGGGTAAACGATACAAATGAGGAGAGATTTGACCAATTTCCTTTTCCCGCTACCGGCGATCGGGTGTCACAGAACGAACTAATAAAGGTGGCTGAGTAACAAATCGTTCGGAATTCTCCACTGTGCAATGTTTACAACTGGCGATAGAGCGGGAACTATCTTCTTCAACAATTTACAATTTATTTCCATTTTACTATTGTACCGGAAACCGGCGTGCGTGTATGCAATGCTGATGAAACGAAGGAGATGTGTCAGGATCGTGGCAAGTGGCAGACCCTGGCCTCCGCCTACCCCTCCGGGATTCAGGCGTAAGTTTGTGTTATGTTCACGTTTGTTGTTACTATGGTAGCCCAGTGGGTAGAACAATGGACTCGTAAGCGAGAGATCCAGGTTCGATTCCCAGTACGGGCGTGTACATGGTTAGAAATATTTTCAGTTCTGTGAGTTAAATAATGATAAAATTCCGTGCGTACATCTGCGAATTTGTAGAAGCAATACCACACGCTAACCGTATAGGACAACATCGTGAGGAAGCCCGCGGCTTGGTTGGCTCTGAACGTATTGACTCGTCTTTCCTGTGGTCTAGGCCGATTAAGCTGTCAGGATGGTATAGGTGCTGGGCAAGCCTACTCTATCTAAAAAACAATATCCTAGGCACTGCAGCGTCCGAGTGGTCCCTTCAGCTCATTAGGTAGATGCAAAGTGATAGAAACTTCAAAGCACAAGGTTTTACTAAGAGAGAAAGAGAGAGAGAGATTATGAGTATAGGCTTCATCACCGCGTGTCCGCACCCCATTACAAACGTTGAGGTTCCCTCACGATACACGAACTTCACTTCGTTTTTATTTAATTTTTCTAGAAATGTGAAGTTTGTTTGTCAGGCGCAACAAGTTGATGTAGAAAATGAATTAAGAGTAACCCTACACTTCGCATGGCCCGACATGCACTTGGCCGATTTTCACAAATTCGTCATCAAAGATGCTCGTTTGGTGCTCACTTTATTTTTGTTTATACCAGTAAAGTCCTATGCCAGAGTAGTAAGGAATTTGTTTACAAAAAAACAAAAGGATAGAGTTGGACTCTAGTTCGGGACTCGACAAAATGAACATGTAACTTTCAACATCAAAATAGCATCATTCGGATTGCTTGTTTCGTATAATAATATGGCGTGATTAAATTAAATGCAGAAGGTTTATTTAAGACGAGAATATTTTTACCCACACATATGCTAAAAAAATAGGTGTCCTGCCTAGATTTTGTCATATATGTCAGGCAAAACGCCTTTATACGCTCACTACAAGACTTCTCTGAAGAAGAGATGGGCTTGATAATTACGAGTACACACCTAGCCCTCCTTTAGTTTCGCAGCCGGAAAAAAAAAGTATTCTTGCATAACAGTCTTATTTACTTTTACTAGAGCGGTGGTAGCGGACCGGTAAAACGCCGGCTTCTCATCCCGGAGTTCGTGGGTTCGAAACCTGGCATATACCAATCACTTTGTCACTCGTTTACTGTGAAGGAAAACATCGTGAGGAAACCCTAGGGTCTGAGGTATTTACGTAGGTACCTTAGCGCTTGCTACGTACAATGGCCGAACTACGAGGTTGCGGAAATTTCAGGTCTAACTAGAGCCTTATTTATAAAAACAGGATTCTTCTAAAACAATCATCAAATGCAGTTTAAATAGTCTGTAAAGGGTAAGACTTTACCGCAGTGTGTCTATAAAACCGCATGTCTTAAGTCATTCGACAAGGTTAGAAGAGATCCTTCTTTCGTCTTGTTCTGTTGTTTGGGAATTGCATTTGTGACGAGCAATTAAGTTCGTTGCGTGCGATTCTGCACGTACGCACGTGTAGTGGTGGGAAATCGGGAATATTCGGGAATTACATCGATAAATATTCTCTCTGTATGGGTCTTCTAAACCATTTCCACTCCCACCTGTATCCCGGAGGGGTAGGCAGAGACCAGGGTCTGCCACTTGCCACGATTCTGACAAACCTCTTTCGCTTCATCGACATTCATCAGTCGTTGCATGCCGGTTTCGCGTACTTTTTATCTTGCCCTTCGCTAATACAACATTTTTTTGGTCGAAGCAAACTCTTATACTTGCCTATATAACGTCCCACTGCAGGACATAGGCCTTAGTGATTAAGCCCGTACACTTATTAGAGAGTGTATGGGCTTAATCACTACGCGAGCCCACCGCAGATCTTCAATTTTAGGCGCTGAGGTATGCGAATACCTCAAGCACTCCTCAGGATATTTTTCTTAATGGTTAGTTTGTGATATTGCTACAACAAATTCACAATGTACGTAACTTTGTTAACAAAATCAGCAACGTCAAAGCAAAGTCGGGTACATGCCGATATCGAAACCAGGACTTCTGGAGTGTGAGACCAAATGTAGATGTGATGAATCGAAAGACGTCATTCGCAATCATTTGTGCCTGACTACCCCTCCGGGATACAGTCGTGAGCTGGTGTAGTATTTATGAATTTAAATAATGTGAATTTTATCATTATTTAACTCACAGAACTGAAAATATTTCTACAAGCTATGTCCGGGTGTGTGGTAGCCTAGTGGGTAGAACGTTGGACTCGGAAGCGGGAGACCCAGGTTCGATTCCCAGTGCGGGCATGTACCTATGACTTTGTTTTCTAAGTTATGTACATTTGTGAAGTTATAGTAGCAATCATCATCAACCCATTATGTCCCCACCGAGGGGCACGGGTCTCTTCCCTGAGGAAGGTATAGGCCATACTCCACCACGGGGGCCAAGTCCGGATAGTAGCAATACCACTCGCTAACGGTGAAGGAAAACATAGTGAAGAAACCTGAGTGTCTGAGCTATTTAGATACATCAGCGCTTGAAATCACCAATCCGCGGTGGGCACGCGTGGTAATTAAGCCCATACTCTCTCTCTCTCTGAGAGAAGGCCTGTGCCCTACAGTGGGACGTATATAGGCTGCTTATATGTCCGGGTGACAGCCTTGATACAACGCTAAATAAATCATTGACCTGTGGTTTTAAATTATATTATGATGGTACTCTGTTTTGTAATTGTACAGTATTGAAATAAGAGCATTAAAAGTACAACCGAACACAGTCGTTTTATAAATGACAACATGCTCTATTTAAAAATTCCTTGCCTCATATTTAGTCCAGTATATACGTCATTAAGTTTCAGTCATACTTTCCAATAATTTCCTTTCATAGATAGTATATAATTTGTTTGCTTGCTAAGCAATATAATAACACAAGTAACTATATAGAAGGATTATCATGCTTCTCTCGCTTTGACCCTATTTTCATTTGCATTTGCACTTCGTGTGCACGTCAAAAAAGTTAGCAGATGCCTCGTTGTGTTTTTTCGGTTTGAAAATTATTTATCGATATCTATGTCGTAGGCGCCGCTCTACCGTCAGTGTGGCGTATTTCGATAAGTTAAATTGGTACCTACAGATGCCAATGCAGCATTCAGTTGCAGAAAAGCTGTCGGA
This sequence comes from Yponomeuta evonymella, assembly GCA_963969515.1. Classification (NCBI taxonomy): domain Eukaryota; kingdom Metazoa; phylum Arthropoda; class Insecta; order Lepidoptera; family Yponomeutidae; genus Yponomeuta; species Yponomeuta evonymella. The sequence continues at coordinate 17,569,250 of OZ018359.1, read as the reverse complement.
TCTTAAACACCGTAATATTTATACTGTTTATTGATACAAGGAATTCATAGAAATATCGACATCGAAAAAAGTGAATGTTGCTATCATCACGCAATGCTGTGCAACACTATTTTTGTAATACAGTCAAAAACTTTTAGATTATGTTACGGAAACTATAAGTCTAGTGTTTTGTTTACTTTGAGTTTATTTATAGTTTTTGATCAGTGATTTTGTTACTATCATGGAAAAGTAAGTAGAAACTAAGTAATCGAAATTGAAATCAAGTTTACCTGTTTGATTTATCCATCTCTACAGAGTGTGACAAAATCCCTATAAAGTATCCGAAAATGGGAGATTCTGCTCGTCAATACTTTTACGATGGAGGAAAAGTATAAATCGCGAAAAAAGTTGCTATTCCATACATTTTTATTAGAGACACATTAGAGGCAATTACCACGCGTGCCCACTGCGGATGTACGATTTCAAGCGCTGAAGTGTGTGAACACCTCAGACACTCGGGTTTCCTCACGATGTTTTCCTTTACAGTTAGCAAGAGGTATTGCTGCAACTTCACATATGTACGCAACTTAGAAAACAAACTCATTGGTGTTTCCCGGGAATAAAACCTCTCGACTGTGAGGCCTGTGTTCTACAAACCGCTTTGTAGTAATTTTTATTGCTAAAGAATACCCTGCCCGTGTGTACAGTCGACAGCAGGTCAACCTTTATATTTTTGTTGCAAAGTCGCCCTCAACGTAACTGATTAGAGTGCACGTATGTAAAGTTTGACGTGCTGTTGACTGTACCATTCCGGTCATCAGTTCATTGCCTTTGGTTTAGTCGGAAGCCATTAATGACTGCAATTTGCAATGTGTTTGATAAAAACACAAGAAATGACAAAAACACGTGCTTTCAAAACCACCCGTGCCTGAGACAGTCGGGCTTTAATGGCTTGTATGGCTTGTATGGCATTTCCTGGTGGCTCTCGCTGCTTCGTTCAGACTGCCTCCAATTTCAATCGGAAGTGTGGAGCATTTTCGTGTAAACACAACACTCGCCTTGTCTTTAAAATATAAGCCATCGCAACCGGCTTTACTCCAGCCACCTGAATTCAACTCTATGGTCTTTACGATAAGAGCTTGATAGATAGAGAGAGGATACTATATTCCTCAATCGAAAAAATGATTACGGAAATACTGGTGAAATACAGGTGGCTAAGAATTACTAACGCGCAATAAAGAAATACCTATCTAGTATCTATTACAAGTGATTTCTTATGTCTAGGTAATGTACACAATTGGCGGTCTTATCGCTTAGAGCGTACTCTTCCAGGCAACCCTTGGATGGAGTGGATTGTACCTAACCATTTCTCAAACTTTGGTTTTGCTTAAAACTTCCTCCATTTGTCTCTTTTATATTCATAACAGACCACGGACTTACGAATCCACTTTACACAATTTACACTCAGCTGAATGGATTATGGTACCGTTTGCCACTTGTCCTTACAAAATATGCGTCACGCAGCCGAATTTTGTTTACGAATTAAACGTACCTAGATACGTAAAAAAAGTGTAATTGCCGATCCACGGTGGATACGCAAGGAGAGAAGCACGTGCAAAGTTCTGAAATATTTGGTTCCTACACATTAAACCAAACATCGCTCTTAGACAGCTACTTCGGTAAACTATTGTACCAAAAATATGTAGCACTTATGCGGGCAAGTAAGCATTGCACTTGGTCGGTTTTAGCCTTAAAGTATTGCACATGTATGCTATAAAATATTTGGTACCTATACGATCGGGTGAGGTAAGATAAATTACATAAGATAAATTAGGCCTTGTTAGCCGACTTCAAAAAGAGGATGAGGTTATAAATTCGTCCATATTTTTATGTAGGTATGTTCAGCGATTATTCTTACTACGTTATCTGATTTTATAATTTTTTTTGTTCGAAAAGAGCTTCTCAAAGAGTGGTTCGCGATCTGTGGATGAGATCTTTGGAAAATCATCCAATTTCTTCTTTTCTTATTCTTATTCTTTCATTACGTGTATTTCTTGAAGTCGTTTTGAAAGTTTTATTCAATTCAATTCAATTTAGTTTATTCAGTTTATAACAAAGTGTAGGTTACAGGTTACCTACAGATCTTCGGTATTGGATATAAGTTCACTATGCTTTGCCCTTGGGCGTACAAGATTGCATAATATTCTATGATATTAATAATTACAACGTGCATCAATTTATTTATATAATATTAGGGGTTAAAGTATGAAATTGCCGTTTTATTGCAATAGGTTCTTTGAATTGACATAGAATCTTCATGGTTTGAAGTTTTCGAATGAAACTTTTTTCAAATGGTTTCTATGATGTTCTTTTTTTAAAAAATGTGAAACATTTGAATATCGACTTTCAATTGTTTTTGTTATTCAATTTAGACAAGAAAGATGGATACTGCGAAAATTCGAGTGATTTTTGAATACGAGTTCCGACGCGGAACTAACGCGGCAGAAACAGCCCGCAATATCAATGCTGCGTTTGGAGAGGGGTCTATTAATGAACCCACCGTGCGATTTTGGTTTAAACGCTTTCGTGATGGAAATTTCGACTTAAAGAACGAGCCATGAGGAAGACCGCCCACACAGGTGAATAACGATGAATTAAGAGAGATAGTGGAAGCCGACCCTAGTCAAACTACCCAGGAATTAGCGGCATGGTTTAACGTTACCTTACCCACAATATTGACTCACTTGCGTCAAATCAATAAAATAAAAAAATACGAAAAATGTGTGCCTCATAATCACTCGAATTTTCGCAGTATCCATCTTTCTTGTCTAAATTGAATAACAAAAACAATTGAAAGTCGATATTCAAATGTTTCACATTTTTAAAAAAAAGAACATCATAGAAACCATTTGAAAAAAGTTTCATTCGAAAACCTCAAACCATGAAGATTCTATGTCAATTCAAAGAACCTATTGCAATAAAACGGCAATTTCATACTTTAACCCCTATTATAATAATATATACAAATAGAGCCTTAAATATAATTTACATGTTTACATTATTTGGTCAATATTTGTGTCATGAAATTGGTGATGTCAAGAAATTAACTTTAATTTATTGAAACCCTATATACTATATATAAAAAACTAGCTAGCTCGGCAAACTTTGTTTTGCCATATTAATTAGCCTACGATTTACCGGCCGATACTCAGTCCTACCAAATATACACAAAAAAATATTCATAAAAGTCGGTGAAGCAGTCGCGGAGGAGTTCGATAATAGATAATAACACGAGATTTTTATATATTAGATAAAACTTGTTCGAAGCCCCTCCCCCATATCGTCAAAACATAACAAAGAGACAGCCCGTTTTACTGATCATCGCACTGCCAGCTGTGGCCCAAAACCGGCAGGAAACTAGGTTCCCTGTTCAGTATTTTTTAGTTCGTCATGTAGAAATATCGCATTACCCGGCAGGCGCGATCGCGACACAGCTTGGCCTTTCCCTTTGTCTCTTCGGAGATCGCGTTACACGGAGTGTGCCCTAACGAGGCAAATTGCATCTTGCTCGCGCTTCCCTTTGGTTGAAACTGTGATACTGTGCTATTGTGGGCTTGAAAACCCTAGCTGACGATTTCTCTGAACCACACTCTGAAATCTGAGTGGTTTGAAAGCCGCGGTTATGCAGTTAGAAATTAAACGTGCCATCTATTTAGACTATTGCTTTTAAGTATAGAAGTAAAATAAAACAGAAATGTTATGAAATCTTGTTTTGAGTTCAGAAATTTTGTTTAAAAAAATTCGCGGACCTTTAGTACCGCTTCTCCGTCTATCAGAACAATGACCCGCAGACCCGAGCGGCGCGCACGCACCGCTCTGACGGGCTACTAATGATTCTCACAGTTTCGCGTTTGTAACGAGATATTTTTGGAAAGTGGTTTTTTTATAAAAACAAACTAGCGTGATCGATAGCTATTTTTAAGGCACGTTCATTTTACTATAGCTCTCAAACCACCAAAGCTTGATGGTGGATAAAATCTGAAAGTTCTTCTTTCTGGTAAACTTGTAAAGCTGCATTCCATTAATTATGGAGAGGCGCTAAGAAAGCTTACATAGGTTTCTCGGTCTTCGGGTTTCCTGCCCGTGCTTTACACAAAAGTATTCGTACAATCCGTAATCTAATTAATCCGATACTTATTCTAATCCGTTCTTCATTATTGGGACCAGGACATGTAATTGCGTTGTGTGGAAGTGTTATTTAAGTCCTAAATATAATTTCTGGAGGTAGAATAAACCCTTTTTCAATGCACAAATATTTATAGATCTTCTTCTTAGCGCATCGACGGCAATCAAGGTTCTTACAAGAGGTCTCTATCGTAGTAAAATATTTTACGCAAGGAGCTCGCTGATTGAGGCTGATCGCTGATCTTATTTGAATCCCAAGTCCAATCCCATGCGAAGTCGCGGGCATAGCTCTTTATGCAATAACGTACCAATTTTCAGTCTGTATGTGTATTGAGTTCGATTACATTAAATTAAATACAAAATCATTAACCGATTATTTGTTCCGTTTGTAGTCACTCATTAACCAACGTTGGAAGGTAACGTAAGGCTATTTGTATCTCTTTCGCCGTGTCAAATTATTTGATATGGCCAAAGAGATTTGCAAGCTTGCCATTTCAAATCTTAGCTGTCAGGCAAACAGCTAAGATTTGTCCAGTTATGGATGTCTATTTCTCAAACTTAGTTATGTACTGGGTTATATTATAACTTAATGCTTATTGCCGGTTAATGCGGTTGTGACTGTGATCGTTTTTCTAAAATGTAGAATATGAGCTGTTGGTTATAGTTTTACAAGAATACAATCTACCTATCCAATTTCCCGCACATTTTCACTTCTCAGCGATGCTTTCCTCACAAACAGGCATAACTACGCACTGAGCGTGTAACATTGTAAGAAACCACATAAATGAATTGTAATTTGGACTTCACCACCGTCATCTCTTGTTGCTAAAGGCAGAGGAGCGAAATTCCAACAGAAACGTGTTTGAATTTCGTGGTCCTACCCACCACTGTACCTATACCTATCCAAATCTCTGAAACGACGGAATTTCCCCTTTTTTGTGTCAGGGCCCAGTTTTTATTGGAATGCCACGACCTCAGTATTTGGCTGTAGATGTGTAAACTATTTGTGTGGGAATAAATACCTTTGTAAATGTAAATGGGTGGGAATACCAGTTTAAAGAGACGGGAAGGGTCCTCCCCTTCAACATTTTGAAACCGATCTGTCCGATAATATCTATAGGTATGTAACGTTTACTAAAGGAATTGTCTTTATACATTGTGTATCAAAATCCCCTTATGTTCCTGGTAAGAGAATATCCTTAACGAATAACCTGATGAAAAACTTTTACTTTCGCGATAACTTCTAAGTAGCAAATATGGGGCGTCCTTTGGTTCGGAGGTTTTCCGGGGTAATTTATTCGGTTATGGGTTTTTCTATGCTAAAATTTTGTATATATTTTTTTCTGTATTTTTGAGGAAACGTTGGGTGCATATTGTATGGTGTATGTTTTTTTTCCGCCATTTCTAATTTTAATAAGTGATATGTTTTCTTTAAATGGAAAATATATCAGCTGCCAAATAATTACGCGGCACCAAAATGTAGGTATAGAACAGTAAAGTTGATATTTTTTTGAGCTAAGGAGGGAATATAACCTTTTGTGGCGTCAAATGTCAAAGTGTAACTTGTTAGTATTTTCTTCGTTTCTTTTTCATGTTGAATTCAATACCTATCTAAATGTCAGTTGCTTAATCTTGTCTTCTTTGACGTATTGGGTTTGGACTAAATAGTTCCCGAAGTACGTAATACGTTGTAGGTACCAAAAAAATAAAAGAAAAAAGTTTGCGAGAGCCACGGGTTTGAAGCTTGCGTTGGCTCAATTTTTAGAGTTCCGTACCCGAAGGGTGCCAAACGGGACCTTATTACTAAGACTTCACTGTGTGTCTGACTGTTTGTCACCAGGCTGTATCAAAATAAAGTCTTATGGTGTGCTCCAGCACCCCGTGTAGGATCCCAGGGTTATTTACCACGCGACCCCACCGCGGATTGGCGATTTCAAGCGCCGAGGTATGTGAACACCTCGGGTACTCAGGTTTCCTCGGGATGTTTTCCTTCACGGTTAGCGAGTGATATTGCTACTACAAATTCACAAATGTACGTAATTTAGAAAACAAAATCATTGCCACATGCTGAGTTTGAACCAACGACCTCCTGAATGTGAGGCAAGCGATGTACTTATAAGGTTTAGGTATACCAAGCTTTCCTGAAAATTGGAAAAAGGTAATTCAAGGACTATCTACGTATTGAAATTTCTTCACATTGGACTCTAAGAGAACTATCTACGTAGATATATTGATTTTATGAAATAATGACTAGTAACGCCTCCCTCAATTGTTTAGGTTTTTCAACAGACGCACACTATAAAAATATAAAAATAATTCACAATAAGTCAAGCCACAGTGTGAATCCAATTACTGAAAAACACAGCATTTACAACACATATCATGTAAGACTTAAATACTACAAGCTGGCATAACCATCAATTAGGAACTAAAGTGACAATAAAAGATATTAGAATTAAGTTTTGGATGACGTTGAAACTAACTGGATCAAGTTTGATCTGAATTTATTGAGTGTACAAGCAAACAAATCGAATTTCCGAGGATCTTTTACAAAAAGTTGATTGTGCTTAATATAAGTTGGTCCACCTAAAATTCTAAATTTTTATTTGACAGGGAAGCTTTGTTTCCAAATTACACATTGCCATATCCCGACTAGTGTTTCTAATTATCTGTGTTTTAACTCAAGAGAAAACGTTACTCCCATACCGCACCGTGCTCTGAAGTAAAATTAAAAATCTTAAGACATACCGTCTTTTTTGCCCGCAGAAGCGAAGCCCTGCGCGTTGCCGCCCTGTGCGCAGTACTGGCTGCCCTGTGCGCGCCCATGCACGCAGCCCCCGCGCAACTCTGCGCAGGAGCGGCTGAAGACGACCCCCGCGCCGCGCGCTTCTGCCAGGCGCTCAACACTTTCCTGGAACTGTACGCTGAGGCGGCTGGCGAGCAAGTGCCCGAGTATCAAGGTAGACGCAGTGAAAATACAAGAAACTATTATCGAGCAAATTCGTGTCATTGGCTAATAGTTTAGCAGACTCTAGGCTCCGTAAAAATACAAGGAACCGTTGTCAAGCTACTTCATATCGTTGCCTGATAGTTTAGCCGACTCCAGGCTTAGTCAAATACAAGAAACCGTTGACAAACTACACCACATCGTTGCCTAATAGTTTAGAACACTCAAGGGCCTAGAGTCCAGGCTCAGTAAAAATGCAAGAAACCGTTATTGACCTACTTCATGTCGTTGCCCGATAGTTTAGTAGACTCCAGGCTCTTTAAAATGCAAGAAACCGTTGTCAAGTCATTCAGCGACATTGCTTGATATTTCGCACACATAGAACATCTCTCAAATTTGTTTTACACTGGTTTGGTAAACTCGACAAGCCGTAAACCTTTTACATCTATAAACATACTCTACACGTAACTTGCGACTACAATTATGATTGTGCTGTCGAGCTAAAAAATATTTTTTGTTCATTTTTCGTTTGTGGCGCTTGTTAGCCTTTGTTCCAACCTCAATACATTTAAAATCTTTACTACTTTCATGCAATGCGGTGAAGTATTCGATTTCAGACACGTTTCTCAAGTGATTCCAGCGAAGCACTTAATTTTTTATTATCCTCATATCACGATGCTCACTACCGCACTTGACAAAAAATTAAAAATAAATTTTAGTTTGTGAGCTTTATTTCAGGTGTTATATTACGGACCTATGAAACATATTTTTTCCTCAAATGCGATAGTGGGCATCGCGCTATAAAATCAAAATATTTTCTACGTATTTTCCTTGCGCTGCCTGATCCTAATCATGACTCCCACAGCCCTGGTCCGAGACTACCCTCAGCTGTTGGACTCCGGCATGAAGAGGCAAGACGTCGTCCACAGCTTCCTGCGCTTCGGCCGCCGCCGCTGACCTGCGCGCGCGCATCCCCACCGCTCCTCCGGCAAATAGAACTTTCAGGCTAGGGATTAAGGCGCGGGTTTGAGTGGCGACGGTTAGTTGTGCTGTCAAAGTTTGACGTGGATTTTACGTGATGCCTACTTAACCGTGTTTATGCTAAGATATCTAATAGAAGAGATATAAAGCTGTCAAGGTACAGTGGTGGTTCGTCATTTCTGTGGATAAGTTGGTATATAGGTCAGTTGTAACTTGTAGGCTAAGGAGGCACTGTTACTAATCATGATTGCCAAGTACCGTTTTGTTTTTATACATCAAGCTGTTTCAAAATAACAATTTGGAATTAGCGTCAAATTTTGGCAGACACGAAAGTTTCTCGTCCCTACTCAAACTCGACTTACTGGCTCTAACAACTGGACTTTCGTAAAGTCAAACAGAAAAGTGTTTTACCGTTAGTAGAGCACTTTTTTGTTTAACTGCACGCTTTAAGAACACGATCAACTGACTAATTATTTGATTAACAAAAAAAAACGACTGCGTCATGTTGGAAGAACAAAAAAACTAATGATTTTGAAGTTTAGTTTTTTTTCGTCCAAAACATTTTTAAATGTATAACGATTTTTAAAGTTCCTTAAATGTAAGTCTTACATTATAGTCTTAAGGATGTTGAATAAAAATTTTATTCATAGATAATTAAAAAAAACTGCGAAGGCCGGCCATGTTTATTCAAAGAAAACTATAGACTTTTCTTTCTTTCTGTATAATCAACATGGCCGGCTCAAATAAATTTATAAAATTTCCAGAATGCGCCGACATCTCTCTCCGAAATTCATAACATAAACGAATCAGTGTTCGTAAGACAATGTACTTAATAAAATATTAAATAAAAAGTATTACTAGTAAGTAACGACACTTAATGTTTGCGATTAAGCGAAATATTGTTGTCAACTGTTTTTTGGTCGCTTTTAAGTTCCAAATTATAAAGTTTAAAAAATAAATATTTATTGACAAGCCGGTCTAGTTTTCATTCGTAACTACCAAAACCCCACCTATAATGTGCCTGTATGTAAATGTTTATGTTTAATAGATAACTGACCTGACAGATAACTTGACCAAAAATCCGCAAAGTCGGGAAAACCCGTTTTTTTAAATACCAAAGTCCAAAGATGAAAATTCTAAGTCACATTTTTTTCCTCTGTGGTCACATCCTGCATCCCCCGCCTATGAGAACTGAAATAAAACCTTGCTAAGTCAAAGTCATCCCGTCAGAGTCAAGTCAAAGTCAATGCCGTCACGTTGGTCAAGTTGTTAATTTCAGGACAAATAAAATACGGCAACGTGGCGGACTCAATGTCATCAGATGCAGAAATCTTGTGCCGATGTAAAACTGGACAAACAACATCGCATCTTAATGTCTGCCCTGAGGCTTCACAGTGCAGCTGGCAGGATCTCATGGAGGCACGGATTTCTGATTCTGATGTCTGCATCACCCAGCGCGAGAGCAGTGGTTCGGTTATAGGAGCGGGATGTATTAGTAAGAGTCGACGCTTTCGATACGAGAGGAGAAAACGTATTGAGATCCTTAAGTCAAGCTTCCACTAGCCCCACAGTTCGGCTGCCTCAGCCATAATGAAAGTGTAGGCGGATTTTTCCTTTTGTGACCATTTGCATTGTGATTTATAACCGCAATTAAGTTATGAATGAGACAGATGCATGCATTTGGCTGCGACGATTTATCCATGGATCGTTAATGAAGACGCTATGGATGCAAGCTATTTATTTATGGGGAAATAATATGCCTTCTACAGACCATTATGATGTGCAAGGTGATTTCATCTTGTCCATCACAATCCTCCCGATCTTCTCTATCAAAGGAAGAAGAAGGATGGATGGAAGGTCCATTCGGTTAGCCTGTGCAACGCACTGTTACACTATTACATTTAAGAAGGCGTTGAATGAGCATTATCTATCTCTATCATAACTCTGAGTTATATATTTATTTATTATTCGAACTTCATTTCAAAGGAACCTTGCATGGGAGATAATCGGTCGTTTCTTAACTCCTTGCAGGTAAGTAATATAAAATCACTGCTGTAACTAAATCTCTTTCGAGAAGCCAAGAAAACACAAGATACCACCACATCGGTTCCTAATACAACTCGTCATAATGATTGATTGGCGCCACGATGGATCCCGATTTACCGGCATCGACAAACCATCAGAGATTTGACGGAGGTTTGTATTGACATTGAGGCATTGGAGGTCAAGGGGGCTGCAGAAAGCATATACGGCCCTGACCACACAGAAGGCGCGTCGTCTTTCCAATTCTCTTTCATACAAAATGTACTGAAGGGAAGGGACGAAGCCCACACAGAAGAGACGTGGCGAGGGCGCGTTGTATACAACGCGTCGCGTCATTTCCGCGCCCTCGCCCCACGTCCCTTCCGTGTGGCCACAGCCTGCTGGGAAATATGGAGCTTGTCTGTCATAATATCATGCAGAGTCATTCTCTCTTCTGTCTAGACTGTTTGATAGATATTGAAGGGTTTAATCCCAAGATTGAGTCTTTGGGATAAGATATTGACGGACCGGAAATCTTTATCTCGTCATGCATCTTTTTAGATGAGTTTGCTAAAATAGCCTACGATGACATGAGACTTGGAGACTTGTTCCTTTAAATAAATAAAAAGACCGGCCAAGTGCGAGTCGGACTTGCGTCGGACAACATTAAAATTTGAATATTTCAAGCGTCTACCTGTTACCGTTTTTGATATAGAGCAAAAAACGGCAAAAAAATCACGTTTGTTGTATTGGAGCCCCCCCTTTGATGTTATAGCGGCAACAGAAATACATCATCTGTGTAAATTTGAACCGTCTATCTATCACGGATCATAAGTTACAGCCTGGTGACAGACGGAGGGTCAGACGGACGGAGAGCGGAGTCTAAGTAATGGGATTACCTTACCCTTTGGGTACGGAACCCTAAAAACTACGAGACCATCTAGCCAGGGATGAACAAATATTTTCCACGCAAACTTTTATAGGTAAATCGAAGTAATCTGACTCCTTTGTAGAGATTTTCCTTCAGTGATTGAATAATCTTCCAAATCGCAATCTCAAAATCTCTAGATACTTCGTCACTTACTGAAAAAATGTTTCAAGTCTACCTGTAGGTAACTGAGCAACCAACGCAAGCTATGTAAAGTCGACAGGAGGTCGACCTTAACATTTTGACTGAGTAAAGTGCACGCGTGCAGACTGTACCTAGTATTCTGAATATTTAATTTAACAACCAATGTGGATAAGGTCAGCGCTTGAAATCGCCAATCCGCGGTGGGCACGCGTGGTGATTAAGCCCATACTCTCTCTATGAGAGAAGGCCTGTGTCGTACAGTGGGACGTATATAGGCTGCTTATGTGGATAACGTCCTACTTTTACCATAAATTAAATAGAAACAGAATACTGAATAGGAAGTGAAGAGTTCTATTCCTAGTAAGTATTTATCATACCTACTTGGCAAGTTTTCTCTACATAACTATTCAAAGTGCTCTAAAAATTTGCATGGCGCGTCTTGGGGGGGGGGGGGACCTGCGTCCACTTATTGATTGATTGACTGAATATTATTTCCTTTGCTGTCAAAACTTTGTAGAGTTCCTGCGTAACATGTAGGTAGTTTTTTCATTGGTTTTTTTTTTCTTCATATTTATGTTTGCTTCAGATTTCATGACTTTTCGTACTTATAAATTCTTTGTCTAATGAAGTGCTAATAAGTTATTTAGAGAAAAAATAGGAACAATTTGTCTTCATGAAATTTCGTATTTGAATTTTTGCTGACAGTACTTTGATTTCAAAAGCTGTCAATGCAGATAAACGTAACTTTAATAATTAAGGGAGGTCTTATGTTATCTTATCTTATGTAAGTATGTAACAAAGTTGTTCTCTATCGATAAACGAATAGGTAGGTTAAGATGCCCTTAACGCGCTGTCTGTAATCTGAAATGGAGTAATAGCACAAAAAAAACGTTTTAATATAATCGGAGAGGCCATGTTAACAGATAAATAAACGTGTTTAGTTTTTTTCTGTACGACTAATACTTTTCATAATAACAAAAACGTGCTATACAAATCGGACTCAAACTATGACGTCACAACTTGCACGTTACACCTTATAATGTATGAAGCGTTTATCAATATTCGAGTTATCTCGTAAAATAATGTTTTTATACATCTACACCCGTTTTAGAGAACGCTTAGAATTCAACGAAAAACGAAATCTGATATGTTTTTTTACTATTCGAGTAACTTAATGTTTCGTATTGTTTGGGACTCCAAAAAACCCGAAAAAATTTTTTTTTTATTACCTATATGATTTTATTTTTAATTTTTTCTTAGTTTGGGGAAAATCCATTTAGCCCTAATTTTGACGCAAGTTTCCCATTACGACCCTATAAAGGGTTACATAACAAATGCATAATTCCTGAAACTCTAATTGGGGAATCAGAGTTTGTGTTTTACCTACAGCAACTTTTGTTCCTTGAGTTCTTTCTCTAGCAAACATTTTTCAAAGGGCAAGTTTTGTTTCGTTTTTCCAGCTTGAAGGTGCAATAAAGAATGTTCACTGTCTATCCACTTCTGCGGTATTTAGTTTGTCTTTATTGTCTCCAGGGATACGTGTAAGGAGCCAAATTGGCGCAGAGTGGTCACAGACTAGTGCACAAAGTGACGGTCCCGTTGAGAAGAGGCAGGAAAGAAGTCGTAATCATGTACTTATCTACAAATAACCAAAACCACCTGTAATTATAACTGTGTACGTGATTTAGCAATAAACAATATGAATAAAATCAATATCTGACGACATTTAGGCGCCGTGGGTATATACGTAGAAGGATTTAGGAGCGTCTTTCCGTAAAGGAAAGACAACGGAACGTCGTATCACAGCGGAAAAGAATTAACAAATTATTCATAAAGTAACAAAGCAAATCTAATAGTTTATTCATTACTTTAGATAGAATACAGTAGAATAATTGATTAAAATCAGGTTGCACAAAATAAAGATTACAAAAATACTGTTTACATAATAAAAGGACTTACATGATTGCAACATATTGGCTGTTAATAATTTTGATTTAACTATGGTCCCCACACTAGGCCGAGCCTGTATCGTGGGGACCGACAAACGTTTACTAGATTTGTGATTATTAGAATAGGTTCCTCTGTTTCCTCTGTTCTGTTACTTTGTCAGCCCTAACTGATTGTTTTAGAATTTCTTTCCGGATTTTTTTTTACTTAGCTAGACAAAAGCTGTGGTGAAAAATTTGGTCCTGACCACGGCTAGTGAAAGATTCGGAGGCGTGGTTCCTGACCACGGTAAGTAAAACACTGCGAGGTGAGGTATGTACGTAATGGAAAGGTAACAACACTTTTCTAATACCTATATTGCTGAAAAATAGCATTAATGCTGAGGCTCCGACCATTTAAAAAGTGTACTAAATTAAATTACTCTTAACATAAGTAAATTTGTTACTTTTGAATAAAGTTCTTTTTATTTATTTATTTTTATTTTGCGCCTACAAAGTTTGCGTTTGCCCCTACGTAAAGCTAGAATCGATAGCCCATCAACTCCCATAAAACGTAAAGGTTCGTCAGCTGTCCACAGAAAAATACACGTTTTAGATTTTGTTTTATATTAGATACCGACGAAAGGATAAATTTCATCATTGTTGCAGAATAATTAAATGCATGAAACTTCTCATCACTACAACTTATAAGCGGCGGTAGCGCGGTCAGCAGATCGCTTGCCTCATATTTAAGAGATCGTGGGTTTAAGCCCCGACATGTATGTACTTCATTCATCATCATCATCATCAGCCACCCGACGCCCACTGCAGGACATGGCCTCCTACGGGCAGCAGCGTCTTCCTGAAATTCCAACCGCATACTGTATGTACTTACTAACGGCTACTTAGTAAGTTACGTTCACTGTGCAGTAGCATTACCACTCGCTAACTGTGAAGGAAAACATGGTGAGGAAACCAGAGTGTCGCGGCACGCGCGGTGAATTAAGTCCATACAGAAAAGACCTGTGCTCTATTCCCACTGGGGCCGCCGTACATAGAAATGGGCTCAGTCTGGGTGTATTTTCATGTTTGAGCCTTTCTTGCCTGTTTACCATAGCACAGGGTATCCTAGTTTGAGGCCAGGTCAAGTGATTGTGTTGTGCGGAAGTTATTATTATTATGGGGGGATAAAAAGATTAGGGAGCAGGGCTGGCCTACTTAGGCTGCATTATAATTAGCCGTGTCAATCATAAGCAAATGTCGTCAGAGAAACGACTCTACTTGCTTCGGTTCGACTTAACTAACAAACAAGAACGTGGCTAAAGCATTCTTGCTGAACTAACCTCTTTCAGACGAAACACAAATTTTAATATATGAATGAATAAATAAGATGAAGAAAATAAATAAAAGTAAGTTTTGTTTTCTAAGTTACGTACATTTGTGAAGTCAACGGTGAAGGAAAACATCGTGAGGAAACCTGAGTGTCTGAGCTATTTGCATACCTCAATCCGCGGTGGGAACGCGTGGTGATTAAGCCCATACTATCTCTCTGAGAGAAGGCCTATGCCCTAAAGTACATATACGTATATGTATAGGCTGTTCACGATAAGTAACCCTTTCTCAGAATCACTTCAATCGATATTCCTAAGCCATTAACAGTTCAGCATATCTCTACAATGTTTGACCGTATAGAGATTACACGCACAAATCCAAAGTGCCCGATATTTTCAGTTTTATCTCGACGCGGCATGTAGTTTGTTAACTGCCAAACTGTTTGAAAGTTTCAAACGAAACTAATTTGAACTAATTTTACAGCCTTCAAAGCTCAACGAATAGGTTAGGATCCTTTAACGACTTTCCGGCAAGACTATCGATGACTAGAGCTAAAGAGCGTAAAGTTTTTATTGGTTAGGTGGAGAGTTGGGAACGGACTACTTGCCTACGTGAACCAGTGCGGTCAAATCATATCGGTAAACAAAATACGACAGTAGAAATGGGTGGTATTCAATGCAACAAAAAGGGCATAATCACAAAAGGTAGCATCGTGGTTGTACGGGTCTCAAAAAATTCGAACATTCAAGTAACTCTAATCATAGTACCATTATAAATTCCAAGTTTGGATTGATGTATGTTAGTTACAAACATCACACATGAAGGCCGGACGGATTTGAATGAGATTTGGCACAAAGATAGATTACTTTTTATGACGCCAAAATCGAGATTCGAACCCACCACCTCCCGATTGTGAAGCCGGCGTTCTACCGCGCTACCACCGCTCTTCACTTCTACCAGTAAGCACACACTCTCTTTTCTATGGAGCGGTTTTGTACCACTTTACTAAAAATGCGCTCATTCAAGCAAATCATACAAATCGATGCGTCAGCTGACACCTTCAGAGATTTTGGCGTGACGGTATGTTGCGTGTTATGGTTAAAAGGCAAAGGCAAAGGTTAAATTCTTACACACACATCGTAGGCGTATATTGCCTATCGACGTCGTACGTTCAACGCCAGGTGGAATTCCTATCAAGCTACACCCCCATTGATACTATTTTCAAGTGTAATAAATCTGTCGCAGTGGAGTTATGTGCGAATTGAATTCTAAATCTAACTGTCTAACTGATTCTCGTGGTGGCCGACTCACTGTCACACCATTGGGTCATACCAGTGTGACACAGAATAATATTTATCTTCACATTCACCCTATAGGGTGTGACTGGCAATAACCAATAGCATCGTTAAGACTAAGCGTTATACTATGTTAGTAATCGTAAGAATAAACAAAAAAAAAAACATATTAAGTATTTTTCACTAAACTTTGTAAACAGTCGTACTGACACAAGGAAACAATTGATTTATAAGTGGTCAGTGACTTCAATGAGGTTGAGTTATTACTTAGCCTTGTGACAGTGAGTCGGCCACCATTATCGCGCTCTTTGGCAATATTGCATTGCGACGCGTGGGAATGTCACCGATTTAAAAATTCATTAAAACGCATGGCGTGATCTTTGTATGAAGCACGTGCTAAAACGATTCACAGGGTGTACTAAAATCGCCTGTTTTTCCGACAGTACAAAACAACTTTTGACGTGAAACGAAACGTGTCTCCTCGACGAGGACTGTAACTCTGTAACTGCGTGTCGTGTGCAATTCATTTATATATCGTTGAGTAGAGCAAAGTAGCCATTGATCAGATCCTTTTGATTCGTGCCCTGGCGCCAGTGCCGCGTAACACATTTTGAGCTAAAAATCAACGGTTAATAGACGTTTCACGTCAAACCAACAACCGTGTAACCCGACACAGCCCCACCCGCTTTTTTAATTCAAATAAGCGACCCGTGTCATAAGCGACTTATTTTTGAGACTAATGGCTTGAGAGTTTCACTAAGCAAATGGTTAACTGTAGTGCTGTCTCTTCGAATTTCTCAGAAAAGAGCGTGACAGAACGTTACTTTGCGAAACTATCAACTCAGAAACCGGCCCTTACTCTGAAATCACGAAAAAAATCAGCTGCTTCTGATTCACTAGAGCCGGTATCAACATTTTGAATGGAACACGTGATATTGCAATTTCAGAGTTGATGAGTTTAATAGTAGGTACTTACAAGTATTTCTCCCTTTTTTCCACTACCTTAATTTTAAACATCTCTGCTAAGGCTGGTTGGAAGAGGCTTAGAGTTAAATTCGCCTTCGTAGGTAACAAATTGTATCTATCTTTTACTGTATGCAATAAATTTCATTGGAGCTTACTCCAACCTGTAGGTTTCTACAACATGTTAATAGCATCTAAATTTAAATTATCAATTATCAAAAAACCGTTACATAAAATTAAATATTTTTTGAGTCACAGTCTCTAATCTGAGGTCCCACGCACGTATCGATATTTATATTTATTCTTCTTTTTTTTAGTCAGTTGTTGCAACTTTATATCAATAACATGATTTTTGTTTTAAGTATTTAAGCGCGTAAAATTATCTATTTACATAACTTAGCAACTAATAATGCATGCTGTGTTTCAGTGTAATTATTTAAGGTACCAATCTATTTTACCATTACCTTAAGATTGACGTATCTATCAGTACTGTAAACTGTTGTGGAACCTAATAAATGAAGTAAGTAAAAAATTCATTAGCCTACAACCTATTCTCAGACCTACCAAATATACAACAAAAAAATTCATTAAATTCGGTGAAGACGTTTCGGTGGAGTTTGATAACAAACACTGTGACACGAGATTTTTATTTATTAGATATAATCATCAAAATGCATGGAAGAGCCGAATTTTTTTTCGTGATTTCCGAGTATGGTTATCTTTATTTAGATAATTTTAGCGACCGACTCAGGAAATCCTAAGAGGTCCTCTGTACCCAGAGGGGCGTATCGCACCGCCAATACCTAAGTATCGGTACTATTGTGAAATGCGAAAGAAGCACGTGCCCTTAGGCAATTATTTTTCTGTATCTGGGTACGTTATGTGCCTCTAGGAATATCATAGGGGTTAAAGTATGAAATTGCCGTTGACATAGAATCTTCATAGTTTGAGGTTTTCGAATGAAACTTTTTTCAAATGGTTTCTATGATGTTCTTTTTTTTAAAAATGTGAAACATTTGAATATCGACTTTCAATTGTTTTTGTTATTCAATTTAGACAAGAAAGATGGATACTGCGAAAATTCGAGTGATTATGAGGCACCCATTTTTCGTATTATTTATTTTATTGATTTGACGCAAGTGAGTCAATATTGTGGGTAAGGTAACGTTAAACCATGCCGCTAATTCCTGGGTAGTTTGACTAGGGTCGGCTTCCACTATCTCTCTTAATTCATCGTTATTCACCTGTGTGGGCGGTCTTCCTCGTGGCTCGTTCTTTAAGTCGAAATTTCCATCACGAAAGCGTTTAAACCAAAATCGCACGGTGCGTTCATTAGTAGACCCCTCTCCAAACGCAGCATTGATATTGCGGGCTGTTTCTGCCGCGTTAGTTCCGCGTCGGAACTCGTATTCAAAAATCACTCGAATTTTCGCAGTATCCATCTTTCTTGTCTAAATTGAATAACAAAAACAATTGAAAGTCGATATTCAAATGTTTCACATTTTTTAAAAAAAGAACATAGAAACCATTTGAAAAAAGTTTCATTCGAAAACCTCAAACCATGAAGATTCTATGTCAATTCAAAGAACCTATTGCAATAAAACGGCAATTTCATACTTTAACGCCTATTATTAAAATTCTCCCTTTTCGGGAAGATGAGGCATAAAAGAAAGACATCCTGCAGACTCATACCGTCTCGCTCTTACTCTACGTAAAAGTAGATGGCACTATTTATATCGAATATTGATGTATCGAGTTACATAACAGCTATAAAAACCGTGCTATACGAGCTGATATTATTAAAATTAAATTGAAAATATTATAGGTATACATTTTTCCCGTGCTAAGGAAACTACCTAACATTGGAATTCGTCAGAATAAAAAGCTGCAGTTATTCATATATTAAGACATTTTATTTTCTCTACTTAGGTCTAATGAACAATAACACATTCAATAACTTGCCGAAAATACATTGAAACAGATTGGATTATTTGTAGTGATATTTTTTGAAAGTATAAGTACGCTTCGCTTCGAAGAAAACGCATGAACAGGATGTATCAAAATTCTAGTCATTAATACCAACAAATTCTAACGCAACAAATGCATTCTAGTACAAAGAATGAAGTTTTTTACTATCCCCAAGGTTTCTTCATAATAATTCTTATTTCATTTGATATAAACACAGGCATTGTTTGCAGATCTTTGTCCAAACTACATTGGTAACAACATAAGCAGCCTATATACGTTCCACTGTATGGCACAGGCCTTATTCCAGGGAGAGAGGGAGGAGCGGATTGGCGATTTCAAGCGCTGAGGTATGTGAATAGCTTAGACACCCAGGTTTCCACACGATGTTTTCCTTCACGGTTAGCGAGGTACATTACTTAGAAAACAAAGTCATAGGTACATGCCCGCAATGGGAACCGAACTTGGGTCTCTCGCTTCCGAGTCCAATGTTGTACCCACTTGGCTACCACCGCCTTAGAGGTTTACATCGATAGATTTCTTTGTGTATAATGACATTCATTTTTCGTTTGTTCGTTTTTGTTGTCATTACATTTTGTCGTTGGCAACACCCAAAAAATAAGTTTTTTTTTTTCACTCGCGGCTACTACTAGTACAGGTCATCGCAAATAATACAGTCCAAGTCGCTATGTTATACCCGCCGAGCATACAAATCTTGGACTTATATTTCTTTAATATTGAATGTTGTAATGCCTATTTTCAGGAAGATAAGTGGCTTTTGATACACCCTGTGTAAATGTACAAAGTGGAAACTATATCGGCTTAGCACCAAATGTAACGCACCATCTAAATATATCAATTTTCTCTTACAGTGTTCTGCATGCAATATTGAACTCAAAGAATTAAGTACAGTATTATTTAGAAAAAAAAATCCCTTAAAATACTCCACAAACGTAGTATAAACAGTCCGTGGTAAAGCCAGTCTTTCACTTGCAAAGTGTCTACAAAAAACTATGTATACGGCTTTTACAAACTGAGTGTTTTAAGGAATCGTGTTTTTATAAATGGTGTTAGTTCGCGTTTTTAAACAATATTTATCTAAATAATTTAATGGATGACTTAAGTACTCGTAATACCCGAAGCTGGATTAAGTAGAAAAGTGTAAAAAAACAGTCTTTCACAGGCAAGATATAAAAAAACGTGTTGAGTCAGACTAACACTTTAAATATTAAACAAAACAATTTAACAATAACAGGCACACGATTTTTTTTTTACTGTTCGGATGACAAATCTAGCTTTTAAGAGGCTCCATGCCACCAATGAAAAAAACATGTCTTCCACAAATTGTTTTTGAATATACTGCAATTTATTACACTCAGCTTTATCCTCTATATTAGCTTAGCTGACATGTAGTAACACATACTAGTTAGTATAGTCGTTACATACTAGTTACTATGCTAGTATAGATGATAAAAATCACAATTAACAAGTTAGCTGTAAGTTCACTTACAGGCAAGTTGTTAATTGTGATTTTTAGGAACCCACGACCTAGAACCTGGAATCAAAGACGTGGGACAAAATAAAATTTACGCCGGTTCTTTTGTGGAAATACTATGTGTGGAATTTTTAAAATCACAATTCGCAATGTAAAGTTTGGTTAAGGGTCATATTTTTTTTATTTTTTACGAAAGTAGACAATTTGTTAGGACTAATTGAATTTTTGTTGTTCTAAGTTATTGTTAAACACCTTAAAAAATTAAAAATATAATTCACTCCTCGTGACGTCATTTGCGAGGGCTTTTTCCCAACTGATGCATGACTTTGTTTCTTAAATTTTTGTAGTAGGCGCAAGAGATTGAGTTGAAAATAATGCATCGGATGAGAATACCTGTCTGTCAGACTGACGTTCGTTTTGGTTGTTTGTTTGAACTGTTTGTTGTGGGTAATCTGTGGGTGAAAAGATCGACAGTCGGCCCGAAAATTTTTGTGTTGACCGGTCATAGCGCGATGGAATAAGGTTCACACTGATTTCTATGTTGATCTGGCTGCCAAATATACTATCTTGCAAATGACGTCACAGTCGGTCACAGTGAAAGGCAAATATATCGTGATTTTTTTATTCAAAATGCCTATATTGATAATATTTCCTAGCTTTAAGAAGGGCATTATTGTTATTTGAACTATATTGGCTGCATTGGTTGTTAATTCAGCCCTACAAAAAAAAACTTTACATTGCGAATTAACCTTATTGAGAGACTCGTAAGAAGACTGCAAAAACTGATTGCTTAAAAAAGAAGATATGATTTTTTTTTTAATTTGTGGCGCTTATAATTAAGATGGCAGAAAACCAAACTAATTTTGCCGGAATCCCCATGTAGTAAAGTAGAGCATACAAATTTCATCTAACACGTTAAGTACATGCAGTTTACATAGAGATATTTGTCATGAACATTAGCCTAGTAGCACAACAAACTATACACTAACGATGATTTTATATTTTAAAACACACTTTCTCTGCCGTAATTGACTGTCTGCCATTGATATAGCTGAAGAAACATATCTGGCGGATACTTGCCAGCTATTTTATAGAGATTTTGGGATTATGTTTAAATGACATTCCCTCATGTACATTTTTTGACATAAAAATATCCTCAGTGTGAGTATAATGGTAAATTGCGACTGAGCGACCATGAATTTTTGGGCACCAGATATGTGATCTTTAAACTCTCGAATTCAAATCTGGCCGCAGATAAACATCATGGCTCTAAAATCTTGCAGAGGTTTAAGGCTGCTATGACGTCTGGTATGCAGTCTTGCTCGCGCAATGTACTATTTTTAATTAAAAAAAACGCCTTTATTTAAACAAAAACATGCATGCACAGAACATTGCAGAAGCCTCCTTTTAAGTAAATGTTCACCTGTACTAGGAGGCTCCGCTCTTTCTCCACTTTAATCTATTAAATTTCATGATTGTAAGAAATATGTAAACTTTTCATAAATGTGGCCTGGGGGTTTGATAGACAACAAAATTACGGACATTCAAGACATATTTTTCTTTTCTTGTTTCTGATTGAGAAAATTTGATACTAAAATTAAAATTTTCAAACCCTCAGATCACATTTATCAAAATTATACTAAAATTGTAAAAATCACTTTAAATTAGATTCTTTTTGTTGCACTAACCCGTGCTGAGGACAATTTTAAAAACGGCACGGTTGCCAGGGGTCACGGGTTCAAGTCCCGGCATGGGTGGAATTTTTAGCCTCTAAACACGTTTTTAATATCACTTAAAATGTCAGATTGTGCGAGCGAGCACGCCAGACGTAACAACAGCCTTAAGGCGAGAAATGTAGAACTCTTCCGAGCCGCAATATCACGGTACGGAGTAGCCACAATGATTGCCGACCTCCGGTAGGAGATGGCACCAAAAGAAGTTCAAATCTTTGTACACGTGTGTTCAAATCTTTCTACACGTGATGTGCTTACACCTTTGCACACATAATATGCATCCCTTTCCTTTATTTTACTGCAGTAAATGATTTTTCCGTAAGATAGGTAACCGTCGCTGTCTCTCGCACCCTTCACATTAATTTTAAGTGATTAGTTAAGTTTTATAACTCTTGTGATATTTTTATTCATATTTTTAGTGTAAATGTATGTACTAACTTTTATATGGGTAAAGCCTGAAATAAACGATTTTATTATTATAATAGAAATCGTGAGGCGGTACAAGAAAGTAAAATTATGGCATTTTTGTTAGACGTTTGTCATGATCGTGGCAAGTGGTATACCCTGCTTTTTACCTGCCCCTCCTGGATACGGGCGTGAGTTCATGTACGTATGATACATTTTGTTACAATATACATTAGCTTCTGATAAAAATCTCACTAAAATTATGAATTTATTCTGTAGCAAAACATCAGTTATTTTATTTACCTCAGACTACAGATAATCGACTCAGAAGATAAGCATAAAACTGTCTCCAAGCTTCATTGCAGAAGGCGCGCTCAGGGCACTGTTATTATTCATAAAGCTACAATTGGGTATTTGACAAAATATCAAATGAGTTACTTTTAAAACGGAATTTTGTATGAAGATACTTGCTTATGACGTCATATTTGAGAGCATCCTTTATATGTTTAATCTATTTAAAAATTGTAATAACTAGTAATTGACATTTTCCGAGATATTTTGTAATTTTTTGTTTTAATCGAGCATATGAAATAATTTATCGTTGATCGTGTCAAATACCGTATTAGTTATAGAATTACAACTATCAGAATTTTTCGTCAAACTTAGCCTCACGATTAAACGTGGTGCTGGCAGAGAGTCCTTCCCATATCGCAGACCGAACGCCGCACAAGTGATTGTACTCTAGAAGAACTTCAGATAAAGACCAGTCTTTCCACAATCTGTACCCAACGTATCCTGAAGTTCTTCGGGCATACCGTCCGACGCGGGCCAGATAGCCTGGAGTATGTGATTAACAACGGTCGCGCGAACGGGAAACGAAGCAGAGGACGAGCACCGATGCGATGGAACACTATAAGTCAAGCTACGGGAGGGACCCTACAAGCAGCCGTACATCTAGCGCATAATCGGTCCAAATAGAGGTGGCGGAAGCTGCCCATGTTCACGTGACTCAGTCATCAGGTCACGACCAGAAAAAAGCCTCACGATTGGTCACTTGGGCGCTAATGCAATAAGATCTACAATAGGATCCCTGAGGATATAATAAGCTTGCCAGAAACGCGGTTCAAAAAATATTATTAAGATGACAATGATGTCTGAAATTAAAGGCAGTTCAATGCATGAATTCCAGGTTTTAGAATGTTTATATAAACTCTGTTAAATAAGGACTTTCAAAGGACTAAATTTGGAGTTTTTTTGTCCATTTCTGTGCTACTAAATGTTTGAATTTGAAAAAAACCTAATTGTAGCTTTTTGAAACACGACCCAGTTGGTGTAGAATTTTACCTTTATTCTTCATGAAACAAGGCTCAGTTGGTGTTGAATTTTACCTATATTGTTTACGACACTAAAGCCATTAGGTGTCAAATTTTACCTTTCTTCTTTACGAAACAGGACCCAGTTGGTGTAGAATTTTACCTTAATTTTTCATGAAACCGGGCCCAGTTGGCGTAGATTTTTATCTTTACTATTGATGAAACAGTACCCAGTTGGTGCTGAATTTGACCCTTATTCTTTATATAACCAGGATACTGGGGTTGGTGTAGAATTTTACCTGTTACCTTTATTATTCATGAAACAGGGCTCATTCGGTGTAGAATTTTACCTTTATTTCTAACTAACTAAACTAGGAGCTTGTGCAGATGTTTTGTATAGCCATGGTCGGTGCTTAATACGTGATGTGCACGACGTCTCCGCCCACCGACAGAAGACATTGGCCCTGATGGTAAAGGGAAAGGTCAAATTAAATAAAGCAGGCATCAATCAATCAGCCGGTCGGCCTTGAACTTATGAAATTATACAGCGCATCAGAAACGAAATGCATATTTAGCTGAATTTTTTAATGTATGCACTTAATTTGGACAAATGGAGTGGAAAAGGAAGAAAGATTAACGAAAGAAATATATCGAGCGAATGGAAGGGCCAGTATGAGACGTCGCAGGCAGACATACTTCGGCCGAAGAGGGGCAAGATAAAAAATACCCGAAACTGGCGTTCGTGCATGCAATGACTAATGAATGTTGATGAAGCAAAAGAGATCTGCAGGATCGTGGCCAAGTTCACCGATAGGAATATAGTACAACCAAACCAAAAGTACGAAAATATGTATATCGATTTGAATGCATAAAAGAAGATGGATGTAGAAATTATATGTAGAAATCTTTGATTTCAAACGCCGAAAACTCTATTGTCCTGACGTCACCATAATGGTAAAAATTTAAATCTACATGGCTACGACTCAGTATTACGTTGACGTCACGGCAGAGGTAATCTTAGATCATGAATGACAGCGTTTTCATCTGTTTATGAAAAGTTAACTTTTTTAGTTTCCTCAGAATAAATGTTACCAATTAAGATCTATTTAAAAAAGGGTTCAATGGGAAATTTGGCCAAAACAACGTCGAGTGCAAAGGAGGTCCTTCAAGGAGTAATTCGTTAATACAAACGTAGTCTGGTTATTATTTACAAACGATATACGATCGCAATGCCTAATACGTCAGAGGACACAAATTGAGGTTTGATCGTGCGTAGGACTGGAAATAAACTTCTCAACAATAAATTATAGCCTTGTATTCACAAGGATTTTCTATGAAGTCTTATGAGGCTCAAATTTATTATTAGGGTTCCTTACCCAAATGGTAAAGGACTAAGACCGACCGTCCGTCCGTCACCAGGCTGTATCTCATGAGCCGTGACGGTTAGACAGTGGAAATTTTCACAGATGATGTATTTCTGTTGCCCCTATAGCAAGAAATAAAAACAGAATAAAATAAATATTTAAGGGGGGCTCCCATACAAAAAACGTGATGTTTTTGGCGTTTTTTGCTCGATATTAATAACGGCAACAGGTAGATGCTTGAAATATTCAAATGTTGTATAAATAATGGTACGGAATCCTTCACGCGCGACTCCGAGTCGCACTTGGCCGGTTTTTTTTTTATTGTGTTATTCTCAATTGCAAGCACGAGCTAAACTTGATTCGTGTCCTCGAAGCACTTTACGTGTCATTAAGATCTCTGTCAATTAAGCAAACCTCTTTTGAAAAGAATAAATGTGGAGTTTCTTTATTAGCTTCTTCTCCGCACAATCAATCAATTGTGAAACTATCGCAAACATTTTGTTATTGAGGCGAATAAAATTTTTGACTTTTGACTTTGATCCTGCTCGTCGTTTGTAAATTAAAACCCAACTACCTACTTTCGTATGGGATTGCTCCTTGAGGGGTCCTCTAAAGACACGCACCTGGTTCTTATGCGCGTTGTCTTGCAACATCAGCTGCGTGATGTACATTGACGTGAGCGTGTTACCACCCAGGGCAGCGGTGTACGCGCGTACTATCGCCAACACCTGCGGGAAGATAACTACAGGGTGAATTGGAATTCGTTCACAGTTTTTATGGGGACACTCTAACTATCATTAGGAATAAGAAAAAACTGAATTTGAACGGATATTTACTCGGATATTTAAATTCAGTTCTTATTACGTCTAGTGCTCGTGTTAACCTTAGAGAACACTATGATTAGGAAAAAAATGGTGATAGTTTTGAAGAAAAATACGCGTCCACAAAATTTTTTTTGTCACCCAAATAAAAGTTACTATGGGCCTCATAAGAAAGCTCAAGCTATGGAAAGGGCTATGCTTGGAATTTCTCTACGAGATCGAATCAGAGATGATGAGATCCGTAGACGAACGAAAGTCGTCGACATAGCCCAGCGGATTAGTAACTTGAAGTGGCAGTGGGTGGGGCACATAGCACGCAGAACTGACGGCCGATGGGGCCGAAAAGTTCTCGAATGGAGACCACATATCGGCAAGCGCAGCGTAGGACGACCAGCCACAAGATGGACGGATGACCTCATCCAAGTGGCAGGAAGACACATTTTCGCGTCCAAAATACCTCAGTGTCTCAAGACAACGGTGTATAACCAACGTGTGTCGTCAGTGAAAAAGTACCCGAAACCGGCGTGCGTGCAACGACTAATGAATGTCGAGGAAGCGAAAGTGATCTGTCAAGATCGTGGCAAGTGGAAGTCCCTGGTCTCTGCCTACCCCTCTGGGAAACAGGCGTGAGTTTATATATGTATGTTGCCACTGATGACTTATGAATCTGAGGATGTGATAACGGTCGTTGTTCAGATATAGTTTGAATGCAGTCGTGCCAACTGCATCTGAACTGCAACTTTGCGGTCGGAAAGCAGTTGAAATGCAGTCCGTCTGCTGAGACGCTCCTACACTGCTCAGTCCGTATCGTCTTACCTCGCAAGTGAAAGTGTGTAGAAACCCGCTCAGGCCACCCAGTTCCCTCACAGCCGTGGTCTCGCGCACAAAAAGCAGTCTCAGAGCGCAAATTCGACGCACCAAGCGCGCTCCGCTTACGTAGCAAAGCGATGTTAGTGACACTGTCGTTGGAGCCTGAACAGATGAATATAATATTAAATAAAATCTCTTAAATATAAATAAACCTGAACATAAATTAATATAAATATTCAAGGAGTCTTTGTACAATTATTATTTAATCTTGCGAACAGTATACAAATTCTGCCTCTATTATTATTTTTTGTAAATCCGCCTAAGATACCTTGCGACCAAACCTAAGCTGAATGAAACGAAATATAATTTGCGGTAATCACAATCGCTTATGTAGGTACTTGAACTAACCGAAAATAACGAGCGTTCGTACTTATGACTACATGATTTCTTTAAAAAAAAGTCATGCGGTATGGATATTTTAGACTTGCATAGTAAGGCACTTCAACGATTTTATCTTTTTCTTGAAAGAGTAAAACATTGCACATAATACTGCTTTATTTTTAAAAAGAACTAATATCCCAACTGTATGTTAAATAACCCTCTAAATACTATACTGATACTCTTTCTAGTCTTACAAAATGGGCGGTAGATGGCGCTGACATCCCCATCACTAGTTCAAACGTCAAATGAAAAATAATCGGAAAAGTCAAATAGTGTGAACTTCATCACCATCAGCCATTTGACGCGCACTGCAGGACATAGGCCTCCTTCGTGGTTTTCATAACCATGAGGGGTTTTGCCATAATCGCCACGTTTGGCAGGCGGGTTGGCGATCGCAGTATGCGTTTGGAATCTCAGGAAGACGCTGCTGCCCGTCTCCTGGTAATTGATCTCTTTAGTCGCCTTCTACGACACCCACGGAAGGAAATGGAATGACGCTATTCTTAATCCGGCGCCACAAGGAAACTGTGTACTTAAGTTTCATTAATCTGTACATATTTCGGAAATCTACATTCTTCATATGTTTAAAAACGTCATATCGATAGAGTGTGGCGTCAAAGCAGTAGATTACCTGTCCACTAGTAGCCACCATCTTCTCCTCCAGAACCTTCTCAGTCTCCGCGTACTCTTTCTCCTTCCTCGCCACCTCCTCTTCGTCCAGCGCGAATATTTCGTCATCAGCGTCTCCATGGCTACCGTGACCGCTGCCATGGGTAACAACGCCTTGGTTACTGTTGCCGTGGCAACCGTTGTTGTTAGCGCTGTCTGTGTGGACGCTGTTGGCTTCTGAGGCTTTGGAGGGGTCAGCTAGCTGGATCGCTGCTCCGGATAGGATGAGCTGGATTTCGTCCTGAGAAGAAATTTATAATAATAAATAAATGTATTTATTTGGGGAAACAAGGTCCAATATTCTTTTTTACATTACAAAATTAATAATTAAAATTACATTAAAATAAAAAATTACCAATAAAATAAAATTACCGTTTACATTAACATTCATACTTAATAGTCAGTATCAACCTGACTTTCTCACACGTATTTGTATGAGTTGACTGTCAGGCAGATTGTTGAACACGGTCTAAATGCAGCCAGTAATGAGAACGTCATTCGTTTTATAGTGAGATAATCTAGCCACCAACAGATAACCTTTATTCTATCAGTGCAACAACTACTTTTAATAATGTTACTTTCACAACAGCGCTATTCAATTTGCGTTTTTTTTTTAACTTTTTTATCTTTATATTATATCTTAGCACTACTAGAAACAGATAAAAAGTACCTTCCACACGACACAATCACTCGTCCAATCAGTTGTAGATCAAGAGAAAGTTGTTCTAAGTCCAAGGAGAACACTGTTTGCGGTCTTTCGTTGGCTAGTGTGATCATTCTTGGTGTGTTCGCCATTTTGAAAAATGGCGTAATAGTGGTTTTCGTTAACTTTGTGAGTGATGCAACGATAATACGTAAAGCTGTATAAACAAGTACAAAGCTGAATAAAGCAGTTGGCTTACGTCAATTCATTACCTCCGGTAGCTCTTGATGGAACAGCAGCGCACATAAAGCCCAGTTGAGAGATATATATGGAAATAGCGCCTATTGGTACTACTACACTAAATAACGCTTTTATCGGCACTAATCGGCACCTTTTACAAGTGCCGGTTATTGTCAATCAAATATGATTATTTTTTACTGTGTGGCTATTTTTAACTTTGCAATAAAAACGGCGATATTTACAAACGTAAATTGTACATACTTACATACATAAACTCACGCTTGTATCCCGAAGGAGCAGGCAGAGACCACGGTATTCCACTCGCCACGATCCTGGCAGATCTCTTCCGCTTCATCAACATTCAACAGTCGTTGAATACACGTATGAATGCTTCGGGTAAAACGTGTAAAATGTGCAGATATAAATTCTTCTTCAACATGGTCTTCTTATGGCTTTCGCTGTGACCGTCCTTTTGTATTCAAAATGTCGGGATTTTATAACTTGTTACTAGCATACTCCGTCCTATAACACTAAAATAATACTAGGTACCTACTGCCTGAAATAAACATTTTTATTTGTTTGTGCCAGCAGCGCATATGGCGGGATCCTATCACTTGTTACTGATATACTCCGTCTATTGACAGTAAAATGAAAGAGATACGTGAAGAAGGTAAACGGGAGATAAAGATAGAGGAGAGCGGGAGAGAGAGAGGAGAGCGAGAGCGAGAGATAGGGGAGGAACTTCTCGAGTATTTCTATCCTCTAATCTTCCCCTAGTGACAATATTTGTTATGGCCGCCATTTTGTATTTTCGAAATGGCCGCCACTTGGTTTTTTCAAAATGGCTCTATCAGTACAGTACCTCCGGCAGTTGGAACCGCGGCGCCAGCAGGGCGAGGGGCGGAGTCTCCGCAGCTTGTAGCTGACGCCGCTCGGCCGCGGCCGGGGGAGGGAGAGACGTGAAGAAGGAAAGCCAGACAGAGACATAAAGGAGAGAGAGAGAGAGAAAGAGGAATAGAAGGAAGGGAGAGAGAGGAGAGAAAATGCTTGAGCGTTTATCTTAGTGACCAAGTTTTTTTTCCAAAATGCTATTTTGTTGTTATTCAAAATGCGTAGTACCTCAACTTCAGCTGGAACCGCGGCGCCAGCAAAGCGCAGGGCCGCAGCCTCCGCAGCTTGGAGGTCACGCCGTCCGGCGCTCGCGCTACATGAATCGGCCGCGGCCGGGCGAGGCAGAGACGTGGTGAAGCAAAGCGAGACAGAAAGAGGAATAGGAGAAGAAAGGGATAGACACAGCCGGACACTTTTGGGTGTTTCTATCCTCTAATCTTGTCTTAGGCACAATTTTTGCTGTGGCCGCCATCGGCTGCCATTTTGTATCGCCAACGTGGCCACCATTTTGTATCGTCAGAATGGCCGCCATTTTAATTCGACAGTGCAATACCTCCGGCAGCTCGAGCTGGAACCGCGGCGCCAGCAGCGCGCAGGGCCGCAGCCTCCGCAGCTTGTAGCACACGCCGTCCAGCGCCCGCGCGACGTGCCGCTCGGCGGCGGCCGTGGCGCCCCCCCCGCCGCCCCCCCCACCGCCGGCCGGCGCGAAGCGGGCGCGCCACACCTGGCGGGCCGGACGATGGGAAACTTCAAGTCTTCAAGTTTCGTTAAACTACAATCCGTAGTTTATTATGATAATTTCTTTGTTGCACTTTATTGCACAATAAAAAACATTTACAAAAATAAAACTCAAATAACAGGCTTGTGATAAAAAAAAAAATGTGCAAAGGACTTATTTGAAAAGAAATTTTTTCCAGCCAGCCTAGAAATTTTTGAATATTATAAAAAGAGAGCGGGGTAGGGTAGATAATTCGATGTACATTGTGTAGCAATCTTCCTACTTGTTAATCTGTGGGTCAAACGACTATGCAATGTACATGGAATTATCGTAGTACATCATGTATTGTAGTGCTATGAAAAAGGCCCCTGCTGTTCCTTAAATTGTAATTCCACACGAGCTAAGTTTAGTGTGAATCAGCAAAATTTTTTAGTGCAATGAATGGTCTTGATTGGATTGTCAATCCGCGGTGGGCATGCGTGGTAATTAAGCCCATAGTCTCTCTCTGAGTGAAGGACTGTGCCCTGAAGTGGGACGGCTACAAAAAAAAAAAAATGAATGGTCACACGAGTGAACATTCATCCCATTGAATCGTCTTACAGTTTTATTTATAAAAAAAATGTTTCCACTGAAACACTCTTAACAGGGAGTAAGAGCGGAATTTCCTATTATAAACCAGCTTTAGCTTCGTCTTAAGAGTGTTATAACGGAATATTTATTTTCATAATTTAAGGTAAGCCAACAATTGGGCCTAATATATTTATATTTTATGCTCTCCTAGCCTCGTTATTTTTTACTTTACTCTGTAAGTAAATTTAAGCTTTATGTATTTCATAAATTTAAGAGCTTGTTGGATTACTAAATAATAAAAATAACAGTCTTATTTATAAAAATACAGTTTTTAAAATAAGACTGTCATTCTCCTTAGCAAAATGTATGAGTGAACGTTCATCCGGGTGAATCGGTCGATTGCTGCTAATCAAAATGGCGACCGACCTGCGCAATGGCGTGCGGCGGCGCGCCGGCCGCCGTCCTCAGTCCGTTACGGTACACCTGC
Organism: Yponomeuta evonymella; assembly: GCA_963969515.1. Classification (NCBI taxonomy): domain Eukaryota; kingdom Metazoa; phylum Arthropoda; class Insecta; order Lepidoptera; family Yponomeutidae; genus Yponomeuta; species Yponomeuta evonymella. The sequence continues at coordinate 17,537,984 of OZ018359.1, read as the reverse complement.
ATGTGTGTACGTCGGGAGGCCAGCACCCGCGCCGTCTCCACCTGAAACGGATATATTTTAAATATACGGCAATCGTTGTTTTGCCATATAAATTAGCCTACAACCTATTCTCAGACCCACCAAATATACACAAACAAAATCGGCGAAGCCATTTCGGAGGAGTTCGATAACAAACACTGTGACGCGAGATTTTTAAACATTATAATTTTATGTTATTCATCATGGGCTAATCAACATGGCAAAACAATGTTAGCCAGGTCAGCTAGTAATATATATGTTTGCGATGTCGTTGCCTGGTTACCATAGTACAGGGTATCCTAGTTTGGGACCTGGACCGGTGATTGTATTGTGTAGATGTTTATTTATTTATAGACATAGAATATTCATTATACTAGAAGTACTGTCGGTCGACAGTGAAGTCGATGTGGGCAGCTGTACTGAGTCTTCAAAACGAAATTCGGTTTGGCTAGCCATAGAAGAGCCCATCTAAGGATCGCCCCGCTATGAATCGTCTACAGGACCACCAACCTTGAGGCGTCCCCGGTCTAAGAAAAAAAAAGAACCGGCCAAGTGCGTGACAGGCCACGCGTAGTGTAAGGTTCCGTAGAAAGAGGGAGTTTTATCTGCTTTACAGAACTAACAACTTCATGAACGTAGACCAACAATATCTCGCACTATGGTGTAGGTTGCATCCCTAATTTAGGTGTAGAGGGAAGGGTACGCAAAAAATCTAAGATTTTATTACCGTTTTGTCGGCGTGGTTAATATGTATATTCATGCCAAATTTCAGCTATCCCGTACTAATCGTCTCTGACCTAGGCCGCGGACAGACAATCAGGCAGACGGACGGACGGACAGACAGACAGATGGACAGACATGGCGGAGCTATAGGGGTTCCTTGTCAACTACGGAAACCTAAAAATCGAACGACGTGGTGAAGAATTATCGCTGAACTTACCTACATGAAAAGCGACTGCATGATGAAGGCCGGGGACAGACAGAAGTGACGTGCCTTGGAGGAGGCACGTCCAGCAGTGGCCGAGTACGGGCTGGTTGATTGTTTTATTAAATACAAAATAATATATACGGACGAATTGAGAACCTCCTCCTGTTTTAGAAATCTAAAAGACTCACATCCTCAGTTTCGTCCAACTCCAGCAGGGCGGCGTCTTTATCAGCGCTCAAATGCAGCGCGGGCGGCTCCTCTCCGCTCTCCGCCACCGCCTCGCTGACCGGCGCGCCCAGCTCTGTCATTGTTCATATTTATTCAATTCAAATTCAACTTCGAATTGTTTTATTCAAAATAGCACAGAAACTGCGACTCAATGAACGTTATAAGTAAAACTAGGTGTCCATTTCAAAAATTGGAGAAAAAAATGGACAAAAAGCTCCAAACTCAGTCTTTTAAAGGTCCTTAATTAAGAGAGTACATAATTATTCTGAAACCTAGAACTCAAGCATTGAATAGTAGATTATGTACTAAGGGAATAAAACCATGTATTATGTCATGGGCGGCATATTGAACCCTGAGCGGAGCGAAGGACTCCGAGTTAACTCGCGAGCGCAGCGAGGGAGTTAAATTTTAACTCCTGAGCGAAGCGAGGGAGTTATGTAGAGTCCTGAGTGAAGCGAGGGGTTCATACCGCCCGAGACTAAGACATGTTTTATTCCAGAGGTGAATACTCTACTTTTCACACCATCTGGGAGACAATAAAAAGACAGGGCTGCATAAGTTGAAAATATGTATTAAAACCTGAAATTAAATATAAAATCCACACTCGTTTACGGCTTAGCAACTTAAATTGAATATAACTTTTAAATTCGTATTTGCAATTCGCGCCTTTTTTTCTTTTTTTTGTTGGTGTTTCGCGCGGTCACAGGACACAGTATTTCAGAAAAAAAAGAAAAAAAAGAGGTGAGTTTCGAACAACAATTCGAATTTCGAATTGCAATGCGGGGCTTCTCCATAGTTTTCATGCGAATTTTGACATTCTAAATTCAAATCACTTTATTCCCTAGGGAAATTCTTCATTATTATTGCCCTCGAGAGACAAGGCCATGCTTTACGATGATATTTGACGGTACGTAATAAGGCATTGTCGAGCAGGAGGTGTGAAAATGGCTTTAATTTCAGACATCATTGTCATCTAAATAATCTTTCATGTCATAGTATAGCCTTTTTGGCACAAAGTGTGTTGATGCGACTTGTCGTGACTTGTAATTTGTTTTTAAATATTGCGTTTACTATTAGAAAATTTTGAATTCACGTGCCAAACAAACAAAATACCCTAGACAGCTTGCAATAACGAGGAACGACAGGAAAAGGTTGGTGATGAAGGATGACTTACCCCGGCCTTTGATCCGCACCGTTTCGATCGTTATTGCTTAGTATTGGCAGTCCAAAATATTTAATTTCGACACGGGACACACCGGTTATTTCACAGCCGCCATTCGTTCTTGACTCGCATTGACGGTGGCGCCACGGCGCAGGCGGCGGCAACAGGATGGAACTAGATGTCAGCAGCAATCCGGTTGCGCGCGCGATTCAAACTCGATGGTGTATATTTTGGCCGAGGTGGAATGGGGAAGTAGGGATAAAGGAGTGCAAGCGTTAACATGTGCTTTACACATTTTTTGAACCGCGTTTCTGGCAAGCTTGTTATATCTTAATATTTATAAAAATATGACGTCGAACAGTCACAAGAAGCAGTTACGCCACTGGGCTTACAGTACACATGACACAGATACAATATATACAAAATAAAATATACTATTGTATAAATAAATATACAATATATAGTGACACGCCTGCTCCGTCTCTCTTATAGAACGGGTATTGTTCCAAAATCATGGAAGCTTGCCCAATATTCAAAATTCAATATTCTCCAAGGTTATTGAAAAAGTCCTGAACAATCGGCTCATGGCGTACCTTGAAAACAACGATCTACTCAGCGATCAGCAATACGGCTTCCGCCGTGATCGATCGACTGGAGATCTTCTTGTGTACGTCACAAACTTCTGGGGTGAAGCCATCGAGAGGCACGGTGAAGCCCTTGCCGTGTCTCTCGATATTTCAAAGGCATTTGACAGGGTCTGGCATGCGAGTCTCCTAAGCAAGCTTCCATCTTACAGGATCCCCGACAGCCTGTGCAGATGGATCGCCGATTTTTTAAAAGAGCGTTCGATCCGAGTTGTTTTCGATGGTTGCTCATTGGAACTAATGACTATTAATGCCGGAGTTCCTCAGGATCGATACTCTCCGCGACCTTATTTCTGCTGCATATCAATGACCTCGTGCAGCCAAACACAATTGGAGACGCTGATGACAGCGCCGTCACGGAGAGGTATCTGTCTAATGCACAGGCTGTTGGAAACCGCACCCGTGCTATGAGAGAAACCATGATGGAGCGCATAAACTTGAGTCTAGCGGCTGTAACCACTTGGGGTAGCGATAACCTAGTCAAGTTCAATTCCACTAAAACACAGGCGGGTCTCTTTATCGCTAAACTGAGTCCCTTCACCCCGAGTCTAGAATCCTTCCTTACCCTTTGGGCACGGAACCCTAAAAACGTACTAAGGAGGCAACCTTACAACCGCTTGAATTGAACTATGTAGTCTACTGCAGATTTCTTAGTTGTGTATCTCGCTTGAACGAACTTGAAAAGGATCTTTCGGTACACTTTGAAAATTTCTAGAGCCGTTGTTTTTAATACAAAACACGGTACAGAAAGGGCCCACAAAGAATGAATAAAAATAAACAATTACCGGTGTCATATCCGTTGGCGGCTCTGTTCGCGTTAAAGGTGTCCAAAAGCGCTTTCTGTATTTCCAACGCGGCTTTATCATTTTCTGATGCCTGAAATTGAATTACAATCAATTAACAAAACGACATAAAGGGCCGGCTCTGAGCTCTTATTTGAGAGTTTCGCTAAGTAAATACAAAACGTACAAAAGTCAGAAAACAAAGTCATTGGTACAGGCTTAATTAACTGACCTTTATCCTAGGCGGTGTGGGGGGCGGCAGGGCGGTCAACTTGACGGCCGTGCCGCTAGCCAGCGCCATCACGCAGCGCTCGCCCACCGCTATTTGAGTCTGCAGGTTGAATATCGCGTTCGCGCCCTGGAATTGTGAGAAATGTTAGTCGGTAAATGCGAGGCCAGCATGGATAGTACGATGGCACGAGTCACGCGTTTTGTGGCGCTAAAATATCAGAATTAGACATTTAATGTAGCTGAAAGTCAGGCCTTTTGGTATTTAAAGTGCGTCGTTGTACTACCTATGCAGAGGATTGAACGGCGGCTTTAAGAGGTCCCAAGTCAGATGCCTTTGTCAGGGTTCCGTATGCGGAGGTTGCCAAACTCGAACCTGTTAATGATGTCCTCCTCGTCGTAGACCGAGCTACGTCCATGCCTACGACGTCAGCCTATCTCACCTTTATATGGCTTTATGTTTTGATTCGAAATAGGTAGTCAGTTAAATTGCCACAGAATATGTGTTACGGCGGATTGCCCAACAAATAATGAGAAATAATAAATAGTAAATATCCGTGAAAATTCAGTTTTTATTAAATAATAAGAAACACAAAAAACTTTTTTTTCTTTTATATTAATACTTGGTGACACCGCAAACGATGTTTTGCCATATTAATTAGCCTACGACCTTTTCTCAGACATATACACAAAAAATTATAATAATTCGGTGAAGCCGTTTCGGAGGAGTTCGATAACAAACACTATGACAAAAGATTTTTATATATTACACACGGAAATAAAATACAATATAATAACAAAAATATTAATACGCAATAAAATAGTACATTACTTCAGAGGGAAGAAAGTGACAGTTCCATACCGAGATTATGGCATTTGCGCCACGAGCTTGCGAGGGGCGCAAACCATTTGAGGTATGGAACTGTACTTTATCCTGAGGTATGTATAGTGCTTTTTATTACACCTACGAGGAAAATTATAGACATAAATGCATAGAAATGTTTACAAAAAACACAAAGATAAATGCTAAATCAATCGAAGTTTTTGCGAAAATGCGCGGGCTTTTCCTTTTTTTTATTCGCCCGTTTCTGGAGTAGGCTAAGATCATAAGGTCATGCAGCCACTTCTTCCGTGATTCCGCGCGTTTTATATACAAAAATAAATTCGTTTTTAATTTTCTGTATGCACCAAGGAGGTTGGTAACTGGTAAAAAAAAAACTGTATGTGGCCAGTAACAATTTACTTGAAATTTAATTAGTAGACAGTTAAAGTCTCTTTGCAGTATGACTGCTGACAAATTAAAAAAAAAACCGGGTATGTAATGGAATTTCATACATACTTCCCACCCTTGGGTCTAAAGGATTTTCATACAAACTTCCATACCTTGGGATGAAAGGATTTGAAGGGCGGGATAAAGGCGTTTCTTCCCTCTAATTGGTATAATTAGTATGTATTTTCAGAGCAGGTGTGATAAAAAGTAAATATTAACATGGTGGCACGGAACCCTCGCCCCGCCAGACCGACTCGCTTGGCCGTTTTTTTTTTTAAAGAGACCCTTTCTCCAGCAGTGACCCGGACTCCCCTTATCACCTCAAATGTTTGAGAGAAACACAGATCCAGCTCACCTGCATTCTAAGTTTGGCTAGCAGAAGTTTGTGCAGTTCGTACTCCAAGAATGGCAGCTGATCCGATATGTCCCTCGCTCCGGGCTCCGACTGTGGGGGTGCCCGCCTCACGCGCGCCGCTGACGAGAAATCGGAAATCAATTTTTTTTAACGCAAACAATTTACATTCTGAATGCTGAATGTCAATGGGTAATGTTAATTTGTAGCGGAGAAAAAGGCGGTGAAAAAAATGTCCAGTCTGACCATCTTTTCTCAAAATCAGTTGCTGCCTACATGATATACGATTCCATGATTGTCATTGCCAAAACATTAGTTAGTTTTCTTACAAAAGTAGGCATCAGAAATGGGAAATTAAATATTTATTTCAACCCAAAAAAATTACATTCTGTTTGTTGAATGTCAAAGGGAGCGAAAAGAAACTCCATTCCGACCATCTTTTCTCAAATCATCTTAAACATAATACCTAAGTTGCTACCTACGTGACAAGATTCCATGGTTGTCAATAACTTTAAATGTCAAAAAAATTAGTTACCTAATTTTGTTTTTCAATAGGAAAGGTTGACACTCGACCCCAGTCGCGCCTGATGGTAAACGAAGACGAGGCCTGAGATGTTACGTGTTTACCTGTTAAATGCCGGTTCACTCTAGTTTTAAGGACACGCAGGTTATGTTATCTCTGGAAAAACGGACTTTTCTTAGACTGAAGCCATTTGTACAAATGTGCAGCAGGCTCCAGTGGGAATCGAGCCCACGACACTGGTTTTACACTGTGGCGAGAATGACAAGGCTTACCGACGGCTGTAATGGTCACGGCTTTGGCGTACGAGCCGAGGCGGCCGGGTTGCGCGCACGTCGCTAGTAACACCGAAGGGACGCGCGCGCGCCTGAAAACGAAACTGTATCAGTCCAGAGCAGGGATGGCGAACCTTTTATTGAAAAAATACATTATGTTGCCATGATGACGTGCCAAGTTGTTCTGAAGAATTTCACATGTTGGTTTAACGGTTTCACATATAAAATGTGCAGTGCTTACGAAAGTTTATGTTGAAGGACTCAGCAGGTTTTTTTCAGACACCTCATCATCAGCCATTTTACGCCCACTGCAGGACAAAGGCCTCCGTCATGGTTTTCCCTAACCATGAAGTGTTTTGCCATAATCGCCACGCTCGGCAGGCGGGTTGGCGATCGCAGTATGCGGTTGGAATCTCAGGAAGACGCTGCTGCCCGTCTCCTGGTAATTGATTTCCTTAGTCGCCTTCTACGACATCCACGGAATGAAATGAAGTGACGCTATTCTTCACTCCATTTCATTCCGTGACAGACACCTATGTGAATGAAATTAAATTCCCTGGAGCCCCTTGATAGCGATTTTTTTGGATCCCCGACCGAGAACCTAGGATCACGGACCTGGAACTCAATAGCATTTATGCCAAAGCGGCCATTTTTGGCGTTAATGCTATTTAGTTCTGGGTTTTTGCCTTAGATTCACGGCCAATTGTATGCTAAAAATTGCTATTAGTATGATTGAGTGATTGGTCGGACACTTTTTGCAAAAAAAAATCTTTAAAACCTACTCTCTTTAAGTTCTATCCATCCTGAGGTTGTCTGGAAGAGATCGCTTTTAGCGATAAGACGGCCAATTGTATACGGCGAAACTTAGACATGTAAGCCTTTTAATATATTATTGTTTTGTTTTCTGGTGTGTACAATAAAGTGTTCCAATCTAATCTAATCTAAAAATGACATATTTTTTTTTCATTAGAGGCGCCAATGTTACTACTTATAGCCCCTAACAAAGTCTACGGAACGCTAAAAAACCTTCAGTGAACATGGGTGGAAGGACGGTAAGGGAGACATCCCTTACCGGCCTTTCTATCCACATTCGTTGGATAAATTTTTTTCGTCAGACATACTTCAACCAAATAGGTCTACCCCATAGGGATACAGGCGTGAGTTTTTGCATGCACGTTTTGATTTATTGATTGCCTATTTCTTAATAGGTTAAATATGTTCGTGATTAGTTGGCCTCACCTACAACCGCCGCAATGCGATAGCTCTGCCCTGTTTGGTCCCGTACCGGGCGAATACGGGACGTGCGCGACGCCGCAATGTTCCATCTCCACTTCTTCTATTGTCGATTTAGATCCGTTTTGAGCAGCTGTAATTAAAAACAATTTGTACCGGGTTTTCAGGAACATAATGGCCGAAGGGATTTCGATGAAATTAAACGTTAAACTGAGCTGCGCACAAGCATAGTCATACAATGTTTTTACAGTACCTACAGAAAGGATGTTGAATTTTTAAACTAGATAGCGCATCAAAATAGGTAGTTTAACTTTTCATGCGATCGATTTCTCTAATAAGCAAATATATTATGGGAAACAGTTGCTTTTTATTAATTAGATGACTAGAACACTCGACTATACGTAAAAAAAATTTGTAACACTTTTTGAGAAACTGAAAATAACCCTGCAAGATTTTCCCCCGCTACCTTGATTCCGGGTCTGTGATTGGCTGTTTATTCTCAAGTTTCTATTGGTGTATATTATGTCAGTAATTTTAATTGTTTGCGATTGGCTGATTCGATACTAAGTTTCACATTGATTTGTTTTGTTCGGAAGTGATTGTGTTCCATGAGAATTATTGTAAATCTAATATATAAAAGTCTCGTGTCACAGTGTCTGTTATCGAACTCCTCCGAAACAGCTCCACCGATTTTCATAAATTTTTTTATGTATATTTGGTAGGTCTGATAATAGGTCCTAGGCTAATTAATATGGCAACACGACATTGGCCAGGTCAGCTAGTGTCATATAAATATTCGCGTGAAAATAAAGTTCCATTCATTCCATCTCTAACACTTAACGCATCTTGTCATATACACTCCGCTTCAAAACCTAATCACGCTAAAATTTGCAAAAGTTTTGACCCCATTATATGGTCACTATAAGTTGAGAGGATCGGCAACATTAAGTTTAGGAATCCGGCACTGTCTGTGTACACTTTTATGGCACCTCGGCCCCTGCATAGTACTGAGGCTATACACCTGTGGCCTGTGGGTGAACGACACGCAGAGGGCCTACAGCGCCCTGCGCGTGCAATATAATAATGCCCTCAGGATGGTGTTGGGGTTGCCTCGCTGGTGTAGTGCATCAACAATGTTCGCTGAGGTGCACGTGGATGATTTTTTTGCAATCGTCCGTAAGCGGACCTCCTCGCTCATGCGCAGAAGCAGGTCCAGCGACAACAGCATCCTGAGAACCCTATCTGAATAACTTGATAGCCGAATTCTGCAGCACTGGATGGGAAAATTAATTATTTCTCATCCAGTGCGGTAGAAAATTAGATTTTCTTTATTTTTTATTGTTAGTTTTTAAGATGAGTTCTATATGTGGGCCATTGTAGCCAAGTGATTAAAAGTTAAATAAATAATGGGTGTGATGGTATGTATTACCTGACAGAGACGCATCTAGGTCGGCGTTGAAATCGCAGTCCAAATTGATGACAGCGGCCGTCCCCGATGCCGACAAGACGCATATATCTTCACTGTAATTAAATTGGACAGTTGTACTACAAGGGGAATTTAGCAAAGTCCACGGAACATCTACCTCTACATATGTGCGCAATAATGTAAGAGGCACTTTGCAAGAAAAAATGTAAAGCTTCACCTGCCTTCGACTGTGCTGAGACATTTCGTATTGCAAGTCATTTTCTGCGACAAATAACAAGATGCACTGGTCAGGATTTGTGAAATCAAATCTATTAAACGTCAAATAGATATTTCTTTTTTTCTGTACTTAGATTCATCATCATCACCATCAGCCATTTGGCGCCCACTGCAGGACATAGGCCTCCCTCATGGTTTTCCAAGCTTCCCGGTCTTGTGCCGCCTGCATCCAGCGACTAAATTAGAATAATCTAGATTAATCTGTAGTGAGATTAATGGAGCAGTTTTTTTTTCATTTAATTTTTAAATACAGTAACAAAGTAACACAATAGATTCACTTCTGCCAAACAATTCCGTCTTGCATCCGTTTCGCTTGAACATTCTAACATTATTAACTTAATTCTGAGTTCAGTTAGGTGCTTGCTTTTTTGTCGGAAGCGGCCGACTAGGTTTCGCTCTGATTCGAGGAGCTTAATCATTAATCATGGTGAGTAGAGACGGAACTCGCGTCGTCGATTGCTCGAAATGAGTTAGTAATGTGCATTTCTTACGAAAGTTTTAGTTCAAAAACATTCTAACACTTTCAATAATTGTAAAAGATATCATTTCTCTCTCTCGCTCTAGAGTCTAGTGTCATTTTAGCGCTGTAGGCCGATGTACTGACATTAATTCTAAGTAACATTCTAAGACTACTCACTCCACACTGACATTTCAGGTGCAGCACAAAACCAGCGCTCGTCGCCTTTGACTGGCATTTTGCTGAGCTGCAGCCTTTTTCTGTTGTAGCACTTGTGTTCGGCACCATTGTATTAGGAATTATTATTTTTGTGTTCTCGTTTCTCTCCGTAACTTTGTTTTAGTTTTGTGTTATGGTCATTTGTGTTACAATGGAAACAGTGGCGTAACCATACCATCTGAGGCCCGTGGCAAATTCATTGGATGGGGCCCTCCCAGTAAAAATAAATAATATAATATATATTATATATATATATTCCCGAACATAGCCCTTTCCATAGCTCGTTGCGTGACCTTGAGCTTTCTTATGATGCCCATAGTCAGAGAATACGTTTCAGTGCCATAAGTCATCACTGGTATCACACACTGGTTGTATAATTTTGTCTTGAGCGATTGAGGTATATTAGACGAAAAGACTTTTCTAAGTTTCCCGAATGCTGCCCAGCCGAGTTGGATTCTTTGACGAAGTTGGACCGGCCTAATTGGACTGTTTGTCCTAAGTAGACGTATTCGACTCGAGAGTCTAGTTCCCCAATGTTATTGGGGTGGGCACAACACGGGCGTTCGACATGACCTTCGTTTTGTGCATGTTCATTTTAATTATGCCGATGTCTTCCATCGTTTTTGCCATGTCACACATTTATGTTAAAAATATTAAGTTAGTTAGTGAGCTCGCGGGCTCATAGTTGGGGGGCCCCTCAGGTCGGCATTTTTCCAGCCCTGCCACCCAATACAGTTACGCCACTGAATGGAAATAAATGTTTTTCACTTTCACTTCACTTTCACATTCTTTCTCACCTTCAGTCAAAACATCGCGTCGTAGGTTTCTTTCTGTCTCCATGTGTTATCCTCTCTAGCCACTCACCAAATCGCGGTGGTCTCCGTGTAAGCTATGACGGCGTTGCAGCGCAGCGCCCGCGCATGCGCTCTGAGTTCAGTTCTCAGCTCGGCCCACCAGGCGGCGCGCGCGGCGCTCTCGCCGCCGCCGTCCACCAGCTTCACGGAGCGGGCGCACACGCAGCCGCCTAGGGGAGGAACGGATAGATAGATAGATTGATAGAATATTCTTTTCACCTCACTAGCTCGTAAAAGCTCTGTTTATCATTCGAAATCTGCGTGGAAAATCGCACTTTATCCGCTAGCGTGGAAAGTGTTTTTAAAATTCGAATATTTTTATTCAATAAAGGTTTCGTACAATAAATTACATATATATAGAACCTCATTGGTTTCGTAATAGTTTATATTCTCTGCAGCCAGTCCATTGATGATTGAAATGCAAATACTTATTTCGGGATCCTGCCTTTTCGCAGAAAATTGTTACGCTGATTATCACTTGCCAACCAACATTTCACCTATTTTTCACTTTGACAACAAACGATTTACAAATTTTTGTATGGCAACGTTTCATTTGGTAGGATTGTTGTTAAGCTGATTATTATAATGAAACAAAACGTTTTGGGTATTTATTATTTTTCAAATCTTTTACTAGGCCAAACAACTATTAGATGAATAACGTTTCGTCTGTGAAACAGTTCCCTTTTCGTAAATAGATGGTTTTGCAAACCTATAGGTTAGGTTAGGTTAGAACTGTGACCAACACACGCACGAGCCGAGCGAGCGAAGCGAGCGTGCCGCGGCAGCGGCCGGCGAGTGCTAGGAAAATTCTATCCATTTTACTAGGTTTTCCTAACCTTTACTTAACGAAACTTAATGCAACATTTGGTATACAATAAACAACTGAATGAATATTACGCTAAGTAAAACATACGCTACTTAAAAGTTGGCATTTTGAAAAAATGTCATTATAAAAAGCAAACCAAACAAACAGTTGGCAACTGCGAGGTTGGGAAATAAAATAAAATAATAAGAAAAGTTGGCAAATGATTATTCCGCAAAATAATATTCTTTGAAACGTTAGTTGCCAAATGAAAATCGGCCAAAAATGTTTCTGCAAAAAGGCAGAGAACCACTTATTTCATGTCATGCGCCAGCCTCATTTAAAGAATAGCACTGGCCGGCAAGAAAATTTGATTTAAAAAAAAAAAATTAACTTTCAATATTACCAATTGTAGTAATTTTACTTTTAATTTTTGAAATAAATAAACAGTAATTTAATATTTATTAAAACTGTTTTTCTTGCACCTAACATTTTCCTCGCTTTAGTGAGGTGAAAAGTTGTGTGTTGCGCTCGGCAGCAAAGTTATTTAGCGTCTCGTACCTTTGAAACCCTCGCTACGCTCAGGATTCTATATTTGAACCACTCGCTTCGCTCGTGGCTCAATCCTAGAATCCTTCGCTTGCTCAGGTTTCAATACAAGGTACTCGCGCCAAAAATTTACTTTGCAGCCTTGCATAACAAATAACTATTATTGTACACCAGGACTTACAAAAACTTAAAAACGCCGCAATACGGAAAGTGAGGCCATGACAATTGAGAGAAAGACAGTGGAGAACTTGCACAAAAATGTTTTAATATAACTAGACAGGCCATGTTAAAATATAGATAATCGTGTCCGTGTAAAGTCCGACTCACACTCGCCGTTACATTACTAAGACTCCGCTGTCCGTCCGTCCGTCTGTCACCAGCCTGTATCTCATGAACCGTGATAGTTAGACGGGTGAAATTTTCACAGATGATGTATTTCTGTTGCCGCTATAACATCAAATAATAAAAACAGAATATAATAAATATTTAAGGGGAGCTCCCATACAATAAACGTGATTTTTTGCGGTTTTTTGCTCTTTATTAATAACGGCAACAGGTAATTTGAAATATTCAAATGTACAGAATATAGGAACCCTTCGAGCGCGAGTCCGACTCGCACTTGGCCAGTTTTCCTCCTACGCTTACCAATATGCACGATAAGTCCGGGCGGGCACTCCGTCAAGGTGAGAAAGGGATACTCCAGCAGCTCCAAGTTGTTGCTGTTCATGGACGGACGCAAGATGGCGCCGCCGCCGCTGCCGGCGTTCCCAGACGCGTTTAGAGAACTGCCTGCAAGAGTAAGGAGGTGTAAAGGATAAAATGTCTTAGCAAAAAAACTGAAACTCCGTCTTTTAATTCTGAAACTAACAATTTCAACTCACTGAGCTATTTTGACTTAATTTAAGAGAAGGTGAATGTTGTACCATGCTGTCAAAGAACGGACTGACAGGAGAGTACGTTGAAGAGGCTGCACTAACAAGTGTCTAACTCTTAAATAAAATAGTGATGAAAATAAACCGACTTCAAAAAAACCACGTAGTGCGTCTTTTTCTTTAAATATTTCAAAGCTTGTTCCTCATTCCTATTCTGTTTAAAATGTCTAACACAGTTTGCGACAAAGGACAAAGTACAATACTCTTTCTCTCAGACTATGAAAGACTTAATTTAAGGCATAAGCTGCCTAAATGTCCCACTGCAAGGCACAGACCTTTTCTCCGAGAGATGTATGGGCAATCGCAATCGCTACCATGGGATTGGCGATTTCTAGCACCGAGCCATATGAATACTCCTATAGGGAAGAACGGGTGATCGTGCTCTTCCACTATAAAGGGAAATTTCCCGCCAGGCAGATCGTATGCCTGGGGACGGCCGGTCCGACTGATGTTCGTCGGACGTTATATTTATGCTATGTCATGTGAAACATTTTGCTTGCGCGATGCAGGAATGTTGGAGTTTATAGTGCGCGCGCAGAGTTGACATGTGCTCGCCACACTCCAGAAAACCCGAGTGTTTCTAACCACGATGTTTCCTACACAGTCAGCGTGTGGTATTGCTACAACGAAATCACAAAGGTAAGTAGTAAAGATACATAGAATATTCTTTTCATCTCCCCCATCTCGGAAAGAGTATTTTTGCTCTTCGATATCTGAGTGCAAAAGGCGTTTTTATCCGCTAGAGGATAAAGTACGAAATTGAATTTAGAACATCGTGTGCACTAAGGTTGTAAATTCAAAACATTAAACCTATTTACTTCTATCTCCATGGTGCCGAATTTATCATACGAATTTTTTTAATTTGTTAAAAACTCAGACCCGGAACCTCCTTTGTGTTTTTTTTTTGCATTTCGTCATTTCCTCGCTGAGGTAGGATGAAAAGTTACGTGTTGCACTCGAGTGCAAAGATTTTTCACCTCGTTATCTTTTGATTCCCTCGCTGACGCTCAGGATTCTAATATTTGATCGATTTTAGAATCCTCCGCTTGCTCGGTCTTCAAAATTGAGCACGCGGTAAAATGCAACTTTGAACTCTTGTATAGCAAATAACTATTATTGTACACAGAGATTACAAACGTACCTTTAGGTGTGACGCTCAAATCCGAATCCGAGGACCGACGGTGCATCCCAACCGGCGTCGACGTGGCGTTCAGGGAGGAGTTCTGCTTCTCGCCCGTGGACGCCGACATCGGCTCCCGGCCGTACGACTCGTGCCGAGAATGCTTCGGGGACGCTCGGTCTCTTCCGTCGCTCCTGTCAACAAGATCAAGGCCATCCGCATGCGTGTTAACACACACACTAACACAGTTAGTCTCCACGCCCTCTATGTCTAGGCTCTCGGTGAAGCTACTGGTCTCTGGTAGCGATGGGATGGTGTCTAAGGGTGGGCCGCTTAGTATGGGATGGAAGTGTTGCAGCATTGGCTGGTGTTTGGGTGGCAACGTTACAAGGGTCTCGATGGACAATTTGCGCGGCGTCTCGCTCTCGTGCTCGTGGATGCTGTCTTGGCGTTGAAGTTTTTTGGTGTTGATATTGGACTTTGGTGATTGTGGATCGATGGGTTTCTTATGAGGCTCTTCGATGAGAACTGTCTTGGCTATTTCTAAGAGATTTTCATGAGATTCCTCCTGCTTTGAATCTAAAGAGAACTGGTCTTTCTGGTCCTCTTGGGTGTCGACTGGACCTTTGAGGCTTTTAGCGAAACTGTCCTGCTCTATTTGATCTAACTTCTTCTTGACGTTAATAAGCTCAGCGTCTTTATTCCTGGACTCTTCAACAAGTTCTAACTTTTGATTGACATCATCAAAGAATTGCTTCTCTCGTGCGCTGGTTGGGTGAGCGTCGGGTGATGTTGGGATGAGCAACGCCTGGACTTTATCAATGAGAATGGTCTCCATGGCCGTGTGAAGCAAGCCTGTAGGTTTGACGACTGAATGTTTGTCCTTCTTATGAAGCCGATGTTCAGTGAAATGGTAATCGTCTTTCCCGTGATAAGGCGATGATGGGCCGCTAACTGACGCCCTCGAAGCCGGCTCCGATCCTATGTACATTTCCACCTTTCTCATCGGCGTTATTTCATCGCTCTTGTGGAACATTTCCTTTGGAGTAACATATTCCTTGTCTAGGCTTAGCAAATCGCTGTACGAGAGAAAGGAAGAACCTAACACGGTTTCATGACTGGGGGATTTAGATTGGACGTCTGAAGATGATCCCGGTTGGCTCAGGGATGGTTTTACCTCAGTGGGCTTCTTTTTTGGGATAAGAGAAATGTGTGAGAGGCTTTTGATCATGCGGCTTTTGGATATTTTTGAGAGTTGTCGACGTATGCGCTTCGATGAGCGGTAGACGAAGCCGTGTTTCTCAGTAGGGGAGCAAGGGGCACTTACGCTGTTTTTATGAGTGAAAGGATTTGTGAATTTGATTGAGTGGGATCGTTCTTTTCTTACGAACTTTTCGCTTGACGTTGACGCTTCAATTTGCCGGTTCGTATCGTTATCTACTTCGGGGGCTTGTAAGGTATCCATTGGTATTTCTTCAGGTTTAGATTCGCTTTCTTTCGGCACCTCAGGTTCTATTTTTACTGTCTCCAAAGCCCTGATTTTTTTATCCGTAATTTGAATGAGGTTAGGATCAACTTCTTGTTTTAAAACTGTCTTCACGACTGAACTGGTAGTCTCGTAGGACCTTTCGTTATCTGTCTTTAAATCTGAACTCTCGTCGTCTTCTTCAGAACTGGAGTATATTTCTGAGCTTTCGCCAGAAAGTGCAGAGGATATCGACCCGAAATAACCCACTTCGTCAGGCAATTTGAGTAGATTTTCGGTTCTACCCGCAACTGGAGTTGTGGGACACGATTCAGATAGCGTTCTCTGACGTAAAGAAGGCTCACAGTCAATGTTAACGTTAGTCAAAGAGGAGCAACGGTTGTCAATTCTTTGGTTGTTTTCTTCTTTGATCGACTCTACATTTTCGGTGACAATTTTGACAGGGCCCGTGTCTTCTTCTAAGACATTGATAGTCGGTTCAGACTCACTTGTTCTTCGTAAAGTGGAGCTAGGAGAATGTTCAGAATCTTGGGTCTCTTTTATGCACGCTAGACTTGTATGGGCGTGTATAACAGACCGCGCTAATATGGATGCCATTCCTGTGCCTTCGTCGTGGGGGTTTTTGAACGTCTTGCGGGCGAACTTAGGCTTCTTCAGACGTAGCTTTTTTAACTCGTTCTTTATATCAGTCAGGGATATCTTTGACGTATCGGACGAGTTAGACTTTATAGAGATCTGATCTTCGTTTGGTTTCTCCCGTTTTTTAGACCGCAAACTTCCCAACCGCTTTGTAAAGAAATTAGTCCTGATTTTCTTTATTTTTTGTATCTTCTGTATTGGGCCCGAGGAATCTGAGTCGCTATCGTCCTCAATTCTGTTCAAGAGTTTGTTTAGATCCGTCTGATCTTCAGACAGATGTCTCATGCTTTTCTGCGATGCGTAATCGTTTTGGTAGATGGAGACATTGTCTGTGTAGCTTTTGATGCTTAAGTGACGCGTCAGGCCTTGCATACTTTTCTCGTCGTCCTCAACATTTTCACCTTCGTCCAGGAAATTTGATGAGTACTGCGGATGAAGCACGTTCAAGAGCTTTTGTAATTCCTCCTGGTGTGTTCGGAAATACTCGTTTAGATCGGGTATATTTTCATTGTCAAGGCCCAGAATGTCTAAGTATCTCTTCAGTTGTCTGGTCGTTTTGTAATGAATGAATCGCGCGTGTGTGTGTATTTTTAGAACAACAAGCAAACGCAAACCATGCAAACATGATCGTATGAGTATTTCTTGCTTCCATTTTGTTTCGTGGGAGTAAATAGGCTGTTGCCTATTATGGAGTCAATGTCATTTATGGGGAGGTAAAAGCGTAGGTTCCACACTATACACGCAGTGGTTTTTTACAACTGATGCGAGACTAAAGTAATTTTATTTTAGAAGTTACCCTGTATCAATGTGCACAGTATGACTTTTTAATCACAAACCAAATTTTAACTAGGCAGGACTCATGTTACGTATTTATTCAGTTCGGGACCCTTACCGAGAGTCGGGCTCATGTTTAATAGACCACCTGTCAATTATCATCATCATCATCATCAGCTATTTGACGCCCACTGCAGGACATAGGCCTCCTTCGTGGTTTTGCTATAATCGCCACGCTTTACAGGCGGGTTGGCGATCGCAGTATGCGGTTGGAATCTCAGAAACACGCTGCTGCCCGTCTCCTGGTAATTGATTTCCTTGGTCGAATACATCCACGGAAATAAATGGAGTGACGCTATTCTTAATCCGGCGCCACACGGAATTATATGTGTCAATTATAACACCTGTTAATTAAAAAAGGGGAATGGACAAATGGCTCATTGGTCTAGCGGTAGTAAGCCTCAGTCTGGGTGTATTTCCATGTTTGTGATGTCCTTGCCTGGTTACCATAGCACAGGGTATCCTAGTTTGGAACTAGGACTAGTGATTGTGTTGTGCGAAAGTTACTATTATTATTAACTATTTGCTTCCCGCTTTCACAATAATGCCGTCCATATTGTGTTAGTCAGAGGCAAATAATTATTAAATAATAACAATAAAAATAACGATTTAACAGTTTGCCCAATAAATAATCGCGGTTATACTCGTTAAATATGTAACTAAACGGTTATCCGGTCCCTTTCCCGTACTAACAACGCTATACACATAGTAACAGAGTCCAATCTTTGGGCAATAATTCCAAAAACACGTGTCTTGTTGCGTTCACCAACCATAACTATAAAAATGCAGGCTGTATTTTTGTGTGTTCACATAATTCCGGGCTTAGCGTTGGTGGCGCCATCTTCACATGGGATTATATTATCAGCTGTGGTAGTTATAGGTACACAGGGTGTAAGTACATCATTGGCATATTACCGTGAAGATGAAAGGTTGGAGTTTATTATTGGCGCGATAAGGTTCAAAATATCGAAGCAACATACGTTTTTCATTGTGGGTCTCTCCTCGTAATATTGTACAACATTGACTATACATTTGTACATGAAAAGCGGAAAGTTAAACCTCGTAAGGGGCCATTCAAGTATTACGTAAGCATTACAGAGGGGTGGGGGGGTCTTTGCTTTGCTTATTTTTGATGATTAATTGTGTGAAAAATTACGTTAAAGTTAGAAATATTGTGTGCGTTAAAGTTCTCTTTTCTAAGCCTATTTCTTATTTCTAGACTAATAACTGCTGCTTACAAATCAATAAAAAAAACAGAATACATTAAAAGAAAAAGCATATAATATACTAATGATTACGTAAGCATTGGGGTAAGAGCTTTGCTTACTTTTGCTTACGAGGAGGCGAGGAGGGCAAATAATTGTAATAAATCTGCTTACGTGCGAAACGGCCCCTAACCCCTGAAGGCAAAACTTATTCAGAATCTTCTAAAAATCCGTATTCGAAAAAAACCAAAATGTCCAAAAAAAATTATGTCTAAAATATTGAACCTAGAACAGTAAGTATTCCAGATTTTCTGCGTTAAGGATATTGGGTGTGAATTAAGAAAGTTTTTTATTATTAAGAAAGACACCAGAGATTCATCATCATCATCAGCCATTTGACGCCTACTGCAGGACATAGGCCTCCCTCATGGTTTTCATAACCATGAGGGGTTTTGCCATAATCGCCACGCTTGGCAGGCGGGTTGGCGATCGCAGTATGCGGTTGGAATGTCAGGGAGACGCTGCTGCCCGTCTCCTGGTAATTTATTTCCTTAGTCGCCTTCTACGACATCCACGGGAGGAAATGGAGTGACGCTATTTTTAATCCGGCGTCACACGGCGAGAGAGATTACAATTAAAGTAAAGTTTACATTTTTCTGATCGTAAAACCATTTTTTTGGACACTTATTGTTTTTGTTCGCACCAGACAAAAATAATATTTGTTTTTTTTTTCATAATTTGAGTGTGGTATAATTCTCTTAGGAAGAGACGGTAATACATATATTTTTTATTTTTTCCAGTATTTTTTTATATCAATAGAGTTATGAGAATTCTACTCGTGTTTTGTGGTTTTTGCATACAAAAGAATGTGTTGTGTTTTCAAAATTTATTTCTGACTTTTTAACAAAAGTCTTTTTTTAAATAAAATTCCACGAGTCGCCCGAAAACAAAGACTCTTCGGCTGCAAACACACTACTAAATTTACGGTGTATAATACTCACTGCTGACTGCAAGGCGCGATGGTCAACGTTTGACTTGGTGTAGGCACGGGTGTTATATTCACGGCAGTTCCTACGAAGTAAAAAAAAGAGTAAATCGTGGGTTTAGAGACAGTTACTTCATAATCTCATCTGCTAGGCTAGCTTACTTCATCTAAAACTATGTTCCAGGCACTAACGTGTCTGAGTAGTCACCAATATACTGTAGGTAGGAGTTACCTCTATTACCGAAGCGGGGCACGGGCCTTCTCTCTGAGAGAGAGAGAGAGAGAGAGAGAGAGAGAGAGAGAGAGAGAAAGAGAGAGACAGAGAAAGAGAGTAAATGCACGTAACAACAGGAATTCCTCTCATAAACCGGCTTTAAGTCCTTCTTAAGAGTGTTTTAGTGGGATCGACATTATATAAATAAGACTGTTAGTATTTTATCACGGTGCACGAGTCTTAATACTTGTAAAAATGTTACAGACTAGGCAGAAAGTGATTTTAGTTTGCGGAGAAGAGAAAACCTGAACACCTCAGTGCCCCTGTTTACTACCCACGGCGCCACAGGGTGCCGCGGTTCACACTTTGAGAACCCCTGCGCTAAGGTACGTTAACACCTCAGACACTCCGGTTTCCTCACGATGTTTTCCTTCACCAATAGCTAATGGTATTGCTACTAAAAATTCACAAATGTGAATTCCATTCACCATCATTAGCCATTTGTCGCCCACTGCAGAACATAGGCCTCCCTCATGGTGTTCCAAGTCTCCCGGTGTAGTGCCGCCCGCATCGAGCGACTCCCCGCCACCGAAACCAGGTCGGCCGACCATCTAGTGGGGGGCCTGCCCACGTTGCGTCGACCGGTCCGCAGTCGCCAGGTCGGAACTTTTTCGCCCTAACGGCCATCAGTTCTCCGAGCTATGTGCCCCGCCCACTGCCACTTCAACTGAGCAATTCTTCGAGCTATATTAGTAACCCGGGTTCATCTGCGGATCTCCTCATTCCTGATGCGATCACGCAGTGAAATTCCCGACATAACTCTCTCCATTGCTCGTCGGGTTTGATTGATGGATGCGAACTTACCGATAGCTCTGGCAACGACGCCCGCCTCTCCTTCCAAGTCGAAATCTTGTTGATAGCCTATGACCGCGTTGGCGCCAAGTTCGGCTGCCTTGAGGCCGACTAAGCGTTGCACCTGAATAATGGATTACAAAATTGTTGAGACAGTCTTACGATACTGCTTCGTTAGTGTAGCGCCTGGGTTCCTAATAAATGGGTAATTACCCAGGGGGTAACACAGCTATTTTGAGGGGGTAAAAACAGCTATTTTGCGGGGATAATCAGACTGTCTATAGATACAAAGGTAAATTTTACCTAAATAAATTACAGATGAGCGCCACGCTTTAACATTGACTTAGGGCTGGTTTCTGAACTGAGAATTTCACTTAGTAAATACTTAAGTAACGTTCTGTCACGCTCTAAGAAATTCTTCTAAGAACTTCTAAGAAATTCGAAGAGACAGAACTACAGTGAACTATTTACTTAGCGAAATTCTCAATTCAGAAACTGGCCCTTAGCCATCACTATGTTTCATCATTTCATTTTCATCATCAAACCATTATGTCCCCACCGAGGGGCACGGGTCTCTTCCCTGAGGAAGGTATAGGCCATACTCCACCACGGGGGCCAAGTCCGGATTGGTGGAGGCTTGTAGACTAGTGGCTCGTCTACTGTCAGAAGTTGTCAAGCCGCCCTAATGCCTCTGACTTGGCTTAACGACTGCCATCTATCGACGGCAGCCGGCACCAACAGCTTAACGTGCCTTGCGAAGCACGGAACCGCTCGGAAAAATGCCACTAGCGTTAGGCACAGACGGCGACCCATCCATGCACTGAACGCGCCCTGTGTTGCTTAACCTTCGTGATCGTTTAAGATCACTCAGGCAGCCGGGGCTACGAGCGATTCTATGTTTATTAACTATGTTTATTAACTATGTTTATTAATGAGCAATTTATATATTTTTTTGTGTTTGCTCAAAAAATATTTATTTTATGATAATATTTATTGAAATCACATGGGGGTAAAATCAGTTAAACTAAAAGGCAATTAAAAATTAAGTTATAGAGCAGCTTTTAGAGGTAACAAGATTGGAAAGGTTAGGAACACTATCAAAACGGATATCGTGGGGTTCGATTCTCACTGAATACCGCCGTGCTCGATTTGTACAAATGGTCTCAGTCTGGGTGTATTCACGTATTTGTTATGTCCTAGTCTGCTTACTTTAACACAGGGTATCCTAGCTTGGGACCAGCACAGAGTAGCCTGTTTTGTGACCAGGACAAGCGACTGTGAGTTTCTTTGTTATAACTATGAATGAGCATCTGCACCTATATTACGCGCACCAAATCCTGAGCGATTCCAAACGTCTAACTGTCAAATTAGTACGGTATCTCACCTGATTGCTCAAGTTTATGAAGGCGACCTGCCTGGCTTCGTTGCTGGCCCTAGGAGTGCGGATCTTGTCGATCCACTGGTACTCCGGATCGTCGTTGACCACCAGCTCTTCCACGAAGCCGTGGATGGCCGTGGCGCGGTAGCCGGGCGGAATCATTGGACCTGGGAACATGGTGGATGTTGGTGCTTAGCTTAGACGTATCAAGCACTGAGGTATAAATTTAACACTTCAGAGACTAGGGTTTCCTCGCGTTAGAAAGTGATATTGCTACTACAATTCACAAATTTAAGTAACTTAGAAAACAAAATCATTGGTACATGCCGGGATTCGAACCCACGACCTCCCGAATGCGAGGCCGGCGTTCTACGGCTGCGCTACCGCCGCTCTTACCTAGCACCTAACGCAGGAGCCAATGTCAATCGCCGGTTTATGTACATATTAAGTTTTTAAGATAAGCATGCTTTCTGTTCACAGCAGCTGTACAACACATTAATTGCAAACAAATGTTTTTACTTTACTTTACAATACGAACTTTCACTATGGAGAAAACTTCGAAATCAGCTGTTCCACACATTCTAATATTCTAATACGGCCGGTGGTAATTTTATAGTGAAACAGCAGATTTTTTTTTATGTTTTCGCCACATTACAAGTTGTTCGTATTGACGAGATTAATCCGCCAATTTTCGAATGTACCGTACACAGGGATTTTGTTACACACTGTATACGTCCCACACCCGGTACTCGCCTTCTCTCTGAGAGAGAGAGAGAGAGAATAGGCTCACCCCCAGTTTCTCGTACACTAACACGCTGTTAATCTACTGTTAACAGCTGTCAATTGACCAAAGAGCCTACCTACCTACCGCAGCTTGACGATTTCAAGCGCAGTTATGTGAGCACCTCAGAAACTCAAGTTTTCTCACGATGGCTTCAGAGTTAGCGAGTTCTCAGTACTTTTAGCGAGTGGTATTTCTTTTTTTCTTAATTTTACAAATATAAGTAACTTAGAAAACAAAGTCGTTAGTAAATGACGGAACTTACCGCTCTATATTTCGTTCAAATTCAAAATACAACATCACAGTAAAGTCTGTTCTGAACTATGAATTGAAGAAACTATACTAATCTTTCAAGTCGAAGTCGACTACAGGCTCGCCAAGTCTACAGGCTCTAAACTTTAGCCTTTAGGCTTTATGCTCCAGGTTCTAAGCTCCCGCTAGAGCCCAAATTCTTAATTCAATCTCGTGGATTCAAAACAGTGACTCACAATGAAAGAACTGCACCCCACACGAGGAGTCTTTGTATTTGTTGAAGTCAGCGAACAGCTCCACTTTGACGATGACATTCAGCTCGCCGCGGATGCCGTGCATCGTGTCAAACACTGGGATCCATCCGGACATCACTGCGCCTGGAATTAGGAAGTAAATTGATGAAATCACTTTAATCTTCTATCCGTGTGGTGCCGGATTAAGAATAGCGTCACCCCATTTCATTCCGTGGATGTCGAAGAAGGCGACTAAGGAAAGAAATTACCAGGAGACGGGCAGCAACGTCTTCCTGGGATTCCAACCGCATACTGCGATCGCCAACCCGCCTGCCAAGCGTGGCGATTATGGCAAAATCCTTTATGGTTAGGGAAAACCGTGAGGGAGGTCTATGTCCTGCAGTGGGCGTAAAAATGGCTGATCATGACTTCAATCTATACTCATCATCAATGTCCTTTACATGTATTGCAGATGATTTTTGCAGCATTTTATAATTTACGCTCGTAACTAAAAAGTTCTATTTGGGGGACGACTCCCCGTCCTCATAGGGGGCAGGCACCTGCTGGTTGGACTTTAAGGCATGTGATCAGCCAGATGCAGGAACCAGGCTTGGTCATGTGTCAGTGATAAGATGCCTGCACTAGTCGCGATCTTTGCCCGCTCACTTGGGGTGAACAACGCTTGGGATGCCAACAGTGATCATGTCACGTTCAGCGCAATCCTTAAAACGCAATTGGGGTCTCCCACTTCTTGTCTTGACTAGGAATAACAACATCATGGGGCTTAAGATTATTTAGTTAACAAAGATGTCTGAAATTAAAACCAGTTTAAATCATGAGTTTTTGGTTCTAGAATAATAATTTAAACTCTATTAAAAAGGCTGGGTTCTCCGGCATTACCCCTAAATCAGGTGTTTTAAAATAGATTCTACTCCCTAATGGTTAGTATTTAAAATCCAAAAAAATGTATATTACTTTTCAACGTCCTATCTAGTGCCACCGGTCATTATTTTTACGATTTTTTAAACTTTACAGCATCAAAAAAATCGCGAACATGAGTCTAAATTCTCACTAGAAATGGTTTTATTTGAGCTGTGCCGAGTTTTGGACAGTAAAAATATACCAAAATGACTATCACTGAATATGTTAGTGACGTCGGTCGTTAAAATTCTATTAATAGAATTTCTATTTCTGTAATTTAAAAAAAAAAATCCTAATTTTCCCCCAACTTTTCGATCGCGCAGCACAATAAGTCCCGTACAAATCCGTACGCTCCGAGAACCCAGCCTAAAGGACCAAAATTGGGAAGAATAACTGCGGAGTTTTTTTTATACATTTTTTTCTCCAAAACGAGCACCATTGCACTATCTCTTACCTCCCTGCGGCGCAGCTGTGCCCTTGGCTGGCTGAGCGCTCTCTCTTGCTAAGAGAGGTGCTAGGCTGATGACCACTTTCCCAATAGCGTCGTTGGCTGAATAGGTATCGTGGTCCATCAGGCGAAGTTGGAGAGGCTCGTCCTGGAGCTCGGACTCGTCCACCTGGTGGGTGAGATTAATAGGAATATTGGGTGAGATGAGTGTCGTATGGGTGATAGGTTTTTGTCTTTGAAATTTTTTTTTTCTATATTTTCATTTTTGCTGTAAGAGGGACTTTACTATCGCACTTGAGTCTCTTACGTGTCAAGGTCGACGTTCTGTTGACCGAAGTGTACAAATGTTTTCATAAAAAATCCTCCTTTACACATATTTGTTACAGACGCCGTTACAACATAAACGTAAACATGCGCTGTTGGCTCACACTCTTGAACAAAAAAAAAACCCAAGCCAATTAGTAAAATGCTCCATACTTTCATCTCCGGCCGAGAATTTCTGCACAAACATAAACAAATTATAGCAGACAGGCGGTAGACGCAGTGGGAGTATTAATACACACACATATGGCTGACTTGTAACGGCGCCAAGTGCTGTGCCGTGTTCAGATTACCGGCTGGACGCTCGAGGAAGTGCATTCGTGTGAACACGCCTTCGGATTCCGCCTTCTTCAATGCTAGTTATAATTGTACAAAATTAAGTAGTCAACCAGGCAGGCGAAGAAAATAATAAAAAAAAAAGAACTCGACTGCTGAGCAGGCAGGACCAACCTAGGTACAATGTGAACAACGTGAAAGTCACAGTATTTAATATGAGTTCCACCTGCTTAGTAGTTGTCAGTAAGCTCAGCAGTCGGGTTATGTTCATCATCATCAGCCGTTTAACGCACACTGCAGGACATAAGGCCTCCCTCATGGTTTTCCAAGCGTCCCGATGTTTTTTGTATTTTTTTGTTAGCAATAGCAGCTGCAAAATTTGAATAGCGCCATCTCGTGGCTATGTAAGGAACTTCTTGCAAAATAGATATTTTAAAGAGCTTTTGCTTTTTTTTGTAAAAATCATGCAGATTTTATTTAGCCTATGACACTCGCGCAATGGTAATAGATTGACGTGACTTTGCTTTTATACCATAGAAATCATATAAAAACCTAGGAAGAATTTAAAAATAAAACAATAAAAATATTTTTTCGGAGTTTTCGGGGTCACAAAATATGCGAAAAATAAAGTTAATCTAATAACATAAAACTTATTAGATTTCGTTTTGTCATTGAATTCTGAACGTTTTCTTAGAAGGGTGTACATGCATAAAAACATTATTTTACGAGATAACTCAAATATTGATAAACGCTTCATACAATTATGTGTTACTTTAGGGAGTGACGTCATGGTCTAAGGTCGATTTTTATGGCGCGTTTTAGTACCACGTGGCTATATTGACTTTTCGACCGGTTATATTATCAAAAGTATTAGTCGCAGAGAAAAAAAATACCATGTTTATTTATCTTTTAACGCGTCCTCTCCTATTCTATTAAAACATTTTTTAGTACAAGTTCTCCAATATGATGAAAAAAGGAAGGCAGTATGAATATTTGAGTCTAAAGATGTAGAAATGAAAGAGAATTGGAGTGACCTTGACATGTTTTAATGAGAAATTGTTTGGTACTGCAAATTTTCTAAGAGAATTTGCATTGTGTGAGCATTTTAAAAGACTTTTTGTCAGTAAAACTTTTACAGGCGATTTTGTATTGAAGTTATCAATTTGCTTATGGCCATTATGAAAGTAGGTAACTGAACCAACATTTGATCATTGACAAAATCATGTTGATTTTGTTACTAAACAATCAATCATTCTCCTTCTCCTATTACTCACTCTTTTTCCGTCACTGACCTCATTTGATCTTTCATGAAACATATTGTGGTTTTCGTTATTAGACATTCTTGACATTCTTTCTTCTGTGTGTTTTTGCTTTCCGTGTATGCTACTATGCTTTTTTCGTGTGGTGACTTGTAATTAGATTTGTATTGCTTTGCTTTTTACATGTGTGATTTATTTACCTATCTATCTATCTTTCCCTCTCTTTTCCTATATCTCTATCCGGATGTTTCTTACGTAAGCTGAATAAAATTGAAAAAAAATTAAGTATTTTATTTTTAGTTTTTACTCAAACAGTTCGAGAGTGTATCCAAAATTATAATTGTCAGTATATGTGGTCACGCTAAATTGCGTTTGCAAGGGGTTGAAAAGTGTGTGCATATGTTTGGCTGTGACATTAGGCAGCATGGCTGTGACTGTGATAATGTGACGTGGATGTGACACATCAATTAATTATGCAATAGTTTTCGTATGACAGATGAGCCATAGGACGAACTAAACCGTCTCTGTTTTCAAATAACACAATGACTTAAATTTTAAAACATTTCAATCATTGTCATTGATAATCTCTTATGGTAGATGCAATTTATATAATTTCAAGCTTCCTTTTTGTTGTGTTGTGTTGAAAACTCATAAAATACTATATTTTTACAGATTTTTTAAAACAAGATTAACACTAAATATCAGTCAGACAATTTAGTAGACCTCATGCCTGACGTTTAGTTAAAAGTTTGACAATTATATCATGATAACTGGCTACAACTACTAACGTTTTCCGACGATATTGTTCTTTATGCACCAGAAGCCCCGGAACTCCAACACATGCTACAAGAACTTAGCATCGCAGGACTAAAGATGAATCGATCAAAGACTTTGTGTAAGAGCACAAAATGTAGTTTCGAAGTATTTGGGCAGGAAATGCAGAGTAAACTTCCTCGGACCACATACTCTCCTTCGAAAATAGGACAAGGCAATCAATCAGCATTGACAATGCTTGCAAGATTTTCTCGTCCATGAAAGAGCTGATGAAGAGCAAGTTGCCACTTGTCCTGAAGCGAAAACTCGTCGACATGTGCAACTTGCCTATTCTATCTTACGGTGCTCAGTCCCTATATTACGCGCACCGAATCCTGAACGATTCCAATCGTCTAACTGTCAAATTTCATACTAATGAATACAGAAATACGTGCGCATAATTAGGACACATACCTGGTCTTTGGCCCGACATAAAAAGTCCAGACTTAAGGTTTGCCAGTGCCCAACGGGCCACGCACAGTGTAAGGTTCCATAGAAAAAGGGGGTTTTATCTGGTTTACAGAACTAACAGCTTCATCAACTTACTTAGTTTTCAATGGATTTTTTATGAAATTTTGGTAAGTTTTTGTAACTTTTATAAGTTGGTCACTTAACTTGTAAAGCCTACATAAGTACCATGTTAGTTTTCCTTTTAAGTTCATAATATGAGCTACTACCCTGAATTTTTTCACGTTTCTACAATCAACCCTTTAGCCAGGAGAGGGGAGAGCACCCTACCCAGGCAAAAATTTGCACTTTAAAGCTTAATATTTCGCAAACGGAACCCTAAATCACAAAATGAACTTCCTATACCCACCATAGTTTTAAACGACCAATCCAATGATACACTACACACACTATGGTTTAGGCGAGAAAAAAAAAAGCATTCTTAATTTAGGTGTAAGGAGCCTAACAAAATTGTTTTAAAAAATTTATTCTACCGTTTCTTCGGCTTGATTAATACGATTGATTTGCCATATTTCCACTTTCTCCTACTAATCGTCTCTGAGCTCGGCTGTGGACAGATAGATGGACAGATGGACATGGCAAAACTATAAGGGTTCCTTGTCCAAGCGCAGATCCACAGTCGTGGGCTCATGCCCACAACCCTAACAGACTTGTGACGTCACATTTTCATGGTTTGTTGAGGTCAATATGCTTATGATATTATGTAATATCCAATAACTTCAGGGATGTTAATTCACTAATGTTTGCCTTATGGCTTTGCCCACACAGAACTATACATTGGTTAAAATTTTGTAAAGATTTTGTGCATACTCCGACTCAAATTTGACCGATTTTTGAGTGGCTGTGACCACAAATTTTTTTGAGGGCTGGATCCGCTCCTGTCTTTATCGACTATGGGACCCTAAAATTAAAACACTCTTACCGCTGAATTAAAGTCGGTTTAGGAGAGGAATTCCTGTATAAACCAGCTGTAAATCTGTACTGTTAACCCCCGGTTTCTCATACACCAACAAACTGTTAATCTACTGTTAACAGCTCTGCTGTATGTGGTTTTTTTTTTGTATGCACTTTTGTCAATTGACAGCTGTTAACAGTAGATTAACAGAGTGTTAGTGTACGAGAAACTGGGGTTAAGACTTTTTATAAACAAGATCATATGTTTTTTAGGGTTCCGACCTCAAAAGGAAAAACGGAACCTTTATAGGATCACTTTGTTGTCCGTCCGTCCGTTGGTCAGCCGAGACCCTTTATCTCGGGAAGGCGTGGAGGTATTGAGTCAAAATTAAAACCATATTGTCAGTTCCACAGTCCTTTGAAGATACGACCGTTTATGCCTCAAATAACATATATTTCGACACTCTAAGGAATCAAAATTTATAGGGTACTTTCCATTGACCTATAAATAATATCATTTTATTTATTTTGTTCTGTGGAAGTTATTATTATTATTACCTCTTAAGGTTTTAAATCCATGTGTGACATTCGAGTAAAAAAGTGGTAAGAACAAAACAATAGACTCACTTCAAAACGATACCACTCTGTGCTACTCCAGTGTGGGTTGAGCGACTTGCGGCATACATCAGTCTTGTGCGTGACCCCTCCAAATTTGATCTCCACAAAGGCGTCTGTCGTATCACTCGCTCTGTCCATCACTGGTAGGTTCCTACCTGCCAGCACTTTGACTTTTATTTTTCCAGGCATTTTGACTAGTTTTTATAGACTACTTGAGGTTTGTTTGTTAATTTTTCTCAATATAGTAGATTGGCTCTACATTAGGTTATCAGTTCTTTTGGGCTATTTGCGCCCGCGGCACTTCCTAATCAATTGATGAAACAGATTTTTATCTGTTTGATAACACAGATGTTTTCACGACAGCTGATTGGAAGATTCACTTTTTCAGATTATGTTTAGTAGGGCACGGTTTGTGGGTGTTATTTAAGTGTTTTAGCACTGCAACGTAACACGTTTTTGGATGGAAATTCAAAACCAACTGTTTGTTATTTTGTACGCGAACTTAACAGTTGGTGTTCGCATTGTTGTGAAGTATTACGTAGTTCGAGATAAACAGTATGGGTCGTGACGCCGACGGTACACCGAAATAGTCGGTGAAACTAATTGAGTTCGTTTATAAATAGCCGAAATGAAAGCATTGCTTGGTAAAAACAAGATCGCCTGAAAAACGACCGACACAGAACAGCTCCAGCACACCGCTAGTGAAATGTCAAACATGTCAAAAAGCTAAAACTGTCATCTGTTCTGTCAGTTGCGTTTCGATTCTGCAAGTGATACATTTCGAGGCTTTTTGTTTTGTAATCTATCTACCTAATGAACTGGGGTAGGCAGAAGCAAGAACTTTAACGAACTACCACCAAATTAACTGTAGAATCGAAAAACAGTGTTTATAAACTGCTGTTCAGTGTTTTTTCTTCTGGTTTCAACATCCTTGCATGGACATCAATACTCGAGCATCGAAAAAAAGAGTCTTCATACTAGGTTTTCGTGAAAGCAAAGGCAGGCACATATTTTAAATAATGATAGTTACCGAAAAAAAGAGGAATTAAAAACCGGACAAGTGCGAGTCGGACTCGTCTACCGAGGGTTCCGTAGGTACAAATTTGTAGGTACTTGCTTATATAAATAGTTCAGAAATCGAGTCTCGTGGGTTGTTTCCAAGCTTTTCCTGAAGTTCAAAGACATTTTTTTATGATTTAATTAAAATGTAGTTTTCAGATTGTTCCCTGTACCTAATTGTACTATAAGACGATAGGTACCTATTACTTACCAAATTTCATAGTTTTAGGTAAACGGAAAGTACCCTTTAAAATTTGATTCCCTCGAGTGTCGAAATATACTTTCTTTGAGGCATAAACGGCCTTACCTTTTTTTTGCGTTAAGTTAGAAGTTCGATGTTTTTACAGCTTCAAGGGACCTGAGTAAGTATATGGTTTTAATTCCAACCTCCACGAGATTAAGGGACTTGAGAGACCATCGCACGGCCAGACAACAAAGTGATCCTATAAGGGTTCCGTTTTTCCTTTTGAGGTACGGAACCCTGAAAAACAAAACTTCCAGCTCTTTGGTTACTTAAACCTAATCTACGAATAAAAAATACAATAGGTATCACTGGCAGTTAGTTACTAGTCTGTATGGTACAGGCGTAGGTACATTCGACAGCAGGTTGACCTTTACATTTTCATTGCAAGTCGCCCATAACGTAACTGAGTAGAGTGCACGCATGTAAAGGTTGACGTGCTGTCGACTGTACCAGCATCGTAATAAGCATGTGTATCATCTACCAGCAATTCTTGTATATATTTTTTTTTCATGAATGGTAGTAGGTACCTATGCAGGAGGTTTCGGGGGCGATAAATCGATCTAGCTAGATTTAATTTTTAGAAAACGTCGTTTTATCCGAAAATCTGCAACAATATCATTAGAATACGAAGGTAAATTTGAAATTGAAATTGAAATTGAAAAAAGTTTATTCCGATACCACAACACACATAAAATCTTACAAATAATAAAACGCGAAAACAATAAAAAAGCTTAAAGTAAAAAGTAATAATAAATAATCTTATTCTAAACTGTGTGCCATGGTACAAGAAAAGGTTCTTGACTCAGCATATGTCACAGGTTCCCGGTTGACAACCCGTGACGCTGGTATTCTGTCAGAACCTAAAGTGACGGACGAACAATCAATGCAAGATCTCATAAATTAAATTTTTTCATTTGATTCCAAATAGATGGGGTATAATGTATATAAAATGACAAGTAGGCCAATAAGACTTCAATTGATTCAAGTAGGTACTTAATAAATACATAATAAACATTTCATGCATTTCATGAAAATTGAGCAATGTGATTTAAATGCGCAGAGGATGAATAAATAAATAAATTGAGACATTACTTACATGTTTGAGTATAAGTCAAAGTCAGTTTCTTCTCGTTAAATTGAAAGTTTTTGTATTGACAACAAGTACTCTTTTAATTTTAACTTAAATGCGTAAATTGATTTTAAAATTCTAAAAGGCGGCGGGATATTGTTCCAGCATTTGGTAGCTGCGTATATCTAAAGCTCCCACGAAAAGCAATAACAGAAAATTTCGCCACCATCTACAAGGTTTTATAGTTCAGGTGGGAAACCGGGCGGTACCGAAACCAGAAGACCCCGGTTCGACTCCGTCTCCAGTTCGATTATTTTTTCTCTTTTGTTCCATCGTATCTAAATATAATTTCCAAAAAACCGATCAACCAAACAAAAAAATTCCGAGCAAAGCTCGGTCATCCAGGCACTACCTATTTGACTGTGAACATTTTAAGATAAACAGCTTATTGTGTCACTAATATATAAGATTTCTTCTAGGTCACGAGGTAACTAAAATATTATGTTATTACTAATAGATCAGTCTCTATAGCATGGGACCCCATCATCCACGCAAGAAATAGACGAAGAATCGCCCCATCCTGCGCTCACGTAGCGGATAAGAGCGGGATAGCGTGATTATGCCTATTAATGCGAAATAAGGGGATGCTATCAGGAATGTTTTCAAATGGAAGGGCTGTTATACGGAAATTATAGAAATGATAAAAGAGAGAGTAGGTAATAACTTAATTACGTATTTATTTATTATACAGTTTAAGACATTCTGACAAGTATTAATCTCTATGTACATTGTGTCTTATAAAATATTAGGTATATCTAAAATGCATAATTCATGAAAGACGTAAATTGAGAGATTATGTTTAAAATTTGGTTGTTTAAGATTTTTTTCGCGTTAAGTTTTTTTTTTAAATATTTACATAATGCTATGAAATTGATATTTATCCAAATATTACATGATTTACCAATATTGATATTATAACATGCAATGTTACTTATCTGTTGTGTAATGCAATAAATAAAATAAAAATTAAATAAATTACAGCATTCGGCAAATCACTCTCTTAGATAGAATCACTGTCCATTCTATTTAATACATAAATAGTTTAGGCATAATATCCATCAGAAAATTTAAATTCGAGAAATTAAAAAATGTATTCAAAATTCGCAGAACAAAACAGATGTTGTAAACTAAAGGACCAATTTAGAGGTGACCCTGTTTATTGTTTAAAACTGTATTTCTTTTCAACAAAAACGACCACCTCACATTTCCCTCTGTTTTATTTGCCCGCACTGTATCTCGCAGTCCTCCAGCTTTTGTCTGGCCTGCTTTAACTCCTTGAGCATGCTCTGGAGCTGCGCCTTGTCGACTAAGACCTCCTTCTTCCCTTTACGGCCTGAGAAAAAATATATAGTATCTACCTATAAAGTAAAATGAATCCCTTCCGGCTCACAATGTTGAATTCTTAAAATGTTGAATTCGCAAAATTTTGAATCCAAAAAATGAATTCGCAAAATTTTGAATTCGTAGTAATCCCAAAATTACTATGAATTCCACTTTTTTTCGAATTCAACATTTTGCGTATTCAACATTTTGGGATTACTATGAATTCAACATTTTGCGTATTCGACATTTTGGGATTACTATGAATTCAACGTTATGTGAATTCAACATTTTGGGATTCAACATTTTGCTAATTCAACATCTCAGGAATTCAACATTTTAAGAATTCAACATTGTGAGCAGGAAGCAATGAATCGACTAGGGGATGTATTAGCAAAAGGCAACATAAAAAGTACCCGAAACCGGCGTGCGTGCATGCAACGATTAATGAATGTTGAGGAAGCGAAGGTGATCTGTCAGGATCGTTCCCTGGTATCTGCCTACCCCTCTGGGATGCAGGCGTGAGTTTATGTATGTGTATGTATGTATCGACTGCCTCGTCGGTCTAGCCGTATCACGTCTGTTAACCATGCCGGAGGCCGAGGGTTTGTTTCCCACTGGGGGCCGCCGTACATTGGCACAAATGGCCTCAGTCTGGGTGTATTCCCACGTTTGTGATGGTCTTGCTTCATGGTTACCATAGTTTTTTTTTTTTTTTTTAATACAAAAGTTACCCTGTATTCTAGTTCGAGACCAGGACAAGTGATTGTGTTGAGTGGAAGTTATTTATTTAAAAATACCCATCGATAAATCAGTCCGTGCTCGTCGATGCTGGACATAGGCCTCCCCCGCGGCACGCCACTTCTTTCTGTCCGCGACCATACTCATCCATCCGCTGCCAGCAGTCAGCCTCAGATCGTCGGCCCAGCGAGCTGGTGGGCGTCCTACGCTGCGTTTGCCAATTTGCGGTCTCCACTCAAGAACTTGCACCCCAACGACCATCGGCTCTAACATCCCCATGTTGTAGTGTGAAATCATTGCACTAAGCACAAGGTTTTTTTTACTGGGTGTAAAAAAAGATAGGTATATCATCATTATCATCATCAGCCATTTGATGCCCACTGCCGGACATAGGCCTCCCTCCCTCATGGTTTTCCTAACCATGAGGGGTTTTGTCATAATCGCCACGCTCGGCAGACGGGTTGGCGATCGCAGTATGCGGTTGAAATCTCAGGAAGACGCTGCCGCCCGTATCCTGGTAATGTATTTCCTTAGTCGCCTTCTACGACATCCACGGAAGGAAATGGAGTGACGTTATTCTCAATCCCGCGCCACACCGACGACAGGCATATCAGTGACTACAAATTTTATTCCTAGCTCCATGTCTATTATGAAATCCACCAATCCAATCCACCGTCAGAAGTGGAAATCTGTAGTTGAGGCCCTATGCTCCGCTAGGAGTTAAATGACCGAAAAAGAAAATATCTACGTGTATTATCAGTAGAGGATAAATTTAAATTTGATCTAAATGGTTCGTTGATTGACATCTATTTACCTGTGATAGGATTTTCAGTGTATAGAGTTACTTTTGAAGCCAGGACAGTGCCCTCCGGGCCGGGCTCGATTTCTATGTCTGTGAGCTGGTTAACTAGAAAAGAGAAAATAAACACATCAGTCAGTCATCCAGAGATTCATCCGTCTCCATCCATCCATTCGTCATCTCGGATCCATCTCAAATCCATCTCAAGTGCCACTGGATAAGTAAGATAAGTGATACTGGATAGGCCTTAGCATAATTATCATCCTACAGCGTATTATTGTAGTATCGCATTACTTGAAAACAGTTTCTTCTATATCAATAATTAACCCCCGGTTTCTCCTACACTAATAATATGTTAATTTATTGTTAACAGCTATCAGTAGTTTTTTTTTGTCCATGTAATTTCGCCAACCGACAGTTGTTAACAGTAAACTAATAAATAACCAGAAACCGGAGGTTAGACACTTTCAATAAAAAGAAGTATAAACTATCTCGCCGACTACCACACTCTGTTGTGACGTTCTAGCGTCACTGTCCTTATGAATCTTCTCTACATATATCTTTTGTATATCTACTATCGCATACCTAACCATTTGTGTCTATATAAAGTACACTTGATTTATGCATTGAGAAAATAAACACATTTGTATATGCATTTGTACATAGGTAGGTAGAATATTCTTCATGCAAGAAGTATTTTTTTATTCATTCATAAAACAAAATGAATATTCATTGTTGCTCAAGAAATGAATCTGGACAAAGGCGATCTTACTAATAAAAAATATTTTCTTCCAGCTAACCATGGGTCATGCGGATAGAGAAAGGGGTAAAGTTTTTTAAGAAACAAATTACTAACAAATTAACAGACTACAATAGACCCCCGGTAATCCGACTAACTTTTTGCAGGGCAGTGTCGAACTATCGAATTAGTCCGGAATTTTTTGCAAAAGAGTACCATGTAATGTAATCCGACAAATTACAAATCCAATGACAAGATTCTTATGTTATAAAAAGTACCCGAAACCGGCGTGCGTGCATGCAACGACTAATGAATGTTGAGGAAGCGAAAGTGATCTGTCAGGATCGTTCCCTGGTCTCTGCCTGCCCCTCTGGGACACAGGCGTAAGTTTATGTATGTATGTATGTATGTCGAACTATCGAATTTATCGGATTATACAGTACTGCCTAAGACCTCCTTTAGTCCGGATTTTTTTACAAAAGCGTACCTTGTAATCCGGCAAATTACAAATCCGAATATATGTCTTACAAATATATGTTATACTCTGAAGTACAAATCATACTTCATTATGTATGTCGAATTTAGTAAATTATCATCTTCTTACATATTTTCTACCGACTCCGTATCCGAAATCCGGCTACTGACTATATTCTTCCTGCAATCCACTCCATCCTAAGGTTGTCTGGAAGAGATCGTTCTAAGCCATAAGACCGCCAATTGTATACCACTACTTAGATATAAAAAAATATGGTGTAGTTCTTTCATCTGGTTGTGGAATAAAGTGTTCTCTATCTATCTATCTACTTTCAAATTATCCTTTTCTTCTGCATACTCACTCATAAGCCCTGTCTCAGCCAGCTCCTTTTCCCGATTGTCCCTTTGATCATCCAGGGTCTCCGTGAGGGCGAGTGCGTGGGTCCTCGGCACCCCCAGCACCAGCAGCTCCCTCAAAAACGCGCCGGAAGGGCAGCTGGAGGCACGCGCTTGGTGCAGGACCCAGCGCAAGGCGGCGGCGGCGCGCGCTGATTCCGCGCGCGACGCTGGAGTTCAGAAAGAGACGATCAACATTTGTACACCATGAATTTGCGTTATTTGAAAGCCATAGCAAAATGAAAGTGCATTTACAATAGACATAATGTGCATAAACACTTTCCAAAAACATCTCGACACAAATTCGAATTTATTTGAACCATTAGTAGCCAGCCAGAGCTATGCGTTCGTGCCGCGGGTCTGCGGCTCATTGTTCTGGTTATTACCGCCTCTCTTGTTCGCGCATATTTTATGATAATAGTTCAATAGATAATATATAATAGTTCAGAAATATCATCATATTTTATGACGATATTTCTGAACTATTTTTTATTTATTTACAGCTCATGAATATAGCCAACTTCTGAGCATAAATGTCTTTCCTGCAAGGACGTTCTTGCTTTCCTGTCATGCCAACCTTCTTGATCCCCTGCCAATCACGTCCATTTCTTTCTGACGGCATTAATAATGTCATCGACCCATGAATCAGGTCCTACCGATCGCTCACGTAACCTAGGCCACCACTCTGTGACCGACCGCCCTGCCGCCTGAACACAATGCCCTGCCCATTACCGTGCCAACGTCTCCGACGAATTACGACATTGCGTGCACTATCGATGAGTGAAATGCTTCGTGCGGCCTAGCATAATTTCGCAGAAGTTAGTTTCACGAGGGTGATCCCGTAAGAGTTCTGTGTTTTTGATGGATGTTTCGAGCCCTAAAAAGTAAATAAGGGTCAACTCAATAGCTCAGAACTTTAAAGTCCTGGCATATCAGCTTACAATAGTAAGATACCATCCGCTTACGATAGTATCGGCTGACACGTATCTGCCAGATATCCATTTAATTTAATTTAATTTAATTCTTTTAACTGCACCACGGCACGCACTCCGTAGTACAATTATGGTTTACCGTAGGCACTGTCAGTCATTGCTGACTCAGTCAGCACTGAGGGATCACTTCCTCAGCACAACGCTGAGTCAGCTGCCTTTTGTGGCAACTTAGATACACCACAGGCTACATCTATGGCCCTGTTTTATTTATTCGTTATGTTTGTTGTGTATTTAGTTTTCTTTCTGTTGTGCGTATTATGTTACTTATCTGCTTATTTTGTCTCTGTGATGTAT
Organism: Yponomeuta evonymella; assembly: GCA_963969515.1. Classification (NCBI taxonomy): domain Eukaryota; kingdom Metazoa; phylum Arthropoda; class Insecta; order Lepidoptera; family Yponomeutidae; genus Yponomeuta; species Yponomeuta evonymella. The sequence continues at coordinate 17,500,645 of OZ018359.1, read as the reverse complement.
ATTGTTGGTATAATAAATGTCTTTCTTCTTCTTCTTCATTTCCCATTTTCCCATATTTTCTCAAAAAACCCTTATTTTTTTTAAGACCAACTGCCTGTCACATAGGAAACGTCGCCGTGATGAGAATCCGCTTACAAGTTCGCAAGCAGATCTTTGTCATTTCCCAGAAGTTAGTTTCACGAGGGTGATCCCGTAAGAGTTCCACGTTTTTGATGAAGGTTTAGAACCTTAAAAAGCAAATATGGTTCACGTCAATAGCTGAGGACTTTATCGTCCAGCTTACAACTATGAAAGCGGATATGTATTTCCCAAATTTCCCATATTTTCTCAAAAACCCTTATTTTTTTAAGACCAACTGCCTGTCACATAGGAAACGTCGGCGCAGAACTGATGAGATTCCGCTTACACATTCGCAACCAGATCTTTTTGCTTGAAGCCGTTCTTTAGATCAGGACCTGGGTCACTGCACGTCGATATATTCTCAGCACTGTATTTTTTTCTGATAAAAGTAGGTATTTACCTAGGCTAGTGTCTTTCAGGCATTCCTTTATGGCATCTTCCTGAAAGTGAAGAAAAGTAAAGGTTGAATGGTTGACAGTTTTTAGGAAATTAAATTGCACCAATGTGAATTATTATGAAAAACCTAAATATACAGGGTGTACGGAAGGGAGGTGTAGAGGAAAGATAATATGGGACGAGTATATGAAGGGCATGATCCGAACGAAGTACTTTTATTACGAATAAATACACATTAAAATCTCTACTTGGACGAATTTACGGCCAATAGCTAGTAGGTTGGTCACATTCTAATGCAATAATAATAATAGCTTCCTCACATCACATGTCCTGATCCCAAACTCGAATACTCCTGTGCTATAGTAACCAAGCTAGGATAGCTCCAACATGGAAATACACCCAGACTGAGTACAAATCAAGTACAGCGGATCCAGTGCGAACCGAAAGACCTCTGCTTTGGTAGTCAAGCGTGTTAACCATCAGACAAAGATGGCATGGCATTGTTTCACCTACAATTCATTATAAAAGTATCATTTCACAAGCAACATTTGTCAACGTATCATTTATATTATTTTTGTTGCACTAACCCGTGCTGAGGACAATTTCAAAAACCTATTTACAATGTAAGCCACTGCCTTAGGGCCGTATTTGTGATGGAGAAAAAGGCATCAATAAAGGAGTCAATAAAGGAATCAATAAAAAGGAATCAACTTATAGTCCCAACTACACCCAACGCTGTACCGTTAACCTCTTGTAACTTAGCATAATTGTATTCTTTGTAGCACTAATCCGTGCTGAGGACAATTTTAAAAACCTATTTAGATGCTTAAAATTCCACCCATGCCCGGCATTCATACACTTGAACCCGCGATCTCTGGCTAACCGTGCCAGCGCTCTCCCAACTGAGCTAATGGGCAAGTGCAGGCACCAGAAAAATTTCGAGCCCCTTTACAAACTTCTCTGTATTACGTACAGGCAGCAACATCTAGCCGAAGCGATTTACATCACTTGCAGCCCCGAGTAACCCACTTTGCAGTTAGGTTTTACATCGGAATGATGTCGCTGTACCTACATGATTATATTATTTTTGTTACACTCTAAAGAGGGTTTTAAAATGTATCATTTACAAAATATTGCTTGGACAATGACATCTAAATACAAAGATTCGTTTGATATGCAGTCATTTTGAAAATGCATTATTATTTACTATGTTTAAAAGACTAACTTACATGTCAACATTTTACAGTTAACAAATAATGCATTTTGCAATACCAATTTAATTCGCTTTTTAAAGTACCTACCCCAGAAGAAACTAATTTTGCTTTGTCAGAGGCACTTATTCCCGGGTGAGCATGTTTTTAGGGTTCCTTACGCAAGGGTAAGGCATCCTATTACTAAGACTCCACTGTCCGTCTGTCTGTCTGTCACCAGGCTGTATCTCATGAACCGTGATAGCTAAACAGTTGAATTTTCCACAGATAATGTATTTCTGTTGCCGCTATAACAACACATACTAAAAATAGAATAAAATGTATATTTAAGGGGTCTCCCAAACAGTAAACGTGATTTTTTTTGCGGTTTTTTGCTCGATTTTAATAACGGCAACAGGTAGACGCTTGAAATATTCAAATGTTGTATTATCTATACAACTACCCTTTTCCCTGAATGGCAGTCTCTTGAAACGGCAGATTATTTAAGTGATATAAACGGCAGATTCTTAAAAAGGCAGATATTGTACAGTTACCTACAAAATAGCCACCCTCGCAGGGGGGGGTCCGCCCACCTGCACTCCCCGAGCCGTTTGTGCCCTGCGTGAACTGTACGTCTTAAATCAAATTTGTAGAACTTTGTCGATTTAATGCATTTGTGTTTAACTAATGTTCTGTTGCCATATTACATTATAAAAACCGGCCAAGTGCGAGTCGGACTCGCGCACGAAGAGTTCCGTACCATTATCTATACAACATTAGACACAAAGATAAAAAAACAGCAAAAGAATCACGTTTGTTGTATGGGAGCCCCCCTTAAATAATTATTTTATTTTGTTTTTAGTATTTGATGTTATAGCGGCAACAGAAATACATAATCTGTGAAACTTTCAACTCTCTAGCTATCTCGGTTCTTGAGATACAGCCTGGTTACAGACAGACGGACGAACGGACGGACGGACGGACGGACGGACGGGCGGGCGGGCGAGCGGACAGACAGACAGCGAAGTCTTAGTAATAAGGTTCCGTTTTTACCCTTTGGGTACGGAACCCTAAAAATGAATCTGATACCTATATAAAAATCTCGCGTCTCGATTATGTTATCGAACTCCTCCGAAACGACTTCACCGATTTCTATATTTTTTTAAGTAAGTATATTTGAAGCGGTGGTAGCCTAGTGGGTAGAACATTGGACTCTGAAGCGGGAGACCCAGGTTCGATTCCCAGTGCGGGCATGTACCTATGACTTTTCTTTCTAAGTTATGTACATTTGTGAAGTTATAGTAGCAATACCACTCGCCAACTGTGAAGGAAAACATCGTGAGGAAACCTGGGTGTCTGAGCTATTCACATACCTCAACGCTTGAAATCGCCAATCCGCGGGGGGCAAGCGTGGTGATTAAGCCCATACTCTCTCTCTGAGAAGGCCTGTGCCCTACAGTGTGTGACTCCCACCCCTGGATATTAAAAGGTATGAACCCCCGATAGCAAAGAGAAAAGGTACTATGATGCAAAACACTCTAATGGCCAACTGTGATCGTCTAGTCTAGTGAGGACCCTTCATTGTGAACGTATTAATAACCCAAGAACTTTTAGGATATGAGATTGAGTAATGAGTGCATGTAAGAGATCCGTTAAAATAATAAAAGTGGAACTAAGAACATTCAGTTCAAACCAAATGTTTTACTAGAAAAGGTAAATTTTGGGAAGATTCGAAGAAACTAAAATAGCAATAAAGCAACATTAAATAAGCAGAAGCGAGACAAGATTGGGAAAAAGAAGAAAATTTAAATAAAGAAGTTAAGTTTAGAAGACAATAAATTAAAGGTTAAATAAAATAAATTCCATCTAAATAAGATAAGATTATGGTAGCAAAATATTTGAAATAAATAACTACTTGTCATACTACTACACATGTGAGTGTTTTAGTATAACGTCCCCTACCAAAGGCCGGTTAAGGCAGACATTATTAGCCAGCTAAGTAGATAATATTGGATAAGAAGAAGAGAGTGCAATACTCAATTATCTACTAGCCGATAGTGCTAATTATATCTACCGTGGATGGGGATTGGCCGCCACTACGTTATACCGTTAATATATACTTATAAATAATAAAACTATGACTGACTAGAAATAAGAATACAATGATTCATTATTCCAAGTCTATGCCTTAAGAAAACATACATGACTAACGCAAGAATTGGCAAAGAGACGTTCAGCAGTACAATGCATTGGCAGACGAGAGTGTGAGAGAGGTAATAACCAAATGCACAAAGTACGTTGGAATAAGACTTCATCGAAGCTTGCCAACACTGAAACAGTCCGGCCAAACCCACGCCACCATGAAATGTCACCCAAAGACATAAGTCATACAAATAAATATAATAGAAGCAATAAAAGCTTTGAGTAGGCATAGATATATTAAGACTCAAGTCACTTCACACAATTAACGCAAGAAACGGCAAAGGGATGTTCAGCAGTACAATGCATTGGCAGACGAGTGTGAGAGAGGTAATAACCAAATGCACAAAGTACGTTGGAATAAGACTTCATCGAAGCTTACCAACACTGAAACAATCCAGCCGCGCTCACGCAACTATGAGACGCCACTCAAGGACAAGTCAAGCATAATAAAAGCTTTAAGCAGGTATAAAGATCTTAAGACTCAAGACGCTTCACATAATTAACGCAAGAAACGGCAAAGGGATGTTCAGCAGTACAATGCATTGGCTGACGAGAGTGTGTGAGAGGTAATAAGCAAATGCACTAGGTACGTTGGAATAAGACTTCATCGAAAGCTTACCAACACTGAAACAATCCAGCCGCGCTTACGCAACTATGAGATTAAGCAGAGTATTAAGCCAATATACTTGAAATGAGTATACTACTACAAAGCCTATAGTGGCTCTTAACTACTCCCTAACGTCCCATAACGTCTTTCAATTCCTAACAATAATTCGTGTTTTGGCCACCCTATATATTATTCACCCTATATTGCGTCTAAAATGCAATAATACTAAAGAAACTGCGGTCGGCAGAAAAAGTATATACGCACCTACATAAATTGTCCCTACCTCTTTGCAATAGTGGAATGTCCCGTCCGAAGATCAAAAGAAAGGTACCTATGAAGCTAATACTTTCGTTAAGCTTTACCTATTCCTTAGTTTGAAATGATCACCGTGTGAATGAAGCGCACCAACATTTACGCCTAGTTTTAAGGTAAGGACCAGAGACATAGATAAGCAGTAAGCTTAGCAGCTACTAATTCAAGACTCCCACAATTAAATAACGAACACAATCTTTTAGTCAAACAGAGTTTTGCAGGTTTACATTAGCGCCCCCGTCGAGCCTTGGTTATTTCACAAGGGCTAGAAATACTGATTATCTAGAACTTACCTTTGCCGCCGTGAGTTTACCTTTGCACAAATTTATTTCCGCATAAACGTAGTACTGTGGAGGCAAAGGATTAGTGAACTTTTATTTCGCGAAAGCTACCCTAATTACTAAGGCTGAAAACCCTATTTTACGCGGAAAACTTCTAGCTAAGTAAACTAACTGTTTAGGAATCGAAAACCGTTTCTAACATTACACTTTCACTTTCAAATCTCATTCCCTAGCTAAGAAAGTAATTCAGAACCTGAAACTTCACACCAGATCTGATAGTCTGGGACGCAGTGCCCACAGGTGATGTTAGGTTACAAATCCGAATCCACTCTCCTACTTTCGAATTTAAATGCAAACGAAACTCCCTAATAGTAATAAATTCGCAAAATATCGAATTTGCCTACGAGCGCAACAGACGTATTTACTTCTCAATTTTCTGTTCCAAACAGGCCTCGAATAGTTCCCGAACCCCGCTTTTATACCCTCGCGGCCCCCTTCTAATATGGTGCCACTTCACCCTCTCGCTAAACCAATAACAAAATACCGCCATCTGAAGAATTTTGTTCCTTATTGCTATTAGTTTAAGGACTTCAACATAAGTAATTTATTTTTATTTGCCTAACTCATAAATTACGTTCTTTGTCATAGTGTTTCTTTGATATTCACCGCCTTAGCATGCCGCGGCTTTTTTCAAAAGAAATTTGCCCTCCCGCTAAATCAATAACGAAACACCGCCAAATGAAGAATTTTATTCCTTATTGCTATTAGTTTAAGGATTTTTACATAAGTAATTTATTTTTGTTCGTCAACTCATAAATTACGTTCTTTGTCCTAGTGTTTCTTTGATATCACCGCCTTAGCATGCCGCGGCTTTTTTCAAAAGAAATTTGCATTCTCGCTAAATCAATAACGAAATACCGCCATCTGAAGAATTCTACTCCTTATTGCTATTAGTTTAAGGACTTTAACATAAGTAATTTATTTTTATTTACCTAACTCATAAATTACGTTCTTTGTCATAATATCCCTTTAAATTTTCTACCTTAACACGCCGCGGCTTATTACAAAAGAAACAAAGGAAGCCGACACGGCCCACACACGCGAGTGAATTTTGAGGAAACGACAGTGATCCGTCAAGATCGCAACAAGTGGCAGTCCCCGATCTCCGTCCACCCCTCCGGGACACAGGCGTGAGTCTATGTTGTTTTGTTAAAGTTTTATATGATTTAAGTTCCCTATTTATTTAGTACTTGGATGACCGAGCTTTTCGGATGCAATTTTTTTTGTTTTGTTTTAGAGAATGAATTAAGAAAGTGTCATCTATGAACAAAGTGGTGAACTGCCATGTATTGTAATAGGTTTAGTAACAGTTTTCTTCAATCCGAAATTTATTAGTTGTGCTATTTCGCAAGAGAGATGTCACTGTAATTAATCTCAATTATCATAAACCATCCCTAAAACAAGTTGCATAATTTAATCTACAAAAGACAACGCAATATTTCACAAGAACTGTTTAAATGTTTACAAATGCTACAAAACAAAAGCTTTTCGGATGCACTTTTCTTTTTGTTTTTGTTTTAGAGAATGAATTCAGTTCAGACCCACGCGTTTAGACCGGTAGCGTCACCTCTGAACAAAGCGATGAACTGTCATGTATTGTAACAGGTTTTAGGTGAAAACTTTCTTCAATCCATAATTTATTAGTTGTGCCATCTCGCAAAATAGATGCCGTTGTAATTAATCTCAATTATCGTAAAAATTTAATCTAGAAAAGACAACGCAATATTTCACAAGAACTGCCTAAATGTTTACAAATGATACAAACAAAATATAACTAGCTTTATTTTATGTTGGGGAACCAAATACGTTTTAGCGCTTTATCCGATTCTATAATACGCTCTTTAAATGTTTTATAATCCCTATATAAGAATACGATTATCATTGCTCGGTTTCTTTTAGCTTCTATCCTTAATCTTCTCGTGCAGAACACAATTCAACATGATATTAGCGATCGTGAGCACTTGTACGGAGCTTGGTCCGTCACAATCAACCCCCAAAATTTGGATAAGACCTGTCGTTATCAAATTTTCAATAAAACATGTGATCACGAGAGTGGTCTTGCTACATAAGTTATTAATTACTTGTTTCACTATTTTCCAGAAATGACGAAATGAGTGAGTTGTGTTTTTCAACCAGACTCTTCGGATAATTGTCTATGTGAAATTTCAATCGACACCGTTTTATTCGGATCGCTTAGCAGCTTTTAACACAGCCTATCATTGAAGACCTTGATAAATGGATCCTGGTTGTGAGGCAGGACAGCCCGAAGGCACCGACTGCTAAGTACCAGATACACTCGCTTAAACTCCAAAGGGGAGGCCTCCCCAAGAGCAAACGTGCACCGGTAGTAGAACCGACCCTTACAATAGCCTCAAATAACAATCAGCTGCGAAATCACTACGGAAGCTATCAAACAAACGATATTAATCAATGAAAATCCCCAATCGACAACATCTTCGTTTCTGGAGCCTGCTCAGTTGCCGAAACTAGTTCTTAGCTTCTTGTGGAGTCCGGGATACAAATACAGTTTAAATTAATTTAAAATGAAAATCAAAGGAAGTATTTGTATCCGCTTGAGGTGTGTGCTGTATTCGGAAACTAAATAAAACAAGTTATCTGCGTAAAACCGATTCACCGAACTCTAGAACTTCCATTCAAGCCCCTTTTCATTCTCCTTCTAAATACTTCAACTAATTCCTTCTCCATTCATTGAATCATTTCCAAGCTTACTCTTACTTGCTTACAAACTGATATATGAAGCCTGAGAATTTGGCGAATGAACTCTTCGCAGATATGATTTTGATTACCGCGATATAAAATAACTACTAATTTTATTATAAATTTGACAACCCCATCCAATATGAGGAATAAAATAATTTTAACCAGAGCCCGCGATCGCAAATATAACCTAGTGATAGACGTTATGAGACGCAAGTAAAAATTTTAAAATTAAATTTGCTTTACCTTACACAGTACCACACGAATTACCTTGATTACCGTACACAATACCTCAATTTCAATTACCAGATTACCTTTCAAAACCGTTTCAATTACCTGGTTTAAGAAGTACAGTCAACGACGAAAATTAAATAATCAAGTGTAAATCCCGATTAGATTAACTCGCGTCCGTATTTTATTAAAAATAGTATTTGGGTAAGACGTAATTTATGGTAAGGTACATTTAAATTCAAAGTTTGGTTTAAGAATATTCGATTATCAACTTTTATCGTTTACTGTACGCGGATTGTTAAAATAAAACAAAATGTGTTGTTTTTTTTTTTTTCTCTATTATTTTTTTTTTTTTTTTTTAAATTAGTTTTTTTTTTTTTTTTTTTTGTTTCTCAAGAAATTTACGAATCGATGTGAATAAAATTACACTAAATTTATTTGACATATCGATAATTTAGCAAATTAAAATTTAATCTCGAGTCTAATGGAATAATTATAATACATGAATTTATTTGCGCCACCACTATACGAAACTACCGAATTACGCAATACTAAATTCCTAGCAATACTATAATAATAGCAACCCCCCGTCGAGAAAACTTTTGTTAATTATGTTGCTCTTTTTAGGGTTCCGTACCTCAAAAGGAAAAAACGGAACCCTTATAGGATCACTTTGTTGTCCGTCTGTCCGTCCGTCCGTCCGTCTGTCAAGACCCTCTCTCTCAGGAACGCGCGGAGGTATGAAGCTGAAATTTATATCAATTACTCAGGTCTACTGTCCCTTGAAGCTGTGAAAAAATCAAACTTCTAAGCCAACGCAATCAAAAGATACAGCCGTTTATGCCGCAAATTTTCGACACTTGCAAGGGAATCAAAACCTACAGGGTGCTTCCCGTGAACTCAGAATCTTGAAATTTGGTACGAAGCAACGTCTTATAGCATAGATAAAGGAAAAATTACGAAAACCATAAATTTTTAGTTACATCACATAATATATTTTTTTTTTAATAATTTTAAACTTACTACCCATTTCCTCATAAACGCGTAGAGGTATTAAATTGAAATTCAAATGAACGAACTTTGTAAACCTTGCAGGTTTGTACGGAACCCTCGGTGCGCGAGTCTGACTCGCACTTGGCCGGTTTTTTTTTCTTTTACAACCCCACAACCCCCCAAATAAAAGACAAGTTTCCGCGTAATGGAATGCTAAACCGAATGTAAAGATATCAACCCCCAGCATGAAAATATTTAAAATGAAATACCTAAATCAATAAATTAAAATAAGAAAGATCTTTCACAATAATAACTATTAATTAATAAGCAAAACAAGTATTAAAGTATTTAAGAATTTAAAATCGCGTAAGAAATTTCATATTTTGACAACCCCCCACAAAGCAGACCTTTGACTAATTAATGTAACCTGATGACATTCGATTTTTTTTTTTTTAATTCCCTAATTATCTTCTTAATTAACTATACTGGAATTATTATTGGCCTTAGCTTACCTACGAAGGCAACTTCTGACGTAAAATATAATTTGATACAACCCCCTGAATAAAAAACTGTTAAACGTACCTACTTAAAAACGATCGAAAAGTATAACCTCTACAGACTATTATTAAAATCCGATACGAAAGCATTGAATCAACTAAATATTTATTGTAAAGTAACGAAATTTGAATAGAATTTACCAAGAAGTTATGGAACGTTAGTAAAATAACGTGATTACACGTAAACAATTAGATAAATAGATCCATACACGAATTCAATATTTATTTTTACCCGTGCATACATCCATAAATCTATGCAAAAGCAAAATTAACGGAACTCATTCACACCCTCATCGTCAATCTCAAATCCTTCCATTTCACGAACATCAAATTGTGGCATAAAGCCAACGATAATAATTAAAAATAAGAATATTCTGCATCATAAAACATACAAACAACCTACTCAAACTCGTATTAAAATATCATGGTCACGGCACACCATATTGTGACTCCCACCCCTGGATATTAAAAGGTATGAACCCCCGATAGCAAAGAGAAAAGGTACTATGATGCAAAACACTCTAATGGCCAACTGTGATCGTCTAGTCTAGTGAGGACCCTTCATTGTGAACGTATTAATAACCCAAGAACTTTTAGGATATGAGATTGAGTAATGAGTGCATGTAAGAGATCCGTTAAAATAATAAAAGTGGAACTAAGAACATTCAGTTCAAACCAAATGTTTTACTAGAAAAGGTAAATTTTGGGAAGATTCGAAGAAACTAAAATAGCAATAAAGCAACATTAAATAAGCAGAAGCGAGACAAGATTGGGAAAAAGAAGAAAATTTAAATAAAGAAGTTAAGTTTAGAAGACAATAAATTAAAGGTTAAATAAAATAAATTCCATCTAAATAAGATAAGATTATGGTAGCAAAATATTTGAAATAAATAACTACTTGTCATACTACTACACATGTGAGTGTTTTAGTATAACGTCCCCTACCAAAGGCCGGTTAAGGCAGACATTATTAGCCAGCTAAGTAGATAATATTGGATAAGAAGAAGAGAGTGCAATACTCAATTATCTACTAGCCGATAGTGCTAATTATATCTACCGTGGATGGGGATTGGCCGCCACTACGTTATACCGTTAATATATACTTATAAATAATAAAACTATGACTGACTAGAAATAAGAATACAATGATTCATTATTCCAAGTCTATGCCTTAAGAAAACATACATGACTAACGCAAGAATTGGCAAAGAGACGTTCAGCAGTACAATGCATTGGCAGACGAGAGTGTGAGAGAGGTAATAACCAAATGCACAAAGTACGTTGGAATAAGACTTCATCGAAGCTTGCCAACACTGAAACAGTCCGGCCAAACCCACGCCACCATGAAATGTCACCCAAAGACATAAGTCATACAAATAAATATAATAGAAGCAATAAAAGCTTTGAGTAGGCATAGATATATTAAGACTCAAGTCACTTCACACAATTAACGCAAGAAACGGCAAAGGGATGTTCAGCAGTACAATGCATTGGCAGACGAGTGTGAGAGAGGTAATAACCAAATGCACAAAGTACGTTGGAATAAGACTTCATCGAAGCTTACCAACACTGAAACAATCCAGCCGCGCTCACGCAACTATGAGACGCCACTCAAGGACAAGTCAAGCATAATAAAAGCTTTAAGCAGGTATAAAGATCTTAAGACTCAAGACGCTTCACATAATTAACGCAAGAAACGGCAAAGGGATGTTCAGCAGTACAATGCATTGGCTGACGAGAGTGTGTGAGAGGTAATAAGCAAATGCACTAGGTACGTTGGAATAAGACTTCATCGAAAGCTTACCAACACTGAAACAATCCAGCCGCGCTTACGCAACTATGAGATTAAGCAGAGTATTAAGCCAATATACTTGAAATGAGTATACTACTACAAAGCCTATAGTGGCTCTTAACTACTCCCTAACGTCCCATAACGTCTTTCAATTCCTAACAATAATTCGTGTTTTGGCCACCCTATATATTATTCACCCTATATTGCGTCTAAAATGCAATAATACTAAAGAAACTGCGGTCGGCAGAAAAAGTATATACGCACCTACATAAATTGTCCCTACCTCTTTGCAATAGTGGAATGTCCCGTCCGAAGATCAAAAGAAAGGTACCTATGAAGCTAATACTTTCGTTAAGCTTTACCTATTCCTTAGTTTGAAATGATCACCGTGTGAATGAAGCGCACCAACATTTACGCCTAGTTTTAAGGTAAGGACCAGAGACATAGATAAGCAGTAAGCTTAGCAGCTACTAATTCAAGACTCCCACAATTAAATAACGAACACAATCTTTTAGTCAAACAGAGTTTTGCAGGTTTACATTAGCGCCCCCGTCGAGCCTTGGTTATTTCACAAGGGCTAGAAATACTGATTATCTAGAACTTACCTTTGCCGCCGTGAGTTTACCTTTGCACAAATTTATTTCCGCATAAACGTAGTACTGTGGAGGCAAAGGATTAGTGAACTTTTATTTCGCGAAAGCTACCCTAATTACTAAGGCTGAAAACCCTATTTTACGCGGAAAACTTCTAGCTAAGTAAACTAACTGTTTAGGAATCGAAGACCGTTTCTAACATTACACTTTCACTTTCAAATCTCATTCCCTAGCTAAGAAAGTAATTCAGAACCTGAAACTTCACACCAGATCTGATAGTCTGGGACGCAGTGCCCACAGGTGATGTTAGGTTACAAATCCGAATCCACTCTCCTACTTTCGAATTTAAATGCAAACGAAACTCCCTAATAGTAATAAATTCGCAAAATATCGAATTTGCCTACGAGCGCAACAGACGTATTTACTTCTCAATTTTCTGTTCCAAACAGGCCTCGAATAGTTCCCGAACCCCGCTTTTATACCCTCGCGGCCCCCTTCTAATATGGTGCCACTTCACCCTCTCGCTAAACCAATAACAAAATACCGCCATCTGAAGAATTTTGTTCCTTATTGCTATTAGTTTAAGGACTTCAACATAAGTAATTTATTTTTATTTGCCTAACTCATAAATTACGTTCTTTGTCATAGTGTTTCTTTGATATTCACCGCCTTAGCATGCCGCGGCTTTTTTCAAAAGAAATTTGCCCTCCCGCTAAATCAATAACGAAACACCGCCAAATGAAGAATTTTATTCCTTATTGCTATTAGTTTAAGGATTTTTACATAAGTAATTTATTTTTGTTCGTCAACTCATAAATTACGTTCTTTGTCCTAGTGTTTCTTTGATATCACCGCCTTAGCATGCCGCGGCTTTTTTCAAAAGAAATTTGCATTCTCGCTAAATCAATAACGAAATACCGCCATCTGAAGAATTCTACTCCTTATTGCTATTAGTTTAAGGACTTTAACATAAGTAATTTATTTTTATTTGCCTAACTCATAAATTACGTTCTTTGTCATAATATCCCTTTAAATTTTCTACCTTAACACGCCGCGGCTTATTACAAAAGAAACAAAGGAAGCCGACACGGCCCACACACGCGAGTGAATTTTGAGGAAACGACAGTGATCCGTCAAGATCGCAACAAGTGGCAGTCCCCGATCTCCGTCCACCCCTCCGGGACACAGGCGTGAGTCTATGTTGTTTTGTTAAAGTTTTATATGATTTAAGTTCCCTATTTATTTAGTACTTGGATGACCGAGCTTTTCGGATGCAATTTTTTTTGTTTTGTTTTAGAGAATGAATTAAGAAAGTGTCATCTATGAACAAAGTGGTGAACTGCCATGTATTGTAATAGGTTTAGTAACAGTTTTCTTCAATCCGAAATTTATTAGTTGTGCTATTTCGCAAGAGAGATGTCACTGTAATTAATCTCAATTATCATAAACCATCCCTAAAACAAGTTGCATAATTTAATCTACAAAAGACAACGCAATATTTCACAAGAACTGTTTAAATGTTTACAAATGCTACAAAACAAAAGCTTTTCGGATGCACTTTTCTTTTTGTTTTTGTTTTAGAGAATGAATTCAGTTCAGACCCACGCGTTTAGACCGGTAGCGTCACCTCTGAACAAAGCGATGAACTGTCATGTATTGTAACAGGTTTTAGGTGAAAACTTTCTTCAATCCATAATTTATTAGTTGTGCCATCTCGCAAAATAGATGCCGTTGTAATTAATCTCAATTATCGTAAAAATTTAATCTAGAAAAGACAACGCAATATTTCACAAGAACTGCCTAAATGTTTACAAATGATACAAACAAAATATAACTAGCTTTATTTTATGTTGGGGAACCAAATACGTTTTAGCGCTTTATCCGATTCTATAATACGCTCTTTAAATGTTTTATAATCCCTATATAAGAATACGATTATCATTGCTCGGTTTCTTTTAGCTTCTATCCTTAATCTTCTCGTGCAGAACACAATTCAACATGATATTAGCGATCGTGAGCACTTGTACGGAGCTTGGTCCGTCACAAGTGGGACGTACATAGGCTGCTTATGAAGTATATTTGGTAGGTCTGATAATAGGTCGTGCGGTAATTAATATGGCCAAACAAAGCCAATTTAAGGTTTGTGAACCATTTTTATATGGAATATCGAGTCGTGAAATGATACATTTGCGTTACGTTGCCGAAGGGACCCATATTCTGTATCTGACTAATTGACTGCCTCGTTGGTCTAGCGGTTAACAAGCCTGACTACCGAAAACAAAGGTTGTGGGGTCAATGTGAACGTGTACCTCAACAGTATGATTGGCAAAACACCCCCAAAAATGCCCCTAAACCAATTTGCGAAATAAAATACGGCGTCCATTACGTTTGATTCGGTTCCCATTTGCTTTGACGTCCGAGATTCGCCTTTGAACCTTATACTTTTGTAGTTGGCCTGTGATGTGTTAGGTTAGGATTCGTAGGGTTTTTATTTTCGTGGCTGTAACCTAGGGCGTACCCTAGGCTATAAATACGACAATAAAAAAAAACTCGTATCGTTATAAAGTTGAGCTTAATATGAATTAAAACTAGCCTGAATAAATAAAATAAAATTTATTTATAAGGATACACGGAAAGTCTGGATCGTAGCAAGTGGGAGTCTCTGGTCTCATGCAAACACGGTATAATGGGTTTTTAATTAAGAATTCACCAGTGGTTCATACATGTCTGCGTCAGATACTGGCATACAAATGTTGGTAGAAGGCCTAATGATATTAATTCCTATTAGTAACTATATCACATACAAGACAATTTAAAAAAAAAAATACACATAGTGACAAAATCTATCTTTTCAGTTCTTTTTAAAACAAAAAAAAAAACTACTTATAAGGTTTTTAGGATTGTTGCAAGTGGCGAACCTTGGTCTCTGCCCACCCCTCCGGGAAACAAGTGAGTGTTTATGTATGTCAGGTTTTTTTTTCAATTTCCGAACAGCGTTCTATGCTTGTAGCAATGTAAAGCTTGTGACCGCCAATTGTACTGCTATTTAAAGACGACCTCATGGCGCAGCGGTAGTGCATCTGCATACCATCCGAGAGGTCCCGGGTTCGAATCCCGGCTGGGAACAAAATAAAAAAACCCCAGCTCTTGGATGTTTACATGTTTGTGATGTCGTTGTTTCTGGTTCCCACGACACAGGGTATCCTAGTGTGGGGCCAGAACCAATGTATGTGCCTGTATGTAAATGTTTATGTTTATTTATTGAATTTCTGTTGATGTAATCTCTGTGTACAATAAAGAATATTCTATCTATCTATGCTATCCAAAGCGGAAACATTAACTTTCTTTCGCTCCTTTCAACAAATCCAATTAGAATACGATATCACAAACTGTGAAAAATATTGCGAGGGCATAGAAGTATTATAAGGTAGACACGCAGTCCGAACTTCCAAAGTGAGGCTACAAATTGGCGAGCTTAGCGCAGCAGCTTGTCAGAGTTGCACTATAAATGCGAATGTATGCGTGTCTGCGAACGTCACTTACTACAATCCGCAGGCGCACTCATGTTACGTGTCGCCTCGCCTTCGATTGGAATTTTGTTCGATACACTCTGTCTTTGCGTGGTACGTCTGTGTGCGCGTGCGCTTGGTTCGTCTTCAAGCCCGTCACAGACTATACGAATATAGCGAGATATATTTTGTAATATAGCAAGCGACTACACACGGGAGCTATATAATAATATATATTTTTGCCCTCACGCGGTCTACTGTAGTTGTTACAAGCGCACGGTTTTAAAGCTTATTTTCAAATATTGAAATAACGATATATTCAATATAGGTAGATACCTAAATAAATTCGACAAGAGCACAACTATTAGATCTAATTGAAAGTTCCAGGACGATGCTGATGCTGAATTTGATGCATGTTGCCTTGGTGGGCGAATGCGGCTCGCACAGCCGAAACAGAAACAATAGGTAAGTGTCGTTGAGGTGAAGCGGGCGGAGGAGAAATGCTCGTGCGCATCGAGCACGGACGTCGGGTCGGGCGTTCGGTGGACAAAGTGCACAATGTAACATCCCGTATCCTCAAAATATATATTAATATACTGAAATGTATATTAATATGCCAAAATCTATATAGTATATCTCTATATCTCGACATATTTTGGTGACGTCATAGAAATATATATTATCGAAATATTATAGCTCCGTCTGTGGTCTTTCGCAGTTACTAGGGAAAATATATTGTAATATATCGAGATATGTTGAGCTATAATATATATGTTATAGGCAATGTGTATAATGCAGGCATTCTATACATTTCCTAGGTATTGTAGAATGCCGGGGTCGTCCAGGCAATGTGTGAAATTATATTGAATGTTCAAACTATTTTACACTTTACCTAGGAAATGTATGGAATACCTAGGCATTGTATAGAATGCCGGTTGACGCATAGGTAATGTATGTAACGTGTTTTTTTGCGTAGACAGCGTTTCTCACATAGCAGTTCCCTTCGGATAAACATTTACAACGTACAGTCAAGTGCGCGTAGAGCTTTACATTTTGACATTTCCACCTCTCTTATCTTCTGCGATATTAGGACAAAATCGAATGGCAAGTGTAAAGGTCTAAGTGCACTTGACCGTACCAAAAAATTCTGCAGAAAGTCGTCCTGTTCATTTCTTACCACTTGATTATGGAAATTTGATCATGATACAGAAAATTCAAATTCATCAATAAACACTCGATTCTTTGTAGAAGCCGATTCTCTGTTAGTAGGCAATTCTAAGTAAAACCTTTCTTTCATTAGTAAGTACCGCTGATCAGTAGCCATTTTCCATTCAATAATCACACAAACAATGAATGATCACACTCTCAGTTTAGAACCAATCTGCATAAAACAAAGGAGTGCTGCGTACTAACACAACGAACGAGTTGCAACTTGTTTACGGGGTAGTCCCGCACGCCGCGCACTCGCCTCCTTCCCGTGGTCATTCATTATACACATTGCCTGATGCGCTTCGGGCATTTTACACAATACCTAGGCAATGTATGAAATGAATCGTATTATACACATTGCCTTAACATTTTAGGCAATGTATACAATGCCTAGGCATTCTATACAATGCCGGATTATACACATTGCCTATAACATATATATTACAGCTACGTCTGTGACGGCCATCATAGGCGGTAGTTTTGTCACGTAGGTACATATTGGCATCAGTTACCCTTTAGTACGTCTCTTTGTGTTTCAAGGGGTGTTTCGGAAAATTCGATTTGACATTCGGTTTCACCGCTGTCTATCTTTACTTAGGCTTTTATATCTGTCTTACTATTATAAATGTGAAAGTTTGTGAAGATGTTTGTTACTCAATCACGCAATAACGGGTGAACTTGATGTGGAGATGGTTTGAGTGTCGGGGAAGGACATAGGATACTTTTCATTCCGAAAGTGACTCAATCCATGCGGACGAAGTCACGGGCAAAAGCTAGTGTGGCGAGCACATGTCAACTCTGCGCGCGCACTACTAACTCCGATATTCCTGCATCGCGCAAGCAAAATGTTTTACATGACAAACCATAAATATAACGTCCGACAAACATCAGTCGGACCGGCCGTCCTCAGGCATACGATCTGCCTGGTGGGAAATTTCCCTTTATAGTGGAAGAGCACGATCACCCGCTCTTCCCTATAGCTAGTACTAAATAAAATAAATAATATACACACACGAACATGTGTCACGAACACGAACATCGTTGAAATCTCAAATGTAAATTACAAAACCAAAAATGAAGAACTACACAGATCTTACGAGCGGAATATATCATATGGTGTGCCTCAAGTAGCGTATTAGGACCCCTTCTATTTATTATCTACATTAATGATTTGCCGAAGACAACTGTGCACCCAATGACATTATTTGCTGATGACAGCACCATTACTATTAAATATAATGATAATATAAACAATTACAATAATGACATTAATAATTCACTGACATCTGTAGTTTCCTGGCTCGATAATAATAATTTAAAAATCAATTTAAATAAAACGAATATTATGCATTTTTCCCAAAGATCAAATAAGATTACTGACATCAGTCTAAAGTGTCGCGACACCATTATAAATGAAGTTGAAACGATAAAATTTCTTGGTCTAACTATAGACAACAAATTAAATTGGAAAAGTCATATAGATAACTTATGCAAAAAACTAAGCGCGTTTGTACTACATAAACTATCCACAACAGTAAGTATAGAGACACTCCTTACTGCCTATTACGGTCTAGCTGAATCAACTCTCAGATTCGGTATAATATTCTGGGGCAATTCCACTAATAAAGAGCTAGCTTTTAAAACTCAAAAAAGATGTATACGATCCATGTTTCGCATGAAGTCCATAGAAAGTTGCAAGCCCATTTTTCATACCCACCGGATTCTGACACTTCCGTGTTTATATATATTTGAGGTAGCCATGTTTGTACGAAATAACCCTCATCTGTTTCCCTCTCTAGGCGACACGGTACGTAGGAACGTAGGAATGCAATGAAAATAGACTACGCCTTTATCCATCTCAAACTACTTTGATGCGAAAAAGTATTCTGTGCATGGCGCCTATAATCTTTAACAAGATACCAACACTGTACAAAGAATTAAATGTAGACTTATTTCGAAAGACGTTAAAAAATCTACTTATTGACAAATGTTATTATAATATCGACGACTTTCTAAATGACACATTGTAACTTGTTTTGCCTTATTAACTTAATTATATTTGTATGACTATGTACAGGTAGAACCATAGTGATCTCTAATTTAAGACTGAACACCAATTATGTAAAAAATAATTACCTATGATCCACAAATAAATGAATTATGAACAGTAAAATCACTTCTCATGGTTCCAAACTAGGATAGTCTGACAACCTGGTTACGGTGGCGGGGTGTCGCTGGATGCGGGCGGCACAAGACCGGGAAGCTTTGAAAACCATGAGAGAGGCCTATGTCCTGCAGCCGGCGTCAAATGGCTGATGATGATGATTTTTTCTGTTAGTTATAGTAGTAATACCACTCGCTAACTGTGAAGGAAATGAAGTACTAGCACCCTAGTGTCTGAAGTACTTCATACCTCAGCTCTTGCTACGTACAATGGCCCAACTATGAGGCTAAGAGCGGAAATCACCAGTCGAACTAGACTATATTAATGCCGCAGCCGCAAACTTTGGTATAAAACAGCTGATTTTTTTTCTCGCAAATTTTACCCGACATATTTTTTTTTATTGAAGCGAGAACCGCCTATATACGTCCCACTGTAGGGCACAGGCCTTCTCTCAGAGAGAGAGTATGAGCTTAATCACCACGCGTGCCCACCGCGGATTGGCGATTTCAAGCGCTGAGGTATGTGAATAGCTCAGACACTCAGGTTTCCTCACGATGTTTTCCTTCGCCGTTAGTGAGTGGTATTGCTACTATAACTTCACAAATGTACATAACTTAGAAAACAAAGTCATAGGTACATGCCCGCACTGGGAATCGAACCTGGGTCCCCCGCTGATGTTCTACCCACGCCGAGTCCAATGTTCTACCCACTAGGCTACCACCGCCTTACTCGAATGTATTTGGTGATTATGTTACACGATTATTCAGAAAAATATTTTTTTTTAACGTTAACGAAATTGCGCAGAGAATCCAAGGAAGCGAAAATTCTTAAATTATTTTTTTGAGTGATATAGACACAGTGTTGTGTACAGATTTGTATGTATGATTGCAGCGACCATTTAGGTATATAAAAACTCGATAAATCGTCAAAATGACGCTGTACACCAAGTTACCCTCAGGTTAATACGATTTTTCTAAGATAGGGGTTTCGCCAATATAGTCTTGTAATTATATTCATCGTCATATTATTTTATTAAAATTATTAGCAAAGGATATCAACGTGAATTAGTTGATTGAAGTTGCGCGCAGTTTGCTTTATGTCAGTCCTTAAACAATACCAAGACGAAAAGTCTGAAAAGTTTGAAAAATTATTCGAGCGTCTTATAGTCGTCGCATGCCAACCCAACTGTTTTTTCACTTGTTTACGCAGTAAGACAGACACTTAAAGATAATAGAAAAACATTTTTCAACGGTACTTCCAACCACTAACCACTTTGAATTTGGATTCACACTTTCGAACCACAAAGGTCGGAAATCACACATATTTACAATCAGGCATGTTATATCATCACCAATTTAATTACTTACTTCATTTATAACGTTTACAGTTTAGGCTGTGCAGCGCTCGCCGGTTTAGGGTACTTTTTATCTTGCCCTTTGCTAATATATCCTCTATTGGTCGAAGTATGTCCGCCTGGGACGTCCCTTACCAGCCCTTCCACCCACATTCGCTCAATATTTCTTCCTTCTTTCTTTATCTTTATTTCTTCTCATAGCGAATGAAATACTTATTTGAATTATTGGAACAAAAATAATTTGCGTAAACATAAACATTTACACACAGGCATATAAATTGCTTCTGGCCCAACACTAGGGTACCTCGTGTCGTGGGAACCAGAAACAGCGACATCACGAACATGTAAACATCCAAGACCTGGGGTTTTTTTGTCCCCACCTGGGATTCAAACCAGGGACCTCTCGCATGGTAGGCAGATGCGCTACCACCGCTGCGCCACAGAGGTCGTCAAACGTAGAGCGTAGTGTGAACTCTACCACGCATGGCACTGAAAGATTCTGTTGGACAAATTGGACGAGACAAGCTTTGAGCAGGTATTCCTGTCTTGTGATTCTCAGCATCACGTCAAATAAGTTCTTGTTTTAACGTTTCTAAGACGTTACGAATAGACCTTTGTACCTTTAAATGAAAACAATGGTGCGTTACTCTCCGTCAATATTTGAAAAAAAAAACCTGTCCTTTTTTACCACAAAGAAGGGAATGAAAGTACTTAAATTTGCTTATTATTTTTTGTAAAATTTGGGGTATTATTTTCCCTTTTACTTTCAAATGTAAATCTTTTGGAACTACATAGCTGTTCCCATATTTGTTTTCGCGTGGGATTCCTTTAGTTGGATTTTCATCTTGCCATAAGTGTGCGTAGCCAGGTGGAGAAAAAGTTGGGAATTATATCGCTCATTAGGAACAACAACGATAGAATTATACTCTTGCAACATGGGTTAAGTTCGGCACAATACTCCTAATTGATAGTTAACACGGGAAAACATCGAGACAACAGAATTTCTGTTAATTTCAGACAAATGGCGCTACTTGACGCAATTGAATGCTGTACCAATTCATTTTAGTTTCTGTACAAACATCGACGAAATGTTCTCCTGTATTATTCGCAAAAAAATTTATTTAGTTATTTATTATTATTTATTCAAGGAGAAAAAAACAGAATTGACAAACTTATAAGATAAAAAATATTAGAGTCAATATATTTCGCCAATTCCTCAGCATTTCCCACAGATAGGTAATACTTAATATAATAAATAAGTAAGAGGCGCAATACAGGATTCTAGATTTAGTTCTAAGATTAAAATAAACAAATAATAAGGAACTGGTTTAGAAAGTCAATCATTAATATTACTTATACATTGGAAGAAGTAAACGCAACAAATCGGTACAGCTCATAAATTTAATAACGTCATCGTTATTCCCGACGAATTATAAAGGCACTTTAAAAATTATGTTCTATTACTATTATTTATTTTGTGTGAATTTGAATTTAATCTAATATTTATAATCAAACTCTTTGCAAAAAAACATGTCAATTAAATCTATTTTACGTTCGCAACATATTAACAAATACGTAGATTTCGGAAAGGATTTTTACGTTACAGAATCTGGAGTAATAATACTAACAATAATAACATTTCCACACATAACACAATCCCAGAGTCCCAGACCCGGATTGTCCTAGTCCCACTAGGATACCTGTGTTATGGTAACTAGGCAAGGACATCACACACATGGCAAAACACCCAGACTGAGGCCAATTGTACAAATGTACCCACGAGCTCTTTTATGGCAATCAGACGTGGTACCGATACTGATAGTTTACAGACCGCCGTCTTGGTCTAGGTCCTAGACCGAGAAGGCGGTCAGTAGTGTCCTACTAGAGTACTACTTACATTACTCTCCTGCACCAGCAGACTCAACAGTTTTGCGTACAACGGGGCCGGTAAGGCCCCCGTAGCGTGCAGGGCCCCTAAGACCCACGGGGGACAATCGCCATCGCCCACGAACCGGAATTTCTGCAAGACAATGGATAGATTGTACCGCCCCATTTTATTTTCGCAACATGGCCACTTTTCAGAATGCCTCTTTTGCAAATTGAAGTGAAATTTACTTTTTGCGAAAGGGACAATTTTTTTAAGTGCGAAATTTTGTATTTTGTACAATAAATTGTAATAAACATTTTGCGAAAGAGACATTCTGAGAAGTGGCCATTTTGCGACGGAGCGATTGTAACAGGGTTATTTGTGAAATGCCCGATTCATGGAACAGCCTATTTAGAGTTTGTGTTTTACAACAACTTTTGTTCAGTAAATTTATGCAGATTTATATTTTTCGAAATATCAGTATTTACATAACTCTACTAGCTGACCCGGCAAACGTTGATTTGCCATAGTAATTGGCCTACGACCTATCTCAGACGTACCAAATATTCATGAAAAAATTCATAAACATAGGTGAAGCCGTTTCGAAGGAGTTCGATAACGAACACTGTGACACGAGATTTTTATAATACACTAGAAGATTAAATTAGCGCTTTACGCGCTCTACCAATGTCGCAGACTTCAGTAAATCATTGTCGTAGATAGAAGTACGTCCGTTCTTTTTAACATATGGTTTTATGTGTACCATTGTACTATTGACACATGCTTATGCGGGTAAATGAATCTAAATCCTAATCTTAGAATATCTTAGTCTCTAGGGGCTCCATAGAGTAAGCACAACGCTGAGTCAGCTGCCTTTTGTGGCAACTTAGATACACCACAGGCTACATCTATGGTCCTGTTTTATTTATTTGTTTTGTCTGTTGTGTATTTAGTTTTCTTTCTGTTGTTGTGCATATTATGTTACTTATCTGCATATTTTGTTTTTGCGATGTATCTTGTTGGTATAATAAATGTCTTTCTTCTTCTTCTTCTATTAAAGCGATACTTTTTGCCACGAGCTATGAAAAAAGGTATGATTTCTTAACCTTAATGGCGCTAGTGTTACGTATATATGGAAAATTTAGCAAAAATTCAAAATCGTGGAACAAAAGTTTCAGGAATTGCGCGTTTTAGAAATGAGAAAGAAGTCTCGCTTTGGTTTGAACGTATCGAGAGGTCGTGCATCAATTGTCATCTAGTTACATACATACATAAACCCACGCCTGTATCCCAAAGGGGTAGGCAGTGACCAGGGACTGCCACATGCCACGATCACTTTCGCTTGCATGCACGCACGCCGGTTTCCGGTACTTTTTATCTTGCCCTTTGCTAATACATCCAAAAGAAGGAAGAACGTAGGATTACTACAGTAGAAATGAGGTCCTTCAGAAGTATGTCTGGTGTTACTTTGAATGACAGGATACGCAATAGCTTGATTAGAGAACGTTGTGGACTGAAAGAGGATGTAGTGACTAGAACTGAGAAAGGAATGTCGCGTTGGTTTGGACGTGTGGAGAGGATGAAGGAAGAACGAAAATTAAAATCAAACCATAAATAAATATAATAAAAATAAAAAGAGATAACTCAAATATTGATAAACGCTTCATAAATCATAAGGCGTTACCTTCGTTGCAATGTGGATAGTCAATTAGTCCTTCGAATCAGTCTTCACCTACTCGTAGCTCTTGTTACATGTGCCATAAGAACGAGTGTGGCTTGCGAACAAGTATCAATGACTTTCTGACTTCATAATTTTGGACGTCCTAGACGGACATCATCATCAACCCATAGCAGTCCACTACAGGACATGGGTCTCTCCCTGTATGGGTGGTTTTGCCGTAATCTCCACGCTTGGCAGGCGGATTGGAGATCGCAGTGTTTGGTGGTCTGGTGTCACAGGTCGACGCTGCTGCCCGTTCCCTGGTTTCCGTTTTTAGTCGCCTCTTACGACACCCACGGGAAAAAATGGGGTGCCTTATTCCAGGCCGGAGCCACACGGACATACTCTGACCAAATAGGGGATGTAATAGCGAAATGCAAGATAAAAGTACCCGTTCGTGCAGGCAGCGACTAATAAATCTGGATGAAGCGAAATAGGTTTGTCAGGCGAAGTGGCAAGCCTCCGGGACACGGGCGTGAGTTTATGTTGTTTTAAAAACCTATTTAGAGGCTAGAAATTCCACCCACATTCGGGGCTGCATAAGCAGCCTATATACGTCCCACTGTAGGGCACAGGCCTTCTCTCAGAGAGAGAGTATGGGCTTAATCACCAAATTTCGCCGATGCCTGCACTCGCCCATTAGCTCAGTTGGGAAAGCGCCGGCACGGTTACCCAGAGATCGCGGGTTCAAGTCCCGGCATGGGTGGAAGTTTAAGCATCTAAATAGGTTTTTAAAATTGTCCTCAGCACGGATTAGTGCTACAAAGAATATAATTATGCTAAGTTACAAGAGGTTAACGGTACAGCGTTGGGTGTAGTTGGGACTATAAGTTGATTCCTTTTTATTGATTCCTTTATTGACTCCTTTATTGATGCCTTTTTCTCCATCACAAATACGGCCCAAAGGCAGTGGCTTACATTGTACATTGACATTCAGTAAACAGAATGTACATTTTTTACATCATACCATCTATATGACTGTAATTTATGGCAATAAACTATTGAATTGTATTGAATTTAAATTCTTCACGTCGAAATAAATTTTTCATTTCTGTGACATCCTATATGTGTGTTTTCTTTCTGTGAATGTCTTGGTTGTCCTTATCCTAATATACAGGGTGTATCAAAATCCCCCAAATTTTGGGCGTTCTAAAGTAAGTTGTTTGTTTTTACGAGTAGAGGCTGCGGCGCCAAGCAACGTCTCCGATGAGTCCCATGTTAGACTTGTTTATTAAAATTGTTACGAACCATTTCGAAAAGTTAACTCCTCAGCTCTACCTTAGTTGCTTGTCTTCAGTTCGTCACACACGAAATCTGAAACAAAACAATTTAAATAAAGACAACGGATACGCAGTACGGCAAAACAATAAATCGTTACCCGACTGTGGCAAAGTCCAAAAGGAGGGTAATATGTATGTATGTATGTCCGATTCTATGTGCCCTCATAACTCCTTAACCAATGGACAGATTTTGACAAATAATATCTCAATGGATTCATCGTGATTGCGCGAGTGTCATAGGCTATATGAAGTCAGCATAAAACCAACAGTAAAAAAATAAAAATCAATAACAAGACAATAATAGTATTTTCTGAGGTTAACACGAGCACTAGACATAAAACTGAATTTTATTTTCTTTTATTTTTGGAACGTAACTTAATATTTTTGCCGAGGGTAGTAAACAGTTAATACTTTCAAAAACACGCCTGTCAGCTCAGTCTACCGAGACCACGGCACTTGCAAAAGTACCGAAACGTCGGAAAATTGTAAAATGGAAAAGTAAACGAGTAAATATCCGTTGAAATTCAGTTTTATTAAGACAATAATAAAAAATAACCAACAACCCGAAGGCTGAGCATTAACTACTAAGCAGGCGGGACCCAAATTCAATAATGTAACTCATTGCGAGAAACCTAGGTTGGTCCTGCCTGCTTAGTAGTTAATGCTCAGCAGTCGGGTTTTTCCCTTATTATTTTTATTTCAGTTTTTTTTATTGTGAACGAAGCATCCATTAAGAGTACATATTTAAGGTTTTCTCAAATTTTTGACATCGGCCTCGCCAACGAAACCTTAAATACGCCCATGCGAAGTCAAAGTAATTTGTTCAAGTTACTTGTCGGGCATTGTACTAATCTAAGTGCGGCACGCCTAGCGGCAATCGAACCCATGATCTCGATTCAAAATAAAAAAATCAAAAATTTTTATTGAAAGTAGCACAGAAACTGCGATGAACGTTATAAGTTAAACTCGGTGTCCATTTCAAAATCTAGATCATTTTAGCAAGCGTTATCATTTATACTATTTTAGACCAACGAAACAGCCTCACACAACGTCACAGCCGCAATGGAACGATACAAAATTACCATGCGAATATGTCTAAATGAGGTACCAACCACCACATAAGATAACGCTTCATGAAATTTTACTTCAGTCCAGTGATACGACGACCTAATGGTTATTTATGCCCTTGTAGCTTGGTGCGTAAACAGAATAATGTGTATATCTATGTATATCTTTATCTGTATAAAGCATAGTTGGCATAGTTACACCATTTATAATCCAAGAATGGCTGGACCGTTTCTTTTATTCTTTTAGATTAACTATTAAATTGTAAGAAAACATCTTTCTCAATATTTTACATATCTACATACATAAACTCACGCCTGTAACCCATAGGGGTAGGTAGAAACGAGGGATTGCCACTTGCCACGATCCTGACAGATCACTTTCGCTTCCTCAACATTCATTAGTCGCTGCATGCACGCACGCCGGTTTCGGGTACTTTTTATTTTGCCCCTTGCTAATACATCCCCTATTTGGTCGAAGTATGGCCGCTTGGGACGTCCCTTGCCGCCCTTTTCCTCTGAATATTTTAATAGCATGAATATATTTGTATGTAGCTAGTACGTGATTTTGCACACTGTCTTAGAAGGTTAATATGTTTAGGTATTGTTATTAATGTATCCAAGTAATTTTGTTTATGTTATCCTTTATAATATAATTTATGTACAAAAAATTGCTTAAAGAAATTTTCAATTCAATCCATTCCAAGTTGCCAGACCTGTTTTAACGATAAGACCGCTTGTTGTATACTATGTAACATAGATATTTAAGAAAATTCATGTACCTACATCTATTGTATACAATATACAATAGATTTACATGAAATTTCTTAAATATGTCTTTATTGAACAATAAAGAGATCTAATCTAATGTAGGTAAGAATCACATTAGATTAATATTACAACTTTCAGGATTTTTACTTACAGTCGTAAATAAACTTTCGTCCTTTGTTTGAGAGAGGTGGTAACTCATTTGATAGTACCCTCCTGGCTTCACATGCGTGAGGTCTCGAGTTCGATTCTCAGCACCTGGCGTAGAAGCCATTTTACTTCTACAAGAAAGTAGATGTCTATTTGTCTGCGACTGATATTCAAAGAGATCGGACTTTCATTCATCTGAAGCCTTCTTGGGGTGGTCTTTGACATTTTGATATTGTTGTTGCATAATAGCGACTGCAGCAAAAGCGTTTAGGCCGGGCGCACACGTCTTTGAATTCAGAAAGAGAATGAAACTAAAATTTATCGACATTCACTCTTATTTTACATGCAACAAGAGCCACGCACGAGTAAATACTGATGCGCCGCGCTGGGAATTTTTCCAAGCCACAGAAATTTTGTTAGAATATATCAAGCTGTCATTCATAGCACTATTTGTCCTTTAATCCGTGCATCTATTGTCGTCTAGTTATTTAAATATAATGGGGAGCTTCCATCAAACAAAGATTGGTCACATTGGTTTTATACCATACAAAATTTAAAAAAAAAAACCATAAAAAGACAACTCAAATATTGATAAACGCTTTATAAATTATAGGGAGTTACCTTCGTTATAATGTGGCTAGTCCATTAGTTCTTCTAATCGGTCTTGACTGACCCGTAGCTCTTGTTGCACGTGCCATAAGAGCGGGTGTGGCTTGCGAGCTAGTTTCAATGTCTTTCTGAATTCAGACGACTTTGCGACTGAAGAGACTTGTGCGACCAGCCTTACGCTTTATCTATTTAATACGAGTACAGCTTGCAGTTATATTGTACAAAACTACAGGACTATTCCAATGGTAAGTCGACGGTTTTTTTGCACGAAACCGCTGTGTTATATAAAATTTCGTCTAATTCTGACTACCTCGTTGGTCTATCACGATTCCCATTGCAGGCCGCCGTACTTGACTTGTATACCAATGGCTGGGAGTTTTTCCATTTTTTATGTTCTTGCTTGGTTACCATTGGGTTACTACATAGCAACTAGTTTGGGACAAGGACAAGTAATTGTGTTGGGTGGAAGTTATCATTTGTATGAGAAAAATGAATACTTTCATGACTAATAACTAGTATTCATCGAACTCATTTCAAAGAGAAACAAGAACTTACGGGAATAAACTCCCTGTTAAAGAAAACATTGTTCTTTACATTTCGGTAGAAAAAATATGTAGACAGCGCTTTCGATAAATTAGTTTTGTTTCTTTTACGAATCATTCGAGATAGAAATCAATATTTGTTTTGTGGATGTAAACCTATAACAGAAAATTACAACGCTTGCGAAAGGCATATTACCCGATTACTTAAAGAAAATAATTGATAACGCATTCTCGTCTCGCTTATATGACAAAGACGGTAGTATTGTGAGCGAAAGACACATAGGCCTCCTGCATGGATTTCCAAAAAGACCGGTTGGAAGCGGCTTGCATCCAGCGTCTTCCTGCCACTGGATGAGGTCATCTGTCCATCTTGTGGCTGGTCGTCCTACGCTGCGCTTGCCGATATGTGGTCTTCATTCGAGAACTTTTCGGCCCCATCGGCCATCAGTTCTGCGTGCTGTGCCTTGCCCACTGCCACTTCAACTTACTAATCCGCTGGGCTATGTCGAAGTTGTTCAGTTACTTTTTTTAAATTAACTGCCCTACCTATATTATTTTACCCAGCCCACATAATATTATGTAAAAAAAATGTTTGTTATAGAACCCAAAATTAAATTTGTATTATCTATTCAAAACCACTGTGGGGAAGAAGCTACCAAAGAGATTATAACAACAACACAATTCGGTATTTGACACGATCAACAATAAATTATTTCATATGCTCGATTAAAACAAAAATTACAAAATATCTCGGAAAATATATCTCTTTTAGTCAATTACTATTTATTACAATTTTTAAATAGATTAAACATAAAAAGAGTGCTCTGAAATGTGACGTCATAAGGCAGTATTTTCATACAAAATTCCGTTTTAAAAGTAACTCATTTGATATTTTGTCAAATACCCAATTACTTGTCCTGGTTCCAAACTAGGATACCCTGCGCTACAGTAACCAGGCCAGGACATCACAAACATGGAAATACACCCAGACTGAAGTTATTTGTCCATTTCTATTACGGCGGCCTCCAACGCGAACGGAACCCACGCCCTTTGTTTTGTTAGTCAAGCGTGTTATCGCGTGACCAACTGGGGAAGTTTGGGGAGAGGTTTCTATACTTATTTCTCGACTGCCTCGTTGGACTAGCTTTTAAGGCGCTTACTACCAAGATAGAGGTGGGTTCGATTCCCACTGGGGGCTGCCGTAATTTTGTTGAAATGGCCTCATAAGCAGCCTATATAAGTCCCACTGTAGGGCACTGGCCTTCTCTTATGGAGAGTACGGGCTTAATCACCACGCGTGCCCACCGCGGATGGGCGATTTTAAGCGCTGAGGTATGTGAATAGCTCAGACACTCAGGTTTCCTCACGATGTTTTTCTTCACCGTTAGCGAGTAGTATTGCTACTATAACTTCACAAATGTACATAACTTAGAAAACAAAGTCACAGGTACATGCCCGCACTGGGAATCGAACCTGGGTCTCCCGCTTCCGAGTCCAATGTTCTAACCACTAGGCTACCGCCGCTCTTATTATTATTATTATTATTTAATTCGACTACACTTATTTCGTTCATCTACGTTTACTTGATGGTAGCGAGTGTTTGCTCTCGCACTCGGCTCGTGGCAAGTGCCCACGTTGATTGGCAGTGTTTTCTTTCAATTATCTAAGCCAGGGGCAGAGGTGTCCAAACGTCGTTCCTTAAGGGTATCCATGGGGCCAACTAGCCCATACAAGAAAAAAAAAAGACATTCTTTTACACATCGTTTTTACGAAGAGGGTCAGATCAATCTCTCGATCATGTTAAAAGTGAACCTAACCGTGACCCTAAGGCAAAAAACGTAGCATTTACGCCAAAAAAACGGCTGGTTTTGCATCCTCAATTAAGGTGTAGGGGAGGTACGCTAAAAATATATTATATATATTTTTAAATATCTGTGCCAAATTTTAGGTGTCTAGTAATTGTCAAAAGACGGACAGATATGGCGAGAACTGTAAGGGTTCCTTGTTAACTACGGAACCCTACAAAAATATGATTTATTTTCACCGGAGGCGCTAGTGAACTGGGCGGAGCCCCTTAAGATCTATTAAGGGGATTCAGTGGGCTAAGTAGCGCCACCAATGAAAAAACAGCCAAGTGCGAGTCGGACTCGCGCACGAAGGGTTCCGTACCATTATCTATATTATTAGACAAAGATCGAATTTGAGAACAGCGCCATCTATAGAAACCAACAAAAAGCGTTTAACATTGACATTTAACGACATGACATCGGCGCTGTAAAGGTTACATAGATGGCCGCTAGATGGCGAGCACAGTCTTTAGACAACGTTTGTTGTATGGAAGCGCCCCTTCAATATTTATTTTATTCTGTTTTTAGTATTTGTTGTTATAGCGGCAACATAAATACATCATCTGTGAAAATTTTAACTGCCTAGCTATCACGGTTCATGAGATACAGCCTGGTGACAGAAAGACAAACCGACAGACGGACAGACAGACAAGACAGAGTGAAGTCTCAGTAATAATAGGGTCCCGTTTGGCACCCTTCGGGTACGGAACCCTAAAAAACATATTTTCTTTTACAGATTGTATTTGCAAAAAGTGTTTGTACAATCTCTCAATCATGTTAACAGTGATTTTACTGTAATTTTAACTGGGACACGAAAGGATTTATGCAAAAAACGTTTTTGGCGTTACTGCTAACTAGTCCCAGGTTTTTTGCCTTAGGTTCACGGCCATGAGTCCTATAAATCACTATTAAAATGATTGAGAGGTTGTATACACTTTTTGCAAATTCAATCTGTAAAAAAATTTAATGATTTTTTTCCCCACTGGCGCCAGTGTTACTCCCTGGAGCCCCTTAAGGAACAACGATAGGATTAGGCCTGTGTCTAGCCTAGTTTAAGTACCCCTGGAAACTATAATATATTTTCCAGGGAAAGTATATTATAATCTTGACTCCAAGTGATACCGTACCAAAACATGTAATGCACACCTTACAGACTTCAGTGCAATAATAAAATAAAAGTATGACAATATCATGTTAAGTGGCAAACCATTGTCTCTGCCTATCCTTTTAAGTATAAGGGCGTGAGATTATGTACATAATAAATAATTCATGATAACACAATGTAACAATAATATTAGGATGGACAAAATATGTCATAGATTGAGATAGGAAGCGACAAAACTCATAAAAAAAAATTACTTTCAAAGTAAGATTACTCCGATCGGACCGCGAATCGGGACTAGCGCATCATTAATTCAATCAACGACGTATCATTAATTGCGATTGGTTCCAGGACCAGAGCTCGTACATTTGTGTCCATCATCCTTTCCCCACACTATAACGTTCACCATCAAGCGATTTTATGTCCAGTTTTATCTTGGAATCAATAGTTTTTACAGTCACGATGTCCGTTATTTTTTTAAAGTTCACAGCCTTAACTCTTAAAGTGTACTTTAGTAATTTGAAAAGCCATTTCGCGGAGTAACTACTTGCTAAATAAATAAATGTTTCAATGGCAGTTTATTTTTATTTTTTACATAGCCTATATTCTTCCCACTGCAGGGCACAGGCCTTCTCTCAGAGAGAGAGTATGGGGTTAATCATCACGCGTGCCAACCGCGGATTGGCAATTTCAAGCGCTGAGGTATGTGAACAACTGACACTCAGGATTTATTTCCTCACGATCTTTTCAATAGCAATCATCATAAGCAGCCTATAGGTATACGTTCCACTGTAGCGCACAGGCCTTTTCTCAGAGAGAGAGAGTTGGGCTCAATCACCACGCGTGCCCACCACGGATCTCAAGCGCTGAGGTATGCGAATAGCTCAGACACCCCGGTTTTCTCACGATGTTTTTCTTCACCATTAGCGAGTGGTATTGTAACTTCACAAATGTACATCACTTAGAAAACCAAGTCACAGGTACATGCCCGCACTGGGAATCGAACCTGGGTCTCCCGCTTCAGAGTCCAATGTTCTACCCACTAGGCTACCACCGCTGCAATAGCAATACTGACGTCAAAACTAGAGATGCATAGGCTTTCTCTCAAAGAGAGGTGAGAGTATCAATCAGCCCGTATCCGTTCACTGGTGGAAATGAGTTTCTGACTTGAGAAGCTGACTTAGGTGAAGCAAAGCAGCATCTGGCGTTGACGCCATCTTGAAAAATGTCAATTTCTATCTGGACGGCGGGTCTTCATTCAGCCTTTTAATAAAAAAGGCTAGTTTTCGATCAGCTAAGTAGTCGAACGTTTTAGCCAGTACTTTATTATAATTCAAAGGCTAGCCATGTAATTGGATGCCTCCGCCTATTTAACTTCCTAGGCGTTAAATTAAACGACTGCTTAAATCAGTTTGCGGCGACATCCATACCATTCTAGTAAAGTTGTGAAGCGTCGAAACGTAGAGCTTTGGATAGTCACGTTTAAGTATCTTAACCTTCATGAGAAATTGATTACATAGTTAGTCTGTAGAATGCTAAAGGACCTGATCGGGCCACGATAACTATAGTTTTTAATTTTTCTTTTCAAGGTCATAATCTAACAGGTTAAATCATATTGATTTGGCAAGATAACCTTTCCTGACGAGTATCAGCTAACATAAAATAATATATTCCACTAATTGTGTGGAATCAGGCGTTACTTTGCGGAAATCCATAATAGGATTAAAATGTGAAAATTATTAATTTTCACATTTTATTGATATTCCACTAACTAAACCACTCGACCAGTGGTCATCTAATTTTTTTGGACTATTCGATTTCTTTATGGCTATCTAGACACTTCCAAAAACGTTCCTCAGTAAAAATAAATGAATGAATGAATTAATTAATGATGTAGATGCATTGTCTGTGAACATGTAAAGGGCAATATTGTCAAACAAAATAATGTTAAAGATAAAAATATTTTTCACGATAATCTCTATTATTTACTTTTATCCTAGTGATTCCTCGAATATCGAGGGCGGGATCTCTCTGAACGATGTGATTTATGCCGGAGTGTCTCAGGTCAGAGCATCGGCTTTGCTCCGAGAGTACATGTGCTGTCGCAGAAGCGGACTTTGAGTTGAACGGACCATAAGACAGCGCCTTCTTCACCTTCTCAAGTAAAGTAACTCCCGCCGTCGGGAAGATGCAGAAGCGGCTGGACAAGCTGCGGTTCATTATTTTATGCATTCGCGTGTCTTACGCACAAGAATCGCAAGAAGCTGCAGGCTTAACAGGACATTAATGAAATGTGGGACTCAGAACGCTGAAGGACTTCACACACGGCAGCTATAATGTATATTACATCCCAGGATGTATAGCTTTACATTATCCTAAAGTATCTCACACACAACAGGTGATGTCACAGAACAACAAAAAGAGTAGAAGTAGTGACATGATCTATTAGTATGAAAACCAGCGTGACCAAACTCACACAAACCAAACGCACACTATGAATGCCAAGCTGCCATTGGTAAATAAAGACAATGCCAAAAAGGTCTACATCACAAAACTTCCAAGTAAAATATTAACCCTTTCAATCTTATAAACAATGATCAAAATCAAATGATAATAATGAAATTAAGTTTAACATTCACTCTTTGTTTTGTAGTACCGCTACTCTGCACTAGATGGAACTACCGCCGCGTCTAACCGTCGCGAAGTTTTATGTAATAGGCCATAAAGTCGAAAATTGAAAAACAAGTAACTGCTATGTTGCTACTCATCTAAGGATGGGACGTATTGAGAGTTCTAGTTTATTTGTCGAAACGAGGCCCAGCAAACTTATCGTGTACAGAGTTTATTTTTTATATATTTATTTACAATGACGTTTTCTATCAACGCTTATGCTTCACTTATGTATGAAGATATTTTCCAACGAAAGTCACGTGACTTCCCCATACATATAAGGCGTAAGCGTTGATTAAACCATCTACGTATATATCCCCCAGATGAGTTTACTGCACGAGCACACACAAAATCATCTAACTTTGAAATTATGCGTACTGGTTTAGTTTTGATGACAATTCACCAATCTAAACTAATAAAAATGGCATGATTATGCAGCAAGGACCACCTTCTCGCAAAGGAACTCTTCAACGGTAAGGAGCACGAACACAAAGTTTTGCATAGATTCAGAAATAGTTGCAACTAAAAATGTGTTAAGTAATGAAAAAAAACTTAAGCTTATTCAAGATTCAAAGTTAATCCATTTTAGTTATAGTTTTAGTAGTAGCTACATAAGTAAATAGTCTTGATGGAGCTAACATGTTCGCCTAAGTGATCAAAGCTCCAAATCAGATAATAAAAAAAAAATTCAGTAAAGCAAAACAAACGTGCGTCTAATGCACGTCAACAGCTAAAGAATATAATTAGTAATATACCTAATCTTCCGAATAGACGTAACGATATGAGTGGATTTGGATCTTCTCTTTTCGGAATATCGGTTAATACTTGGTTGGAATATAGCATTTAAAAATGAAAGAGTAAAATTACATTGATAGTCTTATTTTTTAATCCCTGACAAGCGGATTAAAACGAGAGCTCATGTCTTGGAAGTAGGTTTAAAATAACAATTATTTTCCCAAAGTACCTACTTAGACGTAGGTACTCTAATTACCGATAATTATATGGCTGCTAGGTCATATATAATTATCGATAGATTATTATCATGTTGTATCCCATCTCTAATTGAGAAGCATTCAAATGTTGACAGATATTTCTAGAAAACGTACAAAAACTTCGATGAAAATTTAACTTTACAGTCCAGTAAATAAAGTTGGTTTCACTTTCTCACTTTTAGATTGGATTCCTTGTTCTTGTCATTAGAAATTTAATTAAAAATACAATTAAATACTAGGTTCTTACCGATGAAATGTTACGGCATGATCGGTACATTTTGGTCCCCAACTTTTATATTTGCACTCTAACACAGCACAATAAGGCATTTTACTAGACTTTTCACAATTGTTTACTTTACTAGAAGCGCACGGCAACTGAGGTAAGAAAAATTGTCAAAGAAAAGTATTGCAAGTCGACATTGAACGGATATAGAATTGGAACATAGGTAAATAGAGTTTGTCAGACTTTTTACTTAACCTGTGTAGAGTTTCTATATTTAATCAGAATCGGAAACAAAAAACCTTGCAGCTAGTAGGTATTTTACGAAAAATAGGCCTTCGGATTTTTTTAGTAGATAAGGAATTTAGTTAAAGGCATAGGCAATACAAGACCTTATCCACACGTTTCACTGAAAAGTACCAAAACATACCACCGTATACAGGTTTTAATTGAAAGAATAATATTTGTGAAAATCATTACATTACACAAACGAGGCTACGTAAAATAAAAAAAAATAAATAAAAAAAAAATTACAAAATCCAGGCCTTTGGATAACAATTTTTTAATTGGTTCTTTTCGAAAACAATAATTAAGTTTAGCGTTAATGAATCTACCCACCTATATTTTTTACGTAGCCTATGAGTATTGGGTGGTTTGAAAGCCATAGCAAAATGATCGCACCTTAACAATAGCTATCGAATACGCTAGTTTGTTTTTTTAAACAGGAACATTCCAAAAATATCTCAACAAACTCGAATCTATTAGAACCATTAATAGCCAGCCAAAGCGGTGCGTGCGTGCCGCGGGTCCGCGGGTCATTGTTCTGATAGACGAGAACACCCAAAGTTTTTTTTTTACCTGCTGAATCGAAAACCATTTCTAGACTAACATCCAAATAACAGTATTTTGTATGTTAGAGATGTTTATCTCAAAAGATGAGCTTTATTTTAGCTTTAATACCTATGACCTTCATTTGACCTACTTAACATGTGACGTCACTTGTTTTAGGAGTAAATAAATTTCAATTCTAGCAACACTACAGCTAAGGTTGTCAAAGTCTATAGTTGTCAAAATTTGCTAGGGAGGTCTATTCACACGGCAAACGCAATCGCGCGGCTAACAGATTACATAACCGCGGCTTGAAAGCCGCTGTGGTTTGAAAACCACCCAGATTTCAGCGTGTATACGTCCCATTGTAGGGCACAGGCCTTCTCTCACGAGTCCACCGCGGATTGGCAATGTCAAGCGCTGAGGCACAGTACATGGCTGAGGTATGTGAACACCTCGGGTTTCCGCACAATATTTTCCTTCAACGTTAGCGACTGGTATTGCTACCATAAATGCACGTTACTTAGAAAAGAAAGCCCACCGATCTACCCATGTTAACCTTTACAAAATCTTAGGTCGTTATTATTAACTTTATAAATTCAAATGCCCTGATCCGCTCTTTAACAACGGCGGTAATGAGGTTACAAGGTGAAACCAATTTGGGGCTGCTCATTTAAGACAATATTAACCATTTTGTGACCTCCTCATTGCTATGTAAGAAAATATAACCCTTCTTTCAACTTCAGGTATTAAAAATAAGACTTGTCCAATTGTCTTATTTAAATGAACTAATTATAAATAAACAACCCATTTGGAGTTGTGTACATCTTAAAAACATGTGTCCAAATATAGTTTACGGCAAGGGACGTCTCAGGCTATGGGCTATATATATCAATTATGTCCTAATTCGACCTAATAGGGGATGTATTAGCAAAGGGCAAGATAAAAAGTACCTAGCTGAAATCGGCGTGCGTGCATGCAACTAATGAACGTTGAGGACGCGAAAGTGATCTGTCAGGATCATGGCAAGTGGCAGTCCCTGGTCTCTACCTACCCCTCTGGGATACAGGCGTGAGTTTATGTATGTATGTATATAGTTTACTAAGTATTTAATGGATAATCCGTTCCGTTGACAGAGAACCTCGCTCCTAAACCTGGACCATTTTTTTTCAGTACACTGTTTATGTATAAAGAAATCTTCTAAACACCAAAAGCTACAAGTGTGTTCCATCTCTGCTGGTGTCTGTAGAAGGTGGGAAGAGTGAAGTATCATTAAAACAGGTACAAGAGATAGCCAAGGAGCCGGAAGAGGTGTGCTATCGACGACATGGATACCGGTACGACAGCGATATGCAGTTGTGTAGTCAGCAAAAGTGGACAATACTACGAGTCCAATCTAATCAGTCAGTTCCTCGATGCTGACGTTCGTGAATACGCGGCTGCTATGACGAGAATGGTTGTAGAGTGCCCTCCATCTGGACCTGTCGGTCGCTGTGTGGGCCACCTGGTGAAATTTAAATAAAAAAAAAAAGAGTTTATTGTCCATAAGAAGAGTTTACATAAGGACTTAGCTTAGTTTACTCAATTTGAGTTACGTATAGATGAAAATGGAAAAGCATTTAACACCAGTAAATTACGAGTATAGTTACGATCTAAGTAGGAACTAAGTTACACATGTAGCTCATGGTGGTTCGTTTGGTGCGATTACAGTTGAGTTAAGAGGAATTAATCGGTTAATCGGTAATTAGGATACCGACTAACTACTCTAATGCCGCGGTTCGCGCCAACGCTATCTGATGATTTAACCAAAAAATATTTTCTAGTACGTTAAATAATCCGATGTGCGTAAACAAGTGGAAGAACAATCGACTTGGCCGGCAGCAACCATAAGAAGCTCGAAAGCTGGTTTCTTTATGCTTTATGCATTTTTCTACGCGCCATTTTTTTGTGAAAACTAGAGCCATTTCTAAATCAAGGTTAGAATGCCCCTTTTAAAAAAAAAAGAATAGTTGTGGGGCAATTTGCATCGATATACATCGAAACTACACCCACATCTAAAGGATAGCCTTTTCCGTAATATTTAGTATTTTTATCCCAATATACCCTGCGCTTTGAGGGAATAAGCTCCGGAATTTCTGCTTACAGCATTGTCAATTTACAAACGCAATGATGTAAAAATACAATAAAAAGCGGGACAGGATATTTATAGTTTCCTTCTCTCATACCTTATGCGCCATTTACATTCAATACTACACGCTACACTGTCACTAGTCAGTCGCTTCACTTTTCTAATAAAGTTCCTATTAAAGTAAACAAATCAATACCATTATATTGTTTTTGTTGCACTAATCCGTGCTGAGGACAATTTTAAAAACCTATTTAGAGACTAAAAATTCCACCCATGCAGGGACTGGAACCCGCGACCTCTGGCTAACTGTGCCAGCGTTCTCTCGTTGGGAGAGCATATTTCACAAAAATAATGCCATATAATATACCATTTACGAGGCTGAACAAAAACTCTGCCAAGTCTATTATAATAATACATATTCCGCTACAAATTCTTATAGTTATTACGGTGCAGGAGATAAATCCGTTTATAGGACAGACAGACAGACGTCATAGGCTAAGTTCCCCTTGGTAGAAATGTCTAAGTTACGGTGATTACGGTGGCGGGGAGTCGCTGGATGCGGGCGGCACAAGAACGGGAAGCTTGGATAACCATGAGGGGGCCTATGTCATGCAGTGGGCGTCAAATGGCTGATAATGATGATATGTGCGAGTGACTTGTTGGTCTAACAGTTAATACGCTTTACTACCAAAACAGAGGTCATGGGTTCGATTCTCATTGGAGGCAGCTGTTCTTTTTTTTATTTAACCTATATACGTCTCACTGCACGGCACAGGCCTTCTCGCAGAGAGAGAGTAATTGATTTGTGCAAATATCCTCAGTCTGGGTGTATTTCCATGTTTGTGCTTTCCTTGCCTGGTTACGCTATCACAGGGTATCCTAGTTTGGGGCCAGTGCAAGTGATTGTGTTGCGTGGAGGTTATTTATTTAGAGGTGTGATTAGGCTATGTCACTTTATAATTTTTGCATCGTTTTAATTTTTTTGTGATGCAGGGCAACATGCTTAGCTAAAAAAAATATGCCTTGAATGTTCAGTGACCTTGCGGGTGATTTATTATTATTTTGGTCTTTAGTTTTTTTCCTATAAATTTGAAGGCGTTTCATATTTTTTTAATTCAATTTTAACTTTTTAAGAAGGTCAAAGGGAGTCAAGTTCAGCAAAGCTGCCCACCGGGGCTGTAAAAAACTTTAATATAAAGATTACGTTTATTTTTAAGGCAACCGCCTGTTCACATTAATTCCCTTCTAACTCCCAGGTGCACGGGAGTAATGTTAATGCGGCAAAGGCCGATGGGACAGTTTGTATCGGGATCGGAGGTTGTTAGAGAAATTATGGGTGTAGAAACTAACGATATTTTCTTCCTGGAACTAGGTACACAACCTTGGTGGACCTAGGACAGCTGTACGAGTATTGATAGGACTTTCGCGTTCATGTTACATTATTTATACAGGTTCTACTGGCAACTCTTACACTACATAAGATGAAATGACCGTTCGGACGCTATAGTGCCTGGAACATATTTTTGAATTGAGTAGGCTTGCCCAGCACCTATACCATCATCTCAGATTCGTTGGCCTCTTTTTTTCTTTTATTGCACAGTCGACAGCAGGTCAACCTTTAAATTTTTGTTGCAAAGTCGCCCGTAACGTAACTGAGTAGAGTGCACACGTGTAAAGGTTGATGTGCTGGCAACTGTGCCTTGTTTCTCGCAAAATTCATGATTACAGGTCAACGGAAAGTATAATGTGACAAAAATTATTATATTTTTTTATTTCGTCGACTAAGGATTAATAGATAGATAGGTTATATTCTTCTTAGCGTGTCGATGGCGGCTTGCCTTCAATTTGCCATCGTGATGAAAGGATTTTCCAATCAGCTTTTGGGACTCGCTTATATTAATCAGATTAGACTAATTCTTTTTCATTATTATTCAATGAAGGAACAAAGAAATTACGAAAAAAATATTGACGAAATATATCAAGCGAATGTGGGGTGGCGAAGGCCAACATCTTCGACCAAATGAAGGATGTATTAGCGACGGGCACGATAAAAAGTACACGCAACCGGCGTGCGTGCATGCAGCGTCTCTCTATCCCTTCATAATACAAGCGTGAGTTATGTAGATTATATTAATTTATAAGTATATTAGGTAGGCAGAGACGAGGGTTTGCTACTCGCCACGATCCTGATTAGATATTAAATACATTGTATTAATTACATCTTAATAGAACAACCCGTTCCTGAGTAAAAGAGATTTTGAGATGACGAACAAAGGGTCCCGTTTTTTTCTTTTGAGGTACGAAGCCCTAAAGCCAAAAGAAGTCTCCTTTCACAAAAGCTTTTCTTGCGATCTAATACGTCCCACTGCAGGGCACTGCAAAAATCCTGGCGCCTTATTATAAAGACATTATTGGAAGTAGCGAGATGGTCGCAAATCCGTATCTCAAGATACGATATGACGTCATTGGGCTAACAAAGAGCCATGCATTTCTAGCGTTCATTATTTGAAACAAATAAGGTTCAAAAAGAACCTTATTTGTCGTTAGATTCGAGTGAATTGTCGGGCTCAAGCGTGACGTTGACGACCCTTCATATCGCTGCTTCATAATAGGGCCCTGGCGATGGCGTACAAGAAACTACTCTACTCTACTCTACTTCTTCAGTTAATTCTCCTATCTATTGAATTATCTATCTATGTTAATTCCCTCCATACCTTGTATACCATAAAAAAAATGATCTCTAGTCCAGTGTTCCGCAAAGTGTGGGCCGCGGCACACTGGCGCTGGCGTACCTTGGTAATAAGTTGGTGTGCCGCGAAAAATTGCAAGTTTGTGCCAAAAAATGCCATTTTTAGCGGAAACGCAATTTGGTACTTTTTTGAAAAATCATACTATACTATTAGATACGATGTTAGCCCTTTAAATGTCTTTAACTATTTAAAAAAAATAAAAAAAAAGTATTTGTGGTTTACCTCGGAATTCACTCGATGATTTCGTACGATTTCGATTACACTGTTCTGTTGTAGTTCGTCTAACTCTCTCTCATTTTCATTCCACAGTATGATCAAGTTCGTTCACCAACCTTCGTCTTGAAAAGAGAACACCTGCAGCTGCTCTACAGACGGAGAAATAACAACTTTTGTATAAAATGGCCGGACAACAAGACATTTCGTCCTACAGGGCAACGCGGCCTGATGCAAGGCAACAGTTGGCCCCACGCGGTACCGTCAGCAACGCCGGCATACGGGGGAAACTTTTGTTTATAACACTATATGTTCTAACCATTAGGCTACTACCGCTCTAACTTTGGACTCGGAAGCCCAGGTTCGATTCCCAGTGCGGGCATGTACCTATGACTGTTTTCTGAGTTATGTACATTTGTGAAGTTACAGTAGCAACACCACTCGCTAACAGTGAAGGATTCACATACCTCAGCGCTTGAAATCGCCAATCCGCGGTGGGTACGCGTGGTGATTAAGCCCATACTTTCTCCCTGACAGAAGGCCTGTGCGCAGTGGGACGTATATAGGCTGCTTCTGATTATGATGATGACACTATATTGCGCAATAAAAAAATATTAACAAATAAAAACTTAAGTAAAGGTGGTCTTCCAATGTCGATTATTAATTTTGGAATGGGTCCCATGTAGATTGTTCGTTTTCCTTCTCAGTATTTTATTTACTCAGTACGAAATATGACATTTACCGGTATGCTTCCCCCACGCTCCTCTGCGCGTAATCCTCCATTTAGTACCATTGAAGCGATAAGCAAAAATGTACGGTTTTGATAAGCAAAACAACTAAACAGTGTAGGGCCCTATTCAAGAATAAGAATAAACTTCATTTGACAACATTACAAAGAATTACATACAGTAGGCACATAAGCCAATATCCTTACAAAGAATTACAAACAATAGGTGCATAGTTAAGTTAGTAAACCATAGAACACATTTGGCGAAATACCTGTACCTAAGTACCTGCATGAGACTTAGACACACAAAGTTGTCAAAAATGGGCCAATCTCAGCATTATGCCAAATAGAGATATAATTCATGGTTTGCTATGAGAATTCGATGCACATTGCATAGACGATATTAACCCACAGATGAATTGTAGTTTTATGAAACTTGGTCAGCGTCAATATTTATTTTGGTCAGGTAGTGGGACTGACAGACGTGCGTAATATGCGTAGGTATATCATATTTGAATAGAATGCCCGGCAAATAACTTAATTTAAGTAATTTTACTTCAGATATAGGTATTTCGGATCCCACTGGCGTGGCGGCGGAGGCGGGTAGTGACTTAAAATTCTTGGAACTTTAGTTTAGTCAAGGTACATATAATAAAAAACCAGCCAAGTGCGAGTCAGACTCTCGCACCGAGGGTTCAGTACAAATTTGTAGGAAGGTACTTACATATTATAAATATTATATTCATTTTGTTGCACTAACCCGTGCTGAGGACAATTTTAAAATCCTATCATTCCGATAGTCGCTCGTAGCCCCGGCTGCCTGAGTGATCTTAAACGATCACGAAGGTTAAGCAACACAGGGCGCGTTCAGTGCATGGATGGGTCGCCGTCTATGCCTAACGCTAGTGGCATTTTTCCGAGCGGTTCCGTGCTTCGCAAGGCACGTTAAGCTGTTGGTGCCGGCTGCCGTCGGTAGATGGCAGTCGTTAAGCCGAGTCAGAGGCCTTAGGGCGGCTTGACAACTTCTGACAGTAGACGAGCCACTAGTCTACAAGCCTCCACCAATCCGGACTTGGCCCCCGTGGTGGAGTATGGCCTATACCTTCCTCAGGGAAGAGACCCGTGCCCCTCGGTGGGGACATAATGGGTTGATGATGATTATTCCAATGTAAAAACCTAACTGCAAAGTGGGTTACTCGGGGCTGCAAGGGATTTCATAGTTCTAGATCACTGGAAAGTACCCTATAAATTTTTATTCTCTTGAGTGTCGAAATATACGTTTCTTGTGGCATAAACGGCCGTAACTTTTTTTTACTTAGAAGTTTGATTCTTTCACAGCCTCAAGGGACTGTAGACTTGAGTATATTGTTTTCATTTCCACTCGATAAATAAACGAGTTCCCAAGATAAAAGGTTTTGACAGACGCCGCAAAACGCGTAACTCGTGACATCGCTGGTATCTGCCTACCCCTCCGCGATACAGGCGTGAGTTTATGTAATGTAAGGTTAGAAAAAATATTTCTCTTACGTGTCTATTGTGAACTCAACCCGACCTGCGGGGTTTTTTGGTCAAGTATCTGAGCATTAAACTGTTGTGTCCATAGAGGAAACCTCAGAACAGTGTTCTGTGGAGGAAACAGAAGGTTGCAAATATTTGCCAAAAAGCAGTGGAACATGGGCCTAGTGGGTAGAACATTGGACTCGGAAGCGGGAGACCCAGGTTCGATTCCCAGTGCGGCCATGTACCTATGACTTTGTTTCCTAAGTTATGTACATTTGTGAAGTTATAGTAGCAATACCATTCCCTAACGGTGAAGGAAAACATCGTGAGGAAACCTGAGAGTCTGAGCTATTCACATACCTCAGAGCTTGGAATCGCCAATCCGCGGTGGGCACGCGTGGTGATGAAGCCCATACTCTCTCTCTGAGAGAAGGCCTGTGCCCTACAGTGGGGCGTATATAGGCTGCTTAAGAGTGAAACAATGACACCCTCATGCAGTACAATATTTTTTTGATGATGATTGATTTTTTTTTTTATTGTATTTTGAGTAGAATAGAATATCTATTTATTTCACTGAGAGCCAAAAAACAAAAAAAAAACAATAACATACAAAATTAACTTACCTTGTAGGTACTATTTACATTGATATGCAATTTGCACCTGGGTTTTATACACCGTGTTTCCCGCCCGCTCATGCAAACGAAATTTCTTTTCCTTGGAGTTATTTTGATGTTAATGCAATTTTTTTAATTTAGATTCACAAAATGTACATAATATAGGTAAAGTGAATTCGGATCTCCTAAAACCATAACTGGTTTGTCTCGAGGTCCGTGTCTTCATATGTTAAATTGCCATTATTTATTACATGACCCTTGTATTTATGCGACTTGTTATGCCTTTTCTTTCTTGTGATGCGTTAATTTTTCCCAATAAATGTCTTTCTTCTTCTTATTCTTCTTCTATTCCTAGAGTCTACTGAATGCAAAGTTGTTCAATAAAGTGATATTAGCACAAGGATTATTTGACACCATTCTGTAGTCTACTAAGCAATCGCATTGCAATCTGTCAAATGGTATATATTTTAGTGATGCAATTCTATCCCGGT
Organism: Yponomeuta evonymella; assembly: GCA_963969515.1. Classification (NCBI taxonomy): domain Eukaryota; kingdom Metazoa; phylum Arthropoda; class Insecta; order Lepidoptera; family Yponomeutidae; genus Yponomeuta; species Yponomeuta evonymella. The sequence continues at coordinate 17,456,275 of OZ018359.1, read as the reverse complement.
TAAAACATTTTTTTACTGACAAAAGCAGTCAACACTAGTCAGGGACTAACCCTGGTTTCAGTCTACCCCTACAAAAGTGAGTTTATGTATGTATGTGCGAATAAAATGACTGATTTCTTTATCGAATCATTTAAAGTTACAAGGAGGTGAGGAATGACTTCTCTGCTGACGCTACACTATATCAGGAGGCGATGAGCCGAGCGCGCATCGGCTATATAAAGCGTACACCGGCTAACGCCAAGAGTCACACTGGCACAAAACTTGGTGTGGGTTGGCGGGAACGCGGTGCTCGCGGAAAAAAGAAAATCAAAAGTTTTTATTTTTCATTTAATATTTTTTGACGTCTGTGACATTTAGCGTTCCTTTTTTTATTTCTTGTGGGAGCATGCTACGCTGGTGAAGAGGATAGCATTCAAAAGTAAGTTTCCGATATCCGAAGTAGTTAATTTGAGAAATGGCGGTGTTCCTGAAATTTTTGTGATTTTTTATGGAATCTACATCTGAAGCAGTGGTAATAAAAAATGGGGTTGAAGAATATAAAAAAAAGTGGGAGTATTTTTTTTTATTTGCAACTTGAACCACTTTCAGCAATAAAGTTCTACTTATGTCTTAGGTTCTTAAGAATACATGTTAGTGGCAAGAAAACAATTTTTGAGCAAACAATAAAACATACCTACAGATACATAAGGACATAGTATCACGCCTGTGTCCCGGAGCGTAGGCAGAGACCAGAATAACAATAAAATATTTTCTAGAACGATGGCAGCCCGTTCGGTAGAACACTTGTCTCACACTCAGGAGGTCGTGGGTTCGAACCTCAGGCATGTACCACAATTAGTTTGTTTTCTACGTTGCGTACATTTGTGAATTTGTAGTAGCAATACCACTCATTAACCGTGAGGAAAAACCACGTGAGGAAACCTGAGTGTCTGTGGTCCAGTGTTCACATAATTATCTCAGTGCTTGAAATTGCCAATCCGCGGTAGGCGCGCGTGGTGATTAAGCCCATAATCTCTCTCTCTCTCTCTCTCTGAGAGAAGGCCTGTGCCCTGGAGTAGAACGTATATAGGCTACATTATATTTGTAAATAAAATATTTTCAAAAACAAACATATGACTGAATCACCTTAATTGGCTGACGTTCTAGGAACCCGCAATTTTCAGTCACTTTTCACACATGCGAATGTGAAAGTAGGAGACATTTCATTAAATAAACTTTTATTTTATGAACAGTTGAGCACGACAAATACAAGATAATAGAGGACACATTAACAAACGTGCTTAATTTAGAAAGTCCAACTTATGCAACTCGGCTGTCCCAAAAAGAAACACAGTAAGGGACATTTTTTTTTTAAAAACTGAGAAACACCCCTATTGGATACTAGTTGGTTCCAGTAACCAATAGTGGAAAAGTCTCGGTTTTGAAAAGAAATGTCCCTTACTGTGTTTCTTTTTGGGACAGCCGAACTGTATTACAGCTCTAAAAAAATGCATAAAATCGAGTTATTTTTAAAAACCTATTTAGAGGCTAAAAATTCCACCCATGCCGGGACAGTGAAATTGTCCATAGCACGGGTTAGTGCAACAAAAAGAATATAATCAAGTTAATTTAACAATATCTCCAAGAAAGTTATTACATTCAGTTGTCCCATTAAATTCTGAATGTTTTCCGATGAACGAAAAATAAAAAAAACCGGCCAAGAGTGTCAGGCCACGCGCAGTGTCGGGTTCCGCAGAAAGAGGGGGTTTTATCTGCTTTACAGCACAAACAACTTCATTTAAGTAATTTTTAATAGATTTTGTACGAAATTTTCTTTTATAAGTGAAAAAGAAACTTGTATAGCCTACGTAGCCGACCATTCCTTTTAAATTCATTATATGTGCTGCTACGCCGAATTTTTTCACGTTTGTACAATCAACCGTTTAGCCAGGAGAGGGGGGGATGCCTTACTCGGACAACAATGTGCGCTTTAAAGCTTAATATTTCGCAAACGGAACGCTAAATCAAAAATTGATCTCCCTGCACCCACAATATTTTCGAACGACCATTCCAACGGGGCCTATGTTTTGCAGTGGACGTCAAATGAGTAATGATGATGACGAAATTAACGATACTCTACACTACGGTGTAGGCGAGAAAAAAAATTGTATCACTAATTTAGGTGTAGGGGATACAATAAAAGAATTTTTTAAAGATATAATTCTACCGTTTTGTCGGCGTGACCAATATATATGTTTATACCAAATTTCAGCTTTCTAGCACAGACAGACAGACGGACGCACATGGCGAAACTATAAGGGTTCCTTGTCGACTATAGAACCCTAAAAATCGGCCAAGTACGCGTCGGGTCACGCGCAGTATAGGTCACCGTGGAAGGATGGGTTTTTGATTGAATAAAAATTTTATCAATGTAATTTTCTATAAGTAATTTGTACGAAGTTTTCCTACTAACAATCACATACCATAAACTCGCGCCTGTATCCCGTAAAGAGACTGACACCAGGGTCTGCCACTTGCCACGATCCTGAAAGATCTCTTTCGCTCCATGAACATTAATTAGTCGTCGCATGCGAGTACATTATTGCCAACTAATAAGCCTTATTTTATTTCAACCCCGTACGTGGAAAAGTACCCCGGCACCAAGAAAAACATCCTTGCCCGGCACGTACCAATGACTTTGCTTTGTAAGTTACGCACATTTGTGAAGTTTTAGTAGCAATACCGCTCGCTAACGGTGAAGGACAATACCGTGTGGAAATCTGAGCGCTTGAATTTGCACGGTGGGCACGCGTGGTAATTAAGCCCATACTCTCTCTCTGAAAGATGATGTAGTGACTAGAATTGATAAAGGAATGTTGCGTTGGTTTGGACATGTGGAGAGGATGAAGGAAGAAAGATTGACAAAACAAATATATCGAGCGAATGTGGGTGGAAGGGCCGGTAAGGGACGACCCAGACGGACATACTTCGACCAAATAGGGGATGTATTAGCAAAGGGCAAGATAAAAAGTACCCGAAACCGGCGTGCGTGCATGCAACGACTAATGAATGTTGAGGAAGCGAAAGTGATCTGTCAGGATCGTAGCAAGTGGCAGTCCCTGGTCTCTGCCTACCCCTCTGGGATACAGGCGTGAGTTTATGTTATGTTATGTTCTCTCTGAGGGAAGGCCTGTGCCGTGCATTGGGAAGTAAAGGCTAAAAAAAAAACAAAACATGAAAAAGTGAGCCTCACTTTTTCACGTTTCACCACCTACTCATTTTACCCCCATATCGTCTTAATAGTCCCTAGTGTTTTCCACAACGGCAAAACTCCTGAGCAAACTGCCGCACGAATTCGCTGACAATGCCTAACATTGTTGCTCGGCACTATTGATAAACTTCTTTCTACGTAACTTCCATGCATCGGAAACGCATTCATGTACCGAAAACGATGTCATATGGTACTTTTCTTTATTGCAGGATTTCGGGGGTAAGAATGAGAAGTCGCTTTTGATGGAATTGCATACGTATACACACAAGTTTTGGGAGTGCATAGTTGAAATAAGTTTGCCAAGGCCCGGGCTCAAACTATGACGTTACGAGTTGCTAGTGACGCCTTATAATGTATGACGCATATACCGATATTCGAGTTAACTCGTAAAATAATGGTTAAACCACGAAAAAAATATTTTAACTCGTGCTTTACATAAGTAGCAACTTCATGACAGTCATTTTCAATAGAATTTGTGCGAAGTTTTTCTTTTATAAGTTGAAAAATGGTTCTTCACTCACAATATTTTTAAACGACCAATCCAACATTATTATTCATCATCATCATCATCAGCCATTCGACGCCCACTGCAGGACATAGGCCTCTTTCGTGGTTTTCATTACCATGAGGGGTTTTGCCATAATCGCCACGCTTGGCAGGCGGGTTGGCGATCGCAGTATGCGGTTGGAATCTCAGGAAGACGCTGCTGCCCGTCTCCTGGTAATTGATTTCCTTAGTCGCCTTCTACGACACCCACGGAAGGAAATGGAGTGACGCTATTCTTAATCCGGGCGCCAACATTATTATTAGTTTTAGTTTATTTAATTTCCGTTTCTGAGAGAATGCCTCTGTCCGTCAGTGCGACGTTATACGCTACATGAAAAAACATTTAGTTTTATGTTTGGGTGTGTTGTTATTTTACTAAAGTCTAGGAAAGGGATAATATTTCCTTAAAAAATTACATGAATGAATTTGTGTTCACAGAATTCACACATTCGTGCGTGCATGTGCAACGACTAATAATAATAGTAATAATTTTTATTTGCTTCGAACAACAACATTCATAAAAAACCTATTTAGAGGCTAAAAATTCCACTCATGCCGGGACTTGAACCCGCGACCTCTGGCTCACCGTCCCAGCGCTCTTCCAACTGAGCTAATGGGCAAGCGCAAGCATCGATGAAATTTTGAGCCTCTTTACAAACTTCTCTGTATTGTAAAGTTGTCCTCAGCACGGGTTAGTGCAACAAAAAGAATATAATATAAACAAGATTCATATTTGGTTAGGTTAGGTTTTTATTATATTTTACATTTTAAACTTATATTTATGTTAGTTGCATCTAGAGCTAGGAAAATGAACATACAATGACAATGGTTGTTGCAACGAAAGAGGGCTATCAGGATTGTGGCAAATGCCAAACCCTATTGTCTGCCTGCCTACCCTTCCGGGATACAGGCGTACTGTATGTATGTTTTATTGTCTATATTTTGTTTTGTTTTAAGTTATAAGGAATAATTTCTTTCTGAGATGTAAGTTTTGTGAAACATTTTTATGTGGAATGTCGAGTTGTGAAATGACACATTTGCATTACGTTGCTTTTTGTCTGAAAATTGTTTAATAACTGTCGGATATTCGAAGGGGAACCAGCCTATATACGTCCCAGCACAGGGCACTTTCTCTCAGAGAGAGAGAGTTGATGGGCTTAATCACCAAGCGTGCCCACTGCGGTTAGGACTAAATTTGAATTTCGCTCCATACTACTGAGCTACAGCCTATCAAACCGTTATGACTGACACACACCAGCGCGGTCCCGGGCCCATACAGAACGTAAAACATTGGTTGTTATTGAAACAGGCCCCGGCGGGGCTGCTAGTGTGTGGCTGGCCTTATGCGCAATATAAAACGAGCTAAGAGAAGACAACACAGTAAAAGCTGATTTCTGCCGTGTTTTTTCTTATTTAGAAATACGTTTCATTTCCAGAAAAGTTGTCTCTTTTATAACATAGTACGTAATTGGTATGTACGTTCTTTGCCTCCTACTCTCTTGAGTTAACATGTTAACTGGGAAAATTCTTGACGATTTTACTTAACGTGTTCAGTTTTTTGCTGACAATTGTTAGATTATGGCCTTGAAAAGAACAATTAAAAACCCATTGTTATGGTGCCCCGATAGGGTCCTTTAGAATTCTACAGATTAGATTACGTGCTTGTGTCGTGTAATATTTTTTATTATAGGAACTTACAACTTTTTTAAATAAGTAAAGAAATAAAAAATCACAAATACTGGTATTGTAATAGAATTCTTATTTAATAGGTTGTTTCAAAAATGCCAGCGAAGAGGATCTTCCCTTTATCAAGCTAGGCGAAATATTGTGGACTACCTGATTGGCCTAGGCTACGAGCCCACCTTAGACATTCTAAGAATTATAAAATAGATCTTGTTGCTCAAAAATATTTTGCTTGCTCATAAGACACACACACACACACACACGCACGCACGCACGCACGCACGCACGCACGCACACACACACGCACGCACACACACACACACACACACACACACACACACACACATACACACACAAACACACACACAGACACACAGATTTAATTTAATATTTATGCATTCTTCACTGTCTCCTCTAAACAGTGTTTTAAAACTTAATTTTATTATAACCTTAATAGTAACATTAATTTGAGACTATTTCCTAACCGTCGCCTAAGTTAAAATGCTAAACCTACTTGACCAGTCCCCCACTATACAGACTTATAGTCTAGTGTGGGGGTCGCCGGTAAACATTGTCGTTTTATTCTTAACATAAACCAATTTATTTTCAACCTTCTCATACCCTTTGTAACTTGTGTAAAGTGGTTTTTAAAATAAATATTTTTATTTTTTTTTTTAATATTTTTATATAATAATCTTTATCTACACTCATATCATAATCTTCAAATTAAGAATTCAAAGGTAAACACATATTGACAGGCTTTAAACAATACATAACTTTAAAGAAAATAAAAAAAGTGTAATATAAAGTTACATTAAAGGTCAGATTTTTCACTTTATGTTACAGTTTTTTTTTTAAAGTGTTGCTGTGATCACGGAACAAAACTTAAGTTTTTTTTTAATGTCAAAAGTTGACTCTATAAAAAACCTAATTTCATTTTCGTGGTACCAAAAGTGCAACTAAAAATACTTAATATGACGCGCCCAAAACTGAGTGCAGACGATTGAATGTCAAGATACTTTTGTCGAAATTGCGCCATTTTGTTTCAAAAATTTCATTATGAGTGTAGATAAAGTAGTGTATGAGACTGCACATAATTTGGTATTAAAACACTCGCGAATGCTATTAAAAAACTCGCCAAGGCTCGTTTTTTAAAATCTCGCTCGTGTTTTAATAACCCTCATTACGGGACAGTCACATAAACTACTATTATTTGATAGAAAACACATCATCATAAGCAGCCTGTATACGTCCCACTGTAGGGCACAGGCCTTCTCTCAGAGAGAGAGTGTGGGCTTAATCACCACGCGGCGATTTCAAGCGCTGAGGTATGTAAATAGCTCGGACACCCAGGTTTCCTCACGATGTTTTCCTTCACCGTTAGCGAGTGGTATTGCTACTATAACTTAGAAAACAAAGTCATAGGTACATGCCCGCACCGGGGATCGAACCTGGGTCTCCCGCTTCCGAGTCCAATGTTCTACCCACTAGGCTACCACCGCTTTGGCAGGCATATCTAACCCAAACAAAATCAAATGTAACATCTTGTTACAATATAGTATGGCATTAAATTTGAGTTACATGTCATTTATGATGCGTGCTTCTCAAACCTGTGCTAGGAAAAAAACCCTCTATTACAGGTATCAGTGCCCCCAAAGTAATGTGTAAGCAACTTCGTAACGTACACATAATGATGTGGTAAACATGATTTGAGAATCACCATTAACAATCCTGATGAACTTCCACTGCAATTTTATAATGCTAGGCAAAAATATGCCTTGAAAGTTTTAAATTCAATTGAACATAACATAACATAAACTCACGCCTGTATCCCAGAGGGGCAGGCAGAGACCAGGGACTGCCACTAAACAATAGATTTTTTTTATATGTTTAACAATATTTATGTAAGTACTCGTTATTATTTTTACGGTCTTATTTGTGAATGCGCCGTTCCTTAAAACACTTTATAAACGCCGTATAAAATAGTCTGTGGTGAGATATTACAAGGAAAAGACTTAAACTGCCTCTAAGTAGTGTTTTGGAGGAATCGTGTTTTTATAAATGGGACCGTTAGTGTTTTGTGTTTTTTCAGGCTTTTTATGTGTGCATTTCGCCCAAGTGTGTAAATGTGTGTTGGTGTGTAAATAAAACATTATCTTATCCTATTTTTTAACCTCCTGGCCTGCTGACACAGGTTTTACTATAAGTTACTAGGAGGTCCCAGTGCTGTCTTTGTTGTTGTAATATAGAAATAAATTATTATTGATTTTGAATTGATTGATTTAGTGATTTAAGTAACAAAAACAAATTATTGACAAGTTTTCTAAAACAAAATCTTTTTCTAAATCATAGAATGTCTCCTTAAAAACCTCGAACCATGAGTTACGAAACGCAGTTGCGAAAACGGCCGGAGGGTGAATTTAATGTTGTACAAAGACGCGCCTCAAATTATCCTTTTCAGCCGTTTTCGTAACCAGTTGCGAAAGAAGAAGAAAAAGTCCTTGTTCGCAACCTGTTGCGAACGTACAGTGAAGTCATCGGTTAAAATATCATTTTCTAATGAAAATGGGACTTTATACACGGAGTAAATAACGTATTGTATTGTATTAACAGACTTACAGGAATTACAAATGTTTCACGAAAACATCCTGATCCAGAAATCCAGATGTGTTGCCGATTTCTATGAAAGTTAGAAATAAGAAAATAAACAATAACAGTACAATTTATAAATAACAGTAACATCGGTAAAATTAAATGTTTCAGAGAAATAGAAATAAATCCGTATAATTCTGTGGTTCGCTATACTGGGGCATTATATACGTTTCTATAATAAGATCCCTGAAGATGTTATTATAACGAGCATGCAAGAAACGCGGTTCAGAAAATGTGTAAAGCACACTTTTTTTTGGCCAAAAGGGCTTATAAGATTATTTGGATGACAAAGATGTCTGGAATTAAAGCCAGTTCAGTGCATTACTTCTAGGTTTACGAATAATCGGCGGTGGTAGCCTAGTGGGTAGAACCTCGGACTCGGAAGTGGGAGAACCAGGCTTGATCCCCGGTGCGGGCATGTACCTATGACTTGGTTTTCTAAGTTATGTACATTTGTGAAGTTATAGTAGCAATACCACTCGCTAACGGTGAAGGAAAACATCGTGAGGAGACCTGAGTGTCTGAGCTATTCACATACCTCAGCGCTTGAAATCGCCAATCCGCGGTGGGCACGCGTGGTGATTAAGCCCATACTCTCTCCCTGAGAGAAGGCCTGTGCCCTACCGTGGGACGTATATAGGCTGCTTATGTTATGTTACGAATAATATTTATACTTTGTTAATTAATATGTTACATATTTCAAAAGACAAAGTTTGGAGTTTTTTTGTGCGTTTTTTTCCGAAAATGATCTAGATTTTAAAAAAGACACCTAGTTTTACTTATAACGTTCATTAAGTCACAGTTTCTGTGTTGTTTTGAATAAAAACACTTTGATTTGATTTAATTCTGTCAGTACGAACAGTCATGTCAGGTCGTAATTCCATATTTGTGATGTCTTTGTCTGGCTAGCACAGATCGAGAAACTTAGTCTCTCCAGACAAGTTCTAGTTTGGGACCAGGACAAGTGCTTGTGATTTGTGATTTTTTTATTTTTAGGGTTCCGTACTTCAAAAGTACAAAGCGGAACCCTTATAGGATCACTTTGTTGTCCGTCCGTCCGTCTGTCAAGGCCTTTTTCTCGGGAACGCGTGGAGGCATCCAGTTGAAATTGAAACCTTATACTCAGGTCTACAGTCCCTTGTAGCCGTGAAAAAATCAAACTTCTAAGTTAACGTAAAAAAAAGATACGGCCGTTTATGCCGCAAAAATATGTCACTATTTATATGACATATATATCATACTAGCTGTTGCCCGCAACTTCCTTCGCGTGGTAATTTTGATGTGTATTTTTCCGGGATAAAAATAGCCTATGTGCTAATCCAGACTATAATCTATCTCTGTGCAAAATTTCACCCGGATCCGTTCAGCCGTTTTTGCGTGAAAGAGTAACAAACATCCATCCATACATACAAACTTTCGCGTTTATAATATTAGTAAGGATTATTACATATATATCGTGTAATGGTTGTGATCTGTTTTGTACACCAAATAAAACGAAATGAAATTAACATAAATTTAATGAAATGAAATAAAATAAAAATATAAAAGTATAATTCGACACTAAAGGAAATTTATTGGATAGGATACTTTCTGTTGACTTGGAACTCTGAAATTTGGTAACTAATAGTGTCTTATACTACAGGTACAGGGAAAAATCTGAAAATTATTCATTTTTAATTAACATATAAAAAGGATTTTAAGTTCGGGAAAAGCTCGGAAAAACTGCGAAACTCGATTCCTAAACTACTTATAATATGTAAGTACCTGCCTACAAATTTGTACGGAACCCTCCGTGCGCAAGTCCGACTCGCATATGGGTGCTCTTTTTTATTTTACGTACGTTGACTAAACTTAAGTTCGAAGAATTCTATTAAAAGCGTACTGTTAAATGATCAATTTAGTAAAAAACTAAATTTAACAAAACAAAACAAATTGCCGCGCTTGTTTTTTTTTCGAAGTGCAGAAAAAGGCTGCCAGCCTCCTTTCATTCAAAATCGAGTACAAAAAACATCCCACCTCTTTTTCTAAATTATTTGATAGGTATAACACGTTTTTGAGATTTATCGTTTGTATTTTTTTAATGTTCGCTGCTAAAAAACAAAAGAACAGGAGAACAGCAGGGCAGGAATGGATTTTCATACAACATTCCTCCTGACGATATTCGATGAAAGCGCCACAATCACTCCAGTTTTGTATCATCATTAGGACGTGAGGCAACGGAATAACTTATGAGCGCATTAATGTAGTAAGCCCTCCTCAGAATCCACGACCTTAGGCTCCGTTTAGACTATATATCACGAACAGATATTGAATTTTCAGTTTTTAAGATTTTGTAGTCAACAAGGAACCTTTACAGTTACGCCATGTCCATCCATCAGTCCGCGACTTAGCTCAGTGACGATTAGTCCTAGAAAGCTGAAATTTGGCATAACTATGTATACATATTAATCACGCCGACAAAACGATAAAACATCATCTTAAAAAAACTTTTTCTTTCATTTATTTATTCAGGAATAAATAAATAAAAGAAAAAGAAAAGCCAACAGCGCTAATAACCACGAAACAAATTAATAACACAGTGCATTTTATGGTACGCATCTCAGTTATTGGAAGATTTGGAAGTGTCAGCAGCCAAACGTTTTTCTATATTTCTTTTCGACAAAAACGCGTAATGAATTGCAGCCAAATATAACAACGCAACGTCAGCATTTCGGCAGGAGTTCGAATAATTAGTACGAAATCCTGCCGAAATCCAGACGTCTGCGATAACAGCACGAAATTTGTTAGTTAGGCGATAGGAATCCTGCAGGATTTGGTGCTTGGGCCGAGGGAGGCCTTTGTCCTGCAGTAGGCGTCAAATGACTGATGATGATGATGATGACATCTGTGTTTGGATTACACCATCCTACCAAACTTCACCTGATTTGGCCAAGGAGATTCGGAGCAAATTGGCTGTGACAGACGGACGGAAGAGACAGACGCATGAGTGATCTTATAAGGGTTCCGTTTTTTGTACGGTGTACTGTACACCGTGTACAGAACCATAAAAAAACTGACTGATCAAAAGTCTCAAACAAAGCCTAAAGAGACCAAATAAACTTACAAGAAATCGAATAAGAGCTTGCAAGAAAACATTTACAAGCGTGAAGCGAGCCTTAATAAAGTAGGATGGTCCAACGATATTATTTATTAACAGATGGGAAAATTCAGAGCCTAAACAGCTCGTTAACTTGGTCTTGTCAGAACTCATTTAGACACGGACCAGCCAAAACCGGCAAGTGCAAGTCGGATGGTTCCGTAATAACACAAATGCACGTGTTTGCATTTGTGTTATTACGGAACCAAATGTAACACAAATGTTCATCATCATAATCAGCCGGTGTCAGTCCACTGCTGGACATATGCCTCTCCCAAGACACGCTCTCGGCTCTTCTTTTTCAGTCACTGCCCACCGCTTTGCGAATGTGTTTGTGTTATTTGTTTGGAAAAGAATCATTGATCAGTTCGGGGACCTGGCCAGTTGGTACGGCTTGCACTTGGCTAGAGTTTAATATTAATTATTATGTAGATTTGCCTACCAAGCTATACTTGCTCAATAATGACACCTATGACGGTTGTGCGTATTACCGTTTTTAAGATAGACCAAAAACAAAACAGCCTTAAAACACGTTACATTTAAGGGATTCCCTTTATGGATTTAAGGCAATAGTTAAATCACTTAAGTTAACTATTTAAACGTAGATTATATTTGACCATAAGCTATGTAGTAATTTCAAAAAAGTTGTTTTTGGTGAGCTTTATTTGCCATGTTTTACTCTGATTGAATGTTCCTGTTTTAAAATCTACACAGTTTTAAACCTGTTTGAAACTGCCGTTTAATACCGTTTATAAGGCGCTTTAATAGAGTCACATTGGCATCTTTCGGCTGCTAGAGATGGGTTCGATTTCCACTGGGGGCCGCCGCCCTACATTGTACACATGGCCGCGGTCCGAGTGTATTTCCATGTTTGGGATGTCCTTGCCTAGTCACCATAGCACAGGGAATTTCAATTTGGGACCAGGGGATTGTTAAGTTGCAATACTGCTCGCTAACTGTGAAAGAAAACATCGTAAGGAAACCTGCGTGTCTGAGCCCATACTCCCTCTCGCTCTCTGTCTAAAAGAGGGCTTGTGCCCTCCAGTGGAACGTACATAGGCCACATGAACAGAAAAATAACTGCGCAAATAAACCACGTTCCGTGTGGCGCCGGATTAAGAATAGCGTCACTCCATTTCCTTCCGTGGATGACGTAGAAGGCGACTAAGGAAATCAATTACCAGGAGACGGGCAGCAGCGTCTTCCTGTGATTCCAACCACATAATGCGATCGCCAAGCCACCTGCCAAGCGTTAAGCGTGGCGATTATGTCAAAACCCCTCATAGTTATGAAAACCACGAGGGAGGCCTGTGTCCCGCAGTGGGCGTCGAGTGGCTGATGATGAAATAACCCACTGCAAAGTGGGTTACTCGGGGCTGCAAGTGATGTAAATTGCTTCGGCCAGATGTCGCTGCCTGTACGTAATACAGAGAAGTTTGTAAAGGGGCTCGAAATTTCGCTGATGCCTGCACTTGCCCATTAGCTCAGTTGGGAGAGCGCTGGCACGGTTAGCCAGAGGTCACGGGTTCAAGTCCCGGCATGGGTGGTATTTTCAGCCACTAAATAGGTTTTTAGAAAAATAAGTACTGAGGCGAAGGTAGAATGGAAAATTAAAGAAAATCTGACTTCGCTGACGTGTATTTCTGAAAACGGAAAATTTCTACAAGGGAAAGTCCTATAGCGGCCGCCTGAGAGCGCCGGAGCGATGCTAAAGGGTTATTCACGTCTCACAATACAATTAGTTCCGAAAATTCCGAAAAAGGCCCGTGCCGTCCCAGGGGTGGAAGCAGCACGTTCGCTTAGGAATTTGCTTGATAACCTTTTGACAGGCGGAGTTATTATGTATTCGGCGTCCGGATATATCCACAACGCGATACACAACTAGCAACCGCCATCTAGTGAGCGGTGGTGGAAAACGTGGTTGTTACAGTACTTGTATTGAATAAAATATTATTTTTACGACACAGCAAAGTAGTTGTAAATTAGCCCGTAACCTGAGTGGAGTGCTACTGGGCGGTGGCGATATGTAAATAGCGGCAAATTTATCATTTTCAAAAGACTTATTTACGCGTGAGTAATTTGCATGAAATTGTCGACATCAAATATTAAAAAAAAAAAAAGAGTACCTAGTCGACCTTTTTCCTTTGATCCTCTCATGGCATTTTAACTCGTGTCAGAAAAAGTCCATCAAAGAGCACGGTGGCAGTTTTTCTTGTATAGATTTCGCAACAAAATGGTTCATGAATATAAATATTATGCTACTACAAACAACATACCACACGCTAACTGTGAAGGATGTGCCACCGGTCGCTGCCTGTATGAATCATCTCATTACGTAGATGCAAAGGCCAAAGCAACCAATATATTTGTTTCGGAGTCCACTATGCGTGGCTCTCGGATCGGGCAGTTTTTTAACACCAGGTATACTGTGTTATTTCTAAAATGCGCAATTCCGAAGACACGTCAGTTAGAGTTTGTCATTGTTCTACAAATTTTGAAGTATTTTGTTCCATTTAGCACTGAAAAAATCGCAGTTCTACTACTTTGTAGCACAGTGGCGTTGTTGTCTAATGTGAGGCAGGCATTCTACCGCTGTGCTCCCACCGCTTGAGATCCTACCCCTCAAAAGAACAAGTAATTTAAAAAAAAAATGCTTTGTTAAGTCAATCACAAACTCATCCCGACTGCGCGGATTTTTATTCAAGTTATCTGCCGCGCATTTTACTAGCTACCTCATTGGTATAGGCGTGAAAGTATCCCATTTAACGTCAAACAATCTTCTGTATCTGACTTCAATGGTGGCTTATCATGTAATTTCTATAGCGTAAAGAAAACTCGATTTCCGTTCTGCACCTAATTCTGTCACCCCGCGAAAGTACCATAAGCCGATCGCAACAGCTTATCAACCTTTACATTTTTGTAGGATATTCGCCTGTAACATACCTAATGGATAAAAATTGAATTTGCACCGATATTTACTCGTTTATTTTTTAATTCTACAATTTTCCGACGTTTCGGTACTTTTGCAAGTCCCGTTGTCTCGTTAGACTGAGGTGACAGGCGTCTTTTTGAAAGCATTAACTGTTAGTTTACTACCCTTGGCAAAAATTACAAAGAAATAATTATGAAAATGAAAAAATAAACGAGTAAATATCAGTGCAAATGCAGTTTTTATTACGTCTAGTGCTCGTGTTAACCTTAGAAAATACTGTACTTAACGGAGTAGAGTTCAGGCACGTCATCATTGTTGTGTTGCTGGCTAACAAACAAAAGGCAAGTTAAACAGTTTTCAGAACAAATATGTAAATGTGTCTGTAACCTGTTTTGTGTTCTAAATAAAAAAAAAATAAAGCTCTGTTCTTTATTTCTTACTTACCATAGTTGCACGTTGCTTGCACAAGCAAGGCTAAATAAAAAAAAAAAACATTAAAATACAAACGCCTAATACACAGCTGTATGTACCTACAACCGAGCTGCGGGTTTCCTCACGATGTTTTCCTTCACCGTTAGCGTGTGGTATTGCTACTACAAATTCACAGATGTACATATCTAACTTTGAAAATAAACAAAGTCATAGGTACAAGCCCGCACTGGGCTGACTAAGCTGTCAGGATGGTATTAGGTGTTTGCTGGGCGAAATCAAAATAAAAATCAATTTTTTTTCAAAGTAGCACAGAAACATGAAATACGTGTCCATTTCAAAACCTAGATTATTTTGGTGAAAAAATGGACAAAAAAACTCCAAACTTAGTCTTTTCAAGTACTTATTAACAACGTTTATAATAATTAACAGAGTTTATATAAATATTCTAAAACCTGGAACTCATGCATTGAACTGGCTTTAATTCCAGACATCATTGTCATCTAAATAATCTTTAATGTTATAGTAGCTTTTTGGCACAAAGTGTGCTTTACGAGCCTACTCTATCTAAAAAACAATGTCCCAGGCACTGCAGCGTCCGAGTGGTCCCTTCACCCATCTAGTGTGAGTGAAGATGCCACTGGACGCTGCCTGTATAAATCATCTTATTACGTAGATGCAAATGCTAAAGCTATAAATATGTCTGGCACTTTCGCACAGGCCAAAGTACCTACGAATATTAGTATTTAATTAAATATTTCACGTGTTCCCCGTTGACTGCCTGTGGACCTGTGTGTTCCTCTAAAACACTTTTAAATAATCTGTGGTTACGTTTCTCTCTTTATCACATACTAAAACTGCCTCTGAGGATTATTTTAAGGAATCGTCTTTTTAGTCTCTGCCTTCTCTTCCGAAATATGACGTTAGCGCATGCTGGTATATGTATCTTTGTAACGCCTGAGCGGGGCAGTTTAAAACTGGCCCTGCAAACGAAGCTACAAACGAACCCATTTCAATAATTACTAAGAAAGTTAGTACCCAATGGTCCTCAACTAAGGGCCGGCACTTATATATCACTTTATTTACGACGAAAGGATAGGGACCTTTGTTTTATTTTATCGGCCTTCGTTACTTTAGTTTAATACGATGCGAAAATATAAAACTCCGGTGAACGCAGATGCGTCGGACGATTTTGTTTTCCGACTTAAGGGGGTCCAGGGAGTAAAGGTTCCGACACCTTAATAACACGCCACCCGACGCGACCCGATGCGACGACCGAACTTGTACGATTAGTTGCGTTGCGTCGGATAACGTCGGATGTTCCTAATGTGATTCTGATCATAGAAAATAGTAAGATCTGATTTGACTCAACACGCGTCGCATTGGGTCGGGTCGCGACGCGTTTCAACAATCTGTTTCCGCTTTTAAACTAGCGCCACTGAGGAAAAACAATCATATCTTTTTCTACAGATCAAATTTGCAAAAAGTGTCAGTACAATCTCTCAGTCATGTTAACACTGATTTTTAGGACTCACGACGAAGAACCTAGGATCACCAACCTGGGACTAGATAGCATTTATGCCAAAAACGGCCGTTTCTGGCGTTAATGCTGTCTAGTCCTAGGTTTTTTGCCTTAGGTTCAGTGGAAAATAAGCGTCAAACTTAAATTGGAGTGTCATTGCTTTTATATACCATAGAATACATAAAGAAACTCACGAAAAATAAAAATAAAAAATCAAGTTACTCTTGTATATTCTTATCTTATCTTCTACTAATAAAAAAATTTATTAGATTTAGTTTTTTCATTAAAATTCTAAACGTTTTTTAATAAGGGTTTAAATAGGTGCATAAAAAGATTATTTTACGAGATAACTCAAATATTGATAAACGCTACATACATTCTAAGGCGTTACGTTCAACCCAAAAAAAACCTACACGCTCTATTCATAAAGTGAAAAACTGAACGAAAAAAATTTAAATTCGTATACGATGTAATAGTTAACGTGTTTCAGGATGGCAAATCCAGTAACTTATCGTGTTACAGAGTTACCCTACAATGGGTAACACGATAAGTTACGGCCTAATTTTTTGGGTTCCGTACCTCAAAAGGACAAAAACGGAATCCTTATAGGATCACTTTGTTGTCTGCCTGTCTGTCAAGACAAGACCCTTTATTTCGGGAACGACTGGACGTATTGAGTTGAAATTAAAGCTATTTACTCAGGTCTACAGTCCCTTGAAGCTGTGAAAAAGTCGAACTTCTAATTTAACGTAAAATGAAACCGGCCAAGTGCGTGTCGGGCCACGCGCAGTGTAGGGTTCCATAGAAAGAGGGGTTTTTTATCTGCTTTACTGATGTAACAACTTTATCAAAGTAATTGTCAATGGATTTTGTACAAAATTTTCCTTTTATAAGTTGGTCGCGTTTAACTTGTAAAGCCTGCTTAGCCGTGATAGTTTTCCTTTTAAGTTCAGTATATGTGCTACTGCCCTGAAATTTTTCACGATTCTACAATCAACCATTTCGACAGGAAAGGGGGGGGGAGGGGCAAGTAATAACGTCATAGACTACAAGTAAAGGGAAAAATCTGGAAACTATATATTTGTAATTAAATAAAAAAAAAAACTTAGTTTGAAGTTCGGGAAAAGCTCGGAAAAACTGCGAAAATCGATTCCTGAACTATGGACCTAAGGTGCGGAACCCTTGGTGGACGATTCCGACTCGCCATTGTACGGTTTTTACAAAGATGCACATAGATCTGTTGGTACAATCTACGCCTTACGTCAGTTGGGTACTTCGTTTACAATTTCCAACGGAAATTCTTTATTCTCACGACACTTGCTTGACTGAACCACACTGCCTGAGCAATTTGTAAACAAATCAGTCTTTGTGTAGACAAAAGATGTAAGGTTCCTCGAGAGATGGCAATATTACCCGCTTTTTTTGTTGACTTAGATACAGTGCCCGTTTGGCTCGATGAGTTGGTTTAGTCGGTAAGCTGGGCTTTGTCAACAAACCACTGTAAGGTGCAGCGTCAGGATCTAGGTAATGTCGGCATTGCATGTTGTAAATAGAGTATCTAGTTACACGCAGGCAAGTTTAGTTTAATGCCATCCGAAAAATATTTTTACAAAAAAAGGATGGTAATTTTACACCAGCTGTTTTTAAGGTTCTGGCTCCAGAAACATAGTGACAAACGGAAATCTGTCTGTTTACAAAGAATCTGGCTGCAGTCAGCGTCTGCGATCCTTTTGTTTTACACTCGCACTTCGCTCCGCGCGACAAAAGCTAGTGAGGCGGTGGTGCATGTAAAGAATTTCTTTTTTGCATTATTTTACAACATGCCTCCGCCTCTTACCACTCACAGGATACTTCACTTCACTCAAAGCACACTTTTCTCTTTCGCAGACAATGAAGCCGTCCCTACTTCTGATCACCGTGTCCTGGTTTGGGAGCGCCAGCCTCCAACATATCACTTCGGAACCCGGCCATGACTTCGACCCCTACACCCACCGGTTCGAATCAGACTACCAATACCCGCCGCTGCACTACCGGCCCATGTTTCGCTCCCCCGCAGTCCAAACTCTAGACGCGTCCGACAACAACCAACTGGAGAATGTGATCTTCAAACAGGAGGATAAACACGATGTAACCAGGGCACGACGGACCATTGGCAACTTCGATAAGGAGGCTGACGATTGGCTGGTCAACCAAATAGATGACGCGGAACGCTCCTCTTACTACAGCGACCGCAACGCGCTCATCCCCACCCGGAAACCCGCCGAAAACTCATCAGATGTAGCCGTTGACGATTTGGAGAAAAGAAACTTCAGCCCTTGGGGTGGCAAGCGAGACAAGCCGATTTTCGACTCCAAATGGTACTGGAAACGTGCAGAAAACATAAAGGAGCCAAGCATGCCAAGCATGAAAAGGGTGCGATTCAGCCCGTGGGGGGGCAAGCGCAGCGGCCAGGTGATCTACAAAGCTGAAGGCAAAATAATTCCCGAGTTCACGAACGAAATGGAAGCGATTTTACCCACAGGAGAACGCCTCAACATAGCTGGCATTCAACTCCTGGACAAACGACACCCGATAAAGGTTCTGACCTTGAGCACAGATGGGGGGCTGATGAGAAAAGCGATGCCATTCAAAAGCATACTGGAACAACTACCGAAGTTCTTCAAAATCGGACACCCCTATTCCAACGTGAACCTAAAGAAGGATGGCAAGCGGAAAGTTAAGTTTAGCGCTTGGGGGGGCAAGCGATCGCCCCCCATAATTGGCCCCATATGGACACCAGCCCCCTCCGATGTGAAAGAATCAACGTTGAACGCAATTTTACTCATTAGAAATAATCTTCATAAGTTGGACAAGATGCCTGCATAAGCTCTAAGATGTAATAGATTTCGCTTACCCCTGTCCTAGGTGCGTCTCCTAGATACTGATTTAGAACCTGACGACTGAAGTATGCAAAGAAGATGGTGTAGTTTCCGAATTAATGTTAAACTTTGTCCTCGATTTATTGTGGTTAAGTTATGATTTGATTTAGAATTTGGTGATGTAAGCACGGGTATGATAATGAAGTTTATTTCTTTTCATTCTTGTACACTAGACTATACCTAGATAAGAAGAGGTACTTAACTAAATACTGTCGTTAAAACAATGCAATTGAAAATTGCATTAAAATATTGACGTTTTTGTGCCATAATTGATTAGGTATGGCTCTAAAAAAATAGTATTATTGAAACTAATTTATTAACAAAAACTGTCTAATGGCTGCTACTACTAAAAACAATTCTCACCACAAACAAAGACTGGGCAGTTTACACGGACTTATAGTTTTGTACTATTATTTTTAACTGGAAAGTCTTTCTATTGGGTTTCCAAATATTAGTTCAGCGCCTACCGTTGCATATGTCTTTGGTAAAGCTGGCTGGGATTATCAGAGACAAAATGCGAAATACAAAATAAACTGAAAATGTTTTACTATTCATTCTCATTCAAGTCGCTCAAGACTTGAAAGAAAATTATCCATACGTACTGAAATCCTGGAAAAAACTGTAATGTTTATGTCTAAGGTAAGTAAAAATTCTGATTCGTTAAAGATATTTCAAGATTCTTTAGGTAGTGAGCAGTAAGTCTTGGCTAAGCCATTTCTGTTCAATTCAGTACCAAATATGCCAATGATGTTGAAACACTTTTAAACATGTCAGATTTGCCTTTTTATTTGGGTTCTTTAATAGAATTGAAATAAAATGTAATTTCAACTATTACCTAATTACTAAAAATTATATAACATACTTAGCTAAAATGACACTTTCCAATCCCAAAAATCAAAAATATGAAAAGTACATAAAATAGCTAACCAACCTCTACCAATTCTAAAACAGGTTGAAACGAGAATTTGAAAAATCCATTAAGGCTGTTTTTACGTGGAGCATGTTGTCTCGCTCGCACAATTTAACATTTTTAGTGATTGTAATAAAATGAGTAATATTTGATGAATGTGGAGGGAGGGTTTGATGAATAATTAAACTGTGGATATTAAAGGCATATTTTTCTTATCCTGTACTAAATTTTTGATTGAGAAAATTTGATTCCAAAATTTGGAAACAGCTTTTCTTTATTAAAAACTATTATCAGGAAAACAAAAATATGTTTAAAATATCCGTAACTTAATTATCCATCAAACCCACAGACAACATTTATTAAAACTTTACTCATTTTATTACAATCACTAAAAATGTTAAATTGTGCGACCGAGACAGCATACTTCACGTAATAACAGTATCAATCTTAAGACTAAACACATGTTTCAGTAACTGAGGGTTAGCTAAACCGAGTTAGTGGTGACGTAATTAAAGAAAATATGTTGTGCTGTTAATAACAGCCTGTTATTATTCTTAAACTACTCTTAAGAGTCTATTTATTAATGTTATAGGACATTAAAGAGTATTAAGTTATGGCATTTACATTTTATTTGTCACCTTTTTAGGGTTCCCTACCTCAAAAGGAAAAAACGGACCCCTCATAGGATCACTTTGTTGTCCGTCCGTCCGTCCGCGTCCGTCAGTCCGTCTGTCTGTCAAGACCTTTTATCTCAGGAACGCTTGGAGGTCGAGTTGAAATTAAAACCATAACCGTCTACAGTCCCTTGAAGCTGTGAAAAAATTAACGTAAAAAAACGATACGGCCGTTTATGCCGCGAAAAAACGTAATATTCCGACACTCAAGGAAATCTAATCCGTCGACCTAAAACTACGAAATTTGGCATGAAATATCATCTTATGCTACAAGTACTGGGAAAAATTTGAAACTATATATTTGTAATTAACTCATAAAAAATGCGTGCGCGCATGCAACAACTAATGAATGTTGAGGAAGCGAAAGTGATCTGTCAGGATCGTAGCAAGTGGCAGTCCCTGGTCTCTGCCTACCCCTCTGGGATACAGGCGTGAGTTTATGTTATGTTATGTGTTCATAAAAAAAATAGTCTTTAAGGTTCGGGAAAAGCTCGGAAAAAACTTATACAAATTGTAAGACAAATTTGTACGAAAACGCACTCGTCCAGTTTTTTTGTGTTGATATTTTGTA
Source organism: Yponomeuta evonymella (assembly GCA_963969515.1). Classification (NCBI taxonomy): domain Eukaryota; kingdom Metazoa; phylum Arthropoda; class Insecta; order Lepidoptera; family Yponomeutidae; genus Yponomeuta; species Yponomeuta evonymella. Next base: position 17,435,052 of record OZ018359.1, on the reverse strand, counting down.
TTGGGTTGTGGATGGCGACGTGAAATATGTGTGCAAAAGTGGAATATTCATTTGTTTATGGCATATAATTGTTTTCAGGCGTAAAACAATGTATCATGTATGGTCTTATTTATGAAACCACGATTCCTTAAAACATTCCTCAGTGGCAGTTTAAGAAGTTTGTGGTAAAGGGAGAAACATAACCACCGATTAAATAAACTGCCTCTGAGGAGTGTTTTGGAGTAATCATGTTTTTATAAATGAGACCAATAGTGTTTAATGTACCTATTGTAATGGATATCTACGGTTTATGAGCATTGTGGCCAGCGGCAAACCATGGTTTCTGCTTTACCCCTATGGGATACTGGAGCAACTTTATGTATCTAAGAATGTGACTGATACTGATATGGAGCCACGGAGAGACTGTAGAATATGGGGCCGCTGCATGAAATCCTCAAATTAATATGACAAATACAGCTAACCAATTTGGTTTCATCATCATCAGCCATTTGACGCCCACTGCAGGATATAGGCCTCCCTCATGGTTTTCCAAGCTCCAAGGCCCCCTACCAGATGGCCTGCTGACCTGGCTATAATGGCGGGGAGTCGCTGGACGTTGGCGGCACAAGACCGGGAATTTGGTTTATAAAAGTTATTAATATGGTGCTCTCCTATTGTGAGTTCACAAGCAACGTAACATAACCTTACTACAGGTTCTGGGGCGAAGTTTATTTTTACGGCGAGAGGCTTCGCCCCCCGAGCCCCACTTACAGGGGGTTGCTTTTTCGGTTCACTTTTTTTTGGTCAAGTATGTCGGAAATTTTAGTATGAAAGTACGGAACCTATTTTTTTATCTCTAGGAAGACGAATTTCCTCTGGAATTTTTTGTTCTCATTGATTAGGATATCAGGAGCTGTATTTGTGGTATTAATTTCAAGTCTCAATTCAGGGGCTCCATATTGTACAATGTACAATATTATGTCATAATACTCAACGTTGTACTCAGTCTGCAGATATCTTCGCTGTCCAGTGGTCTAATTATTGCACACCAAATCCTGAGCAATTTCAACCATCTAACTGTCAAAATCCATACTAATTTGACAAATAGACGATTGGAATCGCTCAGTATTTGATGCGCGTAATATAGAGGCTGATCTAATGAGGAACAGGTTGGTAAAGTATATTATTATTGATCTGATAATCTCTGAGTTAAAACGATTATTTCTACTAGTAGCAGCAAATTATTTAATAACGTAATTAGTGGGAAAAGAGAAAAAAAAAAACGGCCAAGTGTGAGTCAGACTCGCGCACGAAGGGTCCCGTACCATTATCTATACAACATTTGGATATTTCAAGCGTCTACCTCTTGCCTTTATTAATATAGAGCAAAAAATGTCAATAAAATTACGTTTGTTGGATGGGAGCCCGCTTAAATATTTATTTTATTCTGTTTTTGGTATTTGTTGTTATAGCGTCAACAGAAATAAAGAAACCCGCCCCCAACTTTACCCACCAACCATCATGTGTGAAAATTTCAACTGTCTAGCTATGATGGTTCATGAGATACACCTTGGTGGCAGACAGAGAGACGGACAGTGGAGTCTTAGTTATGGGGTGTCTTTCTTTGAGTACGGAACCCTAAAAATTATCACAAAAACAATGGGTGTTTTGTACCTCTTAGGTTAAGGTACCTGAAAAGCATGCAAAAATTATTGCTCATTTCAGTTGTTATCACAAGATAACTTACCTTAGATATACTCAGGGATCATTCAGGTTTGTTTAGCCGCAAAACACTGTACGTTTCAGGGAAATCTAAGTTGTTTTCAAAACAAAAACTTTGGGAAGAACAAACAACCAACAACACCCATCGATCGAAAAACAGCTGTCAAGTGTCACTCAACTGTCAAAAAAATGTCAACAAGAGCAGTAACGAAACGTAGCAAAGAAAACCATTTTTAAGACATAATATGAGCCTTAATAGCAGTTTCTTATTTCAATTAGTTTTCTTTTTGTTATGTTACGAATAAAGATAAAATATTCTTTATTGTTAACAAAAAAAAATATGAGCCTAAATATTAATCATACGTAGGTATTTATTAGTATTTTATACAAGTAAGTATAAGTAGGTTATTGGTATAATTATAAAAATAAAGAAACAAAAAAAAAAAAGTAAGTGGGTATTGATTTACCTTAGAGTATGTACCGAAATTTTAATAAATTTTTCTTGCCATCTAGTGTTTATACAGAGAACTATAATGAAACTGCTTTTCTCATTCGTTCACGCAGCCATGGCGGTTTATTCTCGTTACTCTTTTTGCCAGTAGATGTCGGTTCTAATAATTTATTTCCTGAAGAGAAGATGGAAAACCGGACAAACGAACCGTTTTTTCACAGCACTTTATTCTCGTTACTCTTTTTACCACTAGATGTCGGCACTAGTAATTTATTTCCTGAAGAGAAGATCGAAACCCGGAAAACCGAACCGCTTTTCCTGCGTGACGCTACCCCTCGCAGCTAAAAAATCGTACATGTTATGATTTTTTAACAAAAGGGGTAAATATCTCCTGGTTTTCCTAACTGTAGGTAGATCTACCTACCCTTCTAAATACATTGATTGTTGTAGTGTGGATGGAGCAAACCAAATTAATCAAACTAGTTCATGGATGCAATGTCCTATGCTACAGAATTACACAATAGAATGCAATGTGACTGGAGAGTATTGACAACATGGAGCATTCCATTTATCGTCTAGACCAAACATTTGCTAAGGAAATTAACATCATTATGAAGTCCTATTCTAATCTAGTAGGTACACTTCGTAAAGTGTTCACTTCCGAAAACTGACTTTTAGATCCGATACCACTTAGGTATTATTATTATAATAATTAGGTATTATTGCACATGAAACATTGAACAGGGCATAAGAAATAATAACATGTACAAAGGCGGGCTTATCTCTGTACCTAAGAGATTTCTTCCATCAGACCTTGGAGTCGTGAAACCACTGTTACGTAGACACAAAGTTCGAATTTTCAACGAGTTCTAGGCATACCTATACTTAAGTAAGTAGTAAGATTAATAATAATAATAATAGTTATTTATTTCAGGCATAGGCACCCTTAAACAAACACAATTTTTTTTTTAGTAACTTGGTGCTTTTAAAGATTACACTCAGTAAAACATTAGATTGATAATGAATATCTAGATCATGACGATGAAGCCACATGGTTCTTCTACTCACCGTACGGAACAACTTTTGTTCTACAAGTTTGCCTGATTTGCGAGCAACAAATACTACGTTCAATAATGAATTTGAGATGACAGCCTATTTAGGTCATATTTATAAAAACACGTTTACTCTAAAACCCTCTTCAGAGTCCGTTTAAATAGTCTGTGGTAAAGGGAAAGACGTAACCACATATTATTTAAACAGCCTCTCAGGAGGGTTATAGAGGAATCATGTTTTTATAAATAATTAAGACCGTAAGCGTTTTTGCTTTTTGTCGTTTTTGCGACGTAAGAAAACTTGGAGAACAAAAGTTCAGTAAAGTAGGTACGTGGAATTCCGCATCAACAGGCAAGGGGGCTTATTCTGTAAGGACAAACGTTTACAAAATCAGTCAGTCTTTTAAATAGATATTGATGACACAAAGTTTGACGTTTTCATGCGAGAGAACCTGAAGAGACAGTACAATAAAAACATAATTATATTAAAGACACTGACATGATACTGATTTCTTAAACTATAGCATCAAAATAATCTAGAGCCAGTTCCTTCGTAGCCTGGTACCTACCTATATCATCCCTTCATATGTTTCCTTCTTCCATAATATTTTGAAATTAAATTAAATATTTTGTTCCTGACGCCTGTAGGTACCTCATTTGTCACTACCCCTCTCCCCTTTTATGTATTCTCTCTATTTTTCTCCAACAGCTCATTTCAAATGCTTCCAGCCAACTGTGCCTTTGGCTCCATCAGCAGAGTACTATTATTAAATGTAACAACACCATTGTTATTCCGGTAACAATCGCAAAACGTCATTCGGAACTAACTAACTGTTTGATTTCCACCAATTAAACACGTGATTTGGCGCACAAATACTGAACGAGGCCGTCCCAAGTGGAAAGGATTCATAGGATCCCGGCCGCATATATAGGGGGCGCCGTACATTTGTTTATTAACATGTGTGTGATGTCGTTGCCTGTTTACCATATCACCCTAGTTTGGTATTAGGACAAGTGATTGTGGTGTGTGGGAGTTATAAAATAATTTTTTATTTCATCATCATCATTCAGCCACAAGAAGTCCAATGCTGGATATAGGCCTCCTCCATGGATTTCCAAAAAGACCGGTTGGAAGCGGCCTGCATCCAGCGCCTTCCTGCCCCTTGGATGAGGTCATCTGTCCATCTTGTGGGTGGTCGTCCTACGCTGCGCTTGCCGATATGTGGTCTCCTTTCGAGAACTTTTCGGCCCCATCAGCCATCAGTTCTGCGTGCTATGTACCCCGCCCACTGCCACTTCAACTTACTAATTTTTTATTTATCCCTGCAGAACTCCTATTGAGGAGCTCCATGAGGTACAGTAGCGCCAATGACAATGATGGTAAAAAAATAATAATGTTTTTTGCAAAAAGGGCCTTTATATTCTCTCAATTGTATAATCAGCAATTTTAAGTACCCATTACAGGTTCCAGGAAATCCAGCTCTAGAGGATCACGATAGGATCTCCTCGATTTAGTATATTTGGTCCAAAAAAAAAATCACATATTATCGGATCCACGTGCTCAGAATGGATTTCATTTGTAAAATATAAAAAAATACATAAACTGTTAAGACCTTCTTCTTTCAGTAAAATTATTAAGTACTTACTAGCTGTCAAACTTTACCCTGCAAGGACGTAAAAAACATGAAAATACACCCAGACTGAGGCCATTTGTACAAATGTAAGGTGGCCCCCAGTGGGAATCGAACCCACAACCTCTGTTTGGGTAGCTAAGCGTCTTAACGACTAGACCAACGAGGGAGTCTCATAATTACCACGCATATGAATGATCCACAACATATGAATAATTATACATTAATATTTAGAGTCCCTGCTCAAAGACGGAGACGCTGTAGTTCCGCCTCAGTTGAAATATGTTACATTAATCTAAATAATAATTGCATAACTTTCATCATAATTTTTAACCCGATCTAAACACCTAAATGGTAGGTACTTACCTGTAATGTCTCTCTGTAAAATATATATGGCACAAAATACTCGTAATAGAATGTTCCAAAATATAAAGCTAGTTTATTACTGTGTATTTCACAGTATGGTAGCTGCCAATGCGGACGACAAGGTTGGACTTGTCAAATGATACACTAAACAGAAACGAAGCGACCGTATTTCCATACACACAAGTTTTCAATTGCTATGCGAAATTCTGTAGTTTCACTACCAAAATAGTTGCACTGATATAGTCATTTAGAGAACTTCCATTGTAATTGTTGAGAAGGAAATCGAGTGCGAATGTTTGGTTTCATGAAACTCGATATTTTGCTATTTCCTACAAACGTGCCTAGAATTTTAGTTTCAATTCATTACAATTTATGTCAAATACAGAATTAAATTACAGAAAAAAAACCCGGCCAAGTGCGAGTCGGGCCACGCGCAATGTAGGGTTCCGTAGGAAGAGGGTGTTTTTTTAACAGAACTAATAACCTCATTGAAGTAATTTTCAATGGATTTTGTACGAAATTTTACTTTTATTAGTTAAGAGGGGGGTGGGGGGGGGCGCCCAACTCGGACAAACATTTTGAGCCTCGCTGTCGGCAGCGGCACTAGCAAAGGTAGAGGTGCCAGGGAGCCAAAGTGCAGATGCAAGTCGCGTCCAACAGTAAAGAAAGCTTCTTCTCTCATCGGTGCGACACAAGCCCGGAGGCTCTAACACACAAGGTATGCTAGCCGAATCGTGAGCCCTTCGGATGATGTCGTTCAACGAATGGTGTCTGGACTTTCTACCCACACTCCTAACGCAATGCAGCTCGTGGTGTCCCAACGCATGCACCCACGCCCCAGGCACTCCAAAGCGGCGACCATAGCGAGTGGTTTTACTGCTACAAATATTTAACTATACCGAATATATTTATTGTATAAAAATAAAAGTCCGCCAATATTTCACCTGAGGACGTCGTCAATTCACTCCAAGTGTCACTTGAGTAAAATCGAAGTCTCCGAACTTATGATTGTTTAACAACGCCTAAGAAAATGCGTAAAGCTTCGAATTCTTTGCGTACTTATGCAGGGTGTAATCAAAATCCGTTTATTGGGCAGAAGTTCTACTCGATATTAACGGTCTTATTTATAAAAACAAGATTCCTCTAAAAAAACTTCTCAGAGGCAATTTAAATAATATCTGGTTACGTCTTTCCCTTTACCTCAGACTATCTAAACTGACTCTGATGAAGGTTTTAAAGTAATCGTGTTTTTATCAATATGACCGTATAATTATATACTTTTTATGTTGCATTAATCCGTGCTGAAGGTAATTTTAAAAACCTACTTAGAGGCTAAAAATTCCACCCACACCGGGACTTGAACCCGTGACCTTTGGCTAACCGTGCCAGGCGCTTTCCCAACTGAGCTAATGGGCAAGTGCAGGTATTGGCGAAATTTCCAACCTATTTACAAACTTCTCTGTATTACGTACGTGCAGCGACATCTGGCCGAAGTAATTTACATAAGTTGCAGCCCTGAGCACCCACTTTGCAGTTAGGGTTTACATCGAAATGATATCGCTGTACCTACATAATTACATTCTTTTTTTAAAAACTTTAAAAACCTATTTAGAGGCTAAAAATTCCACCCATACCGAGACTTGAACCCGCGACCTCTGGCTAACCGTGCCAGCGCTCACCCAACTGAGCTAATGGGCAAGTGCAGGCATCGGCGAAATTTCGAACCTCTTTACAAACGTAAACAATTATACAAAGTAAAACGAAAGGTCACGGCGTGTCACTGTTGCCATAAATGGCAACTGACTCAGCAGTATGCCGAGGGCTTTTTTCAACGCTGATTTTAGTGAGTGCCAGGGGCTTCCCCGCGAGCGTCACAGACTGCGGTGTGGTACAACCGTGAGCAATACTATATAGAATAGAATATGTATTCATTATCATCAGCCATTCAACGCCCACTACAGGACATAGGCCTCCTTCGTGGTTTTCATAACCATGAGGGGTTTTGCCATAATCGCCACGCTTGGCAGGCGGGTTGGCGATCGCAGTATGCGGTTGGAATCTCAGGAAGACGCTGCTGCCCGTCTCCTGGTAATTGCCCTTAGTCGCCTTCTACGACACCCACGGAAGAAAACGGAGTGACGCTATTCTTAATCCGGCGCCCCACGGAGGATAAAGATAGAAATATAACGGTTTAATCTTACGTCTACTTTCATCGTAATTAATATTTACTTTTTCCTTCTGATATCACAATTTATCTGTTAAAAATATCTAAAGGAAATATCATTGAAGGCCTTTAACGTCTTTGTAGATGCGAGCTGTAAAACAACCATGTTAATTTAGGAAATATTTGAGATTATTCTCTGAAAATGTAAATCCCGCAACACATAACCATCTTTATGAATTTGCTAAACGGTCAGATATACCATAAACGCTACATAACTATTTCCTTGCAATTAGTAATCGCATCTCGATAGCGTGGGCTACACGAAAAACCTATTAAACTTTTCAAGTGTGTCGCCTTTACCCTGATTGGCCGGTGAAAGTTTTACGGAGGCGTCCTGGCCTCCCATTGGTCCAAGCTCGGCGTAAGTAACGGTGTTTCCGCGCGCTTTCAGTCAGTGCGAGAGAAGTTGTGGCGGGAAACATCCAACTTGAGAACGTTCCGAAGTTGTAAAATTATTCGAAGTTTAAAAAGTATTTCTTTTTTTCGGCATCGTGTCGAGCTCCATGCTGTTTTGAGGTAAGTCCCTTTTGAATATACGAGTATACTTTTTGTATGTTGCTATTGCGTATGTACCTACTTGATTATTATAAAAATGTGCCAGAAATATAGGCTCTGTCCGGTTATACTCTTTTAGTATTTTTTTGTAGGCTAGTGAAGTTTCGTATGTACTCAATTTTTGGAGGAATTTCATAATATACTTTCTTATGCAACGTTTGATTGAAATAAAGCAAAACCCGAAAACAGTTTCTTACAGTGTAAGCAAAAGTTTAAAATTCTCTATCTTATTTTTTATACAAATTAACCGCATTGACTTTCTATGAAAAATTAAAATGAGATTTCTTATTTATACAAATTGGAAGTGGCTTATAATTTTCGCTACTGAACAAAGAGGTTTTCGGGTTGTAAACGTAAATTACATAGCCGATACTGATTATACACAGGGTTATTCCTAGAATGCGCAATTCCTGAAATATCATAAATTAAAAATGAAACAAACGTAGGTTAACGTAAAAACGTTTAAACGTAGGTTTAAACTTTGGTTATAAAAGTTTTCAGTTTATTTGTTTTTTTTATATTTGTTTTCATGGTTTTTCTGTTTTGTAGTGTCAGAAATTACTAGATTATGCTTAAAACTATATAAGAAAGTATACTTAGTAAAATGGATATTCTTCTATGTAGGGCAATGATTAATCAGAGGCTGTAACTGCTCAGTGGAGTGCGCAAAGCGTTAATTTCATTAAATCATGTACACATTGATATTCCAAAAAATATCGATCTGAGAAAACACACATGAAACAAAGGTTGTTATACACGAACTCAGGAATTGTTTTATGAATTTAAAAATAAATCTGTATTCAAGTAGGTAGGTATTGGTCGCAGAGGTTGCTAAGTCTTGGGGTTGCGTAAACTGTTTTTCAAACATTGTTTTAGAATAAATATGCGCAACCCATCTATTTTTAGGACCACATTATCGATTTCAAAATAGTTGGAAACCGGAAAATTGCGGTTTACATTTTTTTTTTCAGTAGCTAAAAATCGTCACTGTCTCTTCAAGGCACAGGCTTAATAAAAACACCAATCTCTTTGAGAACAGTATTAATCCATTTAGATTTTTCAAGTCTAGTTCCAGGTGCACATTAAATAATTTCACTCTAGGTATTTCAAATATTATATTTTGGCGAGGATTTATCTAATTTGATGGCCATTACGTTTTTTTTGTATTATATTGTTTTTCTGACAGGGGAGGGATAAAATTCTTATTAAAATCTGCAGGGAAATTGCCGGTCTGTCATACTGTCCATTAACGGCTCGAAAATACTTTACATTTTTGCTAATGCTGCAATCTGTTGGGACTCAGGGTAAGTAATTTTCCCTTTTTAAATATAAATAATTACGCTCCACTTCATTCTAATACAACTCTGAATAAGTTATAACGTTGAACTTTTATATTTCTACTTTTGCACACAGTCTAAAGAGAATTATCTCTTTTGTAAATAGTCGTAGAAAAAATACGACGAATAGTTTTAATTTTTACAAAAACAAAAAAACGAATGAGGAATTACAAAAAAGGAATAAGTTTGACCTAGCAAGGTGGTCACTACTCTTTGGCAGGGGCAAACACAGTCACAACAAAATGTAATGAAGATTGTTAAGTACAACTTGGCATAAAAGAGTAGACACTATGTAGGTATGGCACATACATTTTACAGCTAAGTAGGTGGGTTAAACTAAATAGTAAACTAAACTAATCAAATATACCACCCTGCTTTTTTAACCGATTTTTATGTATATTTAGCGATAGTTCCTTGCCACATAGCCCGAATTTATTGTTTTTTTTTTTTGTTAGAAAGGAGGTATCTCTGAAGTGGTTTAATATAAATTTACTATTAACTTAAAATTACAAAAAAAGTGTAATATAAAAAATTTAATTTTGCAATTAACAAGATTCAACGAAGATATCAAATAAGAATAAGATATGGGATTGCAACTATTATACTAAGATTATACACTATTAGTCCCACATTCATATTCCTCAATAAAGAAAAAAAATAGAACGACATTTGTGGAAATCAGGGAAAGTGAAATTCTCTATTCAGAAGTCTGCAATAAAACAGCCATTTTTCTATCAATAACATTTTTTCTGGAAGTTGCATGAAGTTATTTAAAAATAAATTAGCCAGTAAGTTACTTACATTTCGGCGTCAAAGAGTATCGCAACGACTTGGCCTTTTCGGGTTGTAAAAGTCTTATTAATAATAGTAGAAAAGAAAAACTCAATAATTTATTGGTATTATCTTCTCTTTAGCCTTTTTTCTTCTTCACTAATTTAAATACAGTTTCATAATTTATTTGCTTCCCGAGAAAGACAAATACCGAGTAGCAATGGCAAAGTCATGCCTTAAAATATATGAATTTATTTTGTGAATTACTCCAGTATAGGCTCCGATTTCACGAAAAAGCGCGATCCCCTTATAACGCAGAGGGTTGTAAAGATACGATATTTAAAAAAAACTCAAAAGACGCGTATTTAGAGGAGCTGCTACGTGCAAAAAGAATTATTCGAGAAAGTCAAAAAAGAAAAAAGTTATGGCCGAAAAATATTTTTTTTTTTTTTTTTTCCGAATTTTTGTGTTTGGCGCTCGATATTTTGGAAACGAAGAAAGATATCAAAAATTTGAGAAAAACCCTCTGGAAAATTTAAGCAGTTACAATTTGAGCCTAAAACAAAGATTATCGGGTCAAGGGTTTGCCCTGTAGCCTAACCGTTTTGAAAAAAGTCAAAAAGTCGAAACGACATTTTTCACATGACATTTATGACTCGATTCATTTTTCAATGAGCGAGGCACAAAATCTCTGAATTTTTAAGCTTTATTTATTTACTTAATACTTTTATTCTATTAAACCTTGTGTACAATACGGCGAACTTAACGCCATAAGCATTTTCTACCAGAAGAAAGATTGGTAGGCGTGCAAAAAAAAAAGGAGAGCGGGAAAAAGCGAAATGCAATTTAAAATATACTTAAACATATAAGGTAAGATTGAATAGAACTACATATTAATATAATGCTATATATAATAAAAAATTACATAAGCTTAACCTAAAAATACTGTAAAATACTATGTACGCTATTGGAGAGCAAGGCAATGATATACATATTTATCTGTTGCTGTTATTGTTAGGTTTTAGTTTCATATAAAATTCCTTGTTGTACCTTCGGAGCAGTAATGAATCATTAATAATATGTACGTACACATGATTTACCACGTAAAACAACAACCTTAATATTCTAGGTAACAGCAACAACATCGTTATTATTAACTTAATACCAGATAAACTTACGGTATTAAGTGAATGTGTAGTGCTTACGAAAGTTGTAATTCGACAACAACATAGTTGGTAATAATAATAACATCGATAACCCTTAATAAGCCAATAGGGTAACAACTTTTAGGGTTTTCAACTTTTGTAGTCTCAATGGGGAACTTGAGTCGAACTTAGATTGAAGTGACACATTGCTTTTATACCAAAAAAGTCATAGAAATCCTCAAGAAAAATTTAAAAATAAAACCATAAAAATATTTTCTTCGTCGTTTCCGGGGTCCCGAAAAATGCGAGAAATCTAATTACTCTAATAATAAAAACCATGTTATGTTTCGTTTTTTCATTGAATTTTAAACATTTTCTAAAAAGGGTGTAGACGCATGAAAACATTAATTTATGAGATAACTCGAATAATGATAATCGCTTCGTACGTCATAAAGTGTTAAGTGCAAGTTGTGACGTCACAGCTTGAGTCCGATTACCACGTGACTAGAATGACTTCGCTAGAAGTTTCCTGATGCTGATAAAGGGTTACGGAACATAATACATTTTATTGCACATATCTTACTTGCTACTGTAATATTATGCCATTAAAAACCTAACTTGTAAAAAAGAAACAAGTCTCGCAACTAACTTCTTCTACCGTAAAAAGTTGTGAGATCCATGTAATACAAAGTCGGTTAATTTATTCAGTCCCGACTAAAGGGTACTTCTGTCTTAAGTTATTACGTAATTAGCTTAACTAACATCTTATAGTGACCATATCAATATTAAAAATCTTTTATGTTTTAAATAAATAGATTGACTTGGCTAGCTGATACCCTCGAACATATCTTTGCCAATATCCCAGAAAATTGGCCAAGATGAGCATTATCAAAAGATCCTACGACATACGCATGTTTGACATTTAATAAGGCTGTTATGTTCATTTAGACTTCGATTTGGCTTAGTTTAATTTCTAATAGCGTAGATTGATGATAGATACATTTCACACAATACACCTAAGTTAGTAAACTGCTGAACGGATTTTAATAAAATTTCATACACAGGTAGACAATATACAGAATTCATATTATTCTTTTTATCCAAATTTCGGGCGAACAAATCTACGAGAACTGCTAGGATGGTGATACTTAAGATTTACGCAGTTATTTTTTTTTCTTAGTTCAGTTACTTCTTAAATTACATACATACATAAACTCACGTAAATGTCCCGGAGTGTAGAAAGCAAGGAACAGAAACCAAGGTAGGGTTTCCTAAATTAATACCAGTAATTTGCACCAAAGTCCTTTCTTTCTGGATGGTGATAAAATTTCAAAGCTATTATTTAATTACGTCCGTAGAACTATTGTATGGTACTTATTTTCATCGCATGGCACCGGGTTCTTTAGAAAGAATCCATTTCCATTGCAAAGTGAAAGAAGGCAGGCAAAAGAGCTTTGTCGAACAAAAAAGGAATAAATAAGTACACTTCCTTTATTAAATCGTACAATTTATCGACAAGAAAATTTAATTGATCAGTTAAATTTATACACAAGTATCCATAGTATAGAATTAATAATCATAACATAATAAAACTTCTTAGACCCTGTTATTCTTGGGTAGTTAGTCACAGGTGAGAAATCTGTTAGTAACAAGGTTGCTGGGTAAAACGTTCTTGGTTAATGTACTGTTAAGTACAGTCAGTTAGCAAAAGTGCATAGAAAGAAAACCGGCCAAGTGCGAGTTGGACTCGCGCACCAAGGGTTCCTTACTCACGCTTGGCCGTATTTTATTATTTGTCGTTACAATATATAATCAGTCCAAGCCAAGCACGCCAAGTTTAATGCCTGTGTGTGTGTACGATAGACCATACGCAAAGAAAACGATTTGTTGTATGGAGATACCCTCATTTATTATTTGCTAGAGTTAGATAAATAGATGGTACAGCCCGATTATTTGAAGAAAGAGGCTTAAAAATTATTTGCCTCTCGTTCACACAATATAGGGGATAGTAATGTACGTGCGAGAGACCAATACTTCTTTAATAACTTGAAATAATCGTGCTATAGTCACTATTACGCATGAGAAATCGGCTGTCCCAAAAATAAACACAGTAAGGAACATTTTTTTTTTCAAAACCGAGATATATCCGATATTGGTTACTGGAACCATCTAGTAACTAATAGGGGTATTTCTCAGTTTTGGAAAAAATTACCCTTACTGTGTTTCTTTTTGGGAGAGCAAAATTATTGACTGCTGATTGTATACTACCACAGAACAAAAATACTACGCTCGAAGCGCGTAGCCACGAGGTGCTACGGCGTAGCATGGTGCTATGGCGTAGCTCGTCGTAGCAACGCCGTAGTCTGTAGTACAGTTGCAAGATTTTTAGTTTTCGAAGTGTTTTGATTTTCGACACTTAAAGATCACAGTCATAAAGTATTGCATTAAAATTTCATATAGTGAAATATAAGGAACGTTACGTCGCGAAAAGTAGTACAGCGTATTTTCATTATAAGTCGGTGATTTTATTCAGTCAGTCTGTACCAAACACCGCAGATTGGCAATTTCAAGCTCACTCAGGTTTCCTCACGATATTTTTTAACCGTTAGTGTGGTATTGCGTCACGAATATAAGTATCTTAAAATGTCATTGGTGCATGTCGGGATTCAAACCTGACCTCTCTAATATGAGGCCTGCGTTCTACCGGTGCGTTACCACCGCAAATAAAATATTTATAACCGTGATTGAAGATAATTATAAAAATTAATTGTCTTGTTGACCTACGTATTGGTTAAGGACTTGTCTCCTAACCCGCAGGTCGTGCGTTCGATTTAACCTGTGAAGAAATACAAGAAATGTATTTTTTAAAATATTTATTGTGACTGACTGACAGACAACGTACAGCTTAAACAGACTCCAGCACTTTGAAATTCCGAGAGAATAGTCCTCAATTCCCTAGGGGTACATTAAAGAGGCGGCTTCTGAAACTCCTAAAGGGGTGGCAAAATTTGCATAAAAAATAAAATTCATACAAAGTCACGGTCAAAAGCTCGTGTAGAATAATTTTTAAATGTACAGGGTTTAAAACGCTCAATTCTTGAAACACATCATGGAACATTTACAAGAATTAAAACTTTTTTTTAATTTTTCATATTTTTTAATGTTTTTTTGCTGCCGTTGCTTACGAATACAAAATACAAAATTTCTTTATTTCATGAGCAGGATGCATTTGACAGGGGTTGGGACTCTCCTGTTAAGTTAAAAAACCTGTGTTAGGAAAGGCCCGCGCTTTCAACGAATATAAATTTATACCCGTGTTATTTAAACGTGTAAACTAATACTAAGTTAATGTTAATTCAATACATCAATACATCTACGATTTAGTTTCAGGTTTGGATACTAATGAAAAATTTATATGTAAAACTAGTACTTAACACGTAAACATTTTAGTTTAGTTAAATAATTCTTCTGTCTGCGACTAAGACAGAATTTTCTGCCAAGTTGACAGAGCTTGTTTACATTCGTGATATGTCATTGTGCAAACATCGATTTGTGTGTTAACTTTATTATATAGTCTCAAAAATTGTGCGGAAACTTGTTTTGACGCAAAGACTGTTCTCGTTTTATTTGTTTTCACTACGGTATAAGCTGAAAAAACTTGTAGAACAAAAATTGTTTTAAACTAAAACTTAAATTTGGGTGTTTCAGTAATTTAAAATAAAAAAAAAAAAAACCCTGCATTAGGTTAGAGATTACCCGTCGAAGCTCGACGACAACTGACAACCCGTCGGTAGTCACTGGGCCGTGTTTTTTTTTGTCGTCGCATTATAGTCTTGTCTATCTCCTACTTAAGGATTACTTTAGTTCGTATCATTTCGCCCGCACGCCCCCGGCTCATTGTAACCTTCGAATGCATGTTAAAAATACTGCCTTTCGGATTGCGACAAAGAATCCCATCTCGCCCTCACAGAGGCAAGTATTGACTGTGCGCTCTAAATCCCAAATGTTTTCAACCACTGAAGAGCCACGCTTTACCTAAGCTAACAGACTGAAAAACTACCTCGGAAGTTTCAGCTAGACTTATATTGAGAATCTATCTTTTCATGTTTTTTTTTAGCATTGAAAATCTAATTTGAAATAGTTTTAAGAATGGAAATTGTCGGGGCTCTATTTCTTACAACTAAAATTAATGGTTTATGATTTCGATGTATTTTGCAAAGTTGATTAGTACGCAGATTTACAAGCTTGTACTATTCAGTTACGCAATTTATATCGCATCGTTATAATGAACTATAAATATTTCAGTTTCATAGAACGCGGCCCTGCACTTAGGATGACAAGAGTTGCAAGTGACAACGCAGTGAGCATCACAAAATTTGGGATCAAAATAATTTAGTCTGTACTATACAGAACTTATTCTCGTCAAAGCAGTTGTGCTGTTAACCAATCTTGTAGCTAGATAGGTAGGAAATAATGCACTAACCGTAAGGAGGGAAATTGCCACAGCCTGCGCAATCCCAGACGGAGTCCAAATTAAGACCAGCCCCGTACTGAAGAAGATCATTTAGTCAAGTTACGTTGCCATTGAGAGCGTTAATTCGATAAAATTTAACTAAAATGTGCCTACACTTTGTAATGCGATTGAAAGTTTCAATATGATAATACAGCCTATATGTTACATATAAGGAATTTAAGTATAGCACTATTGTGCACTTTTAAAATGATTTTTGATTAAAATCGTGCTGCGTCTGCAAGACCTCGCGCTTGGACGGTATTGTTTCTTCCACGTGATTTCCGTTGCGCCGATACGACAATGCCTATCGAGTTTCACGCTTTCCGCCATTGAATTCATGATCCGATTGGAGCGACGAACGATTCGGCGACGTCTTATCTTCGTAAAAGAAATGGCCAAAATGCGAACATTCAAATAAACCACGTAGGTATTGTTGACAGCGGATGTCGATGTCGACATAAAATTACATCTAAATAATACCGCGTTTTGGCAATTTTAAGCACTGAGGTATGTAAACAACTCGCATACTCAGGTTTTCTCACGTATTTTCATTCACAGTTAGCGAGTTACGTCACTAGAAAACTAAGTCATTGGTACATGCCGAGATTCAAACCCGCGGTGGGCACGCGTGGTAATTAAGCTCATACTATCTTTCTGAGAGAAGGCTTGCGCCCTCTCTAGTGGGATGTAGATGTAGATTTAGATTTAGATTTATTTATTGAACTTCCTTGTTGTATAAAAGATGTTACTTAAAAAAACTAGAACTAAACAAGGACCCTGCAAGGGCGCCGCTAAAATTATCTTCTGTAAGTAAAATAACAAAACAAATACATTGTTGTATTTTTTATTATTATTATTACTTCCATACTACACAATCAATTGTCCTGTAGAAAACCCTTCGTCATCAATGTCATAAAATGTGATAAACTGAGCCAAGTTTCTCCGCCTGCTTCTTCATGAGTAGCTAATAAGATCAAACCGAAACACGTTGTAACAAAAGGGTCGAATAAATCAAATAAACTCGTTCTCGCTCCATATGATTTTGTTGGCAATAACTTCCCGGATATTTGATTCCAGTATGCACTGCTGGATTAAGCGAGTATCTTTGATAATTTTTACAGTCGACAGTTAGTAAGCTTTAAAAATTTTGTTGCTAAATGGTCCTTATTGTAACTGATTAAAGTGCACGTATGTATTAGTCAATCGTACTTGGTTTTATCTTAACTATTCATGTCATTTCCTGGTGTATAACAAAATACACTTTTTCTGTGATTCCTTTAGTACCTATGCAATACGTGTGATGGGGAAACCTGCTCTTCCATAACTTACATAGGTAGAAAAACTAAACTTTGAGCATACAGAATTTGCTTTTTTAATCACATGAGGCCTTTTTTACACAAAGGAAAAAAAATTTTGTTCTAATATATTTTTTTTAAACTTGCAGTTAGTTAAATTATACATTTGCGCTGTGTGCGTGTGCGTATTTGTGTGAGTGCAAAGGCGTAATTAAGCAGTTTAGTGAATAGGTATGTAGCTTTTATTTCAATTGAATTTTAGAAGTTTCTTCTGATTGACACGAAGTGCAATTTCTTTAGGCGTCAGAAACTTTTCATAGTTTTCAGACTTCGTTCTTCGATACTTTATTGAAACAAATCCGAGTGGAGTTTTTGATTGTCTTTTCTCTTTCGAAGTAAAGTCGACTTTGCTTCCATCTGGCATCCCTCGCTGGCACTTGTTTCGTTTTCGATAGACAAACGTGGTGTAAAAAATTCATAATTTTGTAAGCGGCCTAATAGGTATACGTCCCAATGTAGGGCATATGCCTTCTCTCAGGAAGAGAGTATGGGCTTAATCACTACGCGTGCCCACCGCGGATTGGCAATTACCAGCGCTGAAGTATGTGAATAGCTCAGACACTCAGATTTCCTCACGATGTTTTCGTTCACCGTTAGCGAGTGGTGTTGCTACTATAACATACTGCACATAACTTAGAAAACAAAGTCATAGGTACATGCCCGCACTGGGAATCGAACCTGGGTCTCTCACTTCTGAGTCCAATGTTCTACCCACTACGCTACCACCGTTAGTTAGATCTGAGATTTTTTTACCATTTTTTTATACCTAGAACCAAAAGTGTAAGATAAAAGAAATGCGGCCGTAATTTAATTTTCTAGACAATTTTGAATTACGAGTATTATTTTTTCTAATTTTATTTTGAATAATAATTTAAACTTAAAAAATCGACAAGCACTTAAAAATAGAAATAATATCTATTAGGTGGTGGTGTCGTGTGCATGCAGCGATAAAAAAGGTTGACGAAGCGAAAGATCGTCAGTATCGTGGCGAATGGCAAACTCTAGTCTCTGCTCACCCCTCCTGGATACAGGCATGAGTTTAACTAATATAATGTAAATCAGGTGCAGGACTTGTATTACGTGCCTCGTACATTTTGAAATCAGTGGCTAATTTGTAGACTGGCAGCTTGGCACCGACTCCAAAATTCACTGTTTCCTCAAAATAATGCTGAATAGAAAGCCTAATGAAATCGATCTTGACCTTTCAATATGAATGTGCTTGCATCACTTGGGGTAAGACCATCAAATTATTCCCAATTAATTCCTCCGATCGGTTTGCGTAGCAGATAACAGCGGTCAACATCTGGACATCCGATTATCCAACCGATGGCCGCAGATTGCGGCTGTTAAGTATCGAATTTGTCAGACCTCAATTGTAATTACGAAACATAACATCCTGTGCCGATACTTTAAGCCCACAATTTGATAAAATATTTTTTTGCTCTATCTGTCTGTTTTATATGAAAATACCATAAAAATAGACCGCTGATCTAAAGCCATCTTTGCGTTGATAAAGGCAATAAAATATTACTTTTTCTGGATAATCTATGCAAAACTCCATTTCCTTCCGTGGATGTCATAGAAGGCGACTAAGATTCCTGAGATTCCAACCGCATACTGCGATCGCCAACCCGCCTGCCAAGCGTGGCGATTATGGCAAAACCCCTCATGGTTATGAAAACTACGAAGGAGGCCTATGTCCTGCAGTGGGCGTCGAATGGCTGATGATGATGATGATGAAAAACTTTAAATCTAAGCGGTGCTCTTCAAGCGAGTTACTCCTGGTACATTATAATCTGTTACCAGGGCCCTTATTGAAAAGCAGCGATATGTACGGAAGGGTCGTCAACGTCGCGCATAAGCCCGACAATTCACTCGAATCTAGCGACACTTACGGTTCTTTTTTGAAATACATGGCTCTTTGTTAGCCCAACGAGTGACAATACCGATTGTTACGGATTGAGATACGGATTTTGACACTGACAGGCGACCATCCCGCTAGTTCCAATAATGTCGCATTTTTCATAATAAGGGCCATGTTATAACAGACTTCAAAAAATGAGGTTCTGAAAATTAGTCAGAATCTTTTTTTATGTTTTACATATGTTCCCCAACTACTCAAAGACCCGTGGACCGATTTCGATTTTTTTTTGTTTGAAAAAATAGACTTCACAGGTGGTCCCACCCACAGTCATCAAGTCAGGATCTGATAATGTGATCTTAATTTTTTTTCTGGAATAACATTATAATTCTTTGTAATGTTTTCAAATAAAGTTTATTCATGACTGGAATGTTCAAATCGTGTTTCGTCTAGACTAGTCAATTCATAATTTATATACAATAATATTTAATTTATCTTTTGCGGCATTTACGGCATTTAATGCCGTAATAATTTCAACTCGATAATGGAGGTATCGAGTTGAAACTAAAACCATATAGGTGTAGTACAGTCTCTTGAAGCTGTGAAAAAATCAAACTACTAAGTTAACGTACAAAAAAGATATAGCCATTTATACCGCAAAAAACGTATAACTCGATACTCAAGGGAATCAAAATTTATTGGGTACTTTCCATTGACCTAGAACTATGAAATTTGGCAAGTAATATCGCCTCATACTACAAATGCAGGGAAAAATCTGAAAACGATACATAAAATAAAAAAAAATTGTCTGAATTTCGGGAAAAGGCCGACAAAGAAATGCGAAACTTGATTCTTGAACTATTTTTATAATATATAAGTACCCACAAATATGGGTAATACCCTATAATACCCTCGGTGGGCGAGTCCGACTTGCACTTGTCCGCTTTTTTTGTTCTTTTTGTCAATTATATCGATTTACGTAAGCTGATGTTTGCCCACGATTGGGTCACTCTTTTCCGCCCAATATTTAACATTTCACAAGGGCCGACATTACGACAAAAACTCGCATTCTCTTTTATTTTATGGGTTACTTGCAAATGGGCAACGATCCAAAAGTTTCATAAGTACGTCAATTATTGTTAAGGCAAGTGTTATGAGGTAATTTTATTTCCCCGGTTTATTAACAATTTATCAGTAGCAATAGGGGTAAAGCGCTTGATTACCAAGACAGAGGTCGTGGGTTCAATTCCCGCTGGAGGCCGCCGAAATTTATATACGCAAAAGCGAAGCCAATATAATAACTTCCATACAACACAACCACATACCGTGTGCTATGGTAACCAGGCAAGAACATCATAAACATGGAACGACTCCCAGTGGGAATCGAACCCACGACCTCCGGCATGGTAGTCAGACGTGATACCGCTACACCAACGAGGCATTCCCTTTTTTACTTCACACTTTAGTAAGTGGTATTGTTTGATATTAAATATGGTAGAGTTACAAAAAAATTGCTTCTAAACCTGCACATTTACAGTTACTTCTAAGGCATATAATATAATGGACACGTGACAGGTTTACACATCCGTTAGTTGACAACTGTCCAAACAAAACCTTTACGATGAAACTTTACATTGTCACGTCACAGGAAATGCATTTGCAGCGTGGAAAACGACGTGAGCAGCGTTCTGAAAAGATTGTTTTAAAAAAATCAGACAGTTTTATCTTTTATTCGAAGAGTTTTTTTTTCCTGTTAAAACAGGACCCACAATCAAAAAATACTGTAAAGAATTGTAAGCTATTGTAGCCATTGAAAAAATTATTGAATTCATTGAGAGGATACCGTATGTTACAGGTATGAACGGAAGCGATTAACCCAAATTTTACGGCTACAGTGTTCACCAAATTTCGCGAACAGTACCACAAAATGGCCAAGCCATATTTTTCAACGAGATTTAGAGTTATAATTTGTAGATCTAGGGGATTGGTTCTTCATGTAATCTGATAACTTTCTAATAGCGAAAACGTTATAAGTTTGTAAGTCTTGCCAACCTACATTAAGACGACACATACTGAAGCGGTAAGTGACAGCGGTAAAGGTCGCGGCCTAGAGATGGGATTCCGACTCAGTATTTATCTACTGAGTGTATCTACTCCAGAGTATTTTAAGAGTATTTACTTCTGAGTAGGAATCCCGTCATGTAATATCCGTTTCTACTCAGTGGTTGTCCAAAACTGACTGTAAATATTTTTAATTTGTTGTTAAAAGTAATCCGTTGGAATTTGGGCATATTTGATGGTATTGATGATACCGATCAAATATGCCCACTTTAAATCTGTTTAAAATATGGGAGGAAAACAATGGGGGAGGCCATATGCTCAAAAACGTTTAGTGAAACATGGTGACTTGGGTCTGATGATGGCACGTGAATGTGTGCAAAGGATCTCTTCAACTGATAACAGCAGACAGAGTTTGGGCTTATTTAATCACAATTGACGAGGACTGGTGAAACTTGGAGACCGCGTTTGGTCATGGCAACTTCCGGGTGCTGTTCACGTGTCCGGCCGCAGCATTAAGGTTTTTCTTACTTTTGTAAGACAAATAATTAATATTTTGGTATTTTAAGTTGTCGATGGCAATCATGGAATCTTTATAACGTATGTAGCAACTGATGTGTTTAAGATGATTTGAGAAAAGATCAGATTTGTTACGCAACAAATGTGACCCGAAGGCAGGGGATAACATTGCATATTTACATTTAACAATCAGAGTGTAAATTATTTACTATTTTCTTTTTTTTATTTATATTTTTGATATTTATCCGCCTGAGAGTAAAATGATCTCTCCTGAGACTAAGTACCCCATCTCTAGGCCGCAAACTTTACCGCTACCGTTTACCGCAGATATTTATTTGCGACTTGACTTGCGATGTTTTTGGTGAGATATTGATAAAGCAAAAAAGGATGGTCAGGATTATACTTAATATGATTTGAGAAGTGATGGTCAGAGTGAAGATTTTTTCGCTTCCTTTTCCTCTACTAGAACTCGACCCAAAGACAGCGGATAACATTGTACATTGACTTTCAACAAACAAAACATGTAAATCTTTACTTTAATTTTTGATTGATTGTGGTAAATGGCAAACTCTGCTCTCTGACTACCCCTCCAGCATACAGCACAGCTCAACCAAGTCGTATTTCTCCTTTAACCGCAGTCGGTAAAAACAGCTTTAAGGGGTAATTAAAACAATTCAATTCACAGTGAAACGTTCGCCACTCGTCTAGGAGTTAATTCTACAAGCGAAATACAACCGTGTACTTTGGGGCACGAGTTCCAAATTACTGTCAACTCGTAGAGATGATATGGAGATGAACATGATTTTATAGCTAATTATTGCAAATAGTGATGCCCGATGCTATTTATTTTCAGAGATCCTCATTTATCCTCGCTCCATTGATTTGGCGAGCGTTGAGAACCTGTCTTTATCATCAAATTGTTAATTGCACAGAACAAGTTTTTTTACAAATGCGGACTCAATGCAAAATAGCATTTTCTACCAAGCAACCTTTGATTTGTGGATATGCGTCACCTGATAAATAATCTGTCAAGTTTTATTTTTTCCATTTTTATTGTTAATTTTTTGTGTTTTTACCGGGTTACTTTTGTTGTGTATTTAGTATAGTGCCGTTAATTAAATGTTGTTCTCTCTTGCTTTCTCGCTTTTAATTTTTTCTCATTTTCAAGTCACAATTTTTCCCTATTAGATTGGCGATGAGTGGTTTAATGGTTAAAGTGTGAGTTGTACCATCGGAGGCTTGAACCCACGCCGTTCAAGCCCTCGAAAACCTCGGCACAATTTTTTTCTTGGCCATTTGTGTCCGTGTGAAGTTTGTTATAAGGGTAAAAAAATACTTTAGTGTCCACAATAGATACCAAAACAAACCACTTTAGTCTTTAAATTTGCTAAGAAATCAATTACATTTTGGAAATATCACAGCGCACGTTACACGTTACACACCACGTTGTCATAAATTCACCGCAATTAATTTCGATCCAATAATATCGAGCTTTGAGAATTTGAAACTTAGCAAATTTTATAGTTTTTGTTGCACCCGCCAGTACGCCAGACGAAACATTATTATCCAATTTGTAGCTCTTGGACTATTAGCGAAGGCGGTAGAACCCACTTGCACCAAACACTTGGTGGGAAAAATTAAACGTGGGCTTAACAAACTCAAATAATCCAAGTCAAATGATTTTATAAACAATATATAACTGAGGCAAAAGGGTGAAAGTACATCTAAATAAGAACATAAACTTAAGTGGAGTAGAAAACAGACATACAGAAGTAGAGTAGTACAGTTGAGAAGTGTTAACAACATTGTGGTAAGTCTCTAAAATATTAATGCATAATATTCTCTAAATATTAATAACTCTAGAGAGATATTAATGTTTCATTCTCTAAAAATAAAATAAATACATTGTTATAAATGACACAGTTAAGAAGATGTGCTTTGAGAATTACGCATGTTTAGGTAACACTGAATTTTGCATACCTCTCTCAGGACCGTCACTACTACAGTGACTCCGGCGCAACTAAATAAACTCTCCAATTGAAACATAAAACGAAAATAACGACTGAGACTTGTATCCTCTCGGGCTCATTTCAGTTTCACAGATATTGACGCAGTAAGAAATCTGAAAAAAAAGGTCTCACACAGGCCGAGTACTTCCTAGGAGGGTTATTATACTCATTATTATAACGAATCTTATTACAAGACCAAATCCCCAAAAAATATCAGCTATTCCACACAAAATTTTCACATTTGCTGTAAAGATTACATAGAATGAACGTGTTTATGCTTTGTTGGCGAGCTTGTGTCGTTCCCATAGTACTTTCTGTAGACGGTAAGTATGAA
This sequence comes from Yponomeuta evonymella, assembly GCA_963969515.1. NCBI lineage: Eukaryota > Metazoa > Arthropoda > Insecta > Lepidoptera > Yponomeutidae > Yponomeuta > Yponomeuta evonymella. Next base: position 17,411,170 of record OZ018359.1, on the reverse strand, counting down.
GGATGATAATTACATAACATAATCCCACGCATGTATCCCGGAATTTACATTATTTAATATCACTCTTGCACTTTGTTTCGTAAGCTATGTACATTTGTGAAGTTATAGTAGCAATACCACTCGCTAACCGTGAAGGAGAACATCGTGAGGAAACCTGAGTATCTGAGCTATTCACATACCTCAGCGCTTGAAATCGCCAATCCGCGGTGGGCACGCGTGGCGATTAAGCCCATGCTCTCTCTCTCTGAGAGAAGGCCTGTGCCTTGCCGTGGGACGCTTTTGTATGTAATAGTACCCTAATGGTGTGCTCGTAAGTTTACAGCAATCTATGCGTTGATATCCTGCGTCAGTTACTTTTTATATGTAGCTTATACCTATACGTCCCACTGCAAGGCACATGTTTTCTCTCAGAGAGAGAGTATACTACTAATATACTATATACTACTATAACTTCACAAATGTACGTAACTTAGAAAACAAAGTCATTGGTATATGCCGGGATTCGAACCCACGACCTCCCGAATGCGAGGCCGTGGGTTCCGAGCCGAGGCATTCTACCGCTCCGCTACCACCGCTTTGCTCAGTTACTTATACACTCAGTTACTTTTTTTCTGACTGCACTTCAATATCTTGGCACGACTCTGGCAAACCTCTTTCGCTTTCATTATCTCATTTCACTTATTCTTCGATCGGTGCAAGCAGGTCTCTTTAATAAAAACGTTAACCCACAGGCACTTACACCTCGTATTAAGCACTCTAAACGGCACACTTAAAGTGGGGGAATGGCTTTTATTTATTGTTTCGAACCATAATTAATACCGCAAAGTGTTGAACGTCAACGGCGGATTTAACGAGGCCTTCGGTTGTCAATTAATACGAGGTTGAGAGTAACAAATGAGAGCGAAAGATTTACAAATCTCGTTCTTACAAATCGGTACAATCTTCTCGTGTATAAAAATCTCGTGTCGCAGTGTTTGTTATCGAACTTCTGCGAAACAGCTTCACCGATTTTTAGGAAACTTTTTGTATATATTTGGTAGGTCTGAAAATAGGTCGTAGACTAATTAATACGGCAAACAAAACAACGTTTGCCGAGTCAGCTAGTATCAAATATAAAATAATTAAACCAGGAGATTTGTTTTACAGTATTAAATATATTCACAACCATATAACACAATACTCATCATTATCATCATCAGCCATTTGACGCCCACTGCAGGACATAGGTCTCCCTCATGGTTTTTAACCACGAAGGGTTTTGACATGATCTCCACGCTTGGCAGGCGGGTTGGCGATCGCAGTATGTGATTGGAATCTTAGGAAGACGCTGCTGCCCGTCTCTTGGTAATTTATTTCCTTAGTCGCCTTCTACAACATCCACGGAAAGAAATGGAGTGACGCTATTCTTAATCCGACGCAACACAATACTCATCATCGAATAATCATCGATTCACCGCTAGAAAAAACACCAACTGTCACAATGGCAAACCGTTCCAGTATTGCCATTTTCGAAATTGCTAACAATCGGCCATCCTGAAATCTGCTTGTCGTCAGGCATGTCATTATTAGTGCATAGATGGGTAGGATATACTAGAAAATTCGATTCTTAGCACTAACTACTGTTCAAGTTTTGATTGCTTGATGTAGCAAGAAAGGGATCTTGTTGAAAATAGTTATTCATGTATCCACTTGTAGGATCTTGTAGGATTATTTTCAACAAGATCCCTGAAGGAGTCCTTCATTGAAGTAAGTACGTATCTAACAGGCAAGTCTGTAACGAAACTAATCCACATAAACAATTTATATTGCATCTGGAATTTCACTTATTTCATACACAAATTTAATTTTCACACATTAGTTAAATTGAGGTACTTAAGTACGAGTACTTCAATTTATTGCTATAAGCAATAAGGCCGCCAATACCTCTGTATCTTTGTAAATATTGTATAATTGTGTTTTTCCTGGTACAATAATAGTACATTACTTCAGAGGGAAGAAAGTGACAGTTCCATACCGAGATTATGGCATTTGCGCCACGAGCTTGCGAGGGGCGCAAACCATTTGAGGTATGGAACTGTACTTTATCCTGAGCTATGTATAGTGCTTTTTATTACACCTACGAGGAAAATTATAGACATAAATGCATATAAATGTTTAGTATGCACCAAGGAGGTTGGTAACTGGTAAAAAAAAACTGTATGTGGCCAGTAACAATTTACTTGAAATTTAATTAGTAGACAGTTAAAGTCTCTTTGCAGTATGACTGCTGACAAATTAAAAAAAAACCGGGTATATAATGGAATTTCATACATACTTCCCACCCTTGGGTCGGAACGATTTTCATACAAACTTCCATACCTTGGGATGAAAGGATTTGAAGGGCGGGATAAAGACGTTTCTTCCCTCTAATTGGTATAATTAGTATGTATTTTCAGAGCAGGTGTGATAAAAAGAATATTCTTATCTTATCTTAAGTATTTAAAATTATTCTAACTACCTCCCTTCATGTAAATATCATAGCAGACTGTTTATTCTATAACATACTTATTGATAACTCTCTTACAAATGAGATTGTTAAAATCCTACACAGTTATCACAATAATGGTAGGGCCACATGGACATCACAAACAAGGAGACAGATTGAGGCCTTTTATACAAACATACGGCGGGCCCCTGTGGGAATCGAATCCACCACCTCCGGCTCAGTAATCAGACGTGATACCGCAAGATCAACGAGCCAGTCAGTATTAGAATTGCTACTTTTAACAAATCTTCTGTTAAAAACTTATTTAGAGGCTAAAAATTCCGCCCATGCCGGGACTTGAACCCGCGACCTCTAGCTAAGCCCGCGGGTTCAAGTCCCGGCATGGGTGGAATTTTTAGCCTCTAAATAGGTTTTTAAAATTGTCCTCAGTACGGGTTAGTGCAACAAAAAGAATATAAATCTTCTGTTAAGTTCAAAATTTCATTGGTGGAGACCGAACCCAGATCCTCAGTATCAGAATATTTCGAATGTACGTAACTTACCCCCGGTTTCTCGCAAACTAACAATCAGTTAATCTACTGTTAACAGCTGTCAGATTTTTTTTTTACTGTCAGCTCTACAAAATCTACTGTTAAAAACAATCTACTTTTAAGCTTAACCGATTGTTAGTGTACGAGAAACAGGGGGTTAGACATTCCAAATAAGTACAGGCCCGGATTTGAACTCGGAACCGCACCCAAGTGAAGCAACAAGTGTATTCACTGGGTCACCATTCACCATCGCATAAAGCTTCATTTCCGCACTTAGCCTTAAAGTTGGGCCATTGTACGTAGCAAGCGCTAAGGTATGTAAATACCTCAGACACTAAGGTATCCTCACGATGTTATCCTTCATATTTAGCGAGTGGTATTGCTACTACAACTTCACTAATATACGTAACGTAGAGAACAAAGTCATTGGTACATGCCAGGATTCGAACCTTCAGCAAACAGAATGTAAATTCTTTACGTTGAAATAAATTATTGATTTCTGATTTCTGATTTCCACGACCTCCCGAATGAGAAGCCGGCGTTCTACCGCTACGCTACCACCGCTTTATAAACTATGTAATAATGAAAATAGGTATTTGATCAATGCCATAATTGTGCAAGCAGCGGTGGTAGCCTAGTGGGTAAAACATTGGACTCGGAAGCGAGAGATCCAGGTTCGATACCCAGTGCAGGCATGTACCTATGACCTTGTTTTCTAAGTTATGTACATTTGTGAAGTTATAGTAGCAATACCACTCGCTAACTTTGAAGGAAAACATCGTGAAGTGACCTGAGTGTCTAAGCTATTCACATACCTCAACGCTTGAAATCGCTAATCCTCGGTGGGCACGCGTGGTGATCAAGCTCATACTCTCTCCCTGAGAGAAGGCCTGTGTCCTAAAGTGGGACGTATATAGGCTACTTCTGTATATTTGTACAAACCTTCTCTACATTACACATAAATAATAAACGCGCACTATTGGAAGCTATAGTTACCAAACACTTGATTAATGGCTAATGATTATAATTCAATTAGATTCCCAGTTACGTTACAATTAATCTTTGTAGGAGGAAAATGAAAACGTACCTATGAGCATCTCAATATTTAGGCCAATAAGGCAAGTGAAAGTGACAGGGAAATTGCCTTTATTGCCAATAAGTAGGGTCTCATTGTAGGTCAGGGCACCCAGATTTTAAGCGCTGGAAAGGCCCCTCTCAAAGTCAGCCTGGGGCGTCCCTTACCGGCTTTCCACCCACATTGTTTTATTTCTGTAATCACTAGAACATTAAACACGTCTGAATAAAAACGTGGAAAGTAAACAATGTTATACGTGAAAAAGCATTTTTTTGAAAGTTAGTTATTGTGAGTTGGAATATTTTTGCGTAACATGGTCCAATTTTAAACAACATTTTACAACAACACAGTTACAATTACACGGCTAGTGTACAACGGTCTTAACGCTTAACTTGAAAAGTCACAAGGAACCGTTAGTTTTTATAATACAAACTTTTGGCCCTCAACAAATTACCTCATACAAACTTACTTGTAAACTTAAAAGGACTTCGAAGACCCGACCGTAACTTCATAAGATTTATCTCTTGACTAGTAGGTACAGCAACATTTTGTAGGATTTTTATTTCTAATTCACAAGACTTCGCGGATGTTTCTCGCGGATGTTTCAGCTTAAAACTTAAGCTGTAGTTTATTTATTAGTGTCTCAGAAATATAAAAGCTAAAACATGTAAGCAGAATATAAACATAACTTACTTATTTTTTTTTATAATCATGTGAATTGACCGCGTCAAGTTTCGTGATAATATAAAAAATAAAATTGTAAATATTAGAAGACAAAGATGTTTGGCATAAAACAGTATATTAATATTAATTACAGGACGATTGTGACTAGTGTTCAACACATTCATGACTAATATTTTCACATGAAAACTCTGTTAATTAAGTTAAAACGTGTTTTGAAAAGAATAAATGTGGAGATTCTTTGTTAGCTTCTTCTCCACATAATCCATTAATTGTGAAACTAACAACTTTAACGTTCATTAAGTAAACATTCTGTTTTTATAATGAATAAAAATATTTGAATTTAATTGAATTGAATTAAGGTATTACGCTCGTAATAGCTACGAGCGAGTATTACGATCGCTCGTAGCCCCGGCTGCCTGAGTGATCTTAAAACGATCACGAAGTTTAAGCAACATAGGGCGCGTTCAGTGCATGGATGGGTCGCCGTCTATGCCTAACGCTAGTGGCATTTTTCCGAGCGGTTCCGTGCTTCGCAAGGCACGTTAAGCTGTTGGTGCCGGCTGCCGTCAATAGATGGCAGTCTTTAAGCCAAGTCAGAGGCCTTAGGGCGGCTTGACAACTTCTGACAGTAGACGAGCCACTAGTCTACAAGCCTCCACCAATCCGGACTTGGCCCCCGTGGTGGAGTATGGCCTATACCTTCCTCAAGGAAGAGACCCGTGCCCCTCGGTGGGGACATAATGGGTTGGTATTACTGTCGTTGTAGTATCTATTCTGTTAGGTGTATAATAAATGTGTGTTGCAAATGAATAAGATAAGATAAGATAAGAATATTCTTTATTGTACCAGGAAAAACACAAACATGAAAAGTTTACAAAAAATAAATAAGTTAATTAAGAAATAAAAAAATTAAATTGTAAATTTTAAACTTTTGCGTGTTCGGGGTGATTTAATTATCAATACTGAAGATGAGGTTGTCCATTCTTTACGCCACACTCTGTAGGTGGTCCAGCTCTAGTACAACAGATAACCTGCTTTCTCTTGGCTTTCAGACAGTCACAAAGTAAAGGTGCCATACGGGAGCAAAAGAGTATTTTAGTACGCTAGTTGACTCACATAAAAATTTATTTACATAATGTTTATTTCCTGTAGGAGTTGGCCTGACGACCCGAAATAGATTTACAATTTGAATACATAAAAATAGAAGATGGCTGTAGCAATTCTACTTAAAACTCATGTTTTTTCTTAGAAATTAAATTTAAAAAAGCGTTTTCGTTTTAAATCAAAGATTAATGATTTGAAACGCCGGGAACGCTACTTACCATGGTCGTGACGTCACGTGTTTGTTTGCAATCTATGTGACGTCATGACAGAGAAACCTAATCTTAGAACATCATGACTGACAGCGTTTTCGTCTGTTTATAATACAAAGATTTGTAGATTCATACTAAATCAGAACAATTTTATCAATAACCAAAGACCTCGTTAAAAAACTGGACAAGTGCGTGTCGGGCCACGCGCAATGTAGGGTTTCGTAGAAAGAAGGTTTTTTTTATCTGCTTTATAGATCTAACAACTTCATCGTAGTCATTTTTTCAATGGATCTTGTATGAAATTTTAATTTTATAAGTTATATTAATAGGCAACCTATTACTAGTTAAAAACCTATTTAGAGGCTAAAGAGTCCACCCATGCCGGGACTTGAACCCGCGACCTCTGGCTAACCGTGCCAGCGCTCTCCCAACTGAGCTAATGGGCAAATGCAGGTACCGGCGAAATTTCGAGTCTCTTTACAAAGTTCTCTGTATTACGTACAAGCAGCGACATCTGGCCGAAGCAATTTACATCCCTTGCAGCCCCGAGCAACCCACTTTGCAGTTCGGTTTTTACATTGGAAAGATATCGCTGTACCTACATGATTATATTCTTTTTGTTGCACTAACCCGTGCTGAGGACAATTTTAAAAACCCATTTTAGAGGTTCAATAGGTTAAACATATTTAAAATTGTCCTCAGCACGGGTAAGTGCAACAAAAAGAACATAATTTTATTATTACTCGTTAACTAGTAAAGACTACTTAGCCATGATAGTTTTCCTTTTAAGTTAAACTCTGATTTTTTTCACGTTTCTACAATCAACCGTTTAGGCAGGAGCGGGGGATGAAATTGCCGTTTTATTGCAATAGGTTCTTTGAATTGACATAGAATCTTCATGGTTTGAGGTTTTCGAATGAAACTTTTTTCAAATGGTTTCCATGATGTTCTTTTTTTAATAAATGTGAAACATTTGAATATCGACTTTCAATTGTTTTTGTTATTCAATTTAGACAAGAAAGATGGATACTGTGAAAATTCGAGTGATTATGAGGCACCCATTTTTCGTATTTTTTTATTTTATTGATTTGACGCAAGTGAGTCAATATTGTGAGTAAGGTAACGTTAAACCATGCCGCTAATTTCTGGGTAGTTTGACTAGGGTCGGCTTCCACTATCTCTCTTAATTCATCGTTATTCACCTGTGTGGGCGGTCTTCCTCGTGGCTCGTTCTTTAAGTCGAAATTTCCATCACGAAAGCGTTTAAACCAAAATCGCATGGTGCGTTCATTAGTAGACCCCTCTCCAAACGCAGCATTGATATTGCGGGCTGTTTCTGCCGCGTTAGTTCAGCGTCGGAACTCGTATTCAAAAATCACTCGAATTTTCGCAGTATCCATCTTTCTTGTCTAAATTGAATAACAAAAACAATTGAAAGTCGATATTCAAATTTTTCACATTTTTAAAAAAAAGAACATCATAGAAACCATTTGAAAAAAGTTTCATTCGAAAACCTCAAACCATGAAGATTCTATGTCAATTCAAAGAACCTATTGCAATAAAACGGCAATTTCATACTTTAACCCCTATTATTTCGCAAACAGAACCCTAAATCAATAATGGTCTTCCTACACCCACAATACTTTTCAACGACCAATCCAACGATATCCCTCACACTATGATGGAGGTGAGGAAAACAAATTACATCCCCAATTTAGGTGGGGGAGGTACCATAAAAATATGTTTTTTCGAGGTTTTTTCTACCGTTTTGTCGGCGTTATAAATATGTACATCATCTTCATGGCGAAACTATAAGGAACCCTAAAAAGGGTCCAAGAGCGTGTTCCAGACCAGTTGCAACCAATAATTCCGATTGTTTTAATACTTTATTGACCGGGCGGCGGTCAGTGGATAGGCCATCAGGCTGATTGCCAGACGATGTGGTCAGGTCGGCAGGAGGCCCGTGGATGCGAATGGCGCGAGACCGTGAAGAATGGCGTGGCGGGGAAAAAGCCTATACCCAGTAGTGTGCAGAGGTGGGCCGATGATGAAGAAATGTAGGGTTTTTAAATGTGTCAAGTATGGATACGTCACAGAACTCAGCAGAGCGAAAAAAATGCTAAAACTTGGAAAAGACTCTCGTACTATGTTACTTCACGAGGAGGTGAGCTAGCGCAGTTCTCTTTACACTAGCCCGTCGGTGATTTCAAGTGTCTTGGTCAATATCTACGTTTTATGTAAAATAATACACGGAAATATTACTTCCGCTGCGACCGCCTCTTTGGTTAAGCGATTAAAAGGGTTGACTACCAAAACAGCGGTCGTGAGTTCGATTCCCATTGGAGGCCGCCGTACTTGATTTGTACAAATGGCCTCAGTCTGGGTGTCCGGTCAGTCCACCTAAAAGGTGGTTTTTGATATTACGTAAACGTTTTTTGTCACTGCAGAAACAACAGCAGAAGACAAGACGTTTGATAAGGGTGCTTTTAGTGCTTTATTAATGGACCCTTCAATTCATAATTTCCCTAAAAGGTGTTTTTACGAAATTCAAAGACCTAAGTAATCGAAACAGGAGGAGTATAAATGCTTACAGGTGGTAAGGAGATGTAACATTCTTTAAGAGTTATTAAAACCACCAAAGATTAATTTATTTTGGTTAAGTCCCGATACACCGGAAACTTGCTTAGTTGCCAGTGATTGGATTACTTTACTCAGATGGCAAACGTTTTACGACAGAACATTTTAATAAAAGTTTGTAAGTGGTTTCAAATTATTCCTTTACAGAACTAAATCCACATTTAACAGTTATAAAGTGAAGTACATCTATCTGACATAAATTACGAAAAAAAATTGTTTGATGCAAATAAATTGAACATGCCGATATGTGGATTCGAGAACTTTTCGGCCCCATCGGCCATCAGTTCTGCGTGCTATTTGCCCCGCCCACTGCAACTTCAACTTACTAATCCGCTAGGCTATGTCGACGACTTTCGTTCGTCTACGGATCTCATCATTTCTGATTCGATCTTGTAGAGAAATTCCGAGCATAGCCCTTTCCATAGCTCGTTGCGTAAACTTGAGCTTTCTTATGAGGCCCACAGTAAGAGACCACGTTTCAGTGCCATAAGTCATCACTGGTAACACACACTGGTTGTATAATTTTGTCTTGAGCGATTGAGGTATATCAGACGAAAAGACTTTTCTAAGTTTCCCGAATGTTGCCCAGCCCACATATCGGCAAGCGCAGCATAGGATGGACAGATGACCTCATCCAAGTGGCAGGAAGACGCTGGATGCAAGCCGCTTCCAACCGGTCTTTTTGGAAATCCATGGAGGAGGCCTATGTTCAGCAAAGGGACTTCTTGTGGCTGAATGATGATAATGATGAAATTGAACATTAATGGAATATTATTTAAAGGCGTTATCTGAGAAAACTTTCAGTAACTTTTTCATATCGGCTTTGTAAAATTATATCAGTTTTCGCTAGATTTCCTAAATAATAAATAAATTAACAAACAATTAAGTCGGCGTATATCACCCACAGTGACGTATACAACCATAACATTATAACTAAAGATTACTTATTACTTCTTAAAATCATCATCATCATCAGCCATTTGACGCCCACTGCAGGACCTACGCCTCCCTCGTGGTTTAACCATAGCCACGAGGGGTTTTGCCATAATCGCCACGCTTGGCAGGCGGGTGGGCGATCGCAGTATGCGGTTGGAATCTCAGGAAGACGCTGCTGCCCGTCTCCTGGTAATTTATTTCCTTAGTCGCCTTATGCGACATCCACGGAAGGAAATGGAGTGACCCTATTCTTAATCCGGCGCCACACGGAATAACACCAAATAAAGTTTCTAAGAATTTTACACCTTTAAGTGAAATTTTCTTCGTGCACGGCCTTGGAAGTCCGAAAAAATCCAATTCTTATTTTATTGCAGTTGGAATGGGCATTGTCCTAAAAGAAAGTGCAGTTCTTATACAATATTTTTTTATATTTCCTAACTTAAGAACCTGGTCCAAATATTTAGATTGGGACGACTTTAATTAGTTTGAAAGTGAAAAGAAGAGTCTACAAAACCGGAAGTACGTCACACTTGGAAGTACGTCATCAAAAGGTGATTTTATCAACTCCATCAGTGGGAACACTGTGAGGCTAGTCGCGTGTTTCAACTGTAAAAAGTCACGAGTTTCCAGTACATATATTGACATTTTAGCGCCACAAAATGCGTGACTCGTGTCATCGTATTACCCATGCATGTTGTCGTCAACTGCAGCGATTTGTGTTCTACCTATTCCCGTCACTGATAATGACAGCGGAGACCGGAAACCATTGGTTCAGACTGGTGAAGAAAGGAGTCGGCGTAAAGGAGAGATATTTTATTTTAAAAACAAATTCAACGTTGTGTATAATGCGCGACAAATAACTTGAAAACATTACTTTGATTTGTCTTATTAACGTGGATGCGGGATGTGACTTAGAATTTTTCCGAATTTAATTCATAGAAATTAACAAATAATAAAACAATCTTAGTCTTTATCAACTTAATTCTGGATTCACTTACTTGCTTTTTTGTCGGAAGAGTCTACTCACCATGATTAAGCTCAAATGAGAGCGAAACCTTTTCGGACTCTTTAAGTGAATTCGGAATTAAATTAATAATGTGTAGTGCTTACGTAATTTTAGTTCGAAAATCCTTGCTATAATAAAAATACACCTGACTACAAAATAATTTCTGACGCCATAAATTAATAAATAGCTCTGAAATAGATGGTTTTCACTATAAATGAAACTTCAATGCGCTTTGGAAACTTTAAGAAGAGAAAGTGCCTGTGTTTTTCACAAAGTTTTGATTTTGCGGAAATATTGGAACGATGACGATAAATATATTATATCGTATTGAAAATAACTTTTCAGGTTTCAAAAATCAATCAAAGTCTTTTTAAAGTAACATTAAAACTGTGGCTTAATGAACGTTACAAGTTAAACTAGGTGTGCATATCAAAATCTAGATCATTTTGGAAAAAAAATTGACAAAAAACTTTCTGCTAACGCTCAACCTAACTTTACCTCATATTTTAGTGAAATGCTAATGAAATAATGATTTCCAATTCTAGTGTCAGAGTCGGAAGAAAATGGGCACTAGAATATTCAACACTTTTAGTTTTTGTTTGAACCTTCCACGCATAGCTTACATATGGCTAATATTAACTTAACTATGTTGAATGAACGAAATACACTTTTTAGAGGCTGTGGCTTGGGGCCATGGCCTGTAATCCAGTAAATCCATTGATACAAAAATCAAACAACATCATGGAAAACTCAATTACAACCTATATAAACGCAATGATTGGCTTTTTGCATTCAAACGAGCAACCGTTTTTTTCTGGCCAGTTTAAAACAAAAACCTTTGAGCGTTTGCCGTTTGCAAATCTGCTTCTATCTTTTTTGAGATTGATTAATGGTTTTTCACCAGCCAGTGACATTGGTAGTTGATATGAGACTGGCTGAGTGACGAACTTTTCAATTTTAAAATCCGAATGCGGGAAATGTAAGTTTTTATCGTTTTGACACTACAGGTCGATAAAAGATTGCTGTGTGACAAGGTCAGATTCTTACGTAGAGCCAACCTCCTTGTTGTTGAAAGTTCATACAGATACTTAGGTTAGACATGAGTGTACACATGCATATATAGAATCACGCCTGTACCTCGGAGGGGTACGTAGTAGTGTAATATTATAAATCATACAGATTGTTGCAGAAATGACCGGTGAAACTTAACAGGTATAGGTATCATCTCATCATCATCAGCCATTTGACGCCCACTGCAGGACACAGGCCTCCTTCGTGGTTTTCATAAGCATGAGGGGTTTTGCCATAATCGCCACGCTTGGCAAGCGGGTTGGCGATCGCAGTATGCGTTTGTAATCTCAGGAAGACGCTGCTGCCCGTCTCTTGGTAATTGATTTCCTTAGTCGCCTTCTACGACATCCACGGAAGGAAATGGAGTGACGCTACTCTTAATCCGGCGCCACACGGAACGGTTTAGGTATTCTATTCATCAAATAAAACAAAAAAATTTACTATGAGAAAGCATCGAAAAAAATATTGGCCGTTTCATACAAAATTTTGATATTTGCTCTAGCGAATGTATGTATGAAACGAATGTATGTTTTCGATATTAGTCTCATTAAAAAAATGTAACACCACATCAAAGGGCCCTTGCCACAGCCAGTATGTCTTAGCTCGACGGTAAAAAAACTACAGTGTAGGTATTATGGTCGTACAGTCGACAACACATCAACATTTACACGCGTGCACTCTACTCAGTTACGTTATGAGCGACTTCTCAACAAAAATGTATAGGTCGATGGTTTGTCAGTTGGACAGCTCTAATAAATACTTAAAGCTCCCTGAACTACTATGCAGATCAATACTTTTTTTTTTATTAGAAAAGAAAAGAATCTGTTTCACAGTCTACCGATAACATCAAAACCCGCTCTACAAACTCTCTAAAGTTTAAAATAAGAACTCCATTATCAACAAGTTATTTGCTCGTAGTAGGTCATTAATTCATCTCATTAATTCAATAAATCCCAACACGTATGTAAAGGACCTTACTATTGTTATAAGATAGATAAGATAATTGTTTGTTTGAACACAAATAAATTAAATTTGTTTACAATATCATTCCGACCATAGCCCTTTCCATAGCTCGTTGCGTGACCTTGAGCTTTCTTGTGAGGCCCATAGTGAGAGACCACGTTTTAGTGCCATAAGTCATCACTGGTAACACACGCTGGTTGTATAATTTTGTCTTGAGCGATTGAGGTATTTTTTTATTATTTTTTTAATTTATTGACTTACTTTGGTATCGCAGAGTTTTAAATTTTATAAATTATTCGCCAAACTGCATGGCAGTTTGTTGGCGAATTAATCGCACTCTTTTAACATTTTTTAAAAAATAGTATTAGGTAACAATAAACTAAATTTTAAAGTCTTAAAGTACAGTCGGCAGCGGATCCCCCCATATCGGCAAGCGCAGCTTAGGACGACCAGCCACAAGATGGCCTCGTCCAAGTGGCAGGAAGACGCTGGATGCAAGCCGCTTCCAACCGGTCTTTTTGGAAATCCATGGAGGAGGCCTATGTTCAGCAGTGGACTTCTTGTGGCTGAATGATGATGATGATGATGATGATGATGACCATATCACTGTGCCCTAACTCCTGAACTATGCGGGAACCTGTACCTCAGGAGCCAGTGCTGTCCCAAAAGGTATGATACAATTCTATTTTATGGGAAATAAATGACAAATAAAACAATCAATCAATAAGGCTAGTAAAATATATCTTAATATTTAACTTTCTTTTTAACCCCCAACGCAACGCAAAGAGGGGTGTTTTAAGTTTAAAGCCTATGTCTGTGTGTCTGTACGTTCCGTCGTAGCGCCTAAACGGATCAAGCGATTGCGCTGCGGTTTTTTTTAATGGAAAGCTAGATTGATCAAGATGGTTCTTAGTCATGTTTGATGGAAATCGACTCAGCCATTTATGGACATGGTCAACTGCCTGACAAAACGGTAAGATATATAGGGATGGTGCTTTGACTAAAACAACGTACACTCTGGGTAAATTGAAGTGCGATAAAAAAACAAAAGGGCGGAATAAAAATGGCCGCCAAAAATTTTGCCTTCCGGCTTGTTGCTTTGACTTAGCTGAAATTAGCGACATTGATGCGGTTTTAGTTTTCAAATTATGTTATTATTAATTACAAAGAAATTGTCAAAAAATATTGACTAAACAATCTTAAGCTTAAACACCTCTATGCCTTTTCGATATGATATGTTTGGAGATCAAAATGCAAAATACTGCCTAGCCACCGTGAATCGAACTCGCAACCTGAGAAGCAGATTGAACTAACATAGCGTTTGCCTTGAATGTGTAGTAACTAGGAGAATCTCTAATGTTAGTCTCCCGCCAGCCACTGAATCTGGCGATAATGGCATAAATTAAGTGAATTAATAATGATGTCAACTAACAGGTACGGGTAAAGTTAGTACTTACATTGTTACCGGCGTGAGTGTGGTACTGTCAGGGGGTAATTCTACACGTATAGTGTTTTTTAACGACTCGCGATGTTCATACATATTATTATACGTTAAATGGGACCACGTATACATTTTACAGATTATGTTCTTTTTGTTGCACTAACCCGTGCTGAGGACAATCCTGAAAACCTATTTAGAGGCTAAAAATTCCACTCGTGCCGGGGCCAGAACCCGCGACCTCTGGCTAGCCGTGCCAGGTTCGGGTCCCGGCAAGGGGGGAATTTTTAGCCTCTAAATAGGTTTTCAGGATTGTCCTCAGCACGGGTCTCAGACAATCAAAGACGACCCGTTTTGCTCAGCTGGTCTTGCTATCTATGTAAAGTTTGGTTATTGGACCCAGAACTTTACATTTACAAAACCCACTTCTTGAATCCTTGTTGGGTGTGAAAGCGCACAAGAATTCCTTCCTTCATTCCAAAACAACGGTAGGTATAATAAGCTTACTAGAAACGCGGTTCAAAACATGTATAAAACACACATTGTACACAAAGGGGTTCTATAACATTAATGTTCCATATATCTAATTCAATTCATTTGTAATTCTTATTTAATTCAATTCAATACAAATATTTTATAGGGTTTCGAATAAAAATGTAAACTCTATCAATTAAAAACTAAGTTTGAAAAGTTAATTTTTTCTTCAAAAGTATGTACGAGTAGATCTTGAAATATTTAACTTCTAACGTTCATTAAGTCGCAGTTTCTGCACTGATTCGAATGAAAATATTTGGGCTTTGACTTTGAGACCTTGAAATATAACGTATTGTTAAAATATCTTCAAACTTTTGTAAAAGAAAAATTTTGATGTTTTATCGTCTAATTGAAATGAAATGAAAATGAAAAATGAAATGAAAAATTCTTTATTTAACCGCCACATAAAATCTTACTTTGCTAGACCGGGTTTTTCAATAGTCAGATAAAACCCGCCGGAGAATAAAACCGATGCCGTCACATCGACAGCATGCAGTTTACTTCCAAGTTGATTACTATTTCGTAGGTTATTACTATATAAAGTGGGAAAAAAATGTTACGACTAAATTTGGTTGTCACAGAGAAAAAAACCAGCCAAGTGCGAGTGGGACTTGCACAGGAAGGGTTCCGTATTATCTACACAATATTTGAATATTCTAAGCGTCTACCTGTTGCCGTGCAAAAACCGGCCAAGTGCGAGTCGGACTCGCGCACCGAGGGTTCCGTACAAACCTGCAAGGTTTACAAAGCTCGTTCATTACGACAATCGAGTCATATGTCAACGGGAAGTGGTCTTTAGGTTTTAATTCCCTTGCGTGTAGTTGCGTGTTTCAAAATATGCGGTATCAATGGTTGTACTTTTGCGTTTTGCGTTTTTGCGTTGACTTAGAATTTTTTTTTTTTTTCACGGGTTAAAGGCAATTAGATCTAAGTATTTGATATGAATTTCAACTTGATAGCTTTACGCGGTCATGAGGAAAAAAGTAATAAGTTTATATTTATTAAAAAATATATATTTTGTAATGTAACTAAAAATTTAAGGTTTTCGGAATTTTTCCTTTATGTGTGCTATAAAACGTTGCTTCATGCCAAATTTCAAGATTCTAGGTCGACTGGAAGTACCCTTCAGGTTTTGATTCCCTTGCGAGTACTTGCGAGTTTCAAAATATGCAGCTTAAATTGCTGTTTCTTTTGATTGCGTTGACATAGAAGTTAGATTTTGTTACAGCTTAAAGGTATTATAGACCTGAGTATTTGGTATGAATTTCAATTTAATACCTCTACGCGTTTATGAGGAAATGGGTAGTAAGTTTAAAATTATTAAAAAAAAATATATTATGTGATGTAACTAAAAATTTATGGTTTTCGTAATTTTTCCTTTATTTATGCTATAAGACGTTGCTTCGTACCAAATTTCAAGATTCTGAGTTCACGGGAAGCACCCTGTAGGTTTTGATTCCCTTGCAAGTGTCGAAAATTTGCGGCATAAACGGCTGTATCTTTTGATTGCGTTGGCTTAGAAGTTTGATTTTTTCACAGCTTCAAGGGACAGTAGACCTGAGTAATTGATATAAATTTCAGCTTCATACCTCCACGCGTTCCTGAGAAAAAGGGTCTTGACAGACGGACGGACGGACGGACAGACGGACAACAAAGTGATCCTATAAGGGTTCCGTTTTTTCCTTTTGAGGTACGGAACCCTAAAAATGGCAAAAAATCACGTTTGTTGTATGGGATATAGATTTTATTTTAATTTAATTACTTAGTTTTAAAGTGAATATATAACTTCCGCTTCCAACCGGTCTTTTTGGAAATCCATGGAGGAGGCCTATGTTCAGCAGTGGACTTCTTTTGGCTGAGTGATGATGATGATGATCATATAACTAAATATTCTGTGAATATTTCAAGCATCTACCTGTTGCCGATCTTATTAATATCGACCAAAAAAGGCGAATAAATCACGTTTGTTGTATGGGACATACACTTACTTAAACATTAATTTTATTCTGTTTTTAGTATTTGTTATTTAACCTCCTTAGTCTTGACCTTGAAAATAACAATGGTTTTCAATTGTTATTTTCAAGGTCAGGACTGAGGAGGTTATAGCGGCAACAGAAATACATCATCTGTGAAAATTTCAACTGTCTAGCTATCACGGTTCATCAGATACAGCCTGGTGACAGACAGACAGCCAGTGGAGTCTTAGTAACCCTTTGGTTACGGAACCTTAAAAACAACCATGTTTATGTATCTTTAAACATTGCTTCTCAGATGAGATTAAGACATAATTTTTTTGTGCAACTTTCCAATTTTCGCCACTAACTTATCTTTATCGATGCCAAAAGCCAGCCGCCAAGAAGCGACAATGCAAAGTTAAGTTGACCTCAAAGGCACAAAGAGAAAAGATGGGCAGCGACTGATAAGCCGTCGGCGCCAACTTTCAACTTGAGTGTATCTATGATAGTAACAGTCATTTACTACTAAGATGTACTACTTAGGGAAGTTTGAAAGGAAGCTACGTTAGTGTGGCGGGGAATAAATATTTAGTACCTAATAATCGTAAATAATCGTGTTTTTTGGAAATTATATTTAGATACGCAGAAAAACCGGCCAAGTGCGTGTCGGGCCACGCGCAATGTATTTTCATTAGATTTTGTACGAAATCTTACTTCTATAAATTGGTTGACTATTACTTGTTAACTAGGAAAGCCTACTTAGCCGTGATACTTTTCATTTTAAGTTCATTTATATGCTTCTACCTTGAATTTTTTCACGTTTCTACAATCAACCGTTTAGCCAGGAGACAGGGGACGCCCTATTCGGACAAAAAATTGCGCTTTCAAGCTTAATATTTATACTAGATAGTACCGTTTATACTAGATATTTAACATGATTTCTGCACATACTCTATGTCACTAAGAAATGGTAGTTTGGAAATCCGATACGGCAAGTTAAAGCTACGGTCGCCCAAATTGTTATCTCGAACAAATCGTCGATTAGTGCTCTAGATTGTCATTGGTACTTTTGGTGTCTGTTTCACACACTTTCTGGAGGAAATATCAAGATCTATCTACTATCGGACTGCTAATATTTCTTTTCGCATATTCGGTGTTGATTTCATAATAAGAGTTGTTTGTGTAAATAGAATAGTAGATGAAGCTCCACCAAACCTTTTTGTAACACTCTGTTTACGGAAAAAACGTGAAAATGGAATATAGTCTCACTACTACTATTATAAATGCAAAAGTGATTGACAGTTAAAGTGATGGATATAAGAAGAAGAAGAAAGACATTTATTATACCAACAAGATACATCACAGAAACAAAATAAGTAGATAAGTAACATAATATGCACAACAACAGAAAGAAAACTAAATACACAACAGACAAAATGAATAAATAAAACAGGACCAATAGATGTAGCCTGTGGTGTATCTACATTGCCACAAAAGGCAGCTGACTCAGCGATGTGCAGAGGAAGTGATCCCTCAGCGCTGATTTTCAGTCAGTGCCTACGGTAACCTATAATTGTACTACGGATGTTTGTTACTCAATCATGCAAAAACGGCTAAAGGGATCGGAATGAAAATCGGCACAGAGATAGATTATAGTCTGGAATAGTACATGGGCTACTTTTTGTCCTGAAAAATTACTCATAAAAATTTCCAGGTGATCGAAGTCGCGGACAACAGTTAGTAAATAATCATTTAATTTCAATAGCTTTCACACAACCCAATCACTTGTCTTGGTAACAAACTAGGATACCCTGTGCTACAGTAACCAAGCGACGACATCACAAATTTGGAAATTCTAATAATTGACTCAGTTGGAAAATATCTCCCCTGTAAAGGGTTCTTCACATTTATTTTCTGACCCAAATACAGTGTGAGTATTTGTAATAGATATTTCCTGACTCCTAATAGATAAAATATCTACCGGGGACCGCAGTTTGGAGGTTCAGGTCCCTTGAGACCTCGGGTGAAGTGGCTGCTATTAGAAGAATTTTAGGGATCCGCATATAAAAATGCTCTATCTATGAGATGCTCTTTAAAAATGCTCTGTCTATGAAATGCTCTTTAAAAATGCTCTGTCTATGAAATGCTCTTTTCGCCGTTTTATCAATATTCAAGAATCCAACGCACTTTAGATTTTGATAATAATACAATAATTTCCGCCCATTGTACTTTCTTATTGTAACTTTCATATTTCATGTCTCGCTTCTTGTGTGCAATAAAGAATACTCTTATCTTATCTTAATTTCCAACAATAATTAATTTAAACACATGTAATAAATACTATAGGTCCGAAAGTGTCTACATTTTCATGGGTTTTTGTTTTTCGGCTAAAACCCCAAAAGTAGTTTTTATTAACCACACAAATTTTAGTATAAAACATTATACAATACAATCAGGTTACAATGCGACAAGATTTTTTGATTTCCAAAAACGTGTTGCCCATGGAAAACGGATTCTTTTATGTAAAATGTTTTAAGCCTTTCAAAATATCTTTTAGACATGTCCTATATCCTATATGAAAATTGTAAATATATAGGCTTAAGTGTGTTTTTAATATTATTTTATTTTATATCAGAGATTATTTATTTCATTGTCCAATTAATTTTTCTATGGTGTTATACAGCAAAATTGCAGAGTGCAATATTGTTTATGGCATACCATCTATATGACTGTAATTTATGGCAATAAACTGTTGAATTGCATTGAAGCCATTAGCTGAGCTTTTTAACTGACTTCAAAAAAGGAGTTCTTTTTTGCTATGTTCCTTCTTAACTCTGTCAAATCTTAACCGATTTCGACAATTCTTTTTTTGTTTGAAAACATATATCGTCCCATTGGTCCCATTTGGTGAACCCAACTAAGGCCTAATCCTTTAGTAATGTGCATATGTTCTATAATATAGCGTAAAAGTAATCCCAAGGTAATTTGGTGATGTTCTGGTGAAGACTTTCGGAGATGGAAAATGAGAACTACAAATTTTAAAGCACAAAAGCATAAGGTAAACTTTGGTTTAAGCTACCTGATTTTTGATGAAAAAATGAAAAATAAAAATATTTAAATAAAAATTAAAAACCGCCTTCAAACACCGCAGCACTAAAAAGTTAAAAATAATTTAAAAGAATACCATCAAATTAGAACTCCGTATACAGTCATGTAGGTATTGTAGAAGTATTCGATCTATTTGTAGTCCGTGCACAGTTTCATGATCAGCACACATATATTTTGAGCACCGACTCCAAATTACACTTCTACAATACCTACATGTATAAGTACTTCTAATTTAATGGTATTTTTTTAAATTATTTCTATTTTTTTAGTACTGTAGTGTTTGAAGTCTGCTTTTATTTTTTATTTAAATATTTTTATTTATATACGGACGTACAAAATGACTTAGCGCAATTAGGTACGTTTGTATGAAACTATTTATTAAATCTGTCCATTAATGGCTGGCGTAAACTGTACTTTCATCTGCTTAAAGATGAGACAATAACGCTTAAGTTTCGTAAACTAGAAAGAGACAGAAGAACGTAATTGTAGTCAAAAGTCGAGTCTATTCCTGTCACTTTAGCCTAGCTAAACTCATATTTTCTCTGTTTCTAACAAAGAGGGGGTTCCTTGTCTTTTGATTTAGTATATTTTTTAAATAATTTCAAAAACTTTTTTGACGCAAACACAAAATACCCTTTCTAAAAACATTTTCTTGTGCAACTAATAATTTTCATTAATAATAGTAATATTTTAAACGGGTCTAACCACAATAATTTAATCCCGTGTAATATATTACTATATATGAACATCGCGAGTCATAAAAAATACTAGCTTTAATAATTTTGATCAGTCATCATTTTTGTTCATAAAAATTGTTCGTGAGCTTATGGTGCAGAACCCTCATCTCGCTCGGACTTGGCCGTTTTAATGTAATACCTACCTTCTCAAACATAGGTGGTGAATTCGATTAACTATTTTTAAGGAGTTGTTTCACGAGAATATTACCTCTACGTAATGAATGTTGAGAAAGCGAAGGTGATCTGTTAGGATCGTGGCAAGTGGCAGTCCTTGGTCTCTGCCTACCCCTCTGGGATACAGGCGTGAGTTTATGTATGTATGTATATCGTCAATTATTGATTGTTCTTATTCTTATAATTAGGTGAGATAAATAATAAAGCAAATTTTTGGTGTGACATTTATAGAAACAATTAATTACAATGTTGTTTGTAACTAGGCATCCGCAAAAAGTATCGATATCTGAGTATATAGTAGTCGATACTTTGTAAGAATGGATAGTTTTCACTGTACTCGATACTTTTCTCGTAGTATCCATTCATCCTATTACAGTCAACGGACTTTATAGTTAATGCTGCTGCTGGGGGAATTCTCTGTAATAAATAAGGACGTTTGGCCTACTAAAGGCACAAGTGATGTTTGGAAGTGTATTAATAATTAAAAACAAATGGGAAATCGGCAATGTGTGAAAACGGTTTCAGGACAGTTTTAATATATGTTTTTTAGCATTATCTCTCAAAGAGCGCCACCACAAAGCAGAAAAACCGGCCAAATGCGAGTCGGACTCGCGCACGAACGGTTCTGTACCATTAGATATACAATATTAGACACAAAGATCGAGAAAAAACGGCAAAAAATCACGTGTGTTGTATAGGAGCCCACCTTAAATATTTATTTTATTTTTATTTAATTATTTATTTTTGAAGCGAATATAGAACTAAATATTCTGTGAATATTTCAAGCTTATACCTGTTGCCGTTATTAATATCGAACAAACCATCATTATTAATATCGAAAACAATTACGTTTGGTGTATGGGACCTCTCCTTGAATAGTTATTTTATTCTGTTTTTAGTAATTTTATTGTTGTTATAGCGGCAACAGAAATACATCATCTGTGAAAATTTCAACTGCCCGCCATCAAAATTTCATGGTTCATGAGATACAGCCTGATGACAGATAATCAGACAGACAGACGGACAGACAGACAGACACAACGACAGGACAGTGAAGTTTTAGTAATAGGGTCCCGTTTGGCACCCTTCGGGTATGGAACCCTAAAAAAACAACATAAATGTGAATATTGTAAAAATGGAAAATTGAACAAAATAAATTCAAAAATCGCTGATCAAAAGTTCTACGGATGACAAATTCTAACTGTTGTGTTTCAGAAAAGATATAGAGTAACCGTGTCGTAGATGAAAATCCCGAAAAATGCCTGAACGTCAGAAACAAAAAGTAACTCAATGAAAAATTGCTGGTACTTACGTCTAGCTACTTTCACCCAACGTATGTGCTATAATAACCGATCGATCGTAACTATAACTTAGTTACAACTTTACAACTAATACCAGCTAACGCAGTTACGTTTTTTGTTTTAGCTTCCAAGCAGCTTTTTCGCCTCTGAAGTTGAACTTTATACCCGAGTGTAGTGCTCTGCACATTTTCAAGTTGATAGTTATTTTAAAGAAATATTTTATGTACAAACTCTATTTCGTTTCAGCGCAATATTTTATTTATTCTTCGCTCATCGAGTTTTCAAAGAAAAGGATTCGTTGAATATTGAAAGTAATTTTTTTCTCAAGCGGTACCTAATACAACTGTAGTTAGTTAGTTATACCTGAGATTTCCACACTTACCCCCGGTTTCTCGTACACTAACTAGCTGTTAATCTACTGTTAACAGCTGTCAGTGGTTTTTTTTTGTATGGACTTTGGTCAATTGACAGCTGTTAACAGTAGATTAACAGCGTGTTAGTGTACGAGAAACTGGGGGTTAGCCTCATAGTGGGGCCATTGTACGTAGCAAGCGCTGAGGTATTTATTTATTCCTTAAAGCTTACTATTTTATAACAGGATAAAGTCCTAACACAATAGTGAAGCACACACACAAAAACAAGAATAATTAAACAATAAAAAATTATAAACAATACACACTAGTTACAGCACTTTACTTATAACACAAAATAAAAAGAGTAGTCTTTGTGAACTCATTCAGAGAACAACAGAAGATGTCTATTGTTGATGTATATTGTATGTGAACACCTCAGACATTAGGGTTTCCTCAACATCGTTTCCTTCGTATACGTGGTATTTCTCGTAAATTGTTTGGATGTCACAGTTGTTCGTAACTTAGAAGACAAAAGCATTGGTACATAACAGGATTCGAACCCACGACCTCTCGAAAGTGACACCAGCAATATTAGGCAGTAGGCAATATTAAGAGGTAGGTTCGGGTGGGAAAGAGAGGGCACGATTCATCGCACGTGAATGTTGAAACAGCGATAGATCGCGCTGTATGTGCCATGAGCGTAATTTGATAGTTTAGATTAAATATTAATTAAAACTCAGATTAGTTAAACAACGTATTTCTACTTAATCTGAGAAATAAAATCTCAGGTTTAAAAGGCAGGAGAGGTTGCTACAATCCTTACAAAAATATTTTAAAAAACTTAAAAGATTATTCAATAAAGACTTTTTCCTTAAATTCAGTAAGGGACCGTTTTCCTTAATCTGAGTAAAAATATCCTACTAATATTATAAATGTAATTGATTTCCTTAGTCGCTTTCTACGACATCCACGGAAGGAAATGGAGTGACGCTATTCTTAATCCGGCGCCACACGAGACAGGAGACGGGCAGCAGCGTCTTCCTAGATTCCAACCGCATACTGCGATCGCCAACCCGCCTGCCAGGCGTGGCGATTATGGCAAAACCCCTCGTGGTTATGAAACCACGAAGGAAGCCTATGTCCTGCAGTGAGTGTCAAATGGCTGATGATGATGATGATTATAAATGTGAAAGTTTGTGAAGATGTTTGGATGTTTGTTACTCAATCACGCAATAACGGCTGAACGGATTTACGTGAAACTTGACGTACAGATAGACAAAGACCTGAATTGAGACAGAGCATACTTGATATCTCGGTAATGCGTACCATGGGATAATATTAACATAAGCAGCATATATATGTCCCACTGTAGGGCACAGGCCTTCTCTCAGCGGCGTTGTGCAAGAATCGTATAAACGGATTCTGTGGCGGTACTAAATTCGCCGGGCCAGCCAGTATTTAATAATTAAGAAACGATACTGTTTTTTTTAATGAGCGTATAAACCTCCAGCCTCCTTACCAACAACCTTCGAGTAGATAATAAACTCTACCTACCGAACATAACCTTTCAACAGTTAAAACGGTTCCAAACGGTAAGCGAACCGGAAACACCGTTTACCACCTGGGGTGCACTGTAAAATCAAAATAAGAATCACCCCGTAGTCTGTACGAGTAATAAAGCGAAGAGGGGTTTCGGTATAGAGAAGGTCTAATACAATAAGGGCAACTTGCGCCAAGTCACTGGATAAGTAAGTAAGAATAAGGATAAACTTAATTTGACAACATTACAAAGAATTACATGCAGTAGGTAGATAATTAAGTAAGTAAACCACAGAACACATTTTAGCAAAATACCTTTAAGTACCTACATGAAACTTAGGGCCGGTTTCTGAATTAAAAATTTCACTAAGTAAATTTATTTTTTATTTATTAATTTATTTATTATTAGGAAGACTAACAGCACAAAACAATGAATAACAGAAACTATAGACATACAGAAGGCCAGTTATAAGTCTCCACTTATAGAAATATTTTAAGACGCCGTTGAGCTCTTTGAGCAAAAACACAAAAGACACCATACGAAACTACCTTAATAATATAACTTATTCTAACCATTGAAGAAATCTGCACTAAGTATTTCCCTCAAGCTTTGGACTGATGAATTAAACATATCAAGATCACCTATCTTCGCCAGTTTATTAAATTGGTTACAAACCCTCCATAAATACTCAAGTAACGTGCGGTCACGGTCTTTTCTGTCATTTAGCGAAATTCTCAATTTAGAAACTGGCCATTAGACATACAAAGTTGTCAAAAATGGGCCAGTCTCAGCATGATGCCAAAGCAGGGCCTTGACGCTGGTTTTCATACGGAACCATGAAAGAAAAGGATGACTTGTTATACAGAAATAAAAATATTTTTATTTTATGTAATTACTAAAGTGGAATAGGGTTTAAATTACATAATTGTGGAGTAATTGTTGTGAAGTTTGGAGCTAATTCTCGCCCATTGAAATTTCTTTGCACCAAAATCTACAGATGGAAAAATTGTTACTCTCTATTGCACAAGTTTTTTGCTAACATCTGCAATTTTTTATAGGTAACGTAAATTACAGTGTACTTTGTGCTGGTAATGCGTCGAATATGATACCAATCTTTTGTAGCTTGGGAGGCCTGGAAACCTAAGGTACAGATGTTTTGATCTAGTTCGGGTACGAGTCTTTCCAAAAATAGTACATTCTGTTGCATTGTAGGTACCATTTATTCAGTGTTGTTTTTATTAGCAAAGGGCAAGGTAAATAGCACCCGAAACCGACGTGCGTGCATGCAACGACTAAAACGTTGATGAAGCGAAAGTGATCTGTCAGGATCGTGGCAAGTGGCATTCCCTGGTCTCTGCCTACCCCTCTGGGATACTGACGTGAGTTTGTGTTATGTATTTATATTCGACTGAATTTGTGGACAGAAAAAAAAACCCTTATCTTATCTTATCTTATCTTATCCAGCCCATGAATAGAGCCCACTGCTGGGCATATGCCCCTTCGCTGTCATGCCAACCCTCTTGGTCCCTACCAATCTCGTCCATTTCTCAGAAATAAATACGCTGTAGCACCTTCATAATGCTTTTACGATTACAGTTTATTACATTTCGCCGCAAACTCGACGAAATATTTATTGGTTTTTATGTGCTCGTCAAAAACATCAGTTTTTACAGGAAAAGGGCTATTGGCGTTACAAATTTGTCAGACCACGCAGTTGAAAAACGGCTTCTTTTACTGTGAAGAACGGATTACTTCCTCTGTGCTTATCGTGAATGATTCCACAGAGGGCGAATTTTTGACTTGTCGTTTGCTGGGTAAATCTACTGAATTAACTATCTAAAGTGGTCCCTAGACGGTTGTTTATTTCGAGATCGGTTGATAATAGTAGATTGTTAACCAAGGGCTGTATGACATCAATTGCATACGAGGTTTTTGGCGCCCGAGCGCAGCGAGGGTGCTAATTAGCCCGAGTATGCAATTGATGCTTACACCCGAAATAAACACTGCTTTACATATCGATTGTGAGGTAAGTAAAAAAACAAGAAAGCGGGACTTTTGAGAAAGAACTCCAAAACACGAAAAAAATTTACTTTCGCGCCTAGCTAGTCGACTGACTTTTTTACTCTTCACGATTTTATGGCACGCAAGCGCGTCGAATCGTGCTGGCCAGTTTGATTTTTAAATCGATTTCAATTAACATACGATGTGACTGCGAAACAAATAGTTCGATATTTAAAATAAAATCTTCATAAATTCTAATATAAATTGTCTCGATTCCGATTCGAGTAAATAATCGATACCGAGAAAAAAAACATTAACTTTTAAAAAATATTCTTCTTGCAGTACATATGAATATGACAGTTCTTTTTTCAAATTCCAAAACCTATGCTGTAATGTTAACATTACATGGTATGTTTTGAAACCTATGCTGTAATGATATCCATACATCCCGGCATTCAGGGAAGTTAGTGACTACTTACAGAGCAAGAGATATGTAAAATAATAATAATCACAACACAATCACCTGTCCTGGTCCCAAATTAGGATACCCTGTGCTATGACAACCAGGCAAGAACATCGCAAACATGGAAATACAGCCAGACTGGTGCCATTTGTAAAAATCGATTACCGTGGCCTCCAAGGGGAATTGGCTGTGTCAAGCTCCTTTAGCGTCAGTTTCGGGATATCTTGATTAATAATTGAGACGTTGTATTTCAATACAAAACTTAAATTAAAAAAATATTAACAGCCCCACTGCTAAGGATTAACTACTAAGCAGGCGGGACGAACCTAGATATAATTGAATTTGGGTTAATTTAGTTTCTTATTTTTTCTCTTTAGTGTTTTTAACATGTTTTTGTTTGCATCATGCTAATTTTATGTAGTGCCTATGACACTCGCGCAAACATGACAAACCGATTGAGATCTTATTTGTCAAAATCTGACCATTGGTAAAGGAGTTATGAGGGAACATAGAATCGGACATACTATCA
Source organism: Yponomeuta evonymella (assembly GCA_963969515.1). NCBI lineage: Eukaryota > Metazoa > Arthropoda > Insecta > Lepidoptera > Yponomeutidae > Yponomeuta > Yponomeuta evonymella. The sequence continues at coordinate 17,384,337 of OZ018359.1, read as the reverse complement.
TACATATGAACCAAACACATTACCCTCCGGCTCCGCCGCAGTCGGGTCGTATTAATTAATTAACTATTCCGCTTATTAGATTAGCATAATGGATATGCCGTCAGTTGATACTGGGGCCACGAAATGGAGCATCTGTGTAACATTGAGACCACAGATTGAGACAGGTTACCTGCCCGTTGAGGTTAAGAGAAATGAAATAATAGTTCTTACATTAAATGTTAGTTGAGCCTTGTCGCCTTTGACTCGTGTGCAACTTCATAGACGTAAGATATTTTGTCCTTTCATTGTCCTTCCTTGACCTTTTGCGCTAATGTAATATTTATAATAAATCCATATAAATATAAATAGGTGAAGCGGTGGTAGCCTCGTGGGTAGAACGTTGGACTCGGAAGCGTAAGCTATCGCCAATCTCATACTTTAATTATAACATAACATTACATAAACTCACGCCTGTATCCCAGAGGGGTAGACAGAGACCAGGGACTGCCACTTGCTACGATACTGACAGATCACTTTCGCTTCCTCAACATTCATTAGTCGTTGCATGCACGCACGTCGGTTTCGGGTACTTTTTATCTTGCCCTTTGTTAATACATCCTCTATTTGGTCGAAGTATGTCCGAATTTAATTATATCTGAGAGAAGGCTTAATCCCTACAATAAATAGGATTAAAAGATTATCTACTTGTATAAAACTATTAAAATTCCATTGTGTAGTGCTAATATACTTCTTTTAAACGAAAATTTAAGTCGGAAATGTTAAGAAAATAATTGGATTATTTAAATGAATTTTAGATACAGTTACAAACACAAATGTACACTTATTCTAAATTTAATGAATTTAGTGTTCTGCTTACAAAATATTAATAATTAATAATTATTTCCATTTTTATGTACAAAAAAGTGTTCTCTATCTATCTATTGTTATTGTCTCTGTCCGTAGCAATGAGGTCCTTGAGAAGGATGTCTGGTGTTACTTTGAATGACAGGATACGCAATAGTTTGATTAGAGAACGTTGTGGACTGAAAGAGGATGTAGTGACTAGAATTGAGATAGGAACGACGCGTTGGTTTGGATATGTGGAGAGGATGAAGGAAGAAAGATTGATGAAACAAACATTTCGAGCGAATGTGGTGGAAGGGTCTGTAAGGGACGTCCCAGGCGGTCATACTTCGACCAAATAGGGCTAAGACCAAATAGACCAATGAATGTTGAGAAAGCGAAAGTGATCTGTCAGGATCGTGTCAAATGGCAGTCCCTAGTCTCTGCCTACCCCTCTGGGGTACAGGCATCAGTTTACGTATGTATGTGTATGTCTCTGTTCCATTTCGTCACTTCGTGGCCACCATTTGGAATTCACCTCTCGGTATCAGAATCTTTAACAAAATTGCTAAATGATAAGTAACTCTGATTGTCTGAAACTTTCTAGTTGTTCTATAGAAATGTCAACTGGTTGAACTTAATTTGGTTGTTTTACTTATTGTTTGAGAAAATAGTTCGTTGTGTAACTTAATCTAATTAAATACTTAGTTGGCACAAAGTTTACAGTATTGAAAGGCGTAGAGTGAAATTGGTCTATCTGCTTTCCTTCAAATAATAGGAATAAGCAGAATGCAAATTCCTACAGAACAAAAAATATTTTCATAGATGCCTAGACTTACGCCTGTATCTCTCAGAGAGCAGGGTCTGCCACTTGCCACTATAATCGTCATTCATCAGTCGCTATATGCGCATCCGCCGGACTTAAGTACGTTTTGTCTTGCCATTCGCTAGTATTTCATATTTTATTTCGTTGCTGTATGTCCGCCTGAGACGTCCCTAAAAGGATTTAAAAAAAAAAGAAGTCCCAAGCGCGGTGGTAGGTTAGTGGGTAGAACATTGGACCCGAAAGCGAGAGACCCAGGTTGGATTCTCAGTTTGGGCATGTACCTCTATGACTTTGTTTTCTAAGTTACGTATATTCGTGAAGTTATAGTAGCAATACCACTTGCTAACGGCGAAGGAAAACATCGTGAGAAAACCTAAATGTCTGAGCTACTCACGTACCTCAGCGCGTGAAATCGCCAATCCGCGGTGGGCACGCGTGGTGATTAAGCCCATACTCTCTCCCTGAGAGAAGGTCGGCCCTACAGTGGGACGGATATAGGCTGCTACAATCAAGAAGTCCCAAGAGAAAAATATCTAACCATATTCTGTCTAGATATAGCGAAAAGTAGTGAAATACATGTCCAACAGCTCTTCAGCAGATGTAAGACGCCCACTGCCACTCTAGTTTGCAAATTAAATGGCGCTTTACTTTGCTATTCATATTTGAATAATTGGGGACGATTTATAATTACATTGTAGGTTTTATACTATCCCGCGACTTCTGGCTAACCGTGCCAACGCTCTCCCAACTGAGCTAATGGGCAAGTGCAGATATCCGCGAAATTTCAAGCCTCTTTACAAACTCTTGTCTGTATTACGTCCCGGCGTGGGCGGAATTTTTAGCCTCTAAATGGGTTTTTAAAATAATGAAAATGTGTCATAAAATGCGATAAATTCACTCCTTAATGAACGAGACGAAGTAAATCTTTAGAGACCTTATTTTTAAGTATGTAGATATTGAAATTTAAAGGTCAGGGGTATTTCTTGAAGAAAAAACGTATTCCCAAAGGATGTCTAACACATTCTAAAGACTTTCTTTACATAAATATGTACTTAAAATACTTACAATAAATTATTATTTTCTCTATTGCATACCGAGTCGAGTCCCGACAACTTTTTCCCACATTACTACTCCGCTGTCCGTCCGTCCGTCTGTCACCAGGTTGTATCTCATGAACCGTGCTAGTTAGATGTTTGAAATTTTTGCAGCTGGTGTATTTCTATTGCCGGTATAAGAACAAATACTGAAAACGGAATAAAATAAATATTTAAGGGGGGCTCCCATACAACAAACGTGATTTTTTTGCCGTTCTTTGCTCGATATTAATAAGGGCAACAGGTAGACGCTTCAAATATTCAAATGTTGTACAAATAATGGTGCGCGATTCCGACTCACACGTGGCCGTTTTTTTAATGATAAAACTTATGATAACAGAGATAAATACATCGACTTTACGTCATCCGTTACTATATCATCTACTACGTTATCGGTGCGATACATGCGCCGATTAGAATGTTTTCTAATATCTGGGTTTCCAACTGCAGTTTGTAATAAAACGCCAGATGATTCTCGATTCTGAGGTTCATCATCATCAGCCACTTGACGTCCACTGCAAGACCTAGGCCTCTCTCATGGTTTTCCAAGATTCCCGGTGTTATGCCGCCCGCATCCAGCGACTCCCCGCCACCGTAATCACCCGTGGTTTGTTTGGAATTAAAACCTTTAAGTGTACCAAATTACCTGCACCAGGTTCAACATGTTCTCGCTTGTAAAACGTTCTTGAGCACTTTCGATGAAAAAAAATTTCCCGAGATCTTTCCATTAAAATCTTATTTTAGAAAAAAACTGTTTAACTGCAGCTGTCGACTGCATTTATTATGTTTATGCTTGGCAACGTGATTTTTTCTATATTTTTTTTAAGTGTATGAATGCAAATATAATTTCAATTACTAGCTAAATACCCAAAATATTGGTTTGCGATAGTTTTTGTTCTAAAAGTCAGAAATTTAGGTATTTTAACAAAAACCATTCTGTGTGCTGAAGTTCAATGTAAAATGCAAGCCACTGCCTTGGGGCCGTATTTGTAGTGGAGAAAAAGGCAACGGAAAAAAAACTCCACTGTCACCATCCTTTCTCAAATCATCTTAAACCTAATACATCAATTACTGCCTATATGATAAGATTGCATGATTGCCATCAAAAACTTGACAAAACATAAGTTAATTTTCTTACGCATAGGCTATTTTTTATCCCGGAAAAATGCACATCAAAATTACCACGCGAACGAAGTCGCGGGCAACAGCTAGTAGATTTATATAAGTAGTTACGTGCCTAGACATTGCTATTTCCCGTCATTTTATTTTTAGGATTATAGACAGCCATACTTACATTTATATAATTAAAGGATCCATATCTCATTTGTCACGCTCTGTCCGGCTACATACAAAGTCACCCTTGTATCCAGGAGCTATAGGCTAGGACTAAGGTTTGCCACATGTCGCGATTCTGAGATCTATGGGTATTTGAATTACTTGCAATACATAATATCTCTGATGTAAGCAATATCTGAGGGTCCACCTCTCAACCGATCAATTTGAATGACAATGTGATCCTCCGTGATCGATATTTGACGTTGACTTCAAAATCTGTACAAGGTTGAATAAATAATAAAAATTAAATAATAATACCTTGTAAAACGAATCCCATCGGAACAGAAGATGGACTGAGATATTTTTCGCCTTTTTAATCGATATTCGCCCTTATATATCGAGCTGCAAAAGTTACCATAGGGCGTAGCGAACTATCATTGTTGCCACGTTGGTCTAGCGGGAGCACGTCTGATTACCATGCCCGAGGTAGCCCGAGGGTCCGATTCCCACTGGGGGCCGCCGTACATTTGTACATGGGTGTGCTTCCATGCCTGTGATGTCTTTACCTGGTTACCATAGCACAGGGTATCCTAGTTTGAGACCAGGACAAGTAATTGTTTTGTGTGGGCGTTATTTATTATTGTTCATAATTATTAGAGTTTATATAATTATTCTAAAACGGATTGCATTGAACTGGCTTTCATAGTAAACCGTAGATTTATTGTGAATATGTTGTGTTAAGAATAATAGTTGTGTTACTCTCTCTCTGAGAGAAGGCCTGTACCCTACAGTGGGACGTATATACACTGCTTATGAAGAATAACATAGAGTTTTCTTTCATTCAAAAATGATAGGACAGAATGTAAGAAATATGAAAAGTGTTGAAAAAGGTTTTCATCGTTACCCGGGGGCGTCAGGAATTTTTTTAGTAGCAAAAAGAAAAACGCGTATTTAAGTGACCCGAATGTCATGATTATACATCAATCAATGCCTCAGTGTTTCCACACCCGTGGGACCACTAAGACCGTCAAATGTAGTGTTCAAAATAAAACACTCACTTCACTTATTAACATAGTCTTTGTTACTAACATTTTGGGCCACGGATGATTGAAATAAATGTTCCATTATTCATATTAAGTATACCAAATAGCTTAACAGTGACATTTTCGATCATCCGCGTCGTAAATTCCGGGAGTTCTATTCCTCTAAGAATATGAGAGGAAGGTGGATGTTGCTACCTCAAGCGATAAAAATAGCGGAGATGCCAGCTCGCCGTCGTGACGCTTAATCCAATGTCTCACGTTAAAACGGGAAATGACAGACCGTGGCTAGCAATATTTAAATGCTACCCTGTGATTAGCGTAGGAAGTAGTACGTAGGAAGACTAACAGTATTATAATAAAAAACCAGATAAGTGCGTGTCAGGCCACGCGCAATGTAGGGTTCCGTAGAAAGAGTTTTTTTATCTGCTTTATTTATTTATTCATTTATTGATACTTTTATTGCACTTTAAAAAAATCGTACAATGCGGCGGACTTAATGCCATAAGCATTTTTTACCAGTCAACAGAACTAACAACTTCATCGAAGTCATTTTCAATGTATTTTGAACAAAATTTTACTTTCACAGGTTGGTTAACAGGTTGGTTACTCGTTAACTAGTAAAGCTTACTTAGCCGTGATACTTTTCATTTTAAGTTCATTATATGTGCCACTACTCTGAATTTTTTCTCGTTTCTACAATCAACCGTTTGGCTAGGAGAGGGGGGACGCTCTACTCAGACAAAAATTTGCGCTTTAAAGCTTAATATTTCGCAAACGGAACCCTAAATCAAAAAAATTGTCTTCCTACACCCACAATATTTTTCAACGACCAATCCAATGACCCCATCTACATGATAGGGTAGACGAGAAAAAAAAAACATCATCCCCACTTTTCATGGTTAGGGGAGGAACAGTAAAAAAAAATTTTTTCCACCATTTTATTCTTTAACTTTGACGGCGTGATAAATTTGTAGACACATACCAAATCACAGCTTTTTAGTGCCACCGGTCTTTGCGCTAGGCCGCGGACGGACAGACAGACAGTCATGGCGAAACTATAAGAGTTCCTTGTCGGACTACGGAATCCTAAAAACACGATTGTCTTAAAACACTCCAGTATAAATAGTATAAATAAAGTTTAATACCACAGACTATTTATACGGCGTTTATGGAGTGTTTTAAAATCTCAAAGCCGACTTGCACCACTTTCTTAAATGTGGCTTAAGAAGCATTTCACTACAATTTTTCATATAAATGAACGGGGGGGTTCACTCAATACGAAAACAGGGAAACTTTCTAATAGCCGCTTTTCCCTACATTTAAATGGCGCAGATGGTTAGGTTACTTTAGTAAGAAATACCTGACTTCGCGATTGCGAAATTTTCACGTCTCAGGCACTCAGATGTCCTTTGCCGTTATTGAGTGTTACAAATATCTATAAAATATACCAAAACACGTTATATTATATCATATGCTATGGTAACACATGCAGTGGACAGGTTAACGAGGGTACACTTGACGCAAACTAAATTAAACAAAAAATAAACATCTTTTTCACATACGTTCGGCCACGAAAGGGTATCGCGTGAGGCAGCGATTGAAAAGAAACAGAAGTCTCGGTCAAGAACTCAAGTTCAATATCCAAAAAAGAATATTTTCTCTTTCACATTTTGGCACTTTGTCCAACCTGTCAAAAAAAATATTTCACATTACCGCAGGCGCAAAGGGGCACTATAACTTACCTAGAAAATGTCAAATTAAAAATGTAGGTTGTACAACAACGTTGTATAGTCCGCACAGGTCTTTTGGCGATGTGGAGAGGATGAAGGAAGAAAGATTGACGAAACAAATATATCGAGCGAATGTGAGGCCGGTAAGGGACGTCTCAGGCGGACATACTTCGACCAAATTAGCATTAGCAAAGGGCAAGATAAAAAGTACCCGAAACCGGCGTGCGTGTATACAACGAAAGAGATCTGTCAGGATCCTGGCAAGTGGCAAACGCTAGTGTCTGCCTACCCCTCCGGGTTACAGACGTAAGTTTATGTTATATTATGTTGATTTTAAGTTTGTAATTGTAACTTTATCAAACATGGCTCTGAAACATTCATTCATTGTCATTCCTTAGCGAAGTCCTATTCAGCAGCAGAAGAATGTAGGTTGATGAATCCATCAGGATTGGATTAAAATTGTCGTTTTGTGGTAGAAGAAGGTTGAGGTTAAGGCTTTATAAAAACGTGGAATAAGGTTGCATTGACTTCAAGTTTGAAATAAACATTTTAAGCATGTCCATAAACGTTTTTATGATAAGTAAGTTTCATGATACGTTAATCATAAGTTTTTACGATTAACTTAACTCTGGATTCACTGAATTCCGTCCGACAAAAAATCAAGTAGGTAAGTAAAATGTAGTGCTTACGATAGTTTTAGTTCAAACAACGTTCTTATTGACGTGAAACCGCTAAAACCGCATGCATTGAAAACATGTCGCCTGAGCGACGGCTGTAACTCTGTAAATACGTGTCGTGTGCAATTAATTTATATATCGTTGATTAGAGCAAAGCAGCCGTTGCTCAGATCTTTGTGAATCGTGCCGCTAGAAACCGCCAGTGCTGCGTAACACATTGTGCAGTTAGAGCAAAAATGTATGCTTACTTATTGATGATTGACTGCGTTCGGAGTTTAACTGCGTGATCGAATCAGGAATGAGGATATCCGCAGAAGAACCCGAGTTACTGATATAACTCGAAGATTTGCGCAGTGGGCGGGGCATAGCTCGAAGAACTGATGGCCGTTGGGGCGGAAAAGTTCTGACGACCTGGTTACGGTGTCGGGGAGTCGCTGGATGCGGGCGGCACAAGACCGGGAAGCTTGGAAAACCATGAGGGAGGCCTGTGTCCTGCAGTGGGCGTGAAATGGCTGATGACGATGATGTTTGACGTCAAACCAACGGCCGTGTAACCCGAGACAGCCTCACCCGCCTTTTAAAACTTAGGCTCTATGTATGTACTTAACTTTGGGCCACGCTTATATATAAAGTAATAAGAGTTTTTCTGCGTAAACACCCTGCATTGATTTACCAAACTCGTAGGCATAATGTCTTATTCAAATTCACAAAACTTTCTGCCTTACGACAACAATGAAAATATTTATATTCATGAATGCGAAATTGAGTAGGTAAAGTACATTAATGATGATCTTGTGTAAACTTCGAAATGTTCGTGTGGGTGAATGTGATTTTTAAAGTTTCCATTTTCTTGGAACTTATTTTCTTAGCATCAGAATTTATGGCAGTCAACTTACTCTGTTATCTAGACCTAGAAAAGTATGTTTTATTAATTGTTGAATAACAGTATAATAATGTAAAATACGTGGAAGGCGAACCATTTTACATTGCCTAGATTTTTTTCGGCGAGAGCCCGCGAAAGATGTCGTAGTGGGGAAAAGGTCTATGCCCAGCAGTGGGCAGAGGTGGGCTGATAATGATGACGAAGGTTTTTTTATTTATGATGCGAATCATAAGCAGCCTATATACGTCCCACTGTAGGGCACAGGCCTTCTCTCAGAGAGAGAGAGTATGGGCTTAATCACCACGCGTGCACACCGCGGATTGGCGATATAACCAATGACGCGAATAACCAAGTGAAATCAGCGGCAGGACACAGGAGTGGGGACCCAGGTTGGGCAAACGATCGGTGTGTGGACCCGATGGGTCAATGACATTACTAAAGCCGTCGGAAAGCAATGGACCAGATTGGCAGGGGACCGAGAGGGTTGGCGTGTCAGGAAAGAGGCCTATGGTCAGCAGTGGGCTCTATTCATGGACTGGATAGATATAATAGTAGCGTTATGTTTTGATTTCTGATTTTCTAATGAGGTATTTAGCTAAAGTTTGATAATTAAATACCTTTTCTATTGCATATGGAATTCTTATTTTAAATAATTAAGCTTTTGTTTCTTTTACATTTTTTTGTGTTTAACTACATATTTAAGTTTCAACTTGTATTAAGTTTTTTTTAGAAATTGACTAAAGAATAGTATCTATGTGCCATAAACATGCGCCACTTATTATTGTAAGCATATAAAAGGCCACCACAATACCTACTGTTGTCAACACAGTAAACACAGTTTGCTTATAACAATTTTTATTAATAAAGAACTTTTAACTTTACTTTTTGTACCCTAAACCCTGGAAACCCTAAAGCTTGGGCAAAGTAAAGTACGTTTGAATACTATTTGAACGCTATTTTGATTATGGCAACACCGATCAAAGTTCATCTAAGACTGCCTCGTTGGTCTAGCGGTACCGCGTCTCATTACCATGGCGGAGGTCGTGGGTTCAACTCCAACTGGGGGCCGCCGTACATTTCTACAAATAGCCCCAGTCTGGGTATATTTCCATGCTTGTGATGTCTTTGCCTGTTTACCGTAGCACAGGGTATCCTAGTTTAGGACCGGGACAAGTGATTGTGTTGTGTAGAAGTTATTTATAACTGCAAAATTGAACTTTGGTCAAAGTCACTTTGTCCAAGCCACAAACGATATAGGGATACTACGTATTGGTATATCAACTCGTTAGCTTATTGCAGAGAACTATTGGCTTAACGAGGCAAACCAAATATAATTTTAAGAGGTCCTAATTAAGTTCGCCTTGCGTACCTAAGGTAGGTACGTAAGGTGTTGTGTTTTTTATTTATTTTTTATGTAGCCTATATACGTCCCACTGCAGGGCACAGGCCTTCTCTCAGAGCAAAGTGGAGAGAGTGGCTTAATCACCACGCGTGCCCACAATTTCAAGCGCTGAGGTGTGTGAACACCTCACACACTCAGGTTTCCTCGCGATGTTTTCCTTCACTGTTCGCGAGTGGTATTGCTACTATAACTTCACAAATGTACGTAACTTGGAAAACAAAGTCATTGGTACATGCTGGGATTCGAACCCACGAAATCCCGAATGAGAAGCTACCGCTCCGCTACCACCGTTTTGTGTGCAGAACAAATAAGTCTCAGGGAGTTAGAGCTCTGTACTTCGGAAAAAGGAAATGACGTCACGCAAGCGTCAGTCGCGCGGTAAAGCTTGCCAATGTAAGCAACGCTATTATGGTCACGTTTCGTGGAATGAGACATGACCCGCGCAATCCGCTCGAGAAATTCGATTTTCAAATTCAATTCAATCGCCACGGACGCCATTTTTCAACGTCACTTCTCCACAGCTGCCATTCGTGGTAAATGTTGCAGAAAACCGCTCAATGTATTATGCACACTTATCAGAGATCCTGGAAAACGGTTCTGAAATTCTAGGTGTTCGCTAACGACATTATCAATAATTCTGCGCACCTCAGAGGCAAGATACTGCAATTCTTTTACATACTGTGGGTATTGTTTTTGGAACAGCCTGCCTTCGTCAGGCTCAATCCCGGGACTTTTTCAAGAATATTTGGAATATTTTTGGAAATGAGAAATCCCAGAAGTACTACTCTGTGTAAAAAGTATCGGGAATATGTCAATAAAAAGACCCGCGTAAAAGAGGTCGTTTTAATTTTTTTACTGCATGTTGGTAGCACTGTACTGATTTAGCGCGCAAAATTTGAGCGGGGTCTGTCATTTAATTTGTTTTAAACTACACTTTTTGTTGGTCATAGTTTTGAGTCCTAGGCGATTTTTACAATGGAAAATATTGTTGAACAAAGAGTGTGCCTTAAATTTTGTGTTTCAAATGATATTTCATGTGGTGAATCACTAAAAATGTTGCGAAATACCTACGGTGAATCGTGTATATCGAAAACAAGGGGTTATGAATGGTATAAGGCTTTTAAAGAAGGCCGAGAAGTAGTAGTAGACTTGCCTCGTTCTGGTAGACCTTCAACCGCTATGACCAAAGAAAACATCGACAGAATCAAGAAGCTTGTGCTCGAAAATCGACGTATGAGTCTGAGAGAGTTGGCTAGTGAGGTGAACATATCTTTTAAGTCCGTCCACAACATTCTCATTGACATTTTAGGCATGAAACGCGTCGCCGCTCGACTAGTTCCAAAAGAGCTCAATTTTGTTCAAAAAGCGCAGAGAAAGCATGTCGCTGAAGACATGGTTTCCCGAGCTTCTACGGATCCGACCTTTATGAAACGTATAATAACTGGCGACGAGACATGGGTTTATGAGTACGACATGCAAACAAGCCAACAGTCTTCAGAATGGCGTCTCGAAAACGAGCCGAAACCCAAAAACCGCGGCAAAGTCGCTCCAAAATCAAGGTGATGCTGACAGTTTTTTTTTTATTACCGTGGTATGGTTCACTCCGAATTCCTTCCAGAGGGAGAAACAGTGAATAAAGAATATTATTTAGGCGTCATGAAGCGTTTGCGTGAGAGTATCCGCCGAAAACGTCCAGATTTGTGGCAACACAACTCATAGATGCTGCACCATGATAATGCACCATCACACACAGCCATTATAGTGAAAGAGTTTTTAGCGAAAAATTCAACAAAAGTTCTCGACCAAGCACTGTATTCACCTGATATGGCTCCGTCTGACTTTTTTTTATTTCCCAAGTTAAAATTACCACTTCGAGGAAAACGTTTTGAGTCGATAGAAGCCATAAAAGAAAATTCGCTGAATGAGCTAAAGGCCATACCGCAAATAGCCTATGAAAAATGTATGGAAGACTGGGTGAAGCGGTGGAGATGTTGTATTGAAAGCGATGGGGCCTACTTTGAGGGCGATAAAATAAATTTAGATGAATAATTTGTATTTTTTGTTTTATTGGCAAATTCCCGATACTTAGTACACAGAATGTATAACATTTGAAAACCACAAAAGAAAAAAAAATATTACAATTCAGATAAAATGAAATATTGTCAGGTACCCACAACTATTTCAAGAGTACCGATTTAGTGGGCACACAATTTTTCAAATTTTTCGTAGTAACTTATCGCCAGTTCTTTATTGTATATTTTTATTTAAGTATTCATGTTTATCTTTAATAAGCATATCAAGTGCAATAATGTACCGTACCTACGTATTATTTTATTTATGTACCTTGTGCAGGTTTATCATAGTTCTGTGATACCCCTCAGATGAAGATTTAGTAAAAATGCGAACAACTTTTGCTCTGGGGAAATCTTCTTCTGTCCCTTGTTCTTGAAATAGCTGTTCGATTCTAAAGTTGCCACCTAAGCCCCTGGCCACACAGAAGACACGTGGGGTGAGGGCGCTGAAAAGAGGCCTCGTTAATTCAATTCACTTTCATACAAAATGTTTGAAGGGACGCGACGAAGCCCAAACAGAACAGACGGGGCGAGAACGCGAGTTCTATGGCCATAGTATAAGTTGTTTGAGCTATATATTTATCTATTAATTAGGTACTATATATTTTATTAATTTTTATTGTGTTTATTTTTGCTAAAAGTAAGTTATAGTTAAGGATTTTTATAGTTTATTTTGTTCGCATATATAGACCCGTTTACGGTCTATATAAAAATTACGTTGGTGAAATTGTTAGTTCTGTAAAGCAGATAAAACCCCTTCTGTCTACGGAACCCTATATTGCGCGTAGCCCGACACGCACTTGGCCGATTTTTAGTACTTGACTCTCTAAGGTTTCCTGTAAGATATGTTTTACAGAGATAAGCTCGCCTTTGAATGTATTATTTCTTATATAATGTAATGTTTAATGTTTCGTGTGAAATAAAGAATAATTCATTGTTCATATTGACTAGTAGAAGGCTCCCTTTTGGGACAGGTACGTGTGAGCATTTTGTTTCAGTCTTTATAAGCGATAATCGTTCGACAGTGAATTCCTTTTAACGTCGGCAAACTTAAAATAGGTACCTACACATATTAACTGTTTCACGTAAACTAACAATGTGTTAATCTTTTATTAACAGCGCTCACTTGAACAACGTAAGAACAAAAAAAAATATTAAAAGATTGCCTCGTTGATCTAGTGGTATCACGTTTGAATACCAAGCCGGAGGTCGTGGGTTCGATACCCACTGGGGGCCGCCGTACATTTATGCAAATGGCCCCATGTTTGTGATGTCCTTGCCTGGTCACCATAGGGTTTCCTAGTTTGGGACCAGAAAAAGTGATTGTATTGTATGGAAGTTGTTATGAATTTTTCGCGATTTTGAACTTTTTCTCAGTGTGCAAGTTGTTCGTCATCACAACTAGAACTCTCTCTTTACAAAATGAAAACAAAAAAAAACACAGCTGACAACTGCTATCAGCAGCCTATTACGGTCTTATTTTTAAAAACACGATTTCTCTAAAACACTCCTGAGAGGCAGTTTAAATTATTGTGTGGTTACGTTTTTCCCTTTACCACAAACAATTTAAACTGGCTCCTCCTACAACTCGCCTCTTTTAAGGAATCGATTAGATTGATTTTAAATGTTCTTTATTCACGGAAATTGATATATACTAATACCCAGTCTATTTTATTTCTAGCTTAAAAACTCAAAGTAAAAAGAGCAGAACAAGCCGTTGCACCTTCCATTTCCACTCGATCGGAACTCGCAACTTGCAGCCTTTCAGGGCATCGGTTTCACTGAACACGGAAGCTTGTTAAGAACTTATTTGCTTCACAAATTAGCCTCTTGTGAAAAGCTGTGCTTTTGCAATAGAATAACCTGGCTTTTTAACGAGCGGATTGTTTTTAAAAGGTTCTCTATTTATACGCAAGCACTCTTCTTAGCGGGATCGGGGACAGGGCTGTTAACCCAATTGTCGAGAGCATGCATGCCTAACAGCCTAAAAAAAAAGTTTGACAATCTGAGCAACGATGTCGATGTCGATGACGTACATTTGTACAAATGGCCTCAGTCTGGGTGTATTTTCATGTTTGTGACGTCCTTGCCTGGTTACCATAGCACAGGGTATCCTATTTTGGGACCAGGTCAAGTGATTGTATTGTGCGGAAGTTACTATTATTGTGTCGATAGACTTCATATCCGAATAATTCGATAAATCCGAATCGATTCGTTGATTCGGTCGTGGATTCTGTTCCTGCTGGAGGCCGTATTACTTGATTTGTACAAGGCCACTGTCTGGGTGTATTTTTATGTTTGTGACGTCCTTGCCTGGTTAACATAGTACAGGGTGTTCTAGTTTGGGCCCAGGATAAGTTATTGTGCTGTGTGGAAGTTATTATTATTATTAATTGTGATTAAGAGAGTGTTTGATAAAATTGTATTCAGGCTCAAACTATAAAATCTGCTATATGTCGGCCACACCTCCAATAACTTTGCACTTCACGCTTTGATGTAGTTTTATAAATGTTAATCTATTTATAATCATAGGTTATTTACATCGTAATTATGTAAATAATATAAATACGGCCTATTATTATAAATAATAATTTTGCAGCAGCATCCAGTGATAACTCCTACTTACACTAAATAAGGTGACACTACACTAGACTAGCAGTCTTACTTATCAAAGGTCAATTCCACTAAAACACTTTAAAGACGGAGCTAAAAGGACGGAGCCGGCTTATAATAGGAATTCTCAGGCTTTGACTCCTTCTTAAGAGTGTTTCAGTGAAATAGTTTTTTTTTATAAATAATACTATAAGTGTTTTGTGGTTTATTAGTATGATTATGTACCTACTGCATAATTCTTTGTGATGTGTCAAATAAAGCTTATTCATATAAGTGAAGTGACTACTCAGACGCTATAGTACCTGGGACAAATTAAAGACAGACTAGGCTTGCCCTAGCACTTATGCCATCCTTTCGGCTTGGTTGTCAGATACTGTATATTTATACTGAAGCATATGTTATATTCATAGATACAGTAATTTATACTGTATACTCATGTAAAGCGGTGTTAGCGCAGCGGTAGAACGTAGCGGTAGGTCTCTCATTCGGGAGGTCGTGGGTTCGAATGACTTTATTTTCTAAGTTACATACATTTTTAAAGTAGTAGAACTACCACTCGCCAACTGTACGTCTGTAGGTCAACATAAATCTTTAAAAACTCTGAATAGAAACAGCTTCAGGTCAAACGCATATGTCTTCCCTGGGCGCTAACTTGTTGGCATTTTCATAACCCCATCTCGGAAAGAGTATTTTTGCTCTTCGATATCTGAGTGCAAAAGCCGTTTTTATCCGCTAGATGATAAAGTAAAATGAATTTAGAACATCGAGTGCACTAAGTTAAAACATCATTAATAGTTATTTGTTATGCAAGGCTGCAAAGTTAATTTTTGGCGCAAGTACTTTGTATTGAAACCTGAGCAAGCGAAGGATTCTAGGATTGAGCCACGAGCGAAGCGAGTGGTTCAAATATAGAATCCTGAGCGTAGAGAGGGTTTCAAAGGTACGAGACGCTAAATAACTTTGCTGCCGAGCGCAACACACAACTTTTCACCTCACTAAAGCGAGGAAAATGTTAGGTGCAAGAAAAACAGTTTTAATAAATATTAAATTACTGTTAATTTATATCTTCGTCGCTGCTAGCTTCGCTCATATTTTATGATTTCTTTCGATTTTATCAAAAAACAAACCAAAATAATGGAAGTAAAGTGAATTCAATAAAGAGAAGAAAATTTTAAAGTTTTTTTTTTAAATCAAATTTTCTTGCCGGCCAGTGCGATTCTTTAAATGAGGCTGGCGCATGACATGAAATAAGTATTTGCATTTCAATCATCAATGGACTGGCTGCAGAGAATATAAACTATTACGAAACCAATGAGGTTCTATATATATGTAATTTATTGTACGAAACCTTTATTGAATAAAAATATTCGAATTTTAAAAACACTTTCCACACTAGCGGATAAAGTGCGATTTTCCACGCAGATTTCGAATGATAAACAGAGCTTTTACGAGCTAGTGAGGTGAAAACCTATTTAATTCTACCTCCATGGTGCCGAATTTATCATAAAACTTTTTTTAATTTGTTATAAACTCAGACTCGGAACCTCCTTTGTATTTTTTTTTGCATTGAGTCATTTCCTCGCTGAGGTGGGATGAGAAGTTAGGTGTTGCACTCGAGTGCAAAGATTTTTCACCTCGTGCTCTTTTGATTCCCTCGCTAACGCTCAGGATTCTAATTTTTGAATCACTCGCCGCGCTCGTGATTCAATTTTAGAATCCTTCGCTTGCTCTGTCATCAAAATTGAGCACGCGGTTAAAAAGCAACTTTGCACTCTTGTATAACGAATAACTATTTTTTTAATGGCTGCTCGGGGGAATGGAAAAGCAACTTAAAACTTCAGTTTGACTTTGATAATAACAACAAAAGAAATCCATTACTTTGAGACGTTTCATGCTCGTTAGGGTCAGAAAGCGCTGGTAGCTCCCATTAGGGATGTCATGGGTTTGAATCCCGGAATGTAGCAATGACTTTGTTTTCTAAGTTAGGTACATTTGTGAAATTGTAGTAGCAAAAAATAAATTGAATAAAAGATGTTGTAGAACGCAAAATCTAATTGAGATGCAGCAGAAATGGCGCAGGTAACCGCGGTGTACTATTCATAGAGAAAAAAAAGGAAAACATTGAGATTTTATTTTAATAGTTATATAGGTTGGGAAACAGATGTAAAAAATAAAATATGAATTAAACTCAAATATTTTATTAATGGTTTTTTTTTAAAATGCTGTTGCTTATGTATGTATGTCCAAATCGGATCACAGTTGTCAGTTTCAAGCAAATATTCTCAATACAATTGAGAGTCGGTACTCTTAGGTTAAGATGTATTGTGTAGTTTCCATTTTTATGTACAATAAAGTGTTCTCTATCTACCTAACTATAGATAGAGAACACTTTATCTATCTATCTATAATTGACTGCCCCATTGGTCTAGCAGTATCACACCTGATTAATATGGTGGAGATCGTGGGTTCGATTCCCACTGGGGGCCGCTTGTGTACTGAACTCTGCATCAAAGTTCAGTTTCATGCCCAACTTATTTGGAAAATAATTGCGAAAAACGCGGTTACCGGCTTGCAGAGTAATCCCCCAAGTAGGGCTTTATTTAACTTTGACTTCTCGCTCCTTCTTACCACGTGCCACATCCAGGGCCGGTTTGACCATGTCGAGGCACCTAGGTAATGCACGTAGATTATCTCTGACAATAATCTACTTGTGAAATGCCTATTTTCCTATTTGTGTTTTGTTTTAATCGGAGATTTCTGTTTACCACCACTTATCAATATTTTTCCGGAATAAATCCACGGTTATTGAAGTTCTACATTATATTAGGGGTTAAAGTATGAAATTGCCGTTTTATTGCAATAGGTTCTTTGAATTGACATAGAATCTTCATGGTTTGAGGTTTTCGAATGATACTTTTTTCAAATGGTTTATATGATGTTCTTTTTTTAAAAAATGTGAAACATTTGAATATCGACTTTCAATTGTTTTTGTTATTCAATTTAGACAAGAAAGATGGATACTGCGAAAATTCGAGTGATTTTTGAATACGAGTTCCGACGCGGAACTAACGCGGCAGAAACAGCCCGCAATATCAATGCTGCGTTTGGAGAGGGGTCTACTAATGAACGCACCGTGCGCGGTCGGCTGTGGGCGGTCTTCGTCGTGGCTCGTTCTTTTAGTCGAAATTTCCATCACGAAAGCGTTTAAACCAAAACCTATTGCAATAAAACGGCAATTTCATACTTTACACCCTATTATTATCTTATCATTTACATCAAGAATTCTTCATCTATACCCAACCCCGCTACAACCCCTTCTAAGATAAGATAAGATAAGAATATTCTTTATTGCACACAAGAAGCGAGACATAAAATACGAAAGTTACAATGAAAAAGTACAATGGGCGGCCTTATTGCTAACAGCAATTTCTTCCAGACAACCTTGTGACGGAGAGGTTTCCGAAGGAGAAAGAGAAACGGGTAGTTGGTGCAAATACGAAAAGTACATACTTAAACTTAATAATAAACTTACATAAATTTTTCTTAAATAATTGTTATAAACTACTACATTCTTCTTCTACTTCTAAATTCATACAAAAGATATCTCTATCAGAAAGCAATAAAGAATAAAATCGTGGGATGCGAGGTCTCTACGCAGTTGCCTTCACTGCCTATTGTAATTCGGACCTGGCTACATCAAAATGACCATCATTGGGATTCCCCTCTTTCCACCTACCTACGCCAAGATGACTTCATACCTACATCAAAATCGGTTGGGCTTATCAAGCTGCCACTATTATCCACAGCCTTTTGTTAATGCATTGTTTATCATCATTATCACTATTTACGCTATCACCCGAAATAGCTTAATTTCACAGCTAATAGCAGATCAAACGTAAACCGCTTCATGGTAAAACCAGACAGGATATAGCACCGTCACATCGCATCACGAAGTGTATTTTTGTACCCCGTACTATAATTACTTTTCGACAGAAAGTTATTAGTTACAAAGAAAATATTTATCACGATTACTGATCTTTAATCGTGCTCTTTGCAATGAGATCAAAAAAATATTTTTTACATGTTTTCCACTGTGCACAGTTTCATTAAAATAATATGCTCCAATATAGCTCCGAGAAACTGGGATATATGCGCCGCCGAGAGGCCAGAATGGAGTCACCTGGTGCAATGTATTTTTACTTGCATCGTTGTATTTACACGATTAATTTAGCGGGATAGCCCAGTAGGTAGAACAATGGACTCGGAAGCGGGAGACAGGTTCGATTCCTAGTGCGGTCATGTACATATGACTTTGTTTATTTTTAAAGTTACGTACATGTGCGAGTTTGTTGTAAGGAAAACATCGTGAGGAAACCCGCGGCTTGGTTGGCTCCGCACGTATTGACTTGTCACTAAGCTGTCAGAATGGTAAAGTTGCTGGAGCAGCCTACTCCATCTAAAACAATGTCCCAGGCACTGCTGCGTCCGAGTGGTCCCTTCACCCATCTAGTGTGAGTGACGGTGCCACTGGACGCTGTATAAATCATCTCATCACGCAGATGCAAACGCCAGTGTTATTTTTTTATATTAACTTGAAAACAACCAAAAAAATATATGATTCATGATGCGTTTTCGAGACTCGCCAATAAGTCCAAAGCATGATCCTGTATGACGGATAACCATCAGAGGCCTTACTATGCGCACCAAATCCTGTCGGAATCCTAAAGTTTGCGGTAGGAATTACTATGGAATTTGACAGGTGGACGATGAGACCGTTCAGGATTTGTTGCGCGTCATATAGGGGCAGATCCGATATCAGAGAACAGCACTTAGTGTTATCACGCAATCGAGTGGCAACGATATTTAAGCGTAAGGCTCTTACGATAGGCTGCTACATACGTTTATAAGTATTCCACCGGGTCAGTGACGGTCAGTGAGTGCTTGTGAGTGAACGATTGAAATTAGCGATTCTGAGAATAGTTTAATGTCTATAATAGTTTATTCCGTTATGTAAGTACACCATACTTTACGAGATTCACATTTGATAAACTCACGCCTGTGTCCTAGAGGGGTAGGCAGAGACCAGAGTTTGCCACTTGCCACGATCCTGAGAAACCTCTTTCGCTTCATTAATTATCATTAGTCGCTGCATGCGCTCACGCAGGTTTTGGGTATACTTTTAATTTTTTTATTTCATGTTTAATACCATGTTTCGGAGCTAAATTTGAATCGTCCTTTCAGAGCAAACATTACATCTACTATTTAGTCATTTCACAGCAAACATTACATCAACGTCTAGGCGTGACACGCTTGACTACCAAGGAAGAGGTCGTGGGTTCGATTCCTGCTGGAGGGCGCCGTAATAGATTTGTGTAAATAGCCTCAGTCTGGCTGTATTCCCATTTTTGTGTTGTCCCCGCGTGCTTACCACAGCACAGGGGATTTGAGACCAGATTGTGTGGAAGTTATTAAATGTTATTGTTTATTTTTAATTTTTAATTTTATTTTATTTTAATACAAAACCCACAGCACAAGTTAACTTCTAAAGTATAGTTATGTTAAATATATCCAACCATAGGCCAATTAAGGGCTTACATTATGTTTCATAAAGACTCTCTCTCTGAGAGAAGGCCTGTGCCCTACAGTGGGACGTATATAGGCTGCTTATGATTGTTTCATAACTACCTGTTGCCCGCGACTTCGTTCGCGTGGAAATGTTGATGTGTATTTTTCTCGGATAAAAAATAGCTTACGTGCTAATCCAGACTATAATCTATCTCTGTGCAAAATTTCATCCGGATCCGTTCAGCCGTTTTTGCGTGAACCAGTAACAAACATCCAAACATACATACAAACTTTCGCGTTTATAATGTTACTAAGGATTTACGTAGAGACAATAAAGTATATAAAACCATCTTCCCGACAAGAAAATCGTTCGCAAAGATTTAATCTGGCCTCCATATTATGTAGGTAGCACAGCCTTTTGTTTCCAACATCTTCTTGCCCGCTAAAACGCAATATCATGCTAAGGGGTGTTGTGGAGTAAAAATGATTTATATAGGTACCTACGCTGTCGACAAAAAACAGGGATGAATAGATAGTTTACTCGCCTGAATTGTACGTAGTACAAACTACCTGTTCAATAAGTTGTAAGAATTAATAAGATGTAATTAAGACTGTCCTTACGTGGAGCATGCTGTCTCGCGCATGAACAAATTAAAATTTTTGATTATTGTGATAGATAAAATGAGTAAACTTTTGATGAATGTGGTCTGAGGGTTTGATGCGTAATTAAATTACGGGCATTTAAAATACATTTAATTTCTCCGATACGTAGTTTTTAATAAAGAAAAGCCCATACTCTCTACCTGAGAGAAGACTGCCTATGCTATGTTATATGGCATCCGCCATAAGGAAGTAGACAGAATTTCATTACGATGATAACATTCTTACAATATCCTCATAGTTATATTATAAATGCGAAAGTAATTCTGTTTGTTACTTGATTCGCTGAACAGATTTCGATAAAATCGAAATTTAATTAGCAAGGAGTTAAACAGCATCCTTAGGAAGGCTACCTAAGTCGCAAAACAAAAAAAAAAACAAATCTGTAGCGAAGGAAATAACGGGTACAGTTTACTTATTTGAATGGATAAATCTGGATGAAATTTGGCACAGACTTAGATTATGGTCTGGAATAGCTCAGAGGCATTTTTTTAACCGTGTCTGTGTCACACTGCTGGGCAAAGGCCTCCCCATAATTTTCCACTACTACCAGGGTACTTTTTATACCGGAAAAATGTACCGTTCCTGTGGGATGGATTTCCACGAGAACGAAGTCGCAACAGTACGAAGTTATTAGTACGAAGTGTGTATTGATTCTTTCACGTCGCAACGTCGCAACAGATTTTTTACTTAGAGATAGTTTATTAGGACAGGACTTTTTGGAAAATTCGGGGCCGCACTCAGAGAAAATTTAATAATGTTATAAAAAGTAGTAATTTTTAAATGATCTGGTAATATCAAAATTATTTACGTCACTGTAAGAGAGAAACTCCGATTAAACTGTTTATTAATTTGCTTTGAACTCATGAGTATTTTTCACTAAACCAGCTGGACCGCAGTTAATTTTACATTAATAGGCAACACTTTATAAGTATTAAAATGTACATTGACTTGAAGACCGGATAATACAAAATAATATAAAAGTATGTTTTCATTGAATTTTTGCCTCCTGGGTAATTTGCGATTCCAGTCCCCGTATATGAATCAAAGAGAAACAAATTTTTAAATTAACTTTACGTGAAAAAAACACCCTGTATAGAGTTGTAGAGTGGCGTTCTTGAACCTTTTTATTTTAGTTTATTTATTCACACGTCATAAAAACATTTTTTTTAACATTTAGTAGTACTAAGCTGTGAATACAGTTTGTTGGTACATTGCTCTCCTAATTTACATTTAAAGCCTTATATGCTAACTTAATATACTTCCGAACGATCACGAATATACCTTATTTAGGTAGTGTTTCTTTAATAAGCTTTTAAACATTTCTTTTGTCTCAGCTTGCCTCAGTAGGTCTTCAGGCAAATCATTATAATATAAAAGTGTGAATTATAGGTTAAGGTGCGCTCACCATAGTGATTGCACATTAATGGTACCTGCAACTTTTTTTGCAATGCTCCACGAGTAGGGTAGCCATGGAACAGTTCTATTTTATTTTCTTTTACTTCATATTGTTCAAGCACAGTGAGAAATTTGGGTTTTAGTTTGACAGGTAATATACCGGTAATATACGACTCAGAGTTGTTTTTAATCTCGTTTAATTCCAACCGTATTTGGAAGTGCCACGGAGAGATAAACAAGGTATTCTGTGCATTTCCTGGCTAGTCCTAAGCCTTGCATTTTTAAAGCAATAATGAAAAAGACCTGTCTACTTGCATGTATCCTATTTTTGCTTTATAAAATGCATTAAAATTGTATGAGGTTTGGGCCAGCATACACATAGCAATCTGTTAACGATTTTTCATGCAATAACGGTGGAGTACCGTTGGAATGACGGCGAAAGAACACATACATACACTCACGTCAGTATCCCGTAGGGGTAGGCAGAGACCAGGGTGTGTCACTTGCCACAAATGGTAATAAATAATAATATCTAATCAATTAAAAGCTGCATTCAGTCTTGCTGGTTTTGTGTACTTAATATTTCTATTTAGAAGGGTAAAATAAAATAATTTTAGTAGCTTAATTCCGGATCAACTCACTTGACTTTTTGTCCGAAGAGTCCGACCAGGTTTACAATCATAAAATTATTTGTTCGACATAGTCCATCTAAGGCTTTCCTTGCAGCCCTTCTACCCATAATCGCCCATAAGGCGAAGTCCAGATTATCTAAAGGGCAAAGTTCGGAGCGCACAACGATGCGGGTTTTGTCACGTGACCTAGGAGGGCTGCTGGACTGAACCACACGGAAGCCGGTGAAGGTCCTAGTTTATTTTTAAATATCATAAGTATAGCCAAAAACTTCTATTCTAAAAAACATTTAAAAATACTCCTACCTGAGTATCTTTTATTGTCCTTAGCCTAATGTACAATACGGCGGACTTAATGCCATAAGCATTTTCTACCAGTCAACCGCAGGAGGTGGAAGAAAAATTGGTAGGCGTGCAAAGAGGAGAGAGGGTAAAAGTATATATTGGTAAGACATATATGGTAAGATTGAACAAACCTGCATATTAATATAATAAAATACTATACGCACTACTGGAGAGGAAGACAATGATACTTAAAATTTACCATACATAACGATGAGGACGAAGTATGTAAGTATAGTAGAATATGTAAAAGTTTTGTGTCGAAAGAAATACGAAAGTAGGTTCTTGCACGTCGTGGGTAACAAGAGGTCTGGTGTGGGTGGGCATTGTAAGGTAAATCGGAGCATGCAGGACGTAAATTGAAATGCAATATATCGCCTCCCGCCACGTTGCTCGCAGCTTTTAGGTGCTAATGGAGTATCGGAAATATGGAATATAAAGCGCAGATAGCCGATAAATAACAATTACACCTAACGGCCGCACAATACAATCACCTGTCATTTGATAAGTTAACCGTTAAGGATAACGTCATAAGGAAACGCAAGTGTCTGAGGTGTTCACATACCTCAGCGCTAGAAATCGCCAATCCGCGGTGGGCAGGCGTGGTAATTAAGCCCATACTCCCTCTCTGAGAGACGTGTGAGACGCATATAGGCTACGTAAAAAAGGCACAGGCCTTCTCTCAGAGAGAGAGTATGGCTCTCTCTGAGAGAAGGCCTGTGCCCTACTGTGGGACGTATACAGGCTGCGTATACGTAAGGCAAGCCAGGGATGGTTAAGAAGCGCAAGGATTGCAATATATTTTCAGATCTTAATAACTCAGAGGCCGAGGGAACAGATAGTCAATAACATAGACCTCTCATTATATTCTTTTTATTGCACTAACCCGTGCTGAGGACAATTTTAAAAACCTATTTAGAGGCTAAAAATTCCACCCATGCCGGGACTTGAACCCGCGACCTCTGGCTAACCGTGCCAGCGCTCTCCCAACTGCAGGTGATGTAAATTTGTTTCGGCCAGATGTCGCTGCCTGTACGTAAAGAGGCTCTAAATTTTACTGATGCCTGCACTTGCCCATTGGCTCAGTTGGGAGAGCGCTGGCATGGTTAGCCAGAGGACGCGGGTTCAAGTCCTAGCATAGGTGGATTTTTTTTTTAAATTGACCTCTCAGTTTATGAACTATGCTACTCTATGGAGTAACGTAGCACAACAAATAGTTTTCCGCGTACGAATCCTTCTAACACCATTGTACTTTAACGCACTAACAGAATCGAAGTCCTGGTCCAAAACTAGGATACCCTGTGCTGTGGTAAAGACAAGGACAATACAAAGATAGTAAATGAACCAGACTGAAGCTGAAATGAGATAAAAAGGGTTACTAGTTACTTCTCATGAATTTAGAATAAAATGTATCTTTTAAAAAACCAACTCAGTGGCTTAATAAAATATTAGGGCACATCTCTCACGATTACTTGTCGAAATCGATGTTATAGGGCCATTCTGTTTCTGTATATTCTATTATGTGTCGGGTTTTGCGTTGATTCGACTAATTTCACCTTGGCTGGGTAGTTCCAATAACGGAGAGCTCTATGTCCGGTCGCGTTAGGGTGCTTAACTGCATTCCGGGTGGTACAATTTGGGGAAGCACACACTGACTTCTTAATTATGCTTGCATATGGAACCTAACATATGTATACATAACATAAAACCGGTGGTAGACTGGTAGCGGAGCGATAGGAGTGGCCTCAAATTAGGGAGGTCGTGGATTCGAACCCCGTAGCGTGTACAAACGACTTTGTTTTCTAAGTTATGTACATTTGTGAATTTGTAGCAGCAATACCACTCGCTAACTGTGAAGGAAAACATCGTGAGGAAACCTGTGTGCCTGAGATGGTTACATACTTCAGCGCTCGATATTGCCAATCCGCGGTGGGCAGCATGGTAATTATGCCCGTACTCTCTCTCTCTGAGAGAAGGCCTGTGCCCTGTAGTGGGATAATATATCGAACCTTCGGTAGTACAAGGGCCCAACTTACAAAAAATGGTAAAATGAGTTAAGTACGCAGAAATGCCGAAACGATGCCTTAAAAGCAACTTTTTAACTAAATCTAATGGGAGCCTTTATCCCACCAGACAGAGGCATTTCTGCGTACTTAACTCGTTTTACCATTTTTTGTAAGTTGCGCCCTTGTACTACCGAAGGTGCGATATATAGACTACATGAAAATAAAAATAAAAATAAAAATAAAAATAAAAATAAAAATAAAAATAAAAATGGATCCTTGTTAGCAGCTTACGTTTTTACAGAAATAATGAGGATTTTTATACAGTGTTATTTAAAAAGATGCACAATTCCTAAAACATCGCAATTTGAGTTTGTGTTTTACAACTTCTGTTCTATGAGCATTTTCTCAGCTTTATAATATTTTTCGAAATGTTAGGGTTAACATTATTTTATTAAATTCGCCTCTGACCTCTGTTAGGTACCAATGATCGCAGCCTCGTCATGTCGGTAAATCATTGACCCACATAAAATAATGACCATTCCATATAACACCACGCCATGCCTTGTTCGCCATGGACACTATATAATATATGTTATGGTTTTATGTATGTCCTTTACGCGTCCAATAAAGTAATAATAATAACTACCACACAATACAATCACTTGACCTGGTCCCAAACTAGGCTATCATGTGCTATGGTAACCAGGCAAGGACGTCACAAACACGAAAATACACAAAGACTGGGGCCATTTGTACAAATGTACGGCGGGGGGAATCGAACAAACGACCTCTGTTTTGGTAGCTAAGCACCTTAACGGCTAGACTAACAAAGTTAAAGTCAAAGTCAAAAATTTTTATTCACTATAAAAACAAAATGTTTACTTAATGAACGTCAAAGCTGTTAGTTTCACAATTAATAGATTATGCGGAGAAGAAGCTAACAAAGAAACTCCACATTTATTCTTTTCAAAACAGGTTTACTTAATTAACAGAGTTTTCAACTTAAAGTTACACTACACTAGATACAATCGTTCCTGTTAACATTATTTAAATACCAGACATCCTTGTCTTCCAAATAATCCTTAATGTTATAATAGGCTTTTTTTGCACAGAGTATGCTTAATACATTTTTTAAACCGCGTCGGTGGTAACTCTAATATATCTTGAGGAATCTTATTGTAGAACCGTACACAGGCAGTCTAAAGTATAACAATAGTTAAAGAATATTTATTATATTTACTTACAGTACTGTATTGTCTATCTCTTAGTTTTATAATTTTAATTCGGGAGGTCGTGGATTCAAATCCAATAAACCAATGACTTCGTTTCTAAGTTACGTACATTTGTGAAGTTATAGTAGAAACACCACTCGCTAACGGTGAGGGAAAACATCGTGAGGAAACCTGAGTGTCTGAGGTGTTCGCATACCTCAGCGCTTGAAACTGTCAATCCGCGGTGGGCACGCGTGGTAATTAAGCCCATACTCTCTCTCTGAGAGACGTGTGAGACGCATATAAGCTACATAAAAAAATATGATCCTTGTTGGTCGAAATAAAGGATTTAATAATAGTTACACATGCTTTTAGGCATTAACTGTCTAACAGCGCTGCTAAAAAGCAGAAACACCGCGAAAATTCTTTTTTTTCTTTACAAATGGTGAAGTTTGCAGAAAAAAAACCGGCCAAGTGCGTGTTGGGCCACGCGCAGTGCAGAGTTCAGTAATAAGAGGGGGTTTTATCTGCTTTACAGAACTAACAACTTCATCAACGTGATTTTCAATAGATTTTGTACGAACCTTTCCTTATATAAGTTGGTCACCTATTACTCCTTAGCTTGTAAAGCCTACTTAGTCGTGATAGTTTTCTATTTAAGTTTATTATATGTTCTACTGCCCTGAATGTTTTTACGTTTCTATAACCAACCGTTTCGACAGGAGAGGGGGGCGACGCCCTATTAGGACAAAAATTGCACTTTAAAGCCCATTTTTTGTTATTGTGGCGTGTGCACTGTTTTTATAATAAATGTTTTTTCTTCTTCTTCTTCTTCATTTTTGGCAACTTTTTGTGTCTAAGTTTCATATAGGTACTTAGGTACAGGTATTTCGCCAAATGTGTCCTATGGTTTACTAACTTAATTATGCACCTATTGTTTGTAATTCTTTGTAAGGATATTGGCTTATGTGCCTACTGTATGTAATTCTTTGTAATGTTGTCAAATAAAGTTTATTCTTATTCTTGTTCTTATTCTTCTAATATTTCGCAAAAGGAACCCTAGATCAAAAACTATCTTCCTGCACCCACAATATTTTTAAAGACCAATCCAACAATATACCACACTATGGTGTAGGCGAGAAAAATAATGAATCCCTAATTTAAGGGCGGGGGGCACGCCCATACAAAAAAATTAAAGATTTTATTCTACCGTTTTATCGATGTGATCAATATGTATGTCAGTGCCAAATTTCAGCTTTCTCGTGCTAATCGTCTCTGAGCTAGGTCGCAGACAAACAGACAGACAGACGGACGGACATGGCGAAACTATAAGGGTTCCCAGTCGACTGCGGAACCCTCGAAAATTTTTTGTACCTTGTGAAGAAATGGCCCTTGAAAATGGAACTTGAAATTTCTATAAAAATTTATGTACAAATTAAATTGTCATTTCTGTAGTAAGAGCCCAAGTCACGGAACTCCGTTCAGAGAAACTTCTCTGAGTCGCGACGCACATCCGATCTAGAGAAAATAGATACAGGCCAGTTTATACTCCTAAATTTTAACACAGTTAAGCCTGTGTGGAAAGGCCGTTCCTGGTGACAACACTCTCACAAATACAACCTCTATTAACGAGAGCGAGACAAAAGGTATCTTACCGTGGACAATGTCACAAAGGCCTCTTGATACCTGTGACGAGTGCTAGCACCCAACGGACGGTGAACAGAAGTCCCGTTGATCATTTTCCATCTCCCACGATACAGGTTGTGCCTAGTGTAGGGGGTCACTGATTAATACACGAATTTATTTAATTTTAAGGAAGACTAACAGCACAATATAACAGAGAACAGCAACATAGGCCAATTGCAAGCCTTCACTTATACAACTTACACCTCCTAATGTAACTGTAATCTCACCAAACTACTCTACTTGTGTAACTTAGTCCCTACTGTAGCTGTAGGTAACTATAATTTACGGGTTTTAGACGTTTTCATTTTTATTTCCTTGTCAACATCCTGGGAATTTTTTGGAAATATTCCCAACATACATACATACACAAACTCACGTCTGTATCCCAGAGGGGTAGGCAGAAACCTGGGACTGCCACTTGCCACGATCCTGACAGTCGCTTCATCAACAATAATCCCAAAATTTCCAGTGCAATTTCAAATCAGCGCTAAAAGCTCAACCTTCAGCATAATGCTGAGTCAGATGCCACTCACACAGTAGCAACTCTGACACACAACAGGACTTATGTTCTGAATTTGTCCTGTTCTCTGTGTATTTCTGCGAGCTTCTTTTTTTCCTCTGTATTTGTAACTATTGCACTTTCTTGTGATGTGCTATTTGAAAAAAAAAATGTCGTTCTTTCTTCTCTTTAAAATAACTTTGTATAAGATTGGCCCTCTGTACATTTTAGTTTATGTTAACCCCGTCGAGTGACGAGAGCTAAGACCCTGCGACGTTGAAAGATGACAGCTCTGTAGAGCTACCTGTAAACAAATCATCTATTATTTACCTAAACTGCCGTATTCCTGCAAATTCGCTCTACGTTCACTTTGGCGAGCTTTTCACAAACACTTTTCTTAGATGTCACGTCGTAAATAATTAATTTATTTTATAGCTAGGATGACCTCATCCAAGTGGCAGGAAGACGCTGGATGCAAGCCGCTTCCAATCGGTCTTTTTGGAAATCCATGGAGGAGGCCTTTGTCCAGCAGTGGACTTCTTGTGGCTGAATGATGATGATGATGTTGATAATGATGATGATACCTATAAAATATTTCTTCTTCCTTGCCAGTGACCCTGTATAAGCAATAAAAAACTTAAAAAACATTTCTTAGGTTACCTGCCCTACATCAAAATTAGGGTGATTATTTTTCTCTCCTACCTCGCAGGGAATCGTTGGATTGATCGTTAAAGAAATTGCTGGTGGTGAAGTACCACTTTAAGATTACTGTTCCGTTTGTGAAATATTAAGCTTTAAAGAGCAATTTTAGAGTGGAGCATCCCCCTCCCCCCTCCTTTCCCGGCCAAGTGGTTGTTTGTAGAAACGAGATAAAAATCAGGTCAGTAGCACATAGAACGAAATTAAAAGGAAAACTATCACAGCTACTTGGCTTTACAAATTAACTAGTAAAAATCGACCAACTCATAAAAGGCAAACTTCGTACAAATATTATTGAAAATTGGTTTGATCACGAAACGTTATCAATTAAACCCTGAACTCAATTAATATGTTCATGTATCAAAAAAACACTCCTTCTTAGCCTGCAAATTTTGACGGCCAACTACGGAACTCTACACAGCGCGTGGCCCGACATGCACTTGGCCGGTTTTTTTTCCTTGCTATATGATTCGTGCAATCAAAGTGCAGAGTAAGTGCACAAATAAAGTATTTCCAAACATAACATTATGCGTAATTAATTTGCAACATAGCACTCGCAAATTATAGACTGCAGCGCAGTGTTAACAAGCTTTATTTGCCTCGTTACTTGCAAGCGATTTCTCTACTGGTTATTTTATAAATACTGGCAATCTTACACGTCAAAAATTATCTGTTATTAACAGCAATTTTTGTTCAAGTATAGGAAGTTTTGCATTCAGTTGACCATCTTTAGTTTATGAGCGTTAGTTGTTTTTCCACCGATAATATTATTATTATTAAGATTCTTTATTGCACAAAATCCATGTTTGGTACGAAGGCGTACTTAATGCTAAATAGCATTTTCTACCAGTCAACCTTTGGTTCGTGGATAATGACCGGGTGGGTAGTGCATTTAAATACTAAAGTAGGACAGGGGTAGGGGTAGGGGGGCAGAGCAATACTAGAAATGTTATAAAGATGTACATAAACATTTATAAAACATACATAAATAATTATAATACATACATAAACATATATAGATGCAATTGTTATATTACATAAAACTCAATAATTTATAATAAAAAATAATATTACATAAGAATGAATAAACACCTAAATCACTTAATTTAATGCTTTGTGTGACAGAATATAGAATTTAGTGATAAAATATTGTTATAAATTTCTATATGATTCGATTACAATGATTTACCCATACGATGCGACATTTAGTTACAGACAATTATGTACTTAGAACACTGATACTTCGAGAAAAATAAATCTAAAAAAAAAAGTAAAACCTTTTGTAAAACAAAAAGTAAAGTTAAAGACATTTTTACGTTCATAGTTAGTGTATAAGTAATACAAGTTTTATCCGTAATTGTAGGCCAAGTGTCATACATAAGTATTTTATATGGCAGGTACCGCCTTCTAACGAAAGGAATATATAAATGGCGACTTTGGTATGAAAAAATTTAGTTAGATGCTGTTTAATCCACATTTAAGAAAGTGGTGCAATTCGGCCTTATTTTTCTTAAGTTAAAAAAGTTTTGGGGAACGTTTCAGGTTTACAGTATTTTTAAAATAACCTCCTATAATAATAGAGTAACGGAAATACGACCTTAATTGGCTTCTATTAGTTCGTTGGTGCAGTTGGCGCTGAGATGAACCAAGCAGGTGAAGGCTCTAAATTAAAGTGTGTGGACATAATATATTATCTCGCACGAAACCACAGACATGCAACTTTTTGTTGCTCTTAATTTGCTTCCAAACCAATACTGGACAGTAATGTGGTCATGGGTTCAATTTCCGTTGGAAGGCGTCATAATTTTATTTTTAAATTATGCCCTCAGTCTAGATGTCAATCTGTTTGCGATGTCTTTGTGTGATTACCATAACGCAGGCTATCATAGTTTGGGAGCGTTATCGGAATATGTGAATGTTCTTAATATGGAAATTGGATTCCAGGTTTTTATCAATTTTAAAGTTTCGTAAATCTAGTAGAAAACTACTCGATTTACGAAAATATAAAATTTGAGCAGGCATATGTACGAATATAAAGATCTAGAAAATTATTTCAAGTGCTCTTTTAGTTTTATCGTACCTACTACTTTAACTCAATTGTGTCCTACGACTGTCACGCTCTACAAAATTGCCAGTTTAAGGCTGAAACTCGCGACTCAGTTTTTTTATTACGTCTAGCTTTCACTCGCACCTTTCAACAGTTTGCTACAAAAGTTTGCACATTCGCTAGTTTAGAGTGCTAAGCTAAGTATTCAGTTTATTTTCTCAATTCGAGTACTCGATTGCAGCGTTCAGCAGTCGCATTACTCGCGCTACAAAACTGGCCAGTTTGCAGCAGAACCATTCACAAGTTTAGAGAGCTAGGAAATGATTTCAGGCGACCCCGTGCGCTGAGATGCACTGAATGACCCTCGGCGAAGATTGTTTGTGTCGTACGACTAAGTGCTGCGAGAGGGAGACGGGGAATGGTGAGGTGAAAGGGAGTGAATGGGACGGAGAAAGAAAGGGCTTCGCGTGGCAAAATCTTAACGAGCGTTTTTGTCCCGGGGTGTTTCAGTTGTTCGGATTTTATGGCAGTGGTTTGAAAATCCGTGGCTTGTCTCGTAGGTTGTGGGTAGAAATGGTTGCTTTCCGTAGCTAAGAGACATTAATAAAGTAAATACATAAATGTAAATAAGTAAATGTATTTTAAATGAGGGAAATTGTTTATTATTAGCTCTAAGAGAAGTCAAGATCCACTTTCTATTGTTCCCAAGTACAATCAAGATCCACTTTCTACGCGTACTTTTCAAGGCACGGAGATAAATTCCTGTGTGTTATAAACTCTCACTAAGCCGTAGGTAGATCATCATCATAGCAGTTATTTACTGACCTTGACTGTTCCATGAATTCCGCAAAGCAAACTGCACCCAGCGACCGATGTTAGCTCTACTGTTGGCAAAACCTGTTACGGGAAACAAACCCAGCAAAGCTTTGTGTATCAGGACTGCAAATTACTGCCAGACAAACGGGATTAATTAAGGTAGTGGCAGTGCACCAGATAGTCCAGGGCCTGTTGCATAGATCTACAATTTATGGTTTAATATGACAATTCGATGTACATTGCTGTTGGAATGGGCGCAGAGAAAAACGTGTGAACAGTGGAAAAATTGTTTTATTAATTTTACAGTACCGACTAGCGGCCGACATTTTTACGAATGAACGATTGAATGATTGAAAGTAAAAAGAATGAATCTGAACGAATGAATGGAAGAGTGGACTGGGATTTTTGATTATTCCAATAGTCCCCCTCAAAAATTCTAGTCTTATATAATGCGATTAGGCAATAATTATCACAATATGTATTTATATTATTAGAAATAAATTATACATTCTGCTCTCAATATTCTGTTTTAATTATTTTAGTACCTTTTAATCATTAGGTATATTACAGACATTATCAAATTCAATCAAGCTTAACTTTGATCTTAATTGTAGTAATTTCCCTGATGGTATCATTTTCGTGAAGATATCAGCTAGTTGATGTTCTATGGAAACATACTCTAGCTTTATTACTTTCTTAGTAATTTGTTCACGTTTGAAATGATATTTTATATCTATGTGCTTAGACCTTTTATGGCTAGTGGGATTGTTTTCAATGCTTATACAGCTGTTGTTATCTTCATATAAAGGGATATGCATTGGTAATTGGATTTTAATACTATTTAGCAATGATTTTATCCATTTAGCTTCTCTCACAGCTTCGAAAAGAGCCATATATTCAGCTTCGGTTGAGGAGGCGGCGACTGTGTTTTGTTTGCGAGTATTCCATGACATTACACAGTTATCAAACACTTGGAATACGTATCCCGTTGTGCTTTTACGATCAATTTCGTCGCCTGCCCTGCATGGGAATCTGAATAGCCTTGAACTATTTGATGATAGTGACCTTTTGTAGGTCAACTTAAAATTTATAGTGCCTTTTATGTATCTTAAAAAATGTTTTAAGTATTTCCATAGTTTATTATAATTTTTTTTTTTTGCTTTGATATCTGCTCAGAATACTGATTGCTGAGCAAATATCTGGCTGTGCGCAAAGCATTGCGTACATAAGGCATCCTATGACGTTCCTGAAAGAAGCGTCAAAGTGTGTGTTGGAATTAAGAGCCAAGTGATCTAATTTTGATGGGAACGGTGACTTTGTCGGATTGCAATCACTCATGGAAAACTTGCTTAAAACATTGTTCAAGTAGACTGACTGGTCCAAAGTTATTGTAGCTTCTGTTATGTTTACTCTAATGCCCAAGAGTAGTTTTATTTCATTCAAATCAGTCTTTCAAATTAGTATTTCGGTTTGTACATAAAATCAAATCATCGACGTATAATATTAAATATACATTACCATCATTTTTTTTTTATCAAGTATATACAAACAAGGCTACCTCTGAATTTTTAAAACCAAGTTCTTTAAGAGCGTGGTCAAAACGCTTGTACCAGCATCGAGAAGCTTGTTTTAAATCGTACAAGGACTTATTTAACTTGCATACCTACTTGGTTTGGTTCTGCAAAAACACCCTCAAGCACCTCCATGTAAATGTCATTCTCGAGAACTCCGTTCAAAAACGCAGTTTGGACGTCCAAGTGATGTACTTGCAAGCTATGCTGATTTGCAAACGCTAATATAAATCTAAAAGTAGAAATACGTACAAACGTTTGCAACGTTTCATCAAAGTCTTCAAGGTACTTTTGAGTAAAACCGCGAGCAACTAAACGCACCTTGTAACGAGTTGGTTCTCCTAACTCATTAATTTTTATCGTGAATACCCATTTACAATCAATAATATTTACATTTTGGGGTCAGAGCTTTAGTAGGGAGTCTATTTATTAGGTAGGTAGCTATTAGTATGGCTTACCACCAAAAAGCCTTTCTAATTTCGAACTTTCAACCATGGTTCTAGCCATTTCGGTTAGCGATTCATATGCTCCGACACACCATTTTGTTGCGGCGTATATGGTACCGTTAGGTGGTACGAGATACCCTTGGAAACACAAAACTCGTTAAATTCTGTTGAAAGATATTCTCTACCATTGTCGCAGTACAGATTTGTGACTTTCGTATTGAATAAGTTCTCACTCCTAGCAACAAACTCTTTAAAAATATTTTAGCACTTCCGATTTTGCATTCATTAAGTAGGTCACAGTAGAATGAGTGTAATCATCCATAAAAGTAACAAAGTAGTTTTTGTCATCAAAGGTGGTAGGCGTTATCGGACAACAAACGTCCGAGTGAATAATATTATAAAGGGGTCGATTCTGGTGTTTACTATTGTTATCTTTAGTTTTTGCAAACGGGAGACGTGATTGTTTACCAAGAATACAAGGTTCACAAATAGTATCGCTGGGGTTTATATTGTTTATCAAAGACTGGTCACTTTCATCTATTTTTATCCTTTAAAATTCCAAACCTTTGTTTGTTTACATGTCCGAGTCGGCTATATTACAAACTATAGGCGTCAGAGGAATTTTGAGTCAAGTGAATATTAAGTTTATTTACTTTAAAATTTAGCCAAAAAGGTTGTTGCAATTCTCCCCGGTCATGATGCACTTGTCTTTATGATGGACTTGCACACCGTTTGTTGCCAAAAACCACTGTCATACCTGCACGTTGCATCTTACTTACAGAAAGTAAATTATGACGTACCTCGGATGAAAACAATACATCATCAATCGAGCCTTCAATACCTAAATCGGTTGTTACCTTTATGCTGCCTTTACCGTAGGCTTGTATGGACTCGCCGTTTTTCGCAACTCCGATCTTGAGAGGCGTCGATAGTTCCGTGTACGTTGTAAACACGTCAAGTGTATTCATAATATGATCCGTGGCACCCGAATCTAAGAGGAAAGAAATTTCCATATTAGTAGAATTACTAATAGGGTCAGATAACTTACAATCGGGTGAAACCATAAAAGCGAAACCGCCCTCGTCATTGTTGCACAACGTGTTGTGCGCCGTCCTCTTGTAGCCGCTGCCGCTGCTCCCAGCCCAGTCTTGCTGGATCTTTTTGAGGTAGCGACAGTCATTCTTGAGATGATTTCGGCACCCACAGTGATCGCAGTACATTTTTGAAATTTTGTGAGTTGAATTTCCGGTATGAAAGTTTTTGTACGGTTGAGGGTAGTTTTTTTTTCTTAGAAAAATTTCCTTGTGATTTTGGAAATAAGAAATTCCTCGGACCTATATGCAAAACCTTGAGCTCTGTTGTAGGTTCACCTTTCAGCTTCACTTTGTGGTCAAGTTGAAGCAAGGAACATTTGGTTGCAGTTTAAGATTCAGCAATTGCTTGCGTAGTGCTAATTGCGTGGCCAGGCTTCGTCTCTCGTAGATTTTATCGAGGTTATCGAAAATGGATTTGGCCGTTGCAGCGTCTTTCGCGAAATTTAAATATTCGATAATTGTACCTTTTGCAGTTTGGTTTTTCTTTAGCCACATTGCGTCTGGATTATCCGGCACTGGTTGTTCAACGACGATGGCCACTTGCAGTTCTTCTAACAAAGACTTGAAGACGTTCGCC
The DNA here is from genome assembly GCA_963969515.1 of Yponomeuta evonymella. NCBI lineage: Eukaryota > Metazoa > Arthropoda > Insecta > Lepidoptera > Yponomeutidae > Yponomeuta > Yponomeuta evonymella. Next base: position 17,348,654 of record OZ018359.1, on the reverse strand, counting down.
GTTAAATTGATGGATGTTTCGTTTGCCTCGTATCTCCGTTGTTTATATCCGTATTTTAGACGGATAGCAGGAACTTAATTATAACTTATTTAAATCGTGCCCTGGGCCCATAACCTGTTGGAATGGGCGCAGAGATAAACGTGTGAACAGTGGAAAAATTGTTTTATTAATTTTACAGTACCGACTAGCGGCCGACATTTTTACGAATGAACGATTGAATGATTGAAAGTAAAAAGAATGAATCTGAACGAATGAATGGAAGAGTGGACTGGGATTTTTGATTATTCCAATAATTGCAACGTCGGTCAGCCCACAGATTGACAAGTAGAAAGATTCGACTACACAATGTTCATCGAATTATCATAATATACTACGAATTGTAGTTTTATGAAACTTGGCCCAGTTGCTTCACATTTTCTTATGTGTAGCCTATAAATGTCCCACTGCAGAGCACAGGCCTTCTCTCAGAGATAGAGTATGGGTTTAAATAATCATCACGTGCACCCACCGCGGAATGGTAATTTAAAGAAGAAGAAGAAAGACATTTATTATACCAACAAGATACATCACAGAAACAAAACAAGCACACAAGCAACATAATATGCACAACAACAGAAAGAAAACTTAATACACAACAGACAAAATGAATAAATAAAACAGGACCATAGATGTAGCCTGTGGTGTATCTACATTGCCACAAAAGGCGGCTGACTCAGCGTTGTGCTGAGGAAGTGATCCCTCAGCGCTGCGGTACCCCAGACACTCGCGTTTTCTTTACGATGGTTTTTTTTCACCGAGTGATGTCGCTACTATAACTTCACAAAGGTACGCAACTTGGCAAACAAATTCAATGGTATTTACCATGGATTCGAACCCACGACCTCCCGAATGTGAGGCCGGCGTTTTGCGGCACCGCTACCACCGATTGTTTCACATGGGTGTGATTAATAATGCAGCATATAGGTACTTACACGGCTTATTCTTAAACGCGTAATGCCTGAAACAACTCAATAGAGTTTGTGTTTCACAAAAACTTTTGTTTTAGCAGATTATTTATTGAAATATCAGGGTTTGCACATCATATCATAAGCAGCCTATATACGTCCCACTGTAGGGCACAGGCATTCTCTCAGAGAGAGAGAGAGAGTATGGGCTTAATCACCACGCGTGCCCACCGCGGATTGGCGATTACAAGCGCTGAGGTATGTAAATAGCTCAGACACTCAGGTTTCCTCACGATGTTTTCCTTCACCGTTAGCGAGTGGTATTGCTACTATAACTTCACAAATGTATATAACTTAGAAAACAAAGTCATAGGTACATGCCCGCACTAGGAATCGAACCTGGGTCTCCCGCTTCCGAGTCCAATGTTCTACCCACTAGGCTACCACCGCTTCTATTTTCATCGCTATTTTACTAGCTGGAGTCGGAAGGTTATTAACGTAAACGATGAAGATCGTGCCTATACTCCCAGGTGCTTATAGTAAGCAATATAGGTATTACTTATTAATTACTTAATTCCGGCTCCCGGTCGAACTCTTCCGAGAAAATTACAAATCCGGACTTTATTCTCTAAGAGTTAATATTTTTTTACCCCTTCGTCTGATAAACGTGTATATTTCAGTGGCATGTGGCATTCACAAAGCATGTGAATTAGATGCTGGTATGGTTAAATACAGGTATGTTTGTTAGCTAACGTCCTTGAGGTGTTACGCCTTTTTTTCTTGTGATGTGTTAATTTGTCCCAATAAATGTCATTCTTCTTCTTCTTCTAGATAGGTTTACACACTACCTGAACTCCTACGCGATGAAACAATGGTCTTTACACAGAAATCTGTATATTACTCTATTTCAGATGGAGTAGGCTTGCCTAGCACCTATACCATCCTGACAGCTTAGTCGGCCTTTCCTGTGGGCTAGCCACCGGAAAGACAAGTCAATACGTGCGGAGCTAAGCAAGCCGCTCCATCTAAAAATATTTTCCCAGGTACTGCAGCGTCCGAGTGGTCTCTTCACCCATCTAGTGTGAGTGAAGATGGCACTGGACGCTATGTAAATCATCTCATTACGTATTACTTTATTTTACTTTTTTATTACCTAGGTATAAGAACAGCCAGCCAACTACTAGTAAGCAGGCTATGTACACTCTACTGCAGAGTAAATATCTTCTCTTTGAGAGAGAAAGAGAGAAAAAGAAAGAGACAGAGAGTGTATACGAGAGTAAGGGATATTACCCACGCCTCCTCTAGCTAATATTAAAGTCCAAAAATGGAAACAAAAGCTGTTGAAATAAGTTTAGGTATTGTTATGTGTCAAATAAAATAAATAAAAACGAAACGAGACCGAGCGAAAATCGGTCCAATCAAGGTCAGCGCTCCCCGTAATCCACTATCACCTGTGATCCGCTAAGATATCTACCCGGTAAAATATTGTCTCGAAAATCGCCTTTCATTGTAACAGTACCTAAGCTCTGTAGTATTTACAAAATCTCTAAAAGTTGTCTGACAATACGTTTTCAGTAGGAAGGCTAATAAGCTATACGGCCTTATGTGACGTCCATCATAATACCAACGCTGGTCACGTCATAGTATTAACTTATTTAGGCCTGGCCGCGGACTACACTGGTTAGTTATCACAAGGAATATTACCGACTCGAAATAAACAGTTGTAACATGAAGTTACGAATGTAATATAAGGACGATGGGCGTTTTGGCCGAGTCATGTCTTCTGCAGAGCCAAATATAGCACTGACAGTATAAGAAACGACTGAATAACTACGTATTTAGTTAGATATACATTCTAATCGCGATGCTAGATTTGACTTCTCTTGAATCAAGCTGCTGTAGGTAGCACAACTGTCTCATTACCTGTATCACAAAACAATATTTGTAGTAGCTGAGAAATGGTTTAAAACTCAATATAAGCCAACGATTCAGTGAGAAACGTGATTCGCGGAACCCTGAAGACATTTCCACGGAACACGTGAGTTCCGCGGAACTCGCTGAATTATTATTATTATTATTAATTCTTTATTGCACAAAAGAAAGTGTACAAAAGGTAGACTTAATGCTAGTGGCATTTCGCTGGAATCGCTGGACTAAAGTATATTAAACGCTGTAATTATGGCGGTAACTAATCTATGTAAGATTAGTTAAGGTCTCGATTTTCGTCGGACCAGCATTTAAAGTGTGACGCAGAGTGACTTTCTAAGAATTTACTAAGAACTTGTATTGGCTTAAATCTTTAGGGTACCTTTACACATTTTTTTCACTTAGATAAACCAACCACAGCATTTGTTAATCTAATGTTAAAAGCTGTTAAGTTTTTTTTGTATGCTCTTTGGCAAACTGTAAAGTAATCATAATTATAAATAACATAACATAACATAACATAACATAAACTCACGCCTGTATCCCAGAGGGGTAGGCAGAGACCAGGGAGTGCCACTTGCTACGATCCTGACAGATCACTTTCGCTTCCTCAACATTCATTAGTCGTTGCATGCACGCACGCCGGTTTCGGGTACTTTTTATCTTGCCCTTTGTTAATACATCCTCTATTTGGTCGAAGTATGTCCGTCTGGGTCGTCCCTTACCGGCCCTTCCATCCACATTCGCTCGATATATTTGTTTTGTCAATCTTTCTTCCTTCATCCTCTCCACATGTCCAAACCAACGCAACATTCCTTTCTCAATTCTTGTCACTACATCCTCTTTCAGTCCACAACGTTCTCTAATCACACTATTGCGTATCCTGTCATTCAAAGTAACGCCAGACATACTTCTCAAGGACCTCATTTCTACTGCATTAATCCATTAATTAATTAACTTTTATTAATAATAATGATTACAAGCAGAAACAGTTAATTGTGGTCACGACGCTGGGTCAAGGCCGTGTTATGGTGGACTTCTACATGCTTACATGAATAAGTGGCGCATGTTTATTGTACGGCATGAGCTGACGGTTTTGAACAGTAGATTGCACAAAAGTGTATACAAAAAAGGTGGGAGGGGAAGAGCACTCAAAACGTTACAACACTCAAAAATCCCAATCTGTTTGTTCCAGAAAACTCCCACACAAACAACAATGACGGCGCCATCCAAGACTTGTCTCCTCATCATCATCCTGCAGCTCATCAGCTGCATCAGCACCCAAGAAGTGGTGAAGCGCAGTCCTCAAGGCTTCCTTGGCATGCGAGGAAAAAAGGACACCAGCATCGAAGACCTCGAACACCTTTACAAGCGTAAACCTCATTTCTTCGTCGGAGTCAAAGGGAAGAAAAGTTTTGCAGACTACCTAACCGAATCAGAGCTGTATAACAAGAGAGCGCCAATGGGATTTCTCGGTATGCGCGGCAAGAGGCCCCTGCAGTCAGAAGAGCTTTACGGGTACCCTGAAGCCTACGAAGCGGCGAAACGGTCATCCCTAATCGGCCAGATCGACTACTCCCCAAGCGATGAAATCCTTAAAGAGCCGGACAGTTTCCCTTTACTGCATCAGCTTCTGAGCAATTACCTCCAGGAAATAAAGGGCAACGACGAGGCTAACCCAAGCTTCCCTTTCGGCAATTCGGAGAGTAACCAGACGAGCAACGCTAGCGATGAAGACTCCAATGAGGTGGAAAAGCGGGTCGCGAACATGCGTCAATTTTACGCCGTGCGTGGTAAAAAGTCAATTCAAAGGAAGCGGCCTTTCGACCTCAGCTTTCGCGGCAAATTCATTGGCGTGCGTGGGAAGAAGGACTTACAAAACAGCGGCGTGAAGGAGATCAAGTTTTTGTTGGACGGCAACGGCCCCTGGGCTAAGAGGAAGAGCCAAATGAACGGGTTTTTCGGCATGCGCGGCAAGAAGTCTGTTGAAGGTGGGTGGCGACATTAACCCCCCGTTTCTCGTACACTGGCAGCCTGTTAATCTAGTGTTAACAACTGTGAGTTGGCTAAGGTGCATGTAAAAAGAAACTGATAGCTTTTAACAGAAGATTAAGAGATTGTTAGTTTGCGAGAAACTGTCGCTCAATAGTGGGGCGGAAAATTCAAGTGATTGATGTATTTAGGATTCGTAGTAAACAAAACAAGAAACTCTTACAGTTTCACCTATCAATTCGTCTGTCTGTCCGTTTGTCTGTCCGCGGCTCAGCACAGAGACGACAAGTACCTACTAGGAAGCTGAAATTTGACATAGATCAGAGCCGACAAAACGGTAGGTTTAAAAAAGACGGCTAAGTACCTAAGTTAAGGAGTAATAGGCGACCAACTTATAAAACGAAGGGGGGGGGGGGCGTTGTAGGGGCGCCCTGTTCGGACAAAAAATTGCGCTTTAAAGCTTATATTTCGCAAACGGAATTCTAATCTTCCTACTCCCACAATAACTATTTTTGAAGGACTAATCCGCAGGCGAGAAAACAAAATAACAAAATGCATCCCTAATTTAGGTATAGGGTAGGTGTAGGTGCGTACACACGAAAACATTTTTTAAAACATTTTATTCTACCGTTTTGTCGCCGTGATTATATAATATGTCTACGCCAAATTTCAGCTTTTTAGTACTAATCAGCTCTGAGCTAGGCCGCGGACAGACAGACAGATATACGGACGGACATGGCGAAACTATAAGGGTTTCTCGTCAACTACGGAACCCTAAATAAATTCGATTAAATTGATAGTCACAATCCTAGCCTAGTCTCACGATTCGTCGGTCGTGCGAAAATTACTGATAATCAAGGAGGTTCCATTGTACAAATAAGACTGGGGAGGATTATTATGTTGTACCTAAACATTTCTTTCCATGTTTCTTCGTAATGTTTTCAAATATAATTAATATCAGGGCACAATATACAAGCGCGGATCCACCGTTGTGGGCACGAAGGGCATGCCCACATCCCTTATAGAAGACAACCGAACCGAATCAGATCCGAATAAGATTCAATGAGATTGAAGTTGTAAAAAATCGGTCCAGTACTTTGGATTCTAAATGTGACATCGTTGTGATGTGGAAAAAAACACACATTTAGTTTTGTCATAGCTTGCTCTTAGCTAATATTTTACTGTATTTGCCTACTATTTACTAGTATTTGTCCCACGGATTTGCCCACGTGACACTGTACACTGATACACTGTACAAAATCTTGGCCAAGGTGTCATATATTTTGTAAGCGTCTCCTTTGTATGAATGCACTATATCGATTATGAGCAAGTTCATACTCCGACACGCACTTGGCCGATTCTTGGGCGGCTGTGACCACAACCTTTTTTGAGGGCTGGATTCGCGCCTGACTATGTAGGTAGGTACAATTACGAAATCGCTCGGGGGTTTTTAAGGTCTTGAGCAGGTGCCATTGAGAATTGAACCTTGACTCTCCCGAATTACCCTGTACAACATCTCAGGGAGAAGGCAGTGGCTGAAAGCCGGCGCTGCCCGGGACTGATCCGGGTCAGCACCAGCGGAGCCACTACCTTTTGCCTTATTTTATGTCATCACTAGTTAAGCCTCATTTTGTTTTAAGTTTTTTTTTTATGAGGCAATAACTACTTTTTATGCTTTTACGAGTATCTTTAGAAGTACCTAGCTACTATAAAAAAAATATTTTTTACAGATGCAAGCATGGACGTCGAATATCCCAACTAGGCACCAAGAAATTCAACTCCACCTCAAGATCAAGTTTTTCTTTCATTTGCCTAAATTGAAAATATTTATAAAATAAGTTATTTAATAAAAAAATGCATAACAGCGTATCCTATTTGAGTGAATAAAAATAATTTAGATCAACTGCACTACATTTAAAAGAGGTGTTATGTAAAGGGCTTTTACTTTTTGATAAATATGCAAGTCAACACTTTGAACTCGAATTTTCTAGTCTGTAGGTGTGTAGTAGGCCAGTCATTAGAACGATTCTACGATGATTTCGGATACATTCGTCAGATTCCTTTTTCGTCATGCAGAAGGTGGTGCAGTGGTTTTTATGTTCCTATCTGGTATACATACTTTTTACAACTTGAGTTTTTTTTTAGTTTCTTCCTCAAAACTTCTACACGGTACATCTTAGCGTAAAGTTACCTTCTAACAAATTAAAGAAAATAACATTTTGTGTTTAATGCGTATAAACACTTGATAAATTAATAATAAAAACAAAAAAACCCCAAATTTTTGAACTTTAATGGCTGCTAAAAGTTGTCCCGAGATAACTGATGTTATAATTTTTATATTTACTTAGTTGCTCTCATATGTACGAGATAAGTATGTAAAAACTACTGCACCACCTTTTGCATCGTACCCCCCTGTTTTGAATGTCTATAGTGCCAGTTGATCCAGGAATATTATTCCGTTTGTAGTCGCTGCGCAGTAACTTGCACTGAACAGTTATGCTTAAGACAAGCGGATCGTTTCAACGCTGACGCGTGACGCTTTTACACGCGTCCAAAGCCTAGTCTGCTAAACATATACATACCTAGTTGTTCATTAGAGCAATTCTAGCACGGCAATGGCTGTTATTCGACGCTATTTGTAGCCTGCTATATAATCGCAGTGAAGTGTCATTCAAATGCATTCAATAAATTCACCCAACAATCGCGATTAGACCTGTTAAATGTACCTACATTGACGATTTTCTCCTCAGAGATAAGTTGGACGTAGGTATGCGGAATAGTGGAATGCGATTGTTTAGTAGACTACAGACAGTGATTGCCGTGCTCAACAATTATGCATTTAGCAGACTCATGCCCCAGAACCTGCGCAAGCTGATAGTAGGTAGATACTACTCGTCTGCTACACAACAAAAAAACACGCTAATGTTAAGTCCCATCTGCATTGTTCTATTATTTTTTCATTTGTAGGTACTCTGTATCTAATAATAAACAAATATCACTTATTGCAACTCCCTCTTGCAGTAATATAAAATTTATCACCTTGGGCTGACTGTTACCTTGCCAAATTGTATCTTAATATTATTGAATTAAATAAACAATACGAAAGAGATTAAAGCGTACTACATATATCAGCAAGGTTAGAAAACATAAGGGAAAATCTAGTCGGTAAATACTGAATGTTGTTTTTTAAATCACAGTCCAGTCGCGGGCTTTAAAATAGAAAAATGTAAAAAAAAATCGTGTTTTTGAAATTTATAGAGATTACCTACTATGGATGATAATAATAGTATTGAAGCTAAGTGAGATAATGTATAATGTTAATTACGGATATAAATATTTTATGTACTTACTTATCTGATTTAGTAGTTGGCAAAAAAATATATCAATACACCAATGTTTCTGTATTTTCACTATTTTTTTTTACTATTCCAGATATTCCCTTTTCCTCTAATGGGGTTAAGGCAAAGCGCATATCTGGAAGGAGGTCAAAATAATATTGTGTAATTATACTAGGTATTAACACAATTAACCTACCTGCTAGACAAATTTTCACATAAACTCTGCGGTTCGTATTTTTGAATCGTAAATTTTTAATTAGATTATAATAATAGAATTAAAATTACTCCATTAACAAGTCTTAACATTTTATAGATGGATCACCTCGGCCAATAACCCTTTGATTAAAATGGGTTATCTGTATTGACATAGTTCAGGCGTCGTTCCACAAAATTATTAGGTAGGTAGGTACCTAATAATGAAGTGACTATTCTGTATTGCATTTTGTATAGGCTGGCAAAATGTAAGAATCTGTATTAAATTTTTATCAATAAACGCAGTTACCGATTTCTGTCTCGGATTTTAATTGTTCACTCAGTGATTAATGAATACAATGTATTTTTCATCTCACTCATGATCATCGAAGAGGTAGGTGCTACGCTATGCTAATAAAATACCGGCCAAGGGCTAGTTGACTCGCGCAGGAAGGGTTCCGTACCATTATCTTTACAACATTAGACACAAAGATCGAGAAAAAACGGCAAAAAGTCACGTTTGTTTTATGGGAGCCCCCCCTTAAATATTTATTTTATTTTAATTTAATGAATTATTTTCGAAGTGAATATACCTGTAGCCTTTATTAACATCGAGCAAAAAACGGCAAAAGAATTACATTTGTTGTATAGGATCCCCCCTTAAATATTTATTTTATTTTGTTTCTAGTATTTTGTTGTTATAGCGGCAACAGAAATACATCATCTGTGAAAATTGCAACTGCCTAGCTATCACGGTTCATGAGATACAGCCTGGTGACAGACAGACACAGATGAACAGTGAAGTCTTAGTAATAGGGTCCCGTTTGGCACCCTTTGGGTACGGAACCCTAAAAAACAACCTTGAAGTGTGTCCGCCCTGAAAAAAAAGACAAAGAGGTTGTAGGCATGTTTTTTGGGAATATTATTTATTGATATTATAACGTCTTTGCATATAATTCAAGTCGATTGTTGTAACTAATAACAATTTGAATAATTTAGGTAAAAACCCTTCCCCATTAAGTGGAATTAGTGAAAAGTAGAACTAGAGAAAACTAGTATATCTTTAACCGGCTTCAAAAAAGGAGGAGGTTATAAATTCGACGCGTATATTTTTATTTTTTTGCTATGTTCTCGCATAACTCCGTCAAATGTTAACCGATTTCGACAATTATTTTTTTGTTCGAATACATATACCTAACGGTCCCATTTTAATTTGGTGAAGATCTGATACCGACTTTCGGAGATGGCGAACGAAATCCTTTAGTAATAACCGTATGATTCACAAAATAGCGTAAAAGTAGTCCCAACGTAATAAGGTGATGTTGTTCCCCCACAAAAAATGTAATAATAAAAGATTTTAAATAAAAAATAAAAACCGACTCCAAAACACTACAGCACTAAAAACTTATAAATAATTTAAAAGAATACCTTTCAATTAAAAGTATGTATACATATAGGTATTGTAGAAGTATAATTTGTAGTCGGTGCCCAGTTTCGTGAACAGGACATATATTTTGGGCACCGACTACGTCTACAACATCTTATACATACTTCTAATCGAAAGGTATTCTTTTAAATTATTTCTAACTTTTTAGTGCTAACTTTAAACATTTTTGATGACACGATACACATACCTACCTACAGTTATGCAAGTAACAATTATTAAATCACGATTAGACCGTTATAACTTATAAGTAAGACTGACTATTCACTCCTATAAAAAAAAACTTCAGCACATCGAACTAATGGGAATGAAGAAAATAAAATCTTCAGGATCTGAAAGCACCATCCTTTTAACTGTCTATTAAAATATATTAAAATGGATAAGCACCTGAATCTCATGGTTAACACAATTCGAGATTCTGTTATTGATTTTCCTGTTAAAGTTGAAAGGAACGGAGAAAAGCACGTGGCCCTAAAATATCTATCATGAGAAAATTCGCAGCAATCAAGAGGTGAGTGAAATTCAATTACGTAACAGTTAATTTAAACTCGGAAATTTTGAAATTGGCCGTTTATACTTTATATTAGACTTTACAGAGCGTCTTTATACAGCGTCTAGTGGCAACTCCTACCTACATTAGAAAGATGAAGTGACCACTCAGACGCTGTTGCTTATTACTATTTTTTTTCATTTTACCTATCTGATCTTACTTATGACGATCATGCATGAGGCAGATTGCTGGCAGCGACTGGATGAGAGTGGTCGAGGACATAAAGAAGTGGCGTGCGTTGGGTAGGCCTGTGCCCAGCAGTGGACGAATACCTACGGGCCGATTGATTGATTCAACTCATAAGACAATTAGGTGAGCATCGGTTTTTCTAAGCAGCCAAGTTTTGGTGTACTGGTCCAAACAAAATCTCAAAAATACGTCACGTTAGGCCTTTTGACAAGGAGTAACAAAATCCTCGTATATTCTGAACTCCGACTGCGGCGGAGCCCAAAAGGAGGGTTATGTGTTTAGCTCGGTGCCCTGTCATTTGACAAAAAGCAAATTTTCATCTGAAAATAACGATTGGCAAAATTACCTATGCTTCTCAAATTGATCTTTATAAAAAGTATCTATTGTTTCTGTAAATAACTCATTTGACAAATAATTATCAAACAAATTATTATTTTATAAAACATCATTTGACACACAAATCATTTATTATACACGTGAATTGGTAAAACAACGGAAGGTATAAACAACTTTTGACAAAATGCATTTTGCGAAAATCCTTCCTACACAGCTGAAGATCTCCAAGGCGAATAGAGAAATATAGGTGCGACGACGAGCGTCGAGAGAAGTGTCAGGTTCCATGGTGATAAAAAACCCAGAGCCGTGCGAAGCGGAGCGGAGCGAGGCGTCCCGGAATCTTTAAACGACACAAATTTACACAAACTAAGTTCGTCATTATGTAAGACATATCTACTTGAAACGAAGTTGTCGTAGAAGGCGACTAAGGAAATAAATTACCAGGAGACGGGCAGCAGCATAGCTGTGGTAGCGGAGCGGTAGAACGCCGCCGGCTTCTCATTGGGGAGGTCGTGGGTTCGAATCCTGGCATGTACCAATGACTTTGTTTTCTAAGTTACGTACATTTGTGAAGTTATAGTAGCAATACCACTCGCTAACGGTGAAGGAAAACATCGTGAGGAAACCCTAGCGTCTGAGGTATTAACATACCTCAGCACTTGCTTACGTACAATGGCCCAACTATGAGGCTAAGTGCGGAAATCTCCAGTCGAACTAGAACTAGAACTAGACGGGCAGCAGCGTCTTCCTGAGATTCCAAACACATACTGCGATCGCCAACCCGCCTGCCAAGCGTGGCGATTATGGCAAAACCCCTCTTGGTTATTAAAACCATGAGGGAGGCCTATGTCCTACAGTGGGCGTCAAAGGACTGATGATGATGATGATGATACGTTTTTTGTCTAACATTAATGAACCGTTTAGCTTGTATGTTTTGTATGTCCGATTCTATATTCACTCATAACTCCTTAACAAATCTCAATCAATCCGTCATGTCTGCGCGATTGCCATAGACTATATGAAATCAGCATAAATCCAACAAAAAAAAAAAAACACTAAAAATTCAATTTGGAACTCTTTCTCCTGGTTGTGCGATAGTGTTCTCTATCTATATCAAAAAGTCAAAAATTAAAATAACCAACAACCCGACTGCTGAGCATTAACTACTAAGCAGGCAGGAGCCACATTTAGGTTTGTCCCGCATGCTTAGTAGTTAATGCAGTCAGCAACGGAGCAATGCAGGTACGCGCCGCACGCGCCGCATTTTAGAAATCGTTGTATGCAATCATGTGAAACCTCGCACGTTTCACCCGCACCGTACACACCGCACTTCGTAAAGTGCGGTAGGCATCCGATTTTGAAGGAAGCATTCTGATGACGTCATATAACGCAGCGCGTACGGCGCATGCTGGTATTCAGTGTTGCCACATTCGAGCCTAGAAATGCCATTAAGCAGGCTATTACAACAATTTTTTCCACAGCTCAATCAATGTCACCGCACCGTTTCACACCAGAGGTAAGAAAAACTGCAAAAATGGTTGGCAATACTATGATATTTAGCTATCAAGATATATTTGGCTATCAAGAAATGCGGCGCGTTTGGCGCGTAAGTTGCTGACATATGTGCGATCACCTTTTTTGGTTAGTTTTTATTTCAGTTTTTTTCGTATGTGCCTATAAGAGGATTTTGTTACATCCTGTATTTTACTGGCCTAAATTGTCAATCGCCAAAAAGTTTTTCAGGTACAGATATTTATAAATAACAAGATATATAAATTGAATGAAAAATCAGACGATAATTTCATGATATTTTTTATTAAAACTTTCTCCTTATAAATCCATCGATTGCTAACATGGTATAGAATAGAACGTACATAGAAGCATGTGATATACAATAATAAATACAATACATACAGTTTGTTATTTATTATGATAACTAACAGACAACCTTATTATTGTTAGAGCCATTTCCGTAGTAAACTTATAAAAAAAATGGGGTCCGTGTCTCGAAAAAAACTAACCAAATGTTTTGTTACAATATTTTTTTCTAGGGAACATTCGAAAATAGGATACCCCAGCGAAAACACAACTAAGTCATTGGAATATAGAGCCTTGTGTTAAGGTATAAAATGGAACAACACCAAATGTGAAATACACACGCACATACTCGCCTTACAAAGTGACAGACTACGCTTCAAACAATACGCAACCTCAATATATTAACCATAAGGTTCAATGTTGTTACTTCTTTCAACGCCAAAAGAAAGCGACTTTAAGTAAGTTTTTGTCTCTTCATCGTTAACCTTTGAACTTGACTGCAGCGAATATGACTTAATAAAACCTCATAAAAATACGCGTAATAAACTAAATAAGTCTTTAGGAAATAACTACGATACAAATACAAAGTAGAAAGACTATAATAAGACCACATGATTCAGTTAGAAATAGTCAAAATAAACAAACAAATGTTTATGATTAATTAGACACCAATTGAAAATGCCAAGTCCGGGGGGAGTGAGACTTCGAGTAACTGGCCTACAAACTTGCCATGTCCAACGGATGACTCGTTTAATGAACTATATAACAAATTGTGGAAAACTACAGTTACAATGTAATTTAAAACAAGCATGAGAATTGCGAAAATTACATTACAGAATAAACTTTTGATGAAATTAAACTGTAATAAAATGGTGATTCTATTAAAATGAGACCAAATCCCTATGAAAAAGCAATTTGAAATAACATAGCCGCGTTTCTTTGTCTCTACAAGAATAAGTTTACTACAATAAATAAAATTACAAGTTTAATGATAGGATAATGAATAATTTCATATTTTTTTCCAACACTAGCTACTTACGTTACAAAAATTGTTTATGCATGTCCATAGTGCAGTCGAGTAATAAAGCCCTGTCAATTGACCTACTGTTTAGTACTTTTTTTTTAAACCGTAAGTCAACACAAATGGCTTAAAATAACTTTCGCGTATTAAATTACTTATCATTTATTACTTTATTGAATTTGTTAACACACCTACGAGTTTTAAGATACGAATTATATTTTGACGATTTTCAACTTTACAAAGTCGGATATGGACATTTCGTTATGTTTATGGGTGAATGTTAACAAGCATTTTAACATTATCCGCTTATCTATTTACCTTAGTGGTGTTCAAAAATTTCATAAGACTTCAATCTAAGTCAGCCGTTTTGAATCAGCCATTTCTATGTTCTTTTTAATAATAACATCACAATAAATAAAAAATTGACGCTGAATGAACAGTGGCGCTGTTTTTTAACACAGCAAATTATAACTAAAGTCACTTGCAGATAATGCGCAGTAGCTTGCGCAAATACTGGACGCGAATACACGCACTCGCACTGAGCAAAAAGTATCCATGCTATATAGTTCTACTTCGCGAGCTACTGAGCGTTACCTGTAAGCGGCATTAACACAACCTCATACAGAAAAAACCAACTATTGCATTTTAATGGTAATAATATTAATTCATAAACATTTTTGTCCCTGATGCTTAGGGGCCATTCAAGTATTACGTAAGCACTACTGGGGGGCGGGGGGGGTCTTAGATTTGCTTATTTTTTATGGCAGGGGGGGGTCTGTATGGTGATCGGGGGGGGGGTGGTGGGGGGGGTAAATAACAGTAATAAATCTGCTTACGTAATGCTTGAACGACCCCTTACACAAATTGAGTGATTCACGTTTAGATTATTGAAGAAGATAAGTAAGCATACAATTGCGTATATTTGACTATACAGGTAAGCATTCGGAATCGATTTGGCTTTTAAGGACCTTCAAAATTATACATCGATTTATCAGAGCATTCATGAAAACATTTATACGAAATGTGAAACATGTACTTATGTATGAAAATACTTTTTTTATAGTTTTCTTTGTATTATGATGACTTTGTTATTTTTAAGCGACGATTATGACGTAAGTAATATACACTTTGCTTATAATTACAAGCCGATTTCAAATGTTTTCTTAGTAGTTTTATATTCAATTACGCAATTTATAAATGCAATCCTTTTTTAATTTTATTAGTGTCTTTTCCTGAATCTCGGATTTTATTATTTTCATTATTCATGACAGTAGCGTTTATTAATTATTGACTAATAACAGTTTTTCATTCCTTCCTATTTTCCTATACCGAGCATCGTTCAGTAGTATCAACCACGTTTTGAAATCTATCTACACTCGAGAAAAAGTGCAAGTATGTTACACTGACGGAAACGTAGATTTGATACAATTCTTAATTTTTATTCTCATACTCTATATATTGGCTGACGTCAGTATTTCTAAACACCTACTTACATTTATCATTGTAGGTAATCCTCTAATCGTAATATGGAAAAAACCTGATGCCACTTTCCTTCCGCTAGACTTACATCAACGGAAATGCTATACAGTTACTAAAAATATGAAAAACATTACTAAAAACCTCTTTTGAATGGCAATTTCACCAAATCTTTGCAACTAAAGATGTCATATCCAAATGCCAGTCTAATAATACAAAAAATACATGGTAAAAATACTTGCAACTTTAGAAGTGAATTATTACAGTAATATTTCTGAGTTTCACCTTTTAGTAACCAGATAGTAAGAAAGATTATTTCACAGGTACTTTCATTTTTTTTATTCAATAAACGAGCACCCAATGTCACCTAAACTAAATATAACTTCCAAATGACATTTACGACCTGCACATAACACCTTGCCAAGTCGACTCTTGTAACTTAGGCTTTAGTTGCAAATTGTGTGACAAGAACTGTTATGCACAGAAAGTTGTAAAGGCACCTTGTATATTTAATAATCTTTGTCCTACAAATCTCTGGCAGAGAAAGAACTCTTCGTATTTCTACTTGGAAAGTGCAAGAAATAATAAATTAATGTAACGTCACGTCCGAGAGTTCCTATAAGACATAGTAAATAAAGAAAGTTCCCAGACATATCACTTATCATCGATAATATTCTTCAATTTACTCTTCCACTCACTGGGATACTTAAAAAGTCGCTTCAGAATTGTCCTGTACACGGCAGGGCTTATCTGTTTTGTTCTACTTGCGAACACGAACAATATTAACTATGGGAGAAACCTTGAAATAGTGTGCTGTTCGCATTACGTACCCAAATAAATTGGTTTGCGATGTGAACAGCCAACGAAAGACAGTAGAAAGACAGACGAACGCATCGGTTGCCATCGTCTTTTCTCGCTAAGTAATTTTACCCAGTTGTGTTTAAAACAAGAGTGAAATGTCATTTGACAGGCAGGCTCGTGACATCTTAGACCCCGTCTCCGCTTACCATCAGGCAGGCAAAAACCCTAGGACTGGATAGCATTATCATAATATCTAGCATTATCGTGCTATCTAGTCCGCCAAAAAACGGCCGTTTTTGGCGTTAATGCTATCTAGTCGTAGGTTTTATACCTTAGATTCACTTAGGGTCCTAAAAATCACTATTAACATGTTTGTGAGATTGTACTGACATTTTTTGCAAAAACAATCTGTCAAAGAATATATGATTTTTTTCCATTGCGCTAGTGTTACTAGTGTCAGTTAGGTGGCGCTAGTGTTACTGCATAAAAAATATGTATGTATGAAACAAGGTTTCTTCTTAAGAATCGAAGGTCAGTCCCAAAGTAAGTATTGTTTGCATTAGGTGCATTCACACTACAATGATTGCGTTCCGTCAATTTCAGGCAGGCGAGTATACCGTCCGATTTATTTGCGGTTGCTTTAGCGGACGCAATCAATATTTAAAAGTGACGCGCAATACCTATTTTGTGGTGTAAAGGGAGACTATTATTGAGTACCTATAACAGAAGTCTAAATATATAGAGGACCATTTTGAAGAGCACCGTCTAAATTCAACAAAAGAAACGTCTTTGAAAGAAAGCCACGTTGTACACTAACCTTTTACGCTGGACGCCATATGCTGCGCACATGGCAGCCATTTGTTCCACCATAGCTCACACTTCACTCGTCCTAACAGCCAATATATACTGTATGGAGAACCCCAATTGAATTTCAACTCAACTGCGAAGGTTTTAGATTGCGTTTTGCAACGTCAAAGGGTGGCCGTGACCATTGTGCGTTGTGAAGTCGTCGTCAAACTTTGACACGTTCTCGGCCAACTTCTGTTGTTCTGAGGACATGCGTTCCGTCTGTATGAAGTTGGCCGATATGTGGCCAACGCTGGCCGGCGCTGGGTGCGGTACGTTGCCGTTGTTGGTCTCCAACGTTGGAGGGTTGGGCGTTGGCGCATTGTCTATTGGTTGTGGTGCTTTGTTGTTGCTCGTCGGCTGCTCTTCTAGTTTGTCTTCATTCTGTTGAGTAAATTTTGTTGGTTAGTTTTTTTTATTAGATACAATGAGTCTTTTGATTTCCTGAATATTATGACTTACGCATGCACCTACCGAACACCAGATGGCGCTATACAATAGTTTACGCTACTCACCGCTAGGTGGCGCTAAATGTTATTTTATTTTATCTAGGACAGTCAGTCATACATAATCATTACAAAGTATGTGTATCCAAAAATAGAAACAGAGGTCCCTCACATAAAGCTTACTGCGCTCAACTTCAATCAACTGATTCATCTTGATTTCCTTGACCATTCATTTTAATAAAATTAATAAAGATACAAAGACCAGATGGCGCTATACAATAGCTTACGCTACTCAGCGCTAGGTGGTGCCAAATATTATTTTATTTTATCTAGGACAGACAAAGTATGCGTATACAAAAATAGACCTAGAGAACCCCGATATAAAGGTAACTGCACTCAAATTCAAACAACTAATTCACATTGACTTCCTTGACCAATAATTTTAATATAATATATACATTGTATATTTATATACAACACTATATTGGCGAGAATATAGTCTATCTTAGAAAAACACAATAAGATAATAATAAACAAAAACTACAAAGTTAACAAAATTTTGACGATACATTAAATTTTGCAAAACCAAAATGGTTGTTACTGTGTTAATGCCTTTTCGACTCACGTAAGTGTATCTTACAATTTTCCATGTTTCATTTAGAAAAATAATTCAATTTCAATTTAACACTTAAGAATTTTCGCTTCCTTTGATTCTTTGCGCAAATTCGTTACCGCTAAAAAAAAATTTTTTTTTTCAAAATTCAAAGTTGCTTTATTGAGCCATTATTTTTAAGGAGCCTTTAAACGGGTTCCTAAAAGTACTCACTGTCGTTTGTTCGGACAAGCCCAGTAGGTCGGCAGCGACGTTTCCGTTGTTCGGCGCCGGGATCGAACCCGCGCCCGCCGCGCCGGCAGGGACCGCGCCGGCTACATCGGGGACGGACTTCGGCTCTGCAGTCTGGAGTGGAATGGACGAGATTGTGAGACGACTACGACATTGCATAAACTCACGCCCGAGTCCCAGAGGGTGACGCAGAGACCGAGGTTTTCCAATTGCCACGATCCTGAGAAACCGCTTTCGCTTCATCAACATCCATTAGGCGCAAGCAGCGCTTAATACACTCAATACAACTAGTATGGATAAAACAGACATGTGTTTTTTTTTAATAAGGACAGGTTGACACTTGACCCCAGTCACGCCTGATGGTAAACGAAGACGGGGTCTAAGTTGTTACGTGTTTTAATGTTAACCTGTTAAATGCCGGTCAAGTTTTAAAGTTTCTCTAGTTTTAAAGACACCCAGGTTATCTGTCTCTGGACAAACAGACGACAGCAACACGTCCCACATCTTTGCCGTTCCTAATATAAAAGGATTCGCGAATCGCTTGGTGCGAATTCTCAGAAATTCTACAACAAATGCGTGCATGTGGTTGTGAGATGGAAAAAAGGGGATAGGGTACACGTTCACGTAGCACCTGTGGACACTCTCCAAAATACATCTTACAGAAGATGAAAAGGCAAGCGACCATACGACGGTGCTCCAGAAGCCGTAAACATTTAAGTAAATAATTATACAAGTGGTAGGCAACCGCTGAAAATCCACGCCGCGGAATAAAGCTGAGGCGAGGCCTTATTCTTTGTTAAAATCCTAAAAATCACTGTTCACATGACAGAGATTGGTCTGACACTTTTTGCAAAAACGATCAGTAAAAAAGCTATGTTTCTTAGGATTCCGTACCTCAAAAGGAGAAAACGGAACCCTTATGGGATCACTTGGTTGCTCGTCCGTCCGTTCATCTCACTGTCAAGACCCTTCATCTCGGGAACGTGTGAAGGTATCGAGTTGAAATTAAAACCATACACTCAAGTGTACAGTCCCCGAAGTTGTGACAAAAACAAACTTTTATGTTCAAGTAAAAAAAAGATACGGCCGTTTATGCCGCAAAAAACGTATATTTCTACACTGAAGGGAATCAAAATTTATAGGGTACTTGCCGTTGACCTAGAACTACGAAATTTGGCAAGTAATATCGTCTTTAACTACAAGTACAGGGAAAAATCTGAAAACTATACATTTGTATCTCAATCATAAAAATAAATAGTCTAAAGTTCCGTAAATGCTCGGAAAAAACTGCGAGACTCGATTCTTGAACTTTATATAGTACTGTAATGCTCTACTTATTGAAATTCAAATTACGGGCAATATATATTTTTATTAGTCTTTTTTATCGATGCCCTAGCCTAGCTGGGGATCGACTGACATCCAAAACAAAACGTAACGATTCCCTTCAAAATATTCAAAATAAGACGAGAAGGCTCTGCCAGCCAGCTTCTATAAAGGAGAATTGTTACAGTACATACCTACCAATTTATACGCAACCCTCGTTGGGCGAGTCCGACTCGCACTTGTCCGGTTTTTTTTTTCATTGGTGGCGCTAGCCCCTTTAATGTGGTGTGTGTGTATATAATATTAACAATATACTGCTATACACTATTGTTGGGCTCGGATTTGCCATTCTCCTTGTTCTGGGAAAGTACCGGAGTACTTTCATAGCTCTGGATTCAAGCGAGCAGCGTTGGTTAAACATAGTTAATTTTGCACCACTCACCAAGCTAGGCCCGCACAGTCCCAGCAGATCAGTCGTGGCGTTCCCACGGTAATAATGAAGTCTATATAACTACTTCCCACTGTAGGGCACTGGGCTTCTCTCAGAGAGAGCATTGAGAGAGGGCTTAATTACCACGCGTGCCCACCGAACGCTTGCGGCTTAAACATATTTAACATGGCACCACTCACCAAGCTTGGCACGCTAAGTCCCAGGAGATCAGCCGTGGCGTTTCCGTTGTTGGGCTCAGTTTTGGCGTTCCCGTTGTTGTGGGAATGTACGGGAGTGCCCTCAGAACTGGGGGCTTGAGCGGGCGCGGCTTGGGGTTCTGAAGAGGCTTTGTTCTCACTCTGCTTCTTGTCTTCTTCGGCCTGGAGAATGGCAAAACGAAATATGATTATTAACTTTTGATTTTGATGTCGCCTATGTATATGTCCCAATGCGGGTCACAGTCCTCACTCGAGAGAGCGAGAGAGAGGAGAGAGAGGAGAGAGAGGAGAGAGAGGAGAGAGGAGAGAGAGGAGAGAGAGGAGAGAGGAGAGAGGAGAGAGAGGAGAGAGAGGAGAGAGGAGAGAGGAGAGAGAGGAGAGAGGAGAGGGAGGGAGAGAGAGAGAGAGGAGAGAGAGAGAGAGAGGTGAGAGGAGAAAGAGAGATAAGAGAGAAAGGGGAGAGATTCACTGTTGGAGAGTGGTGAGACACAATGCTCGACGTAAGACACCATCTTTCACGCAAGACAGCATGCTCCATGATGGCCTCGACCCGCCGCTATCGCGCTCTCCACCACTTCCTCTTCCCACTTCAGCATTAATTCCTCCTCAAGAGCTTAGCGCTCTTTCTCTTCCTTCGTCCTTCTATATCCCATACTTTCTCAAGCCTAGTCCGCGCCGTGATGGCCTCGAACCGCTGCTTCCACGCCAGCTCCTCCGCCTCCTCCCACTTCACTTCCTCTTCTCTCTCTCTGACCCTCTCTATCACCGCACCTTTTAAAGCCTGGTTTAAAATATAATCACCTCGAACCTCTGCTTTAGCACGATCCGCTTACACTTCAGCCCTTTCACTCTTTCTCTTCCTTCGTCCGTCTCTCCTCACCGTACCTTCTTAAGCCTAGTCCGCGCCATGATGGCCTCGACCCGCTGCTTCCGCGCCAGCCGCTCCTGCTCCTCCCGCTCGGCCTCCTCCCGCTTGAGACGCAGCTCCTCCTCGAGTGCCCTCCGCTTCTCCTCCTCCTCCTTGAGGCGCGCCAGCTTGTCGGCCTCCTCGCGGGCCCTGCGCTCGGCCTCCTCGCGCGCCAGTTGCTCTTGAGCCTGAGAGGGGAAAAATAACACGTCAGATATAGATAGAGGCCACTTTATTGTGCATAAAAACCGGCCAAGCGCGAGGCGAAGAACACGAAGCACGAAGGGCTCCGTATATAACATTTGAATATTTCAAGCGTCTAAATGTTGCCGTTATTAATGTCGAGCAAAAAACAGCAAAAAATCACATTTGTTGTATGGGAGCCCCCCTGAAATATTTATTTTCTTCTGTTTTTAGTTTTTGTCGTTATAGCGGCAACAGAAATACATCATTTGTGAAAATTTCAACTGTATTACTATCACGGTTCATGAGATACAGCCTGGTGACAGATGGACAGACAGCGGAGTCAGCGGACAAAGTAATTTTCACATTTTAATGCTCAATGGCTTTTCTAAGTTTCTCCATCTCCATCCTCCGCTGCAGCTGCTCGAGCTCCCTCGCCTCCTCATGCTCTTGCCTCTGCCGCTTTTTTATCACTTCCGCCTATGACTCGGGCCTGTCACTCCCGTTATTGGGTTTCCTAAGTTTCGCCTCCTCCATCCTTCGTAGAAGTCATGCTCCTCCTCTTGTGTATGCCGCTCCTCCCAAGACGTCCGTCTATCCCTCACCTCAATCGCTTTCCTAAGTTTCTCCTCCTCCATCCTCCGCTGGAGCTGCGCGAGCTCCCGCGCCTCCTCCTCCTCGCGCCTCTGCCGCTCCTCGTCCTGCCTCTGCCGTTCCGCTTCCTCCTCCGCCTCGCGTTGCAGCCTGCGAGCGATTAAGCGACACATTAAGTATTTTTTAAGCCTACTAACATAGTTTATACCTCTAGTTTAGTTTTAGTTTGTAAGGCTACTAACAACACTGTGGAGATCTGTTTTATCCGAAATAAATGTTTTATTTTTTATTAATTTATTATTATTTTAACACTGTCCATTAGAGGGATTGGACAACTGTTTGCCTCTCGCTCATACAACTTTCCCGTCTATGCTATGTGAGCGAGAGGCAAAGATATACGGCGTTTTGGCGCAGAATGTCCTATTCGCAAAATGTTTATTTCCCAAAATGACCAATTCACAAAATGAAAAATTCATAAAACGTTTATTTCTTCGAAATGACCAACTTTCAGAATGCCTGAAAACATTATATTATGATGTTTTTTCCACCATGCACCCTTCTATAGCTCTAAAAAATAGATATTTTGCGAACTGGACATTATGCGAATTGGTTATGTAAGAAATAAGCATGAACAAATAGTAGTTTATGTGACTGTCACATAATGGTAGTAGTTTATGTGACTGGCGAGTGTTTTAATACCAAGTTATGTGCAGTCTCATACACTACTTTATCTACACTCATATCTTAATCTTCAAAGTAAGGAATCAAAGGAAAACACGTTTGAAAAGCTTTGTACTATACATAAATCTACGGTTATTAACTGAACTCATATTGAAATGAAACAAAATTTTCAATTATAAATTTATTTTTAGTTGCACTTTTGGTACCACGAAAATGAAATTAGGTTTTTTATAGTGTCAACTTTTGACATTAAAAAAAAACTTAAGTTTTGTTCCGAACACTTTAAAAAAATAACTGTAACATAAAGTGAAAAATCTGACCTTTAATGTAACTTTATAGTACATATGGTGCTACATTACCGCACTAGTGCGATAATGAGCACTTTACGTGCCTATGTCGAAACTTCAAAGGGCCATATGTACTATAAAACGTTGTACGATACACGTGCGAATAGGTAATATTACACTTTTTTTTTTAAATTTCTTTAAAGTTATGTATTGTTTAAAGCCTGTCAATATGTGTTTACCTTTGAATTCTTAATTTGAAGATTATGATATGAGTGTAGATAAAATATTTTGTGAATTTGTCATTAGCGAATTTGTCAATTTGAGAATTACATTTCGGGAGCGCTTTTAGCATTTTGCGTATTCGTCATTGTACGCATACACGGTCTAACCATGCTTCTTTATTAACCATGCTATATCTTAAGACTGTTCTTACGTGGAGCATGCTGTGTCGCTCGCACAATTTAACATTTTTAGTGATTGTAATAAAATGAGTATACTTTTGATGAATGTGGTCTGAGGGTTTGATGGATAATTGAATTGCGGATATTCAATGCATAATTATTTTTCATAACCCATACTAAGTTTTTGATTTTTGTAAGCTTTAAAACAAATTGAATATTTTTTTAACTAATGAAACAATCGATAAAACTAACGATTTTATTTATAAAAGCACCATTCGGTGAAAACACGCCATAATCTTCGTATAAACAGCCTGTGGTAGAGACTTTACAAAGGAAAGACTTTATCACGGACTATTTATACAGCGTTTATGGGGTGTTTTAGTTTGTTTTAGAGTGGAGTGGGGGGGATGTTGTCTTTATAAATAACACTGTTAGCAATACCACTCGCTAACAGTGAAGGAAAACATGGTGAGGAAATCTGAGTGTCTGAGGTGTTCGCATACCTCAGGCGCTTGAAATTGCCAATCCGCGGTGGGCACGCGTGGTTATTAAGCACATGCTCTCTCTCTCTCTCTCTGAAAGAAGGCTTGTGTCCTGCAGAGTGACGTATGTAAGCTATAAAAAATAACATGCAATAATTATTTTGAAGGACGAGACTGGCAAGGGACCAGATGGGTTGGCCTGAAAGAGAAGAGGCCTATGGCCAATAGTGAGCTCTGTTTACGGGCTGATTAGATAGGTCGTACAAAGGCGAGCTTAATGAGTATTTTCTTCCTCTTCAGTATTTTAAGTTCACCTCTGCCTCTCGAGCTCGGCCTGCTTTTCGAGCTCCTCGCGCGCTTTCCTGCGCCGCTCCGCCAACGCCGCCTTCGCTTCACCCTCCGTCGTTATACGCCGCGCTGTCATTGACGCTGGAACAGTCACAAACGGCGTAAGTAGCCTGTACGCAGCGTAGGACGCCCACCGGCTCGCTGGACCGGCGATCTGAGGCAGATTGCTGTGGCCTGTCTAAAGGGTTCGAATGTGTAGGTGTCAAAATGTATAAAGTTTAATGGTTAAAATGTTGCGGTGACAAAATGACAAAAGTTGACATTGTATTTATGTTACATCACGCTTGTGTCACAGTGTAAACATTTAACAATGTGTTCAAGTTATGTCAGAGATAAAATATATAAATGTTACAATATTTTAGTGACTAATCATGTAATTGATTGAATAGCTGATTCTCACAATGGCAAAAACCTTATGGATAACTAAAGCACCAATTACACTACGCAGCTTCAAGATAGTCTTACTAAGATTTGGCGTAGTGTAATAAGAGTACTGCCTAATTAGACCGACCGAGTGGGTTCGGTCCTGCTTGCTTGCTGAATATCGCGTGGGGTAATAAGACTTAGCACGCTGAGACCGTTTAGTCAACGCGCGGCAGCGGCAGAGGGAAGTCACGCGTTTGTTTGCTGTTGCGGCGTGAACGTACAAAATGGCGAAAAGGAAGTGATTTTTAATTTTATTGTCGTGTTCTATATCACAGACTATTTAAGCCCATCCCTTCGTGCATGCGTGCGTGCCCCCATGACTGATGACCTCACCGGCTACGTATGCCTTGGAAATGAGAGCGAGCAAGCGGTATCCAGGGCGGTGTAATAGCCAGCTTGTCTACTTGATACTGCGTAGTGTAATAGGTGCTTAACTCCACGATAACAAACAATACATTGTAGGTATTAGCATGTATTAAATAGGCTACTAAATAGGTTTTTAAGATTTTATACATTCTGACACTCGGTCGTTCTAACTCTTGCACTTTGTAACAATTAGTTCATTTTGACACTAGCTCATTCTGACAAGTTATCTATATGACTAGTAATGCATATAACAATTTCTTTCCAACAATCGGTTTATATGTCTGTTGTGAAATTTGACTCTTGTATTATTTACCACATAGGTAATCGAATATTTTTGTGGCTATTCTCTTCTTACTAACATAGTCTTTGTTACTTGCACTAAATAAATGAATGATATGTATTAGGGGTTAAAGTATGAAATTGCCGTTTTATTGCAATAGGTTCTTTGAATTGACATAGAATCTTCATGGTTTCAGGCTTTCGAATGAAACTTTTTTCAAATGGTTTCTATGATGTTCTTTTCTTAAAAAATGTGAAACATTTGAATATCTACTTTCAATTGTTTTTGTTATTCAATTTAGACAAGAAAGATGGATACTGCGAAAATTCGAGTGATTATGAGGCACCCATTTTTCGTATTTTTTATTTTATTGATTTGACGCAAGTGAGTCAATATTGTGGGTAAGGTAACGTTAAACCATGCCGCTAATTCCTGGGTAGTTTGACTAGGGTCGGCTTCCACTATCTCTCTTAATTCATCGTTATTCACCTGTGTGGGCGGTCTTCCTCGTGGCTCGTTCTTTAAGTCGAAATTTCCATCACGAAAGCGTTTAAACCAAAATCGCACGGTGCGTTCATTAGTAGACCCCTCTCCAAACGCAGCATTGATATTGCGGGCTGTTTCTGCCGCGTTAGTTCCGCGTCGGAACTCGTATTCAAAAATCACTCGAATTTTCGCAGTATCCATCTTTCTTGTCTAAATTGAATAACAAAAACAATTGATAGTCGATATTCAAATGTTTCACATTTTTTAAAAAAAGAACATCATAGAAACCATTTGAAAAAAGTTTCATTCGAAAACCTCAAACCATGAAGATTCTATGTCAATTCAAAGAACCTATTGCAATAAAACGGCAATTTCATACTTTAACCCCTATTATATGGCCACTAGGGAGGCCTGTGTCCTGCAGTGGGCGTCGAATGGCTGATGATGATGATGATGTATCTAAAATGTTGCACCATTCCATTAGATAGAAAAGTAGAGTTAGACGGGATTTTTCAATAGTCAGATAAAACTTAACTGGAGAATAAACTGATGTTGTCACAGTCTTGTCGTATGATTTAGACAGTAATAGCATGTAATTAAGTTTCATCTGACTATAAAATCACAGATTGGCGGCCAAGAATAGGTCAAAGGTCAGTGGGCAGACCAGTGGCCCGATGGTCGGACGATGTCGTTGAGTCGGCGGTGGGTCCATGGATGAGGATGGCAAGGGACTGTGAGAGATGGCATTTGGGGGAAAAGGCCTATACCCAGAAGTGGGCAGGGGTGGGCTGATAATAATGATGATTGTGATTAAAAAAATGGCCCTTAAAAAAGTAGAAATAACTCACCGGTCATTTCAGACTCCTCAGGCCGTTCAGCGCTTTCTCTCTTATCTTCTCTCTTTTCAACCTTCTCAACTTTTTCTACGACCTCCGGTCTCTTGTCCGGAACTTCCGGTTTCTTTTCCGCAACCTCCGGTTTCTTTTCCGCAACGTCTGTTTTATTTTCCGGAACCTCTGTCTTCTTTTCTAAAACTTCTGTCTTCTTTTCCGGGAGTTCCGGTTTATCTGCAACTCGTGGCTTTTCCGCGGGCCTCTGTACGTCCGCCAGCGGTTCTGGCTTGGCTTGTTCTACTATGTTAGCTAGATCTTCTTCTTTCGATTCGGGCTTAGGTGCTACTTGTTCTTTGTGTTCGTTTACCTGTAATCAAAATGTGTAATATAAGGTGGAATTTCAATGGCTCCATAGAGGAATGTTTACTTTAATTCGGTATTTGACACGATCAACAATAAATTATTTCATATGCTCGATTAAAACAAAAATTAGAAAATATCTCGGAAAATGTATCTCTTTTAGTCAATTACTAG